>OX393576.1:54886883-55598745 GCA_947652605.1 Elmis aenea
TATTTTAAAAAAATCTGTTAACTTTCAATATGTTTACAGGGTGTTTAAAATTCTAGTTTAAATACGGGGATGTCGCTTATTATAATAGTTGGAGTATAGGATTAAACTTGGCAAAGTTGCTAAATTCGGTGCTCATTAATAATCCAAAGAGAAATTCGAAATATCTCAAAAGGTATCCGAGAAAATCATGAAAAACTGAAAACTCCTCTGAAGTGTAAAATATTTTAAATGTGCAAAAACATAGTTTAAGCAACGTTTTAAGTCGGCTCGGATGGTAATCACTAATTTCTCCTAGCTCGATTGGTTTTTGTTTTATGACAACCAACTTTATTTTTTCTTAAGGGTGCAATTTTTATTATTTACATAATTAAAGACTGTCATAAAACACAAACTAATCAAATTGGGAAAAATTTGTTATTAGCATCCGATCGGGCTTAAAAGCTTGCTTAGGCAATGTTTTTTACACATTTGAAATATTTTTTATGCTACAGTTGTTGATGATTTTCAAAAATCGTATTTTCCGGTTTTTCCTAATCTGCCAGGATACCATTTGATATATTTTCAATTTTTTATCGGATTGTTAATAAGCACCGAATTTGGCAACTTTGCCAAATATAAACCTATGTTCTAGCTATTATAATAAGCGAGATCCCCGTGTTGAAACTAGAACTTTAAATTTTTAAATAGTGTAGCTTGATATGTATTTCCTTTAAACACTGCAACATAATGTCATGCAATTTTTTCTACATTAAATAAGCGATGATTTTTAATATTTTTTGCATTTATTTATACCATTTAGCGTAGGTTATCATGTAATTTAGTTACTTTTTCTTTATGATTGATACTTTTATCTCTTTATATTAAAAACTACTAACACTACATATTATAACAACCTATATCAATGAAATCATTTTTTTAAAGACTACAGCCAACTATGGTTGCCATTTAAAATAAAAGATATTTATTTATTTAATCAGCTCTTCAGGCCCATGGCTTTGTAGTATGTTTTCCTCCATTTGTTTTTATTCTCTGCCAGTTTTCTCCATTCTTCAACTCCTAGTTCCTTCACGTCCTTTTCCATAGTCTAACCATTTTCTCCATGATCTTTTTATCCTTCTTCCCGTGACTCCTCCCTCAAGTACTTGTTTCGTAATTATTTTCTCCGGCAATCTTGATACATGTCTCAGCCACCTCATTTGTTCTGTCTTTACTACATTAATTATATTATGTTGACCATACTATTTCTCCAGTGCCTCATTTGTTCTTCTTCTCCATTGTTTTCTTTCCTCTAAATATATTTCATAATATCTTCCTTTTCCAGACCTGTAATGTTTTTCTTTCTTATTGATTCATTTTCCATATCTACCAGACGTCTACGATAATTTTATACTAAAATATGAAACTAATTTAATTCCCAGAATTGTATTTTTAAGAATACTGAACAACAATCGTCATTTTTGAGAAAGCGACAATCTATTGTTGACACAGCCGATGAAGCTACTTTAATTCAGATTGCCACAGAAGCATTCGTAAAAGAATTGGGTCTCGATAATGACTCGATACTCCAGGGAAAAGTAGAATTTAGAGAAGTGGCCGCTGGTACCTATCTAATGAAAGAAGATTCGAATAAGGTGAGATGCAAAATATATTGAGTGTCTCAGAAAGAATCTGCCAAACACCATGTGGTGAACATGCGGAGTTGCACGGTCTTGTTGTATGATAGTTACAATGTAATAGCAATTGCTAAATAAAGCTAACTTAACTAACTAACTAACAAACTATTAATACACAAGTTATTAAAGTACTATTTTCTAAAAAAATTATACTGGTTTTCCACATCTACTGTTTAAAATTTAGCGACCAAGATGAATAGCTTCATGAAATTTTTAATGTCTTGCCTTTTTTTGCAATAATCCATAACTTCATATCTTTTTCAAATCAGAACGTTGTTGCTATGATTTTTTTTACCTAAAATACTTGAGGAATGCATTTTGAAGTTTGGTAGATTCCTCCTTGAACACTCGGTATAAAATGGTGTTGAGTATTAAAGTTTCTAAATAAATTTGCAGGATGTTGCTCTTGTGTATGTAATATCAGGGACTTTGCTCGTTTCACAAAAATTAACAGATGAACAGGAAGAAGTGCACATGTTTACTGCTCATTCAGGAGAAATCTTAGGTGGCTTAGCAGTTTTAACTGGAGAAGCTAGTTTTTTTACAATAAGAGCCAAACACTTTTCGAGAATTGCTTTGATTTCAAAAAATACATTCTATAAGTGAGTTCTTAAATTTTTATTAAGCTTTTTGTAACTATAAAAAAAATTATTTCAGTGTGATGAAGGAGAAACCAGGGGTAGTTTTGTATATTGCGAATATGGTTATAAGACGATTGTCACCATTTGTTAGGCAAGTAGATTTTGCCCTGGATTGGGTTTTTCTGGAGTCAGGGCGGGCAGTATACCGTCAGGACGATGAGAGCGATTCTACTTTTATTGTGCTTTCTGGTCGTCTGAGATCGGTTATTACACACAGTAATGGCAAAAAAGAAATAGTTGGGGAGTACGGAAAAGGAGATTTAGTCGGGATTGTAAGTCTAAAAGCTGTGTATGTTTATGGAGGCTTACGTGAAAAATTCTAGGTTGAAATGGTAACACATACTAAAAGGAGTACCACTGTTATGGCTGTGAGGGATTCGGAATTGGCAAAGTTACCGGAAGGCCTTTTTAATGCGATCAAATTGCGATTTCCTATTGTAGTTACTAGATTAATTAATTTGTTAGGACATAGAATATTAGGTAAGTAATAAAAACAATTTTTAAAAAACACATTCTAGTGCTGTTATCCGTTATATTTTGCAAATAACACATATTAACTTTTTTTTTGTGATTTGTGTTTGTGTGTTGAATTGTCTATTTTGATCTTTAATTTACTGTGCCCATTAAACGGCATGGTGTTTCAAATAAGCGAAGTAAATTGCTGTAAGTTGCTTAATTTGATTTATTTTCTTTAAGATTTGGCCCAAATAAGCGGCTGACCCGATTAAGCGGAGTCGACTGTATTTTAATGCACTTTAATTGATTTAACAATTTTTTTTTTCTAGGTGCTTGGCAGAAACCGTCTTTGACTCTTCGTCCTACTGTTACGTCCGCTGTGGACACTCGACCATCACAAATAAATTTTTCAACCGTAGCTATTGTTGCTGTGTCTGAAGACGTACCGTTAACAGCGTTTACTTATGAACTTTACCATTGCCTTCGTGCCATTGGTGGGTCACTCTCACAATCCAGTCGCTAATATTTTTACTTACGGTTCTTGTGTTATAGCACCAACATTAAGACTGACTTCCGATGTGATACGTAAAACATTAGGTGCTACAGTAATGGACCCAAATAACGAATACCGACTGACGTCGTGGCTTGCACAGCAAGAAGACCAACACAAGATTGCATTATATCAATGCGATCATACATTTAGTGTGTGGACGCAGCGATGTATTAGACAGGCTGATTGTGTGTTAATCGTTGGTCTTGGAGAAAATCAACCGAGCCTAGGAAAAGTACTGCACTTGCAAAAATTTTGTGGATTGTCAATAAACTTTTGTGTTTCATTAGGTGGAAAAAGAAATCGAGAGACTTGCAATGAGGACGCAGAAAGAGCTTGTTTTGCTTCATCGAGAAGGAGGACCAAGGCCGCATAATACGGTATCTTGGCTGAACATGCGCACTTGGATATCATGGCATCATCATATACAGTGCTCCAGACGCATGTTTTCAAGGAAATCACTTTATAGAATTGTTAGTAAAATTAACCGTTGCCATTTAATTATTTTAATCTATTCGTTTTCAGAATGAACTCTACAGCAAAGTGTGTATGTCGGACCCAAATATTCATTCTGATTTTTCTCGGCTGGCTCGATGGCTTACTGGAAAATCGGTTGGGCTAGTGTTGGGAGGAGGTGGTGCCAGAGGAGCTGCCCATATTGGCATGATTAAAGCCATCCAGGTAAATCTTGAAGTTTTTTTAAAGTTTTAGGTCTGTCCAAAATAACTAAGCATCCATATGGGGATTTCTGAAACGATGACAGCTACTAAGTTGGTTAACTGAAAAAAAAGCGCATAATTTTGAAGTGATCTTAAACCTGTTTTCAAAATTCAAATAAGTCAAACAAAAAACAATATATTTTTTTTAAATCTCTTGTTTTAAAATATCGTTCTTTTGTTTTAGGAAGCAGGTATTCCTATAGATATGGTAGGTGGTGTTAGTATCGGGGCTTTTATGGGTGCTCTGTGGTGTCAGGAAAAAAATATGACTACGGTAACACAAAAAGCTAGAGAATGGTGTAAGGTAAGTTTAAAGTAAATTTTGTATGACTGTCGTATGTTTGCTAACATATTTTTTTATTAGAAAATGACCCAGTGGTGGCGTCAGATTTTAGACTTGACATACCCGGTTACTTCCATGTTCAGTGGTCGAGATTTTAACCAGACAATCCGAAGTACATTCGGAGAAACATTCATAGAAGATTTATGGCTTCCTTATTTCACCGTTACAACCGATATTACTTCTTCTTCAATGCGCATTCATAATCATGGTGAGCAAATTTTTTTTTCTCTGTAATTTCAGTATATACATATTTTTTTTATTTCTAAAAATTAACCTCTTAATTTTAGATGTTGCAAATGCATCGCTTTTTTTTTGTCATCTTCGTAAATTTATTTTTGATGTTCTATTGTTTCTATGTATGTCTGTGTACAGTGTGTGTGTGTGTGTATATTGTGATTGGTTAGCCTTTTGTTTTTTCACTTGCGTTTATTTTATTCATTTGTTTTATTGGAAAAATAGCTGATAGAAAGTCTTAAACGATTTTGATTACCCTGATAATGCTTGCATGCTGTGTGACTGAATTTCAGTTATTGATACATTGAAGTAATGTTAGTGCATTTAATCTATATTTTAGATGACTAGTTTGTCAGCTATAGAACCAATATAACAATTTCTTTGATCTTGTATGGTACTTGCATGAATTATAAATACCTAATACTACTACCTTTTTATAACTAAACCAATAAGTTGTTATTAAAGTAGTTTACTTAGAATATGACACTTAAATATTACTTATTTTTATATACTCAATTTGGGATTAGTTTAAAAAATATCAAGTTTTTTGCATAGTCAACTCTTCAAAAATTTGATCAGGGCTCCATTGTTCATGAAGGTTATTTCTAATTTGTTTATTGAAAGAAGCCCCAAGTAGTGCAAACTGCAAAGTGCACTTACACCAAACAAAATGCTTCATAGGTCTTTATATACAAAATTAAAAAGTGTTGTAGTTTTTTTGCTGTTGAAGAAATTAAAACTTCTTAATTTTGTTCCTGCAAGTACCTTTTTGTGTCAATGAGTTGTAAATGTAACTTAAGGTTATTTACTTTGAAACTGCAGAACCTTTTTCAGCTGTTAAACGTTTTTAATAACAAAAATAATTTTATTTTACCTTCTGTCTTAAAAAATCCTCTTACAATCTTTTAGTTGAAATCAACAAGAAGTTTTATAATATATAGGAATTATTTAAACAGAACTGCAAATTTGTTTTTATAGTAATTTACGTATACATTTTTATATTCATACTAATAAAATTAATGGTTTGGTGTTATTCGGTTGTCTGTAGTACTGTGACGAAAAACAGACGAATGGTAAAAATTGTTTAACTCAAAAATTAGTGTTACATTTTTCTGTGACAGTTTTGCTGTATTTGTACAGTCTAATTTTTTTTTTCAATAAGGTACAATAAAACCTGGTCGATTCAAAAATTCAGGAAACCAAAGGAGTATTTTAAATTCAAAATTTAATATCATTGCTCTTTTTATTTTATCGACATGATACTTACAGCAAGTCAGTGCCCCACTATGCACATACAAACTTGTTAATTCCTTGTTTGTGGATAAAGTAAAAGAGGGTAGAAGAGTAATTTGTCTGCCGTATCTGTTTACTGTACAAATCCACCTGTGTGTATCCAAATAATTGCCGTATTTGTCCTGCTCGCTGTCGGTCGCAAAAGACGACGAGCAATTATTCAGATACACACAGGCGAATTTGTACAGTGGACAGATACGGCGGACAAATCTGTCGCACATACTCGCATGTGAAAAGGACCCTTAAGAACCGAAAGCAATGATAATATTTAAAGTTAAATGATCATTACCGGTTTGTACACAAACCCGTATGGCAACAAGAATGTTTTTTAAAATATGTATGTTTATTTTTCGAAAGTTTTCTATATCATCTTAAAATGTGTACTAAAAAACATTTCTATGAACTAAGATTTTGGAGTTATTGAAACATTTGTTTGGGATTGGCTTTTTTAGGTATTGAACGTTTGAATTGAGTGGGTTTTACTGTATTTTAAAATTAGCGAGAGCCCAGAATTATTTTTTGAAGTAAGTAATCTTTTTATCATTACATTAAGCCGCTCTTATTGTTATATATGTATCCACATTTAGGGTATGTATGTAGCTGTAGACGAATTAAGACTTTTGCGAAAGTGTGGTGTCTTACTTCGTTAAGTTTTATGTTTATTAAATTACTTAGCAGCTTCTTAGTTGTTACATTATTTTGGGTATCGTGTTTCTTGCCAGTTTTATGAATATCTTTTGTGCTTAATAGTAAAGGCATGTGGTCTAGTATTAAGTATGTCACAGGCTCTTTATGGCGCTACGTCAGATCTTCCATGTCGTTGTCAGGTTACATGCCCCCGCTTTGTGATCCAATCGATGGACATCTTTTGCTTGACGGAGGATACACGAATAACCTTCCAGGTAATAATTACATTTAAAATGATGATTTGATCTAATTCAACGAAAACTAGAGGTAAGTGATTAATTTTTATTAACTTGGGTCTCGTGGTCTCCCAGGATATCATCCCAAAAGGTAACCAATCACAATGGTGTGCTGTATGGTGTTAGTTTTCATTTATTTTCTGCAAAAGTCTTACTATGAAACATTTTGTAATTCCCTTTGTACATAAAAGCAATATAATTTTAAGTTACAGAAACACTTGTGAATTTTTGTTTTAACAGGTCAGAGCTAGAAGTTTAGGTCGAGCTATATTTAATTTGGTTAAATTTTTAATTGAATCATATCAAGCTTCAAGTATCTAGTTTCAACCAGGGCTAGAAACCGAAAAAAATTTTGGTTAACGGTTAACCGAAATCAAGAACTTTATTTTTATAACGGTTTTTGTTGAAAAACCGGTTTTTTCCGTAAAAAACCGGTTAATTTAACCGGTTTTTAACATTATTCAGATTTGGAATGCAAAGTATAAAAAGATATTATCTATTTATAATTTTATAATATATGTACAACCAAGTATTCAGTAATTACTTTTGGTAAACTAATCACATTTAATACAGATTTTGTATTTTTCAAAATAATTTTTATTGAAAAGGGATGTTTAAAAAACCGGTTTTTTATTATTTTGGTTAAAGGTTACCGTTTTTTTTGCCCTTAAAAATAACGGTTTCGGTTTTGGTTAAAAATCACAATTTTGGACAAAAAATAAAGGTTAACCGGTTTTTTAAACCGGTTTAAAAAACCGGTTTCATGCCCTGGTTTCAACTAGTTTAAACTTTGATTCACCACTTTTTTTAGCAATTTTATAAAAAGAAATGTGTATAAGTTTAAAAAAACATCCAATAATTTTTATTATGTTGCAGTCTTTATTGTAACTATTTTATTATTTTAAAAGTAGTTTTGCTGCATATCTTAATTGGTCTCGAATTACTTTCCATTGATTTTTTTACATTTAAAATATACTTTTTTTTAGTGATAAGTAGAATCTTAAATATTTTATATGTATTAATTTATAGTAATATAAAGTTTATATTTGTTTATCAAATACAAACATCTTTAGTTAATTTTGCATTATCGAGGTCATCTGCGGCTGTAGTTTGCTTTTAAGTTGGCTTATCATTGCTTTTATGCTTCTATCATTCACTGTACAATATTTTTGTCTTAAGTTATGTATTTTTAAAGAACAATAAAAATACGTACTATTTTTAAAGAACAATAAAAATACGTACTATTTTTAATTTAAATAAAAAACAGGAAATTCAAAATACATTCTAAATATAGATAAATAATTTAAGAAAAATACCCTGAAAATAATTTCATTCAAAACTAACTTTAGGCTTCTTGCCGTAGTATAAACATTCAAAACAAAAACGCTTAAAGCTTAATTACCAAAATTCACTATGCATTGAAAAAATGCATCGAACAGTTAATTCAAGGAAAATGCACTGAAAATAAATTCATTAAAAAGTTATTTTAACTTTCTTGCATTAGTTTAAAAAATATTTTACTCGGTATAAAAATTTTGCATATCATAAAGCTAAGTTATGTGTCATTAAGGAACTGATTTGAATATCTTCAAAGGAACTGCACATCAACAACTGCATTATTAATAATTAACAAAAGCGTTATCTATTTTTTTTACATATTTATGTGTATAGAAGTATAGTTAAATGCCATAAGAAGTACGCTTTTAAAATGATAAGAAAATCATTAAATAATGGTATAGAGGTGGTAATAAAAACATTGTTAGTATATTTTTAGAAAATATAAATGCAGTTAGTGTATTAGCAATTCAATTTAGCTTGTAGCTATTCCGATTTCCATATTTATTTTTACAGTTTATACACCTTTTATCTTATAAATGTTTGACTTATTTTAGTGATCTATTTTGAATATAAATATAATATATTTTGATTAAAAATCACTTTAAAAAAAATAAAAGTAGGTAAGTTTAATTGTAAAGATTCTTATTGACCTGTTACAAGACTCACTTCTTCATCAGTCGTAATCTTGAATTATTTAAATAACATTGCTACTGATGAAGAGATAAGAGTCTCAAAATGGGTCTTCACAAGAAATCCTTTGTAAAAATTATTAGTCATTTTAATTTAAACTTTATGTTTTTAATCAATAAATCACTTGAATATTTAAACATTTATCACTAGTTTCAAGAAGAATCTCTTCTTGAAGAAGATCTGTACCAGTTTTGACACTTGTCTCTTCAGTAGATTTTCTTTAAAAAGAAATTTTTCCTTACACGTAACATGTCTAGGAATTATTTTTATCAAATGATATGAAAAAAAAAAATTAATAAAATTAAATATATTGCTTAAATTTATAGATATATTTTGTTGTACTATATCAAATAGATCCTTAAATTTTTATTGTTTTAAATATAATTAAAATTGATCAATTGCATTAGCAGCATAGCTTATGTACAGGTTTCTTGTGGAGGTATGTTCGTGGCAGTATGTCGATTGTTGGCATTTTTCCACCGATGTGTGATTCTACAGACGGACATATGCTAGTGGATGGTTGCTATGTAAATAACGTACCAGGTAATTTTCTACCTCATAGGTCTATTTCATTTCATATTATTATCAGGTATGTACATATGTAAATTTATTATTTGTTGAATTTTAAAACATATTTTACATTGCAAACAAGAACATATTTTTATCTTGGATTTTATAGCGGGGTCATTGCATTTCAAATTTCGATTTTGTAGTGTGTTATCACAAAGTTACTCAAACTGTAGTTGCATATGTTATAATTAAAAAATCCCCATGGCAAAAAAAAACAATTAAAAAAATCCCCATGGCAAAAAAAAACAATTAAAAATTTGAGCAGTACCCTATGAATTGTAGAATATTTACTGCACATTGTAACACTAAAATTTATTTAATTTAACCCAAGTTCTTTGTTTGCAAAATCAATGCTGTAAGAAGAAATGTTTTTAATATATGATTTATGATACTCTAATTTCTTTTTTACTTTTGATGTGATATACAAGATGCATAATTCATTGTATGCACATGTTTCTGTGCATAATTTTTTTAATCTAATTTAGTTAATGTAGGTTTTTATGACTTAATTATTTGTTAAAATAACAGTGGCTTATAGCAAACTTTAAATTTTGTTCAAAACTGTAAATATTTACCTTGATACTTCAACGAAATTCATTTGCATTAAATTTTTTGCACAGAACATGTGCAAAAAACTTTATTATGTACAGAATTACGTGCAGCAATATGCCTCTTGTTATACAACATTTAATAAAAAAAATAAAAAAAAATAAATGAAAATATAAAACTATTGTCAAAGTTGACTACAGATAATAAATTTTTTTGTTTTAAAACAATCCTTAACCTCTTGCCTGTCCACATGTTTTACGTAGAATTTGTGCCATACGTACATTTGAAAATTTCACATGTATTATGTTGTCTAGAGATATTTTAAACATATCGAGTAGTGTCAGGATACATGTAAAAGATCGAGCAAGAGCAAAGGTATGTGTATTCCATATGATACACAGAGAGTACGAAGAACCATTTTTATGTGTGTATCACATGTCATGCATAGGACAGGCAAAGGGTTAATGTTAACTTTTCTGCTAAGGTTTCTTATATAAACAAATTCATATATTTATTTTGGATAATAATTTAAATTACGGTTTTCCTTTGAGTGGGTATTTATAGACTGAAGAATCAAACGCTTTAATATTTTAAAATGTGTTTTTAACTAACTGTTAATTTTATAGCTGACGTAATGCGCAGTTTAGGCGCAGATCACATCTTAGCAATTGATGTAGGATCTGTAGATGACCAAGATTTGACAAATTATGGTGATGATTTATCAGGATGGTGGCTATTGTGGAAGAGATGGAATCCCTTCACTTCAAACGTAAAAGTTCCTAATTTGCCTGATATACAATCGCGATTGGCTTACGTTAGTTGTGTTCGGCAGCTTGAGGTAACAAAAAAAAAGTTATTTCTCGCGACGATATAATGATCTTTTTCTTTTAATTAGGAAGTGAAAAATAGTGATTATTGCGAGTACATACGACCACCTATTGATAAATACAGGACGTTACAGTTTGGTAGTTTTGATGAAATTAAAGATGTTGGTTACCAGCATGGAAAAACTTATTTTGAAGGGCAGTTGAAGGCAGGTGTTTTACCATTGTTTAAAAGTAATGCAGAGGTGGCCCGACCAGCATCGCAGCAGCATATCATGTCGGGTTATACATTCACAGACCTTGCCCAAATGGTCTGCAAAGTGTCAAGGTAATTTTGTACATTCTTAATAAATCAATAAAACAACTTCTTTTGACTTAAAATGACTTGAAATGACAATCGACTATCACATAACTAAACAGTTGAAAATCTTACAACCTATTTAATTTCTACCCAGCATAGCACACTAAAAATTTGTTTTATTCAATTTTGGACAAAAAATAATGAAAATTTTCCATGGTAACTAAATACTTTTGGCATAACTATTGCTAACAATGTTTTAACAAAAAAAATCATTTGATTTTATTATCAGAAATTCAAACAACCTTCGTTTTTTTTTTATAGAACTCATGATGAAACTAGCAGCTCGTCTTCCGATGATGATGAAGATTATGAGGATGGACATGGTTATGCTTCAGAACCTTCTGTCGGAATTTTAGATGTAAGTTTTTACCAATTTTTTTCTGAACTCTGCATTTCTTTGGTTGGCAAATGTTATTAAAACTTAAATTTAAACAAAAACTTATACAAAAATCTTTAAAACACAATTTCAAGACATTGAAGATTGGGTGCTTTGTGCTTTTAAACCAAAGAAATTGTCTATAATGTATTGCTGTTTTTTTCTTATACAATTTTTTTAGCTCATACATTTTAACAAATATGCCTGGAATGGATTAGCTACGTCGTTATAGAGTCTTCTTAACTTAAGTAGCGATTAATTGCTTTATATTAACTTACTGCATGCTTCTTTACTTTAACTACCTACTTTTAGTTCTTAATAACTTGGGGAATTTTTGCATGAATTTGGTAAGTCTAGTGCATGTATATGTGTATGGATGGTGTCTCGAAGGGCAAGAAATAATGTTTCACTATTTTTTAGCGCAATTCAAAAAAAGTCATGTTTGGTAGACGAGCCGGTGGGTCTTTGTCGTTATCCGAAAACGAGGCCGACTACGATATTCCAATAAAACAAAATAGTCCAATTAAAAATGTTAAAAGTTACTAGTCGTTAATAGTCGCAGAAATTTAAATTATGTTTCTATTTTAATAGTTTTAAATTGTGTTCCCTTAATTTGGGTACTAGTGAAAAATAAATGTTTAGTTAAGTTAAAAAATGATATGTTGTTAATTAGTTTTGGTAAAAAAATGTGTTGGTGTTTATGAGACGAAAATTACTTTAGTTTATTTCCAAGCTAATTAAGTTGTATTTAATTTTTGAGTTTGAAATCAACGTAATAAGCAAAGTAATTTATCTCTTATATGCAATTATTCATAACTACTTATGAAATGCTTTGGTGTTAATCTTTAAATTTTTCATTTATCAAACTTTACTTCAAGTGTGTAACCCTTTGCCATGTATTATTGCCAAGGAATAGCGAATTAGGTAATAATTTACTGGTGGCAGGGCCGGTCAAGTGGGGGGTGCAGTGGGTGCAATGCACCCAGGCCCCCGACGTAGAGGGCTCCAAAACGGTAAATGATAAAAAATAATTTATCAGTTGTAATTAAAAGAAAACTTTCAAAATAAAAATTAAAACTAATGAGAAGTAACAGTTGTTTAAAACAGTGGATAAAAAGGGCAGGAACAGTTCAAATTGTACAGGCCATAACATCGTTTTTGAAATGGAAAGCGAAAATAAAGAAATTAAAACAAAATACACACAAGAGGATAATAATAAATTATTAGCTTCAAAGATATGACAGAATCAGCTTTTTTACTTATAAAGTCAGAGCAACATGTACTTTAACATTTAAAAATATTGAATTCGAAAAATCAGTGAAGTAAATAATTTTTCAAGGATTAAGGACTAGGTGGAAGTGCAAAAATTCCTATGCATCGTATATGTAAAATAAAAACGTTTTTTTCGATGAAATAGGTACTGGTGAAACTTTAGATGACCCTGTAACAAGTTATTAGATTTTTTTGTTTTGTGCCCTTATCGACACCTTGATTTCTCAAATAGACGAACGATTTAAGTCAGTTCCTTAAATTTTACAAAATTATAAAATATTGATTTCTTTTGTTAAAGAAACTTGCTCGCCTAAACTGTTAAAAAAATATGTAAATAAGTTTTACAAAAAAAAATTGCATGTTTTAAATGGGAAAGAAGTTACAAACGAAGTTTTTTAATATTAAATACATATAATAGAATAAAAATCCTTATTAATATCAAACCACTGCTTTAATTTATCCAAAAAAAATGTATTATGGAGTTTTCCCCAACATTTACATTGCACTTAAAATTTATTTAACACTTTTAGTAACGTCATTTTTTAGTAATATTATCCACCGAAAAAAAAACAAGTTACAATGAGAAACTTTGAAGATATAATTGAAAAGTGGGCTGTTCAATGTCTCATAAAATTTAAAAAAAAAAAAATTGTGGTTTTGTTGTTTTAATGAAAACTTGTTGTTAATAAACTTATTATGCCCTGCAGTTAATACCAACCCGAAATATTGGATATAGGAACGTATATATCTGATAATTCAAATGTTATTAGTTCAATGTAAAAAATTTTATAGGGGGCCCCAAAATAAATTTTTGCACCCGGGCCCCGACATATAGATGACCGGCCCCGACTGGTGGTGATACTTTAAATCAAAAATGATACTAGAAAATAAATAAATTATTCCCTTAAATAAAAAACAACACTTAAATATGTAACTCGTTTATTTTTTGTAAATATCTGTAGTTACAATTCAATTTATTTTCACAGCCGCCATGTCTTAATTTTTAAGGTATTTCATATTGTAGTCACTAAACAGTGCTGGAAAATATAGGGGATTTATTTATTTTTGTTTATTTATTACGGCAAAATATTTATAACAAGTAAAAATCTAATTTAAAAATGGTTTATAAAGTAGATCAATTTGGTCATTCCCCTTAGTCCAAAGATTTTATTGCCAGCTCTGTTAGTAAATAAATGCTTTTTAATAAGTTACCGATACATCATTATAGTTATAGCTTGTTGTGCCTTTACAAATTAGTACAGTACTTATTAAAATGTAATTAATTATGTATTTTATATACAGGGTGTATAGTTCATTATGCATATGATTGTAATAGGCTGGCTTGGCCTTGACCACTATTTCTAAATTTATGATGAATTGTACACCCTGTACAAAATGAACTATAGTTATGCAAAAAACAATGCATTGATCTCTCTTTTGATGAAACTGGAAAATAACAACTAATAACATGATGTAAATATATTTGTACATGCATATATAAAACTATCAAATACATTTATAAAAATAGATCTCTTTACTTACATCCTAAATGCATACCTGATAACCATGGAAAATTCACAAATTTTAGTAATATGTAATCGTTTAGTATACACTGATTTATTCATAACATCGAGAGATGCTATTTTGTTAAAATACTTAAGATCAGATCTAGGTTACTAAGAAAAAAATTGGCATGGAAATCACATAATACTGTTTTTTAAATTTTACAGACACTTCTTTGTTTTTAAAAGTTACTAAAATAAAGTAAACTGTGTTTGTGTCTTTAAAAAATGTATTATACACTGCAAACCAATAAACAGGCCTTTGACAACATGCCAAGGATTCAAAATCATGTAACTTTTTATTATTTAAAACAACTTAAACCAAAACATTAAACAATTAAAATAGCTGCAACGTAATGAAGTTTAAATAAAAACTGGACTGAAAAAAAAAGTTGCCAGCAAAATCAAAAATTTTAGTAATTTTGGGTCACACTGTACAGGGTGGTCCAAATTCGATGGGATCGCATGGGTATCTCGGTTAATATTCAAGATAAAGAAACGGTTAAATTACCAAAAATGTGCAGTTTTTTGAGACAAACTCAGAACCTTTTCAAAAATATTCTATCATTTCCGGTTTTCGAGTTATTGAATAAAAAGTGTTTTTTTTTGTCATGTCAATAATGTGTCATATCTCCGTTCTTGTTTTAAATATGGAAAATATTTATGGAGATTATTTTTAGATATTTTTGTTTAATTTGATTACACTAAAAAAAAAATTTTTACCCTCACCGTGACAAAATTACAATTTTTTAAATATCAATCAAAAATATTCTATCATTTCCGGTTTTCGAGTTATTGAATAAAAAGTGTTTTTTTGTCATATTATTAATGCGTCATATCTCCGTTATTGTAGTAAATATCGAAAATATTTATAGAGATTATTTTTAGATATTTTTACGTTTGATTTGATTATACTAAAAAAAATAATTTTACACTTGCCGTTAAAACGTTATGACACAAACTTACCTTTTTCTAAATGGGAGCGATAGTTGGCTATGACCTATTTAAATTCCTTATTTTTTTGTCATTCCAAATATATAAGGGTTGATGTATTTATTTTCAATAATACGCAAGTTACGAAGGTTTTTTAGTTTTTTTTTTTAAAGAAAATCATAGGCTGTGAAAACAAAAAAAAACAAGGTGTAAAACCTTATAAAACTCATGTGGTACAAGTTACCAAGGTTTTAATTTGTTGTTGAGAGAAACATGTAAATATTTGAACATAAGATAACAACATAGTCGGAATCAGCTGTTTATCTAATGTTCAAAAATTTTTGATGTTTTATCTCAACAACAAATTTAAAAACCTTGATAGCTTGTACCACATGAGTTTTAAAACGTTTTACACCTTTTTTTTTTGTTTTCACAGCCTATGATTTTCTTTTAAAAAAAACTAAAAAACCTTAGTAACTTGCGTTTTATTGAAAATAAATACATCAACCCTTATATATTTGGAATGACAAAAAAATAAGGAATTTAAATAGGTCATAGCCAACTATCGCTCCCATTTAAAAAAAGGTAAATTTGTGTCATAACGTTTTAACGGCAAGTGTAAAATTATTTTTTTTAGTATAATCAAATCAAACGTAAAAATATCTAAAAATAATCTCTATAAACATTTTCGATATTTACAACAATAACGGAGATATGACACATTATTAATATGACAAAAAAACACTTTTTATTCAATAACTCGAAAACCGGAAATGATAGAATATTTTTGAGAACTGTTCTGAGTTTTTCTCAAAAAACTGCACATTTTTGTTTATTTAACCGTTTCTCTATCTTGAATATTAACCGAGATACCCATGCAATCCCATCGAATTTGGACCACCCTGTATGCTCTCTGATGGGTATACCATACGAGTACTGAATAACAGCGAATATAAAATATGTCTAAGGCATAACTTAAGATCCCTTTAATTCGGGATCTAATATAGTTAGTGATGATCCAACTAAATGTACAGAACCAGTTATCAGAACATCATATTTATCGCATTTTTTTAAATTGAGTAGCGCATGAGAAACGGACGGTTGAACTAAAACGACACCTGTCTTAGTACAGTAATGATTTTCCTTTAATTTAAGCCATATTTTATGGTGATGATAGCACCTTTCCAATTGCTGGTCTCCTGTGATGTTAAAATTTGTAATATCTGGGAAAAATAAGTTGATTAACCACATAATACAATACTTTTCAACTTATTTTTAAAAAACCATTTTTGAGTCTCAAACATATTAATTTCTTTTTTGTACTTGAAGACTTAAATTTTAACACATTATTAATCTTACCTGGATGATTCAAGCTGGTAGCTTTATTTGGCACAAAAAAAACATCATCGAAATTACACTCAATCAATTTGTTTAAAAGTTCCTCAGAATTACGGTCTCCAGTGGCATTAAAAATTAAAGCTTTTTTTCTTCGGTCATCCTTCGTATTTTCTCTAAACCACATGGCACAAATCGCGATGCTTTCTATCGTGTGGGCCCCATCAAGATAATAGCTGAAAATTTTGACACACTTATTTGTAATTAGCAAGTTGGGTGAGACATTTTTTATACTTTATATCACTGATACGCAACACCTGGTATCGACCTGGCCAAAAACAGTTAGTTATTCCTTGTTTGGTTACTTCAGAATAGGCAAAATTTCCTTTTGATTGAGTATTCTTATCTGCAAAATTAAAAGCAGTAAAATAACTAAAAACGTTAACAGAAAATCGCTTCGATCAAGTGATGTTTTTTAATTTTTCTGGAAGGAAACTAGGAGAGGTATTACAATAGAAGAAATAAAACAACTGACAAAACTGTATTCAGTTGAAGAAATGAGAGGAGTATCTTCACGTTAATGCCAATGGGCATAAAAGTTCCACAAAAGAAGAAAGATGTTTCTGACATGAAAAATGTGTGTTACCTTGAGAATTTATCCAAGCTTCCGCTAAAGCTATCGCTAAGCTTGCATTTGTGTTCGCAATAATCGAAGATACTGGCATTTTCGTTACAGGTAAATCGGTATGTAGCTGGGCAACTTCTAAAGAACACTGTAAAAAATACGAGTCACTTATAAATACGAAACGGTCGTAATAGAATCATTTACATTCTTTTCTATACTTCGTTCCTTAAGTACGTTCATTGCGGACTCGATCTGCGGAACAGTAAATACTTTACTGTGTTTTTTCATAATCCCTGCCTTATTCCATGCTATTTCTTCTATTGTTTTTCCTAATACAGAAGTATGATCTATTCCTAATGAAGTAATACCAACCACTGGAGCTTTCCTAAAGTAATCGTTGTGATTAATTAAATTTCTCAGTAAAATTACTTTTGCAAATAATTGCAGTTTAACAACCGCTAATTGAATGCCGATTAAACTTAAAATAATACATATTATAATGTACAGCATACAACAAATAATTACTTTTGTTTGATTCTCACCGTATAACATTAGTACAATCATATTCTCCTCCAATACCAACTTCAATAACAGCAACATCAATTTTTTCAGCTAAAAACACATGGAATGCAAGGACAGTTAAAAACCTAAAATACAGGGGCATGTCGTTTGGATTACTCTAAAATGAAATTAATTTTGTAAATTAGTTTACAAAAGGCAACAATTTGTAAACCTTATTTTTCTCCAACTTATCGTATATTTTCCAAAAATGTTCAATAAAAGTTTGTTTTTCGATAGGTCTTCCGTTTATACGTATGCGCTCTCGTACCTCTAATAGATGTGGAGATGAGAAAAAGCCTGTGCGAAAACCGTGATGGCGTAAAATACTTTCGCATAAGGCACATGTCGAACCTTTACCTTTTGTCCCTGTTACGTGTATGACGGATAGGGTATCGAGATCTTCTAGTGTTAACTCAGATCTACACAAAGTACAGTTTCATACAGTTCGCGAATTGAGAAGCTGAATGTTTTTGAACTTAAATAATATTAAATTAAATTCTGTGTTCTAAAGAAAAAGGCATAGTGAACCATAAAAAAACAGCTTTTTTCGACACATATTTGTAACCCATAAATCAATATTTCAGTTTTTATTAATATTAGTAAAATCAAATCGATAATGAAATTTTATTTGAGTGAAATATAATAAAAAATAATAATAAAACAAAACAACAACAAAAAGATTATTTTACAAAATTTAACAAAATTAATATTTGAATAGTACTGTGTAAACAATTGCAATGCGTATTTGGAAAAACGCAATTATAAATCAACACTTAAATATTTACTTTGAAAAACTGTACAAAACCTATTAGTAATAGTACTAAATAAACAAAATTAATCTTAAATAATCACTGATTTTGTAATAACCCAAGTAATTTACTTTATCTATAATTCTTAAGTCCTATTTATACAAAACACCTAGCGACACTCCTGTTTATAAGTATACAATTTTATTTAATGATATTACCTCACAATTTTAAAATACTTAAGAGTTTGTACTGCAATAAAGTATTAAATGTAAGTATGAACATACCTTTTTAAATATTTTTGCACTTGTAATGTTGTATTGGCATATTTTTCTTCATGGGTCAACTTACTCTCTCGAAGATTTTTTATATAATTTGCATTGCTTTGTAAATTGTTTAGAGCTTCAACAGTGGCCTAAAATAAATAAATAAATAAATAATATGGTTTAAACAGCAGATAGTATAAAAAATACTTTATAATTCTTTCGCCCATCGATAACGTTCATTTTCATGTAACTAGTAGTTTCAGTATGTGCTGCTAATTTGCGCTGTATAGCAGATACAAACCGCTTTAAAACCATGGATAATAATTAAAATTCCTTGAATACTTGTGCATAAATTATAGGTTATCTATTTAACATAATTGCGCCAACAATTGCGCAACACGTGTGAACTTCGAAACATGATAACGCATGGAAATTAAAATATGTATTAGTAACAAAAGAAATATATTTTATATATAAATAAAATATTGTTCGTCCTTGTTTCAGGAGACTCAGATTTTGCAAGCTGCAGGTTTCTACATGATATTACATAAATCACTTCGTAAGAAAATGTAAAATAAATAATCCTGGAATTATAGAATTTTGAACAGTGCTACCGCAACGATTGCGCATGGGTCAGATCTGGCAACATGGAACGATTTTAAAAGTCTCTAGAAAGGTGGGGATACAGAGAAGCGTTGATGGATTTTCATAATTTTTACACAACTACAATGTGATGTTTTGTTTTGTGATTTGACAATTTATGGTTTTGTACATGCAATTTTATTAAAATTTGATTTCCGAATAGTATTACAAGTTTACCAGTGTGAACATTTTTATTTACAGTGAATCACCATCTAGTAAGGTTAATTTAAATGGGCATTATTAGTGGTTTGTGTGTATATTGACTGCCTTATTTTTATGCATACGTGCATATTGCATATGATAAAGCATGACTTTTGAACTCAAACTAAATTATTACCATATTTACATACAGTGGCCCCAATATTTGACTACATGCATATCCTGTAACCTAAAGTGAATAACAACTTCTAATTTAGTACATCAAGTTAGATTATTAAATACTCAGAATGTCTAATTCAAATGTGAGGAATAGTGGAATATTGCAACCAACAAAGTTACCTGTAGCAAGGAACTTATTTCGTACTGGGGCTTTTGGAGAGTCTGCGAGTGTAGTGAACTATGATCGGTATATACCTTGTCGTGCTAATAACAATTGGCAAACAAATTTTGCCACAATGCCAGACCCACCGAAGGGTACACAGACTAATAAAAAGACTAGGGATACCGGTGAAACGCCACGTGAAAGTTCAGCGTATAATTGTTTATTAAAAAACGAACTCTTGGGAGATTCAATTGAAGATGTGAAGACACAATGTGATGAACGACAAGCTTTAACTCCTGTAAAGAGCAGAAACCTTTTTAAATATGGTACACCAACTAGGGTAAGCCAATGCTTTATTTGATTTCTAATAATCACAGTTTATATTATTTATTACGATTACTAAATTTAATGCCATTCTGCTCATCGATTAATAATTGTAGTTGTAACAAATCTACACATATTTTACAAGAAAATACAGCTCAATTTTTACTGGATATTTGAATCAATTTCATTGGTTATAATCAGGGCTGTGGAGTCGGAATTTAGAAGGAATTTCTAGTCAGTGGAGTCGGAGTCGGAAAAAATGTACCGACTCCGGGTACAACAAAAAATTGCGAGATGGTCCGTTGCCGCAAAATTTAAACTCAAATTTTAAATAATTTTTTTATATTTCTTTTTTGTTTTTTTATATTACACATCATAAAATGTCTTTAGTATTTAATTTTGTTGGAGTCGAGTTACTAAAATTATCAGGAGTCAAAGTCGACTTTTTTTTTACTGACTCCGCAGCCCTGGTTATAATATTAATTGTATTAAAATTGTACCGAATCATTTTTTCAGATTGTTTATTTTTATATTAAAGTCTTCATGAATTCAAGTTATTTTTACTAACAATTTTTAATTGAAAGGGTGAGATTTGATATAGCTTGTAAAAATAAAACTTGTAAAATAATTTTCTGTTTTTATATTAGGGGGTGGTCATTTGTGCAACCCTATTTAAATGTTATCTATTGACAAAGGCTACCCTCCTGTTGTCCACTAGCAACGATTTTTAAGTTTTGGGAGTGGTCTGTGCATAGTATAAAGTATAATTTAACTACTGCAAAACAATACCAAATAAATTTAAAACATTTTCATTATTAAACTTTTAAGCATATAAAATTCCCTGAAGTTCATATTTTCCTCCAATTGTCCGTTAAATGCGAAAGTATTTTTACTATCAGCGAAATATTTAACTTGTGAGTAGACGCCACGTGCAATGTAGACGTTTAAAAATAAATTAGAACAGCAATCTATGATTTTATCATGGCATTTGTGCTCAAAAAATTATTACGAAGTAACGCAAAAAAGCCGAGGCTATCTCTACTAAAATTATTGTTGGAATAGAACCTTAAAATCAAACGAAAAGTTTTTTTTGCAGTTGTAATTAAAATCAAAATTTTTAAATGCAAGCGTGATTCTTATTGCTCCAAATGAGTTGCTCAAATACAATAGAATTAAATTTTTTTAAGTTGTGAATGAAATGTATTTTACCGCGTTTATGTCGTTACTTGTTTAATATGACATTTTTAAACTTTTTTACATTTAGTTTTGCTTAACATTGTTGAACGAGGAAGTAAATTGTTAATTATTGCATAAATTATCATTGATAATAAAGTTTTCCGCCGACTATCACGTATAAAGTAGGTTAAACAACATTCAACATTGTATAAATAATGTTAATTCTAATTATATTTGTTAGTAGATAAGTTTCTACAATGGGTTTAAAAGTTAAAAAAAAAAATTAATGGCGTTTGTTAAAATTTAATTTTTCCTTGCCTTATACGAGTATTTAGTGTTTTGCCTTAAAATTACTTAAATATGTCGTTTTACACCATTTAGCGCTTAAAAGCATTTCTTCACTTAGTTACTATGTAACTACCCCATAATACTATGTAACTACCCCATAATTTTCTAAATTACTTTGTTTACAAAAGTCATTGGAACGTACAGAATGTCCCATTACTTTCTTGTGATTAGATATGTACAGCTAGTATTAGCAGATATTTGAAAATGTAGGTTTTCTAGTCATTTCAACTTATTATCTTCAATTATCGTAATGTCCACTTAAGAAATTTTCTTATGCATACGCAAAAGGGCAAAGTCCTGATGCTTAATTACTTTGCAACATATTGTATCGTGTTATAAATACATGAATTACAGTTAATTTTAAAAATGAAACTGAACTGAAAAGATGAGTTAACAAAAACGAATTTGAAAGTAGTCCTGTCCCTGTCGTCGACCTTTTCAACAAAAATTATGGTTGTTTTAAAAACTAGCATATTTTTTACGTTATGCTATACAGGGTGTCCCAATTATACACCGTCAAAAAGTAGGTGCATATTCATGATGACCATTTGTCAAATATTTTGTTATCCGAAAATGCTTCCTTTCAAAGTTGCAAGAAAAAAAACAAAAAATCGATTACGTCCTAGCCGTTTAAGCTAGAGCTATCAAACTTGGCCGAAATGTTTAGGTGTTTCCTATTGACTTTGTGGGATAATTAGAAAGAAAACACGTAATTGGAAGTCATCCGCTTAATTAGGAACAAGCCTTAAGTCAAGCATGACATTAGCCAACTAAGTTTAGTAAAAAAAATATTTGAGGTGTATAAACAGAGTTTGTCGATGCATCTTTAGCGCCAATTTTTTCGTAAACGGCCACGTTTACAGCAAAAAACAAAGAGGGACGAATTTTTTCCTCTTAAGTCGTACTTTCTTATGGACGAATGACATTTTCAATTTTATTCCAGAGAAAAAAATTATGAAGATGGTAAGCGGATGACCTGACTATAAATCATACTTCCAATTACGTGTTTTCTTTCTAATTAACCCACAAAGTCAATGGGAAACACCTAAACATTTCGGCCAAGTTTGATAGCTCTAGCTTAAACGGCTAGGACGTATTCGATTTTTTTATTTTTTCTTCTTGCAACTTTGGAGGTCCCTAACTTTGAAAGGAAGCACTTTCGGATAACAAAATATTTGACAAATTTTCACTCAGGAATATGCACCTACTTTTTGGCGGTGTATAATTGGGACACCCTGTATAACACCTAGTACTTTAAAACTAAATTAAAAATTAAATCTCTTTTTTGTTTCTGATGGAGGTCTGTAAGAAGTTATTTCTTTAGATTGCAATGCACAAGAGGTGGACGAGATTATGTTAATATATGAACCCCCATTGAGCTGAAACTGTGGCCTTTTTGAATAAATCAGATGTCTTTCGCGTCCCCCAAAAGTTAATGTTGATTCGTTTAATTTTTCCTGTCTGTTTTCGACCGCATAACATCTAAATAATGTTTACGTAAGTGTTTTAAATTACAGTAAACTTTTGGCCTAATGGATCATGTTGGTTCACACCACTATTTGTAAGCCTCACATATCAAAGTTCGTCGTAATCAAATTCCTTAACAATCTTTACTAACGTCGATGCTTTATTAATCAAGCTTCTCATGAATGTATCAGAAGAGTTTATAGAAATTCAATCGCCCCTAACTGTAGTAATACTTCGTGTGATGTTACGGAAGTTGTATAATCAAATTTTCTGCTGATAAGCGACAGTTGTTTACCGATTTTGCGAAAATCGTGTCTGTATTTTTGCTTATTCGTGACAAGTTTGTATACATACAACTTGTAAGCCACTTGAGAGATGATAGGGGCGCATCGAACTCAGCTCTGTGACTCTATCCTGTTTATTACGAATGCATTTATTTGTTCTTTATTGCAAAAGGCCATAATTTTCAAATTTGAAGTTGTATAGTTTGCCGATCCTACCTTTCTATGGATATTTTCGATTTTTCATGTGTCTAGTTAAGTCTTAAGTAATTAGGTTCTTAAATAGTTCTTATTTCGTCATTTTATTGTGTTTGCCAATCAAGTACGTACCTAGTAATCGGCAATTGCGTCTTTAGATTGATAACAATAGTACATAAAATATTGATTATAGAAAAGTAGGCCATTGCCGTTGATAAGCTGGCACTTGTAACCTCTGAACATGATTATTTTTTTTTTGCGTTATACAGGGTGTTTCTTAAGTATTGCAAAAAAAATCAGGAGATGATTATCGAAAATTCTTTCTTAAAAACAAAAAATCCTTAGACGTCTTCTTTCGAAGTTACACCCCCCTAAAGGGGTGCGGTAAAATTAGGTTTTTATTTTATTTCTCAAATTTGGATAAATGTGGTAGAATGATATTCGGTATGTTTTATACTTATTAAAAGGTTTCCCATAGTAATATTTTTAATCATGTCCCACATCCACAGGGGGCTGAAAAGTGCGACCCCTGTTGGTTTTCTTATCAGAACTTTTTGGTGGGTTAAAATTTTTTAATTAAAAATATTTTTCTTTAAAGCTTGATTTATTTAGAAACTTTATTTATTCTCTAGTTTATCTCGTAAAACCTACCGTTTTTGAGTAAAAAATAAAATGAGTAAACATGAACCATCAAATATTCCAATATAAAACGATTCATTTTGGTGGTTGCCATGGTTTGTTTATGTTCATGTTGGATAGAATTGACGGGTGTAATGCATTTTAAGGTTAACGCGGCGACAATGCTATAACGCCCGTCAATTCTACCCAACATGAACATAAACAAACCATGGAAACCACCAAAATGAATCGTTTTATATTGGAATATTTGATGGTTCATGTTTACTTATTTTATTTTTTACTCAAAAACGGTAGGTTTTTCGAGATAAACTAGAGAATAAATAAAGTTTCTAAATAAATCAAGCCTTAAAGAAAAATATTTTTAATTAAAAAATTTTAACCCACCAAAAAGTTCTGAGAAGAAAACCAACAGGGGCGCACTTTTCAACCCCCAGTGGAGGTGGGGGATGATTAAAAATATTACTATGGGAAACCTTTTAATAAGTATAAAACATCTACCAAATATTAGTTTCCTAAATTTATCAAAATTTGAGAAATAAAATAAAAACCTAATTTTACCACAACCCTTTAGGGGGGTGTAACTTCAAAAGGAGACGTCTAAGGAATTTTTTTTTTATGAAAGATCCCCCTTAATTTTCGATAAGGAATCACCTCCTGAATTTTTTTGCAATACTTAAGAAACACCCTGTATACGCTTATCGATAATTTTTGGAAATACGGAAATTTGGTATTATACACATTTCGGAAAACAATATTTTCAAAGAAAACTATTTTAAAAAAGATATATTTGTTCAAAGAACACTTAAACGTACAGCTTTTGTAGTAAAATAGCTTTAACAAGGTGTGTATTTTTTACAAAAATGTATGATGATGCAAAGAACTATTTCGCGTTATGGAAAGAAGGCAAATTTTGAAAAAATAGCTTTAGTTCAAAATCACATGTGTCGTTTGACTTCAAAATGTTGCTTGTTATGTCTAAGCTTAAAGGTGGCCACTGACTTGCGAATTTATGAGAGACAATGGTCCGCAGGCCAAAATTGAAGGTAATTATCGCAAACCAAGTCAATCCGTTGACTGCAGGCAAAAATTTCACAGTTAACAGCCTGCAGATAATCGCCTCAATACCTCACACACACAGCCATCGTTGATCGTTGGCGAGCTGCGACCTGCAGTTTAAGATCTGATCCGAAAACTGTGTGTGTGTGGTGCTTTACCTGCATGCCGAAATCCGTCAGAAAACTGTGCGATTATTAGTCCAGTCCGTGGCCTGTCGGATAACGGCCTCTCAAAAATCCGTAAGTGAGTGGCCACCTTAAGAGATTAAAAATTGAAACTGTTTTAGCAGGCTCTATATTTAATATAACCATTTTTGTTAAAGTTCAGTGATGGTATTTTTGATTTTATGTTTACAGAATGAAAAAACACCTGTAAAGTCGAGTCCGTATTCGTTATCGCCATTAAGTGTTAGCAGTCAAAGGCTTCTAAGATCTCCCCATAAAGCAACTAGGAAAATATCTAGGATACCGTTTAAAGTTTTAGACGCACCTGAACTGCAGGACGACTTTTACTTGAATCTGGTTGACTGGTCGATTCAAAACGTATTAAGTGTCGGTCTTGGAAGTTGTGTGTATTTGTGGTCTGCCTGCACAAGTCAGGTATTACATAAAAAACCAATTTCTTAGTTTTTTCCATCCAAAATTCTACATCCGTGATATATTTATTTTCATGAAAATTGTTACAGGTAACTCGATTATGCGATTTGTCTTCGGATGGAAATGCTGTCACGTCTGTAGCGTGGAGCGAACGCGGTCATTTAGTTGCAGTAGGGACACATCACGGTTATGTGACAGTGTGGGACGTGTCCGTCAATAAGCAGGTTAATAAATTATTAGGACATTCAGCTCGAGTAGGGGCCTTAGCGTGGAATGGTGATGTTCTTAGTTCCGGAAGCAGAGATAGACTTATCTTACAACGAGATACAAGGACACCATGTAAGTCTTTTCTGTTTTAAAATTTTGTTGAACCAATCAAATGTTTTAAAGTGTAAACAGTACTTTCTAAATCATATTATATTGTTTAATATCGCCAAAAAGGTAATGTTTTCACATCAATTCAATATTGTGAAGATATATCAACATTCAATTGTCTTGGAGTGCAATTAGTATGTTCCAAACGTTCTGTTGTTTTAATGTCTTCAAAAAGGCAGTTTTGCCACATCATTTAATACTGAGATAATATTTTAACAATCAATTGTTTTAAAGTGCAAGCAGTATGTTCCAAATGTTCTGTTGTTTCATGTCTTCAGAAAGGCAATGTTGCCACATCAATTCAATATGGAAGATATTTTAACATTCAATTGTCGTGGAGTGCAAACAGTACGTTCCAAACGTTCTGTTGTTTTAATGTCTTCAAAAAGGCCGTTTTGCCACCATTTAATACTGAGATAATATTTCAACAATCGATTGTTTTAAAGTGCAAGGCAGTTTGTTCCAAATGTTCTGTTGTTTTAATGTCTTCAAAAAGGCAATGTTGCCACATCAATTCATTCTTGTGCATTTTTTGAATGTTTTTATTAATATGATGATCGGTTTTGTTGATTTACAGCGACAGTTCCTGAGAGAAGATTAGTAGGACATAGACAAGAAGTTTGTGGCTTAAAATGGTCTCCTGATAATCAGTACCTAGCATCTGGAGGCAACGATAACAGATTGTATGTTTGGAATATGCAATCTTTGTCGCCGGTACAAACATATACGGATCACCTGGCTGCCGTTAAGGCTATTGCCTGGTCTCCACATCATCACGGCCTTTTAGCTTCAGGTGGTGGAACAGCCGATCGTTGTATTAGGTTTTGGAATACGTTAACAGGGCAACCGATGCAGTGTGTTGATACAGGTACCTTTTAAATTTTTTTGTTCGTATTTCATTACATCATAACTTTATCTTCTTTTACTGTTAATTTAAAACATTTTTTTAAATTATTTAGTTCACTTAAAATGTTAATTTCAATGTATTTAAAATATTAACGGATAATTATTCTCTTAAGGGTCGCAAGTGTGTAATCTTGCTTGGTCGAAACACAGTTCAGAATTAGTCTCAACTCATGGTTACTCCCAGAATCAAATCTTGGTGTGGAAGTATCCAAGCCTCACACAAGTGGCGAAGTTAACAGGACATTCTTATCGAGTGCTGTACCTTGCGTTGTCTCCAGACGGTGAAGCGATCGTCACCGGTGCAGGGGATGAAACGCTCAGGTTTTGGAACGTTTTCAGCAAAGTTCGTTCGCAGAAAGAAACTAGGTCCGTACTGAGTTTGTATACGGGAATTCGTTGAGAAAATTATCCACTGTGAGTTTGCATCGAATTTTATTTCTCGAATATATGTAATAGGGGTTTAATTGTAAATTTATCATGATCGAAAATTGATTTTTTATGTATATTTTTTATTTTTTGAATGTGAGCGGTATTATAACTTTTTACAACAGCATGTGCATCGTTGTGGGAATGATTTACAATCTATTTTATACATGCCATACTGTTACTTAGTAACGCAAATGTACAAAACTTTCTAAAATCCATTTATATTAGGTAGTGTAAGTAGAGGATACCTATTTATTTTTTTGAATGTGCGGAGGTTCAAAACCAAATAGTCATTAGCTATTAAGGCCTTAGTACTAAGCATGTAACAATTTTACATATAGGAGTTTATGTATGATTGTGTGTGTGTGTGTGTACCACTCAGTTCTGGCCACTATTACAATCTTGCTTAATACAAGAGATTCAGTTTAATTACCAAAAAGTTACACAAGCTCAATCTGCGGTGATATTCAGACATTTTGAAAATGCACAGGTAAATGATGTAGCAAAAAATTTAATTTTCCAACTTTATTTTAATTATAAACAAAATTCTGAATGTTTGTGCTTTATGATAACTATCAAATTATAAGGTCAAAACATGGAAACATTGTGACAAATTAAGCTCTATTGTTAGTTACTTTTTGCTAATTTAATTGAATCTGTATCTCATATATTAAGGATGATCCCTATAGTGGCCCAAGTTAAGTGGTACACTAAACTTTTTTCGAATCAAGTTTTTTTTATGTAAAAGAAATTTATTTGATTTTCTTGTTATTTTTACGAGGATGCAATATTTGTTTCAAGAGGATTTATATAGTATACAATAAATGTTTTATGGAAATAATTAATGGTTTCATTTATTACCAACTGAAGCAAACAACAAAACAAGAGTTATTTTATTTTACATTTTTTATTCTGCGTAAGAGTTTACAAATTGTAAATGCAAATAAATAAGTTAATTGCAATTTAATACAAATATGATTATAAATATTCACACAGCCGTGAAAAATAGTTATTACGAAATAAGTATGTCTAAGGCTTTGTCCCTATCATTGTTACTCTGTAATAAAGCACTGGATATTTCTTTTTCTGAAAAACCCAAATCTAAAAGTTCAGTCATAACTAGTAGGTGGTCGACAACCTGCAACAGGAAAAAAATGAAGCACTTACGTGAAAACATTGATTTCCAAAAAAGTGCTTGTAAACATACAGTTTGTCCAAAATAATTTAACCATCAAGGGGATCTCAAAAAAATATGTCACAGTCGAACAATTGGACCACTGATTTAAACTTTTCCAAATATAAATACAAAAACCTTTTTTTTTTAAATATCTTTTTAGGAACAAATTAATAGAAATCTTCACCGAATATGAGCAATGGTATTTATTTTTTATTTTCTTGTAATTCGATAAATTAATTAAATTTTGTTAATGTTTATGGATGACAGTAAAAATTTTGCTTACAGATACAAAATCTATTCTTAATATAACTTAATAAACATTAAACATTCCATTATAAAATGTGTATTGATTTATTCTGAGTGTGCCAGTTTTAAAACAAATTTTGTTACCTTTTTCTGGTCATTTCCAATAAGCTGACAAACCCTCGCTACTCTTGGTAGGGGAAATCCCATAGAACTAATGGTCTTTGATAAGCGTTGCAAATCTTTGGAAAGTTTACAGTACGGATCTTCTAAATTAACACTTTTATTTATCAAATTAAAACTAAGTACATTTTTAGAGCCTACATTATTAGGCTGATCTGGTACATGCCTTCGAAGATCTGAAATAAACTTGGAATGATTTTGATGATCTGCTTTAATAGGATTGACGATATGTGTATTATCTAATTCAGCCTGTACGGCTTTAACGATATCAGGAACACTTCTAAACGTTGTTTTTTTATTCTCTTGGCTAGCTAACTCTTGAGGTGATGTTTTAAAATAATCGTCCGCCTTTACTTGATTATAATTCGAAGCTGAATATAATTGAGCGTCTGGTAATTTTTCAGGAGTGTAATAATAACCGTTTGTTCTCTGATATATCGGAGTATCTGACTGCATATATGAGTTCACAGCATTGTCGGGTACTTGAGGTAAATACGCATATTGGGAATTTGAAGCCGTGTTTTCATGTCTAATATAACCACTATAAATTTGAGGATGCGTTACATTTGAAGGCGAATAATTTGAATAAACTTGAGGTATATTATATGATGTATTTGTTTTATTTATGTTAACATTCTCGTCTTTTTGCAACACTTGCGCTAATTCCTCCATATCATTTAAAGTCTTTAACTCCATATTATCGAACGGACTAGATGTATCAGCTTCAAAATCTGATATATTAAAAGGGCTCTTATCATTGGGCTTGCAACTAAATGTTTGAGTACTACTAGATAATGGAGTAGGTGTTAATATATGGGAATACGATGAAATTTGAATGGGAAGTAGGACTCCTGAAGTAGATGTGCAATTATTAAAGGTTTGCACTTGTTCCATGTTTGAGATTACGTTTTTTCTTAAATTATTTATATCTTGACAGTTTTCAATTTGGGCAACATATTTTTCTTGTTCTACTTCACTAGCTTTTAATTTTTCTCTTTCTATACTCATTTTCTCTTCATACTTTTGTCTCGCTTCTTTTATTTTATCTAGCCTAAGTTTTCTTTCATCTTGGGCTTCTTTGCGAGCTGCTTGCCACTCTTTTAATTTATGTTTAATATTGTTTTCTAAAGCAAAATCATAATGAGATGTATTGTCCTGCAGCTGTTTATTCAACGACAGTCTCTGTGCATAGTTCATAACAAGATTTATTCGACGAGGTGGTTTGTATTGTTCTGAAATTTTAACTTTTATGCCATCCGTGTAGCCAATCTGAGATTCTTGACCTTGCTTGTGAGACATAATTTAATTCTATAAAATATACAATAGAATTATTTATGGTTAAGCAGACTCTTAAAGCTATTTTTATTAACTTACCTGGAATATACGTAATATAGTTTTAAATTTCAATTTACTTCATATAATAATTACGTTTTGGACTGCACATAATAACTTCTTTTTTAGAAGTGAACATTTTTCTAGTTTAGATTTCTTGAAAGTATGACATATTGACAGTGTTTCAGTTTTTGTAAGAAGGTTGCCACAACAGCTTAAATACCAAAATAAAAAAAACTTGTTTATTTGTGCACAAATCTTTGATAAGTCTTCACGCTGTTCATTAATCCCCAGATATCTGTCGAGTATCTGAGTCATATGAATGTATTCTGTTAAAATAATTATTTGTACCAACCACAAAACTGCACTTATCAAAAAACTACTGTAATTTCCATGGTAAATAATTTATGGGGAATTATGTACGTTACGTTGGTTATACGAAATAAACTAAATAGTCAGTAGTAGTTTTTTGACATTTACTTGATAGCTATTATTACAGTGTTTCTTAATTGCAATTAATTAAAGTAATTTATTACATATAAATGTTTTTAATTACTTGGCTTTTTAAGTGTTTATATTGTGTCGATTTACTTTAGTATGCTTGGATAGTGCAGAAACTGTAGCGTTAAAATTTCTCCTTCAGAAGCTTAAGATATAGCAGTGGTATTTTTTTGTAATTTTAAAATGACTGAATACAAACTAGTGGTAGTAGGAGCAGGAGGTGTTGGTAAATCAGCATTAACAATCCAATTAATACAAAATCATTTTGTTGATGAGTATGATCCAACCATAGAAGATTCATATCGGAAACAAGTGGTAATAGATGGTGAAACGTGTTTGTTAGATATCCTGGACACCGCAGGCCAAGAAGAATACAGTGCTATGAGAGATCAGTATATGCGAACAGGAGAAGGGTTCCTGCTTGTGTTCGCTGTCAATTCAGCTAAGAGTTTCGAAGACATCGGTACATACAGAGAACAAATTAAACGAGTAAAAGATGCGGAAGAGGTACCAATGGTGCTTGTTGGAAATAAATGTGACTTGTCTGCCTGGGCAGTCGATATGGCTCAAGCACGAGAAGTAAGTAAAAGTTTTTAATACATTGCTAATGCTGTGTAAATATTGTTTTTAAGTTTTCATACTTCGCTGTATTTTGAATATTAGGAGATTAAATTTAATAAAGTTTGCATCATGAGCGAGATCATATCAGTCCTAGCACTTAGTTCTTAGTATGACTAGGTATTGTTTTTGTTTTGATGGTCAAATGATGAGTCACAGAATGAATTTGAATTTGTTAAGTTTTCATGTTAGTTAAGCATCACTCACTAAAATTCCAGTGACTAAGATATGAAGCATTTTAATAATTATTTGTTGATTCTAAGGTATATTTGTACATGCTTTGATGGAATGTAAAAATGTATGTTGGTCATTGTTACATTTTTATGTCTAATTTTCTGCAAAAATGTAAGGGGCATATTCATAACAAAATGTGCCAAGCTACAAACAGTTTTAAATTTAAGACAAACGGTAATGGAAAGCCATTAAAGAGCAATAAAAAAGTTGTTACTGCTCATGTAAAAGTTGTGAGCTCGTAATTTAGTATGCTTTTGTATTTCATTCTGCTATTGTTTCGTTGCTAGCATTATAAGTCTATATACTATATAGGCCCCAATTGCTGAAAAATGTGCCTTCTTTTCTTTCTATTTATATAATTTTAATTGGACAATTGCCAACATCTATTGCCTTTGACAAAATTATTATGTTGCACCTTGCTTCATTTTGTCAAAATTAAAAAAACACAAATATACAAAGCGCATTGCTTTAACATTAAAATTCAACTTAAATCGATGTCTTTTATTTGTTTTTATAAAAATATTTTTTTAATTGCTAATAAATTGCTTTTGGCGAAAAATTGCATTTCGTTTGAAAGCCGGTTTTTTTATATTTTAATTCTCTGTGTGGCCTTTTAATGATAAACTTGCTCAGACACCATCTGAACAAGCTATTAAGATACAGGTTTTGTGTCATGAAATTGTTAATTTGTTTAATTGTATTTTATTTTTAGGTTGCCAAGCAATATGGAATCCCATTTGTTGAAACATCTGCGAAGACAAGAATGGGCGTTGACGATGCATTCTACACCCTAGTACGAGAAATCCGTAAGGACAAGGCAAGTCGGGGAAAGCACAAGTCACCCAAAATGGGCATACACGGTCGTGTGCCTTTCAAGTTTCGTTGTGCCATCCTCTAGGCCCAAAGACTATCAGTATCCAATGGAACGAGCTTTGCTTTGCATTTGATCATTTCTCGTGAGGTGTGATAGTGTTTGTGCAAGAATTTTTTTGAGCAGTCCTAAGACCATACTCGTGTTTGTTAATCTGTTACACAGATGACATTCGGTGTGAATAATAAGGATATTAGATTTTGGTTATTTCTTAACTCAAACGTTATATATGCACTATGGATTAAAGGCATGAAACAGTTGTTATTAAAATTTAGTCTGTTTTGCTTCAAGACATGTTAACTCTATTACGCAAGGCACAGACTTGCTTAAAATTACGCGTATCGTTGTGCAAATTTTAAGCAGAACTGAACCAACTTGCGCCACGACTTATATATGAATATTTATGATGTGTATGTGCTGATTGATTACATGATCAAAATATTTGTGAACATCTCTAGGTTATGAATGAATGATTTTTTGCGCACATTGTTGTGATACAATGAAACAATTTCAGATTCTGCACAACAGAGGTAAATTACAGTAAAATTAAATAACATTAAATCGCAAACTAAACAAGTACAGTAGACCTGTGGAAGGCAATTGTTTATTACATCGGGTAAAAATAATTTTTACCAATATGTTCGATCGCAAAAACATTACACCCTCAGAAATATAAAGTGCTAACTCACAAGAAATAGATATTTTTTAAAAGTTAAATATTTCTTTATTCTACCACAATGAACGTTTTGGAAAATGAGCGGCAAACATAAAGTAATTTTTTCACAACCCGACTGTTATGGATAGATGCCACTTTTAGAATATTAAACGATATTATAATAAAATTACTTTTTGAACACTACACTTCATTGATGTTTTTCGGTCACAACATATTTGATCAAATTTAAACCGACTGGTTGCATTAAATTGAGGCTTTCATGGTCTTAGAATGAGGGAGTTACTTTAAAGTGCAAGTGTAAATTCATAAAATTTACTGTTAACATAAAATAGGAGAAAACTGGTGGAAATATTTGGATCAATTTCCGTGATATTGTTGTAAACATGCTGTGACTTTAGTTTAGAACTTCATCATTTTCTTTAGATTTGTGGTAATTGGTATTTCTGCTATTTAATGTGATTATTCAATAACCAAGTTCTTCCAGTAATTAGTTAGTTTTTCGGTAGCTGTTAAAATAAAACTTAAATATTAGCCAGATGTGTTTAGATTAGAATAGAAGATGGAATTTGTGCTAATAAAGTGTAATTAATTGTTTATGTACTTCGTGGATACATTGTGTCTAAATTTTTTTGTTTAAAACTACAGTAAACGTAAAGAATTTTTATTCCGAATAATGAAATAAATATTTACATTTTTTAAATTGTAGCAGTTATGATTATAAAAATGAAAGTTCCGTTTTTAAAGCCGATTTGTATATATGGAATGTTTGAATTTTACTTGAAAATGTTTAAATTTTATGTTAGGTTCTCATTTTTACCTTCCTTTTAAAAATAATATAAAATAGTAGACACTGTGTATCCTATTTTAAAATTCTACAGGTTTTGCTGTACAAAATGTTTTAAAATTTATGTAAAAAAAATTGTTTTACAATTTGTGCATTCGTGTTCGCAAAATCAGATCTCGATTAACTCTCAGTAAACCTATAAAATCTAGGATAGATCAAATATTTCAAATAATTCTCTTGCCCATTTAAAGTGTTGCCACCTAAATGTAATTTTCACAGAAATATCAAAATAAGTTAAAAATGAAAATTTTTGAATTTCGAGAAGCAGATACATTCAACCAAAATTTAAAGCGAGCCATTTTTCTTTGAGTATTTTCAAATTTTTGTAAATCTTCAAGTTACAGTGTACGATTTTTGTGTTGCAAAAATCTGGTTACTCTTCGTTGAACCTTATTTTAACCATTTTTGAAATCTTTTTAGATACAAATTCTCTTCCTTGTTTACACAATTTGAAATTGCACCTACCTTCGAATGCACATATTTATCAAACAATGTTACAGTTCGTACAGATCCGTAATCATCTCAGGAAAATCATATCACCATCAGTGGTGTAGAATGAGCTTTTAGCTGAAGGGGTCTTATTGTTTTAAGGGCCTGGCAAAGTTTAATTGTTGTAAACATAAAAGGGGCCCTTCAGCTTATGTTTACAGGCCAAGCCAAAATTTAAGCTACATCATTGCATATCACGTTATTTTATAGCTTATTGTTGAATTACAATTATTTATGGATACTTCCTTACGAAATGTCATTTTGTAGTACTTTATCCTCAAAGAATTTCGTTTGTTACACCTGAATCATACTATTTCGTCAGTATTATAATTGAAAATTGGTCTGTTTTCATGGAAATTTAATACGTTTGTAGATATAATCCAATTAAGCCTTTTAATGACTGTAATTTCCCTCTATTTTACTGTTAAAATATGGTAATTGTTTTATGGCCAAAAATGTATTGGATAATATATCTCAAAATTAACTTTGTACTTTTCGTATAATTAAAATTAAGTTGAGATTTGTAATAAATGATAGTGGTAAGTTCTAGGAATGGGCAATATCTAATTGGAAATAATGATCAAAGACATCTTTATTGAACCATTATCAATTGGTTAGTCTGATTAAATAAATATTTGTAATAATTGTTGAATGTGATAAGAAGCATGTACAACATTGTTAATACTGTAGGCATTTGGTTTTTCAAAGTAATTTGTTTTTTTTTCTATCTTTATGTACATGTGGAGTCACCAAAAATCAGTTTTTTTAAACAGTTATACGACAAAAACGTCACAATATTTTTTCTGTTATTTTAGTGGTTGTAAAATTTTCCATGCTCGTATTGGGCAATTAAAATTAAATTAACAAATTGTTTCAAGTTAGGAAATGCAAGTACATTTAAATCATTTTTTTTTATTCAACTTTTTATTATAGCAATGGTGTCTGTAATATTAAATTGATTACTTAATGTAATTGTTCTTAAATTATGAGTCGATTTTTACCTTCAAATTAAAGGTTTTAAGGGGACATGAATCATTGAAATAAAACAAAATTATGCAATTTAATACATTTACATTTATAAAAATCCAGGAAAAACAAAATCTTATTATTTGTCAAGTTGATTTCTAAAATTGAATTAAGTGCATGTGGATTGTAGCACCAATACACCAAATGTGTTTAAATGTGTTGGCATAAACTTAGTTTAAAAAAGTTATCATGTTCATCATTACAAAACTGCTAGTAGCTCTAGTTAGGTTTTGCATATGTATATATATTTTTTAAACCACCTAGGTTTTGTTTTGTTATGTATTTTTTGTAATTCAATCAGTATGTATGGCAGCATTTAAAAATGAACTTTAATCATAGCCACCTTGCTTTTGTTTCAAAACGTTTAATTTATTTTGAACATGTCTCTTTGCTGTGAATTTATTGACCTGAAGTCAAAACTTGCAAGAAGCTTTTGAAAACATTTTAAATCATTTTAAGAGTTATCGATAAAGTATACATACAGGGTGTAGACTTGGATCAAGCAACATAGCAATTTCAATGGTAAAATTTCAAAAGTCGTATAATATCTCTCCTAATTATTTTAGCAAAAAAGTGCAAATAGGTTTTCTGTAAAGAAAAAAATTGTGTATCCATAAATGTAATCAATATTAACTTTTAGCTATCCAATAACTGAAAATTAAGCAAGTTAAAAAATGCGTTTTGTCAAAAATCTGTATTGCCTTGGAATTGTGCTGCGACAGCTGTCCAGCCAAATGTCACTTTAAGGCGAAGTTTATTCTAATTTATCCTATATATTTTATCAAACATTTATTTTACACAATTAGTTATGTTTTCATTCCAAGAAATAATAAAAATGAGAATTTAGAATAAACTTCGTTTCAAAGCGACATTAGGCTGGGCAGTTATAGCATAATTCCAAGGCAGTACAGATTTTTGTCAAAACACGATTTGTAATTTGCTTAATTTTCAGTTACTAGAAAACTAAAAATTAATATTGATTACATTTATGGATACAGATTTTTTTTTCTACAAAAAAACCTATTTGCATTTTTTCCTAAAATAATTAGGGGAGATAAAATATTTTTAAAATTTTACCATTGAAATTGCTGTTGCGTGATCCAAGTCTACACCCTGTCTACGAATTTTGTTTTAACAGGAATGTTGCCAATTGTTTTTTTTTTTTTATTGACTTATATGCCATTATTTTAGTTTAGCTTTGCTGTTTTAATTTTGTAGTGTATGGTATAAGTATAGCCGATGTAAGAGGTTTATTGGCCTACTATTACAAATTAAGTGCCTGTTGTCTTGTTAAATTTTAAAATTCTCCTCTACTGTTATATGCGTCAAAATCAAAAGAAGAAAAAAATTGCCAATTTATGTGAGTGGTAATTGTACGATATTTTGTTTGTACACATGCTTAACTGACGTCGAAAGCATGATATAAATTGTAGGATATATTTGAGGCCCTTAACTAAATATTTACATGATTTTCCTAATAATGGGATAAAAATTATTAATAGTTAAGGCTAGAGTTCATTATGTATACAGGGAAGTGCAGAACAGCAGCTATCGGTAGTTCTAAGCAATTTCACGTTAATCGTGCTATTCCTGAAAACTTTGTGGAACAATTTTAAGACTTTAGATGCAGTTAGCTAGAATATATGCTGTGACTGAATAAAATTGTACCAATAAATAATTATTTTAGTCCTATGCTGGCTTTCGTTTCATAGCTTGTGGAAATCGTATATCTAAAACAAAATGTTTTTTTGTTCTTACCTGCACTTCTTTTGTTTTTAACTTGTGTGGAATCTGACCTCTAAGTTTCTTTTTAGTTAAGGGTGGACAAATATTTGAATCTATATCACCGGTTAATGTACAAGATGTTGAACAATATCCAAAAATATTGCCCTTTTTTAGCGTATTTATGTGGATGAAAATTGGATTCAAATTTACTGTATTGCAGTTTGTTCTTAACTTTACTAATATAGGTATAATTTTGCCTTCTTATAATAATAACACTTAGCAATTTTAGTTTTAGAAAATGTCATACTAACTAAAAACTCTTATCAATAAAATATTAAAATATATTAAGTTTATTTCTTGTAATGTATATATTCTCTTTTTCAATAAAATCCTACGAAATTAACAAAATTTTTGTTCAAGAACATCAACAGTTAAATAATAGCAATATATGTACATTTTATTTAACTAAAGAATACAGTAATGTCTCGATTTAAAAGACCAAGATATAAAGGACTACTTGATGTTGCTTGAGTAGATTTTTTAAATATAAACTCAATGTTTATTTAATATACTTTTATTTTCTCCTTTATAGTTTTTGAAGTGTTTTCCTTTTTCAATACTATATAAAATTATTGTACTAATGTCTTTTAAGTCAAAAAGCAAACCTCATAAGTTAAGAGTTAATTACAAATTAATATTCTTTCATCTTATTTTGATCCATTGAATCGAGATTTCACTACAATAAAAAAAAACACGGCTCTAGCTGGTGCAATAAATAAAATCTGTAAATCGCCAACCAGTCTTAACAGAAAACAAAATAATTATGTCTTAAATTAACGAAAGGCGTTTAAAAATTATCACTTTTAATTTAATATAACAAACTTAAACCATAGCACATTGAATCACAAAGCATGTCTTTTGCAAAAACTTAAGGTAGAGTGAGGGGCCTGAAGTATTGGCGACAGTACGAAGCTCCAAGACAGAGCGGCCAATCTTGTGTCCTATACAGTTTATTGCTTCGCTCGGGAAGCCGAGTAAACGCTGATCCATATTCCTTGTCGAAAGCATTGAGATCAATATTACCTCTACCCAACGCTTTACAAGCTAAGAATAATATATCTCTATAAATAGAATGTGTCCGATCGATGCCACGCATTTTTTGGATTTTCTGGCGTTCGTTTGCCAATCGTTTCACAGGTTCTAGAAGATCGTTGCAATGGACGCTACTCAATATGCTTTGCATAACACTGAGAAATAATAAAGTAAAAAAAATTACTCATTTGTAGCTTGCAAACTTAACGCTAATTTAAGGACAACATTCAACATACAAATATAACTTCAACTCAATAAATAACCAATAACAAATGAACTCATGAAATATGTCACTAAACAAATGAAAAGAGTTTGAACAAGAAAACAATTACTTACGCTCTATTGATACTGTTTTGTTCTGTGAGTGCGCTAACAAGAGGGCTTGATGTATCACGTCGTTGCCATAAAATGTACATCGGAGGTCCTTCTCCGTGCAATCTAGGATCATCCCACATGCAACGGACACTGACTTGAGCATGAAGGTGCTCTAAAAACCATTAAAAAAAGACTTGAAAAAAATATTAAATACAAAAAACATTTTTAAACAAGACAGCAAAGAATAGACAACAAATAATGATTAATAATAATACTCGCTGTTTGTCAATGTTTGGTTAAAAAAAAAAACGGGTTCACAACACTTAAAAAATCACAAGTGTTAAGATCAAGAGATTTTCGAGTATAAGAATCAGACCACCAAAAAATAACTCTGAATTTTCATACAATTTTGTAAATTTCGAGTTATTCCTTGGTTGTTTAATTTCAAGTTTAGAACATATTAATATAACTCCGTGATCATTTGATCTTAAACAGATTTGGTCTATTCATGTTGCAGAATCGTTATCATTAAAAAAAAGTCTTTATCACAGGAGGTCTCATTACATATAAATCACAAAAGTAAATTAAAAGGTACAAATTATAACACAGTTGCATTAAAAAGTGGAAATTATCTGTTTTCTGATAAAAGAATATGTAGAGGGACTATGGAATACAGCTCAGCTTATTTTATTATTACTGTAATAAACTTGCAAATGTAATAACAACAATAAACTTACGCAAATCTTCCCTAGATGCTGCTTAATAAAAAATTAAAATGTATTAATGGTGCAAACATATTTTACTGGATAATTTACAAATTATGGTGTTGTTTTATTTATCTACATTTTAATACAAGTTATTTAAATTAATTAATAGGATAATTAAAAGTATATTATTAGGTACTGTTTGGCTATTAAAATAAAACGAGAGTTTATTTTAATTAGATTCCCCATACCCAAACTTAAACCATCTCGTACCTTCTTTGATAGTTTAGTCTCAACGGCGTACGCCTCTAGGCTGAAGACTAGCTTGGGGTAGTTTTAAATATTACTATTTTATCTAGCTACATTTCTACAGTTAAAAATTGCTGAAGTGAAATAAAAAAATTTGCTGTGTACCCCTTAAAGCCCTTTCGTGTACCCCCGGGGGTATCGGTACCACACTTTGGCAACACTGCCCTAAACGATTTGTTTTTTAATAGTCAAATGGTACCGACTTTCTGAATATTTCAAAGTGGAATTAAATTAGTAAAATGTGACTTACCCACTGTGGCCAGTTCTTGTGTAAGCGGATCTGCACCTTCTTCAACAGGCTGCATGCAACTGCTACTTTCTTCGGACAAACCGTTCGTTTTCGTTGTGTCATTAAGACAGTCTTCACTATTTGGGACGCTTTCACTGTTTTTACTGGCAGCATTGTTGTTTTTAAGACATAAATTTGGTAAATGACTCTGAACATTAATGCGTTCAAAAGTCCAGACTAAATTCCAATAAATTATTGGATGTTCCTCTACAAATTTAGACTCGGCTAAGCTAAGATCTCCTTCTTGTAATAAGATATTTTCTAGTTCTTTGCGTAGAACCAGAGGATTGAGGTAAGGCACACTAAATGGCTCCACTAAATGTGCCCCTGGATGTTTTAATGTTATCGTGAGCAAGGGAACCGTAGGTTTATTACAAGCTTGGCATATGGTGTTGAGATTTGAATCTTCGGCGAACCAGTTGGCCATGATGTCTTCGTCGTATAAGAGTGCAGAACAGTTATGGCATTGCGAACATGATGACAAAGTGATTTCTAATTCGCTATCTGTAAATTTAAAAAAATAGGATGGTTATCTTACCTAAAAATAAAACAAAAACACATACAGTGAAAACCAAAATCTGACAAATAAAACCGTTTCAAAAAAGCAGAATTTGGATCATCTTTAATAACACTTCTTTTTGGGACAATTAAATATTAAATATAAGTTTATACCATAAATGATAACAATCGAATAGGGCATTGGTTTTAGAATATTACTTCAAATATTTTTAGATGATAGTCAACTTTTTAATTTTTTTTAGGCCCCATTTGGACTTCACACCAATAAACAAAAAATAAAGTTCCGTAAACAAAATTATATCATACGGCAACTTTAAGTAACCAATAATACTAAAATTTAGTAATAGAATCACAATTAGGGTTGCCAGAAGTTGAAAGTGTAAAAAGAGTTTTTTTCCAAAAAAAAAAAGAACTTATTTGTTGTGAACAATTACTCTTCCTATTAAAATGTTTAATGGTCTTAAACAAATTTCCTAATACTTATCCGTTACCTTAAATATTTTAAATTTTATTCAAGTTCTCGATTGAGTTAGTACAGGGTGGGCAAATTTCGATGTTTTAATAGGGAATCTCGGTAACTATAAGAGGTATCGAAAAACGGACCGCGCATCCTCGTTTTTTTTTTTCGAGAAGAAGTTAATGGTGAAAACTAAAATTGGTTCTCGTCTTTTGTTTTCGAGTTATCACCGATAACTCGATTTTTCGTTTTATGACCATATCTCGCTTGTTTATGAAGGAAAACAAAAAAATCTTAATCAACAAATGTCATTTAAACGTCAGTGTTTAGGCTTTTTCAAGCGGATTCCAAATAATTTATTTTTACTACATATTTTATCTAACGACATTATAAAATTAAAAACAATCAAGAAGTGGAGTTCATCGCTTTGGCCTATAAACCAAAAGTAACTAAGGAAAAAAGAGAAAAAAAAAATCAGAATAAAAAAGAGAGTGAACAAAAAGATCGGCACAAAAAAAGAGGACATGTTCTCTTTAAAAGAAATATTCTGACAACCCAAATCACATTGGTTTTTCAGAATAATGAACTGTTTAACAACTGAAAAGATAGTAGAAAACAAATGACAGCTCATTTTCCATAACATAAAAAAAAGTCAAATTATTATAAATAAATGGAATTTTCGTGTTTTTTTCAAAGCATTTTTGCAACAGATCGAGTAATCTAGAATTTGATTGAAATTTTGTGCATTTTTGCTCATTTAACTAATTCTGCACTTCTTATGGTTCGTGATATTCCCATGGCTGTTAAATTATTTTATGCAGATATTATGCAAGCAGATTTTTTACCTGCATTATTGTCATTTGGTATTGGATATAAACATTCTGGAAGATTTTCATCCGAATCACGCAGATTGGCGTTACTTCCCTTGTAACTACCAAGCTCTGCAGAAATTCTCCTATGACGTTCAGCCCCATCACTACCGTCTGTTGATTCACAGTCTCCCATACCATCACCAAGATCACCAGCTGCAAGACGATCACCCGTCATTACTTTAACAGGTGTAGATGTCGTGGAAGTAGAAATAGCTTCCTTAATTTCGTCTAATTTTTTGGCCACGCTGGTTGCTGCCGATTTCAAACTACTAATGCCTCCTTGTATAAGTTCATTTGATTTTTTTCCGGTTAAACTACTAGGACTACAGAAAAAAACAAAACTTACTACTGCTAGATGTATGATTTAAAAAAAATTACAACTATAACATTGACACATACCTGAGATTATTTAACGCATTCTCTATGAGTTGCTGGGGTACTTTGAGATCAGCTTTGCGCAGGGACAGCCGTGCTGGTGAGTAGCGGCTAAAACAACACATCTAGCTACTGGCCAGGATACGTGCAACAAAAGCCATACAAGCCTGACATTCAGCAGTATACTATCATGCATATCCGCTCAAATTTTCAGTAAATTGCATCTTAATTGGTCATTACGTGAAGTACAAAAACATTAAATAAAATTTGTTTACAACTTTTTTGTTTAACTACTTTTGAGCTTTTATCCAGAACTTTATGCTATTTAGGTGCTATTTAGGTATTGACATTATTATTAAATTTACAAAATTTTAATTTACTTTTAAAAATTAATTCATGTGTTAAAAACTGAACTGAAAATATTCGAATACTTTTTAAAATTCTATATTCTTATAATTAAATCAAAGCTTTTTAAATTCATTTAGTAGTCAGAGATAAGAACACAATAGTGTTAGCTTCAATAACTATTAAAAACTGACTAATGTTCAAAAACTTGTAATAATTTAAAAATTAAATAATAATATAGAAATTCGTTGTACTTAAATTGTCTATGATCAACGCTTAATTAAAATGATAAAAAATCAGTAAGTAAATAACATACTTTCAAGCAGGGATGGCATAACGTTTTAAATCGTTACGTTATTGTATAACGTTATTTATTATTTGTTTTCGTTACATAACGTTATAAATAATGTTAAAAAAATGAATTGTTATGTTATATAACGTTACATAAATTATGATATACAGGGTGTTTCTTAAATAATGCGAAAAAATTCGGGAGGTGATTCCTTATCGAAAATAAAGTGGGGTCTTTTATATAACAATTTTTTCTTAGACGTCTCCTTTCGGAGTTACACCCCCCTAAAGGGGATCGGTAAAATTGGGTTTCTATTTTATTTCTCAAATTTAGATAAATGTAGGAGAATGATATTTGGTAGATGTTTTATACTTATTAAAAGGTTTCCCATAGTAATATTTTCAATCATCTTCCACCTTCATAGGGGGCTGATAAGTGCGACCCCTGTTGGTTTTTTAATCAGAACTTTTTGGTGAGTTGAAATTTTGCAATTTAAATTTTTTTTGTTAGTTTGATTTATTTAGAAAATTTTTTTATTCTTTAGTTTTTCTCGTAAATCCTACAGTTTCAAGTAAAAAATTAAATGAGTGAATATGATATTTATGTTCATATTGGGTAGAATTGACGGGCGTTTTAGCGTTGTCGCCGCGTAAACGTCAAAATGAATTACACCCGTCACTTCTATCCAATATGAACATACATACGAGTACATACACCAAAATGAATCGTTTTATATTGGAATATTTGATGGTTCATATTCATTCATATAATTTTTTCCTGTGAAGGTGGGAGATGATTAAAAATATTACTATGGGAAACCTTATAATAAGTATAAAACATACCGAATATCATTCTCCCACATTTATCCAAATTTGAGAAATAAAATAAAAACTCAATTTTACCGATCCCCTCTAGGGGGGTGTAACTCCGAAAGGAGACCCTAAAGAAAAAAAAATTATATGAAATCAACTCCCGAATTTTTTCGCATTATTTAAGAAACATGCTGTACAAAAATAATTTTTATTTCTAGGTAATTCTGAAATTATTTTTGGGATCTGTAAATATAAATTTAAAAAATAGTACAAAATTACGTTGAGATATTTTGTTTTCATTTTAGTTTCTAAAATACAAACAAAATATTGTATTTTCTGAAAATAAAAAGATCGCCATATAAAAATTTAATTTATAGAGAATAACGATACAAAATAACTTTTAATGAAACGTTATTGGTTATTATAACGTTACAAAAATATTGTTACGTTATTGTATAAAAAATTATAGTTGAATCGTTATTATAACGTTATCGGGTATCGTTACGTTACGTTTTCCATCCCTGCTTTAAAGTAAAATAAAAAATGTCATTTTTTGTCTTTGACCACACTGTTAAGTAAAAATGATAAAAAGTTTTTAAAAGCTGAAATATTAACTGATTTTCATTTTAAACACTTTTTTTAATATAATATAATACAACAGACATTACAATTCAACTGAAATTTAAAAAAATGTCTGCACACAAAAATTGTTTATAAAACATAAGAATTTCAGCAAGTGATCAATCTATAAACTCTGGATTACATTTAGCTATACTACTACAAACTTTCTGGCAAACATTCCTCGTGTACACTTATTAATACGTCTCATACAACATCGACAAAATACCTGAAACCAATTTTCAGGCTCGATCCAAGTCCAGCTAAACTAGATGTGAGCGACGCTGCAGGGGCGGTTTCTGATCGATGTATTTTGCTTTGAGCAGGAGGGCTGCCTTCAAACGTGGCAGATCGATGTACGGACGAACGAAAGAGTACCGGTTCATCGGTAGGTATTGGAGTTAAGTTAACTTGCGGCTGTACCGTTTCCGGGGCTGGTGCACTAGATTCTGTTACAATGGGCTGTTCCAAGGCTCCTAACGGATCGTTGGAGGTTACAGGAGTCCTTGGGGATACTCTGAATAAAAAATACTTTTAGTAGATACAGTACAAAGATTTTTAAAGATCAAGTTATTTTCATAAGAAAATAGGACTAGATCTGCTTACTGTTGTTTATTCGGCTTAAAATTATCAGCAATTATTCCTCCAAAGTAATAGATCAAAATTTATGAAAATACTATAAATCTTTACTAAAATTAGATAATTTTTCATCAATGAGAGAAGTGAAATTGCTGTCATTTTTTTTTCTGCGTCCGGCCAGAAAATCACTTGTTACCGATCAATTTTTAGGCTGGAAAATACGTCTTTACTGGCCTTGGCCAGAAAGTAACTGGTTGCCATGGTAATAACAACTCTTTACCGGCCTAGGCCGGAAAGTAGCTGGTTGCCATGGTGATGAGTTGTTTTGTTGATTTGCACTGTCAAACAAGCGTCGTTATACCACCAAGCGAATTTGTACCTGCAGTTTATTAAGTTATTGTTTAATTATGGATCGTGCGATAGTGAATTTGGTGTCAGTGGCGGACGCAGAAAAAATATTGCACCTAACATACCCGTAAAGTGTCTTTACTGGACTCGTATCCTTTCAGGACTCGCCAAGGCTCATCCTAAAACTGTACTCGTCCAGTAAAGTACCACTTTCCGGTCTTGTTACGTAAATAACTATTAACAATGATTCATTAATGATGCATTGCCAAAAATTGCCATTTGTCCCTTAAGACCTTTCTTGCACCCCTGGGAGTACACTACACGTACCCAGGGCCAACGAGAAGGGGGATGATGGAATTAAATTCCCTGAGCTTGAGATTCACAGGGGCCCGGACATCATCCCACAATTTGTTTTTTTACGCGCTAATAAAACCATAGAAGGACGTTGGTAAAAATTAAAGTACAGGTAGGTCCAAATTCGATGGGATTGCATGGGTATCTCGCTTAATATTCAAGATAGAGTAACGATTAAATTACCAAAAATGTGCAGTTTTTTGAGACAAACTCAGAACCGTTTTCAAAAATATTCCGGTTTTTGAGTTATTAAATAAAAAGTGTTTTTTTGTCATATTAATAATGTGTCATATCTCCGTTATTGTTGTAAATATCGAAAATATTTATGAAGATTATTTTTAGATATTTTTATGTTTAATTTGATTACACTAAAACAAAATTTTTTACGCTCGCCATTTAAAAGTTATGACACAAATTTACCTTTTTTTAAATGGGAGCAATAGTTCGCTATGACCTATTTAAATTCTTTATTTTTTTCTCACTCCAAATATATAAGGGTTGATGTATTTATTTTTAATAGTACGCAAGTTACGAAGGTTTTTTAGTTTTTTTTTAAAGAAAATCATAGTAGGCTGTGAAAACAAAAATAACAAACAAGGTGTAAAACCTTATAAAACTCATGTGGTACAAGTAACCAAGGTTTTTTATTTTGTTGTTGAGATAAACATTGTAAATATTTGAACAACAACATAGTCGGAATCAGCAGTAATGTAGTATATTGCTGTTTATCTCATGTTCAAAAATTTTTGATGTTTATCTCAACAACAACTTAAAAAACCTTGGTTACTTGTACCATATAAGTTTTATAAGGTTTTACACCTTGTTTTTTTTTATTTTCACAGCCTACTATGATTTTCTTAAAAAAAAAAACTAAAATCCTTCATAACTTTCGTATTATTAAAAATAAATGCATCAACCCTCATATATTTAGAATGAGAAAAAAATAAGGAATTTAAATTGGTCAAAGCCAACTATCGCTCCCATTTAAAAAAAATTAAGTTTGTGTCGTAACTTTATAACAGCGAGCGTAAAAATTGTTTTTAGTATAATCAAATTAAACATAAAAATATCTAAAAATAATCTTTATAAATATTTTCGATATTAACAACAATAACGGAGATATGACACATTATTAATATGACAAAAAAACACTTTATATTTAATAACTCAAAAACCGGAAAAGATAGAATATTTTTGAAAACGGTTCTGGGTTTGTCTCAAAAAACTGCACATTTTCGATAATTTAACCGTTTCTTTATCTTGACTATTAAGCGAGATACCCATGCAATCCCATCGAATTTGGACCACCCTGTATACAGTGTAAATTTTTTTCTCCGGGCCCAGCGACGCCTCTAGTGCTTTGCGCTTGTGCGCAGGTACCACATTTTGAGAAACACTGTCTTTAAGTATATGAGATCGCTAAAGCAATCACAAAAAAAATTGTACTTACTTGCTTGGCGAATTTTTGCTAAGATCATCGTTTTCAACTCCGTTAAACTCCAACACTCTCGAACAATTTTTCTTCGAGTTCTGCTGCAATTTATCCAGTATGCCAGCATCATTTGCACTTTCCGACCTAGACAATAGCCTCAGAAACTCCGATGGGCTTTCTGGAGGTGGATTTATCTGTTCCTCGCAGTTCTCTTCGTTTTCGCCATCTTCGCAATCATTCTGACCAGAAATGAGCAAACCTGCACTCGAAACCGCTGATTCGGCGACACTGTGTTCTGGTATATTTGGGCTACCACTTTTGACTATACTAGGCATGTGCAATCGAAATTTTTCTAAAAAGCTTGGTTCTGGCTGGACGGCTTCGTGGGAGTCGAGCGATAATCGAGACGACCTTTCAACGACATCTAACAAACTTGAACCTGAAACGAGAATTTGAGTGGATGAAAATAAAACTTACAACAAACTTAAAGTTTGGTACCTCCTTCGGTAGATGCCGATAATCTCCTAGCAGCTTGTCGTCTCGCTGCCCAACGGAAATGAGCTGCTCCTAACACGACATATCGTAATTTATTCCATAAAAGTTGGCTTGAGCTTTCCTGGGATGGCCAGTGAGCTTCTAACACACAACGATTGTACAACCTGAGGGCAAAAGTTATAAAAATCAATTTAAGGAAGCAAACAATCTAAATTTTCAAAAAAAATTTGATTCAAAACTAATTATTTGGTAATTGTTGAACAGTCTGCTTAATCGAGACACCGCTTAATCGGGACAGCCGCTTATTTGGGCCAAATATTAAAAGAACAAAAATCACTGTATTTGTTTTGTTGTAATTTGGTAATGTTGATCATATCATGTAACTAGAAATTTTAGGGGTTTTCGAATGACATATTAACCCCTTAACGTACACGCTCGTGACATATACGAGCGCGCCGTACTGGAAATTTTACACGCGCTCGTATATGTCATGAGCGACCGTTGTATGACATAATACAAATCTTTATCTGTTCGTGCTTTCGCTTACTTCATAGAATACTTTGTTTTTGTAGTTTACTATTGCATAGTGGATGTCGCAGGATCGAATTATTAAAATAATTTTTACGTCATTTTGAATTGTTATGGTTACATGGCTTTTTTAAATAGTTATTTGTGTTACGCAGGTGAACTAAATTGAATTTAATTAATTAAATTATCGTAATAGCTAGCGAAAATCTGATATCGGTTTGTAGGGTTATTTTTTTGAGATGAACACGCCCATGTTATCAAACTTTTTATATCACTTTCCATTTTGGCACTACAGACGAAAAATTAAATTTCAACGTTTTTAAAAATTTAGCATAACTTCATTATTTATAAAAATAGAACTAAATGTTATAGAGGTTTTTTGTTAACATTTTTATGCTTAATTTTAATTTTTTTTCTTTATTTTTCTCCATTTTTAACGACGTTTAATTTTTAGATTTCCGTTTTTAGGAGTTTTTTGACAAAATATTAATTTTTAAAACTTGTGCCCCCAAGTTAAAATATACAGGGTGGTCCAAATTCGATGGGATTGCATGGGAATCTCGGTTAATATTCAAGATAGAGAAACGGTTAAATTACCAAAAATGTGCAGTTTTTTGAGACAAACTCAAAACCGTTTTCAAAAATATTCTATAATTTCCGGTTTTCGAGTTATTGAATAAAAAGTGTTTTTTTGTCATATTAATAATGTGTCATATCTCCGTTATTGTTGTAAATATCGAAAATATTTATAAAGATTATTTTTAGATATTTTTATGTTTAATTTGATTATATAAAAAAATATTTTTACGCTCGCCGTTAAAAAGTTATGACAAACTTACTTTTTTTTAAATAGGGGCGATAGTTGGCTATGACCTATTTAAATTCCTTACTTTTTTCTCATTCCAAATATATAAGGGTTGATGTATTTATTTTCAATAATACGCAAGTTACGAAGGTTTTTTAGTTTTGTTTTTAAAGAAAATCATAGTAGGCTGTGAAAACATTGTAAATATTTGAACAACAACATAGTCGGAATCAGCAGTAATGTAGTATATTGCTGTTTATCTCATGTTCAAAAATTTTTGATGTTTATCTCAACAACAACTTAAAAAACCTTGGTTACTTGTACCATATAAGTTTTATAAGGTTTTACACCTAGTTTTTTTTTTGGTTTTCATAGCCTATGATTTTCTTAAAAAAAACAAACTAAAAAACCTTCGTAACTTGCGTATTTTTGAAAATAAATACATCAACCCTTACATATTTGGAATGACAAAAAAATAAGGAATTTAAATAGGTCATAGCCAACTATCGCTTCCATTTAACTTTTTAACGGCGAACGTATATTTTTTTTTTAATATAATCAAATTAAACATTAAAATATCTAAAAATAATCTCCATAAATATTTTCGATATTTACAACAATAACGGCGATATGACACATTATTAATATGACAAAAAAACACTTTTTATTCAATAACTCGAAAACCGGCAATGATAGAATATTTTTGAAAACGGTTTTGAGTTTGTCTCAAAAAAACTGCACATTTTTGGTAATTTAACCGTTTCTCTATCTTGAATATTAACCGAGATTCCCATGCAATCCCATCGAATTTGGACCACCCTGTACTTGCTGCGCCACTGAAAACTGTTTTTTTTTATATTAATTATGTCTTAGCAATAAATTTCTTCAATAAAAAAAAGTGATTATTTTTTGACCGACTTTTCGAAATTTATGTGTATGTTAAGGGGTTAAAAGGTAACGTATGCAATTTAAAATAAGAAAAATAATGATAACGTTTTAGTATATTAAAAACTTCTTAAATATTGTTTTTAGTTTATCTTATTATGATGCTGAAAGCAATGTAAGGTTGTTCTTACCCGTAAGTTAATGCATTGGGTTGTATGCCCGATTTTTTCATGAGCAGCAGAAGTTTAACGGCCAATAAAGGTCTTGAATGTTCTCCGCAAAGCTGCATCATGAGGCGATAGCACACCTCGTCACAGGCCAGATGCAGCTGCGTAGCCCGAACCAAAAGGTCGTACGCTTGTTGCAGTATATTCCTTTCTTTGCCGATATTTAAGGACAGCATACTGGGCAATGCCATGAAATATAGCGTGTGACAAGTTCCTAATAGGCAACGAGCCCAAAGATCGGGAGCACGAACCCATTTACTAAAATTAAAAACGATTGATTAGTTGTTACAAAACGGAACTCTGATGTCGTATTACCGAGCCAACTTCTGCGCTGATTTAATTTCGTGTTTAGTTCTACGGGCCATGGGCGATCCCGGTATAGCTGTATGATGCAACGACGTTAAGAGATTATGCCGTTTGCTTGTAAGTAAATCATGATCTAACACAAATGAAGAATATGTGTAGGTACCACCTGCAAAAATTTAATTTAAAAAAAATTAAACAATGAAATTTGTACTAGTTGGAATAAAAACAATTGAAGATTGGATCTTCTTAATATAAAAACAATTGAAGATGGAACCTAACGAGTATAGAAAACTGGATCTTGCTAATATAAAAACATTTGAAGTCTAGCAGACCTTGTTAATATAAAAGTAATTATTGAAGATGGGTCCTCATTGGTACAAAAATAATTGAAGATTGGATCTTGTTAATATAAAAACAATTGAAGTCTAGCAGACCTTGTTAATATAAAAGTAATTGAAGATGGGTTCTCATTGGTATAAAAATAATTGAAGATTGGATCTTGTTAATATAAAAACAATTGAAGTCTAGCAGACCTTGTTAATATAAAAGTAATTGAAGATGGGTTTTCATTGGTATAAAAATAATTGAAGATTGGATCTTGTTGATATAAAAACATTTGAAGTCTAGCAGACCTTGTTAATATAAAAGTAATTATTGAAGATGGGTCCTCATTGGTACAAAAATAATTGAAGATTGGATCTTGTTAATATAAAAACAATTGAAGTCTAGCAGACCTTGTTAATATAAAAGTAATTGAAGATGGGTTCTCATTGGTATAAAAATAATTGAAGATTGGATCTTGTTAATATAAAAACAATTGAAGTCTAGCAGACCTTGTTAATATAAAAGTAATTGAAGATGGGTTTTCATTGGTATAAAAATAATTGAAGATTGGATCTTGTTAATATAAAAACATTTGAAGTCTAGCAGACCTTGTTAATATAAAAGTAATTGAAGATGGGTCCTCATTGGTATAAAAATAATTGAAGATTGGATCTTGTTAATATAAAAACAATTGAAGAGACCTTACGAGTATAAAAAACTGGATCTTGTTAATATAAAAACAATTGAAGTCTGGCAGACCCTGTTAATATAAAAACAATTGAAGATGGATCTCATTAGCATAAAAATAATTGAAGATTGCATCTTGTAAATATAAAAAAAATTGAAGAGCGGACTTTATTAGTGTTAAAATAATTGAAGATCGGATCTTGTTATCATAGAAACAATTGAAGTTTGTTTGAACTGACCTTGAGGTGGTGGTTCTGGTGGTAACAAAAATACAGTACGCTCACTAGCATGAGTCAAGTCAGGCTCTAACAACCGAATTTCAGTCTCTTCGTTACTTAGTCTTTCGGTGCAATCATCGAAAAACGTTAATCCTTGGTCCCCGTCGGTAACAAAACTTCGCTCCTCTATGAAACGAATGAACATCTGGGTCCTCATCAACAAAGAAAAAAATTTGTGGTGGGATTTGTCTCGGGACTTAAGAAACTCATTCAACTGGAACAGCGCTTGTGGGTCCGTAGTGCCAACAGTTGGAGCTTTCGTAATTGGCAGAAGGTAAAACCGATAGCCCTTTAAAGTAGATGCCATGAATTTTAGAAACGCGTCTTGTATCTCCAGTTCTTGCATTTGCTGTTAAAAAGATAAAGATGAAAAAGTTGAAGATGAAATGATGTAAAGATTTACCTCTTTTCTTCGTTTTTGAAATTCCACTTCTACGTCTGTGTCGGAACTGTTGTCGTAAATGGGTGGATTGTTTCGATATTGGTAGTACAGGCGATCTAGGGTCGCTTTAAGAACTTTGGCTGGACGTTTTGGTAAGAGTTTTATGTTCAACAACTGCCTCTGTGCTTCACATATCTTAAACGTGAAAAATTGTTAACAGATGGCAGTCAAAAATTATTTCATCACTTACGGTTATAATATTTGTATCAAGATCGATGCAGTTGACATCACACGGTGGATCGTACAAATCGAAAAATCTTGAATCGACACCAATCAAAAATGGCAACGGTGCGTGTAGAATTTCTACTAACCCTAAAACATTGTTTAATTTTAAATTCAATTCAATTGTTTCAAGCTGATCTTCTTTTATCATTACGGGAAGGTGCAGTCAATTTTTAAAACAATAAATAAGGTAAAGAACAGAAATATGATATTCTAATTGCATTCGCATTTTTTTTTTTAAAGCTTACCTAATGGGCACAAAGGAATGTACGGGCACTGCCACTTGAAAGGAAACAATAATGACGAAATTGCTTCAGCAACTGCCGTTAGCGTATCTGGTCGTAGTGAATGGATTAATATTTTTTGTTCGGTCAGTATCAACAGAAGAACAAGCAAACAATTTTCAGATCCAAGATTTACGAGTAAGTCTCCAAATCCAGCAGCGCTATGAGGAAGAGGAAGTTCTTCTGGCTGTGTCAAGATGACTCTTTCAACATTATGTGGTAAAAGTTGTAATAGGGTTCGAGGAGCTGGAAAAGGAACCTCATCCAACAACTGAACTATGTAACGTTCAACAGGGATGGGCTGAGGTTCATTACTTGATACCAGATCCTAAAACAAAACACATGTCCTTTTGGGGTAGTGCAAACCATTTTTTCCACAGATATTATACAAGATGTTTTTTCCTATCGTTACTACCACAGGGTTTTTAGAAATATAAGAGATAGAGAAACGGCTAAACGAGGAGAGTAGTGCAAAATTTTAGGTCTAAGCAAATAAAATTTCCAAAATTTGGAAAAAATCAAGGCCTACTCGAATTTTGCAAAATTTTGGTAAATTCATTTATTTTTTTTTGTTATATACCAGGGGTGGCCAAGCTCCTTGATAGTCCGAGCCATTTTTCAAAATTTGAAATTTTTTGCGAGCCGCAATTAAATACGTATTTAAAAGGTATTACATATTTTTTTTTTTTACAAAAATTATATTTATTGAAAACATATAAATAAAAGTACAAAATATGTGTATTGAATTTAAATATTAAAAATTAAACACATTTATTTTACTTCTCTTGATAATTCTTTAAAATTTGGTGAATAATTGGTGACAGCACTTCTCAGTAATTCTTTGAGATGCTGGTTAGTTAATACTGATCGGTCAAAATCGGTCTGGAGTCGGTCGATTACGGACGATTACGCCACTGTTTATGTTCGTTCGCGCAGTTTTCGATGAGTCATATCATTCTTAACTTGGACGGAAATGAAATTTGTTACAACGTTGCACTTAGTCTTTCATATTTGTTGTCAGTAATTTAAAAGACATTTTGAAACACATACGGAACGATAATAATTTTTTAAAATATAATAGCACAAAAATTAAAAGGGAACTCGGGTACATTTATCGAGAGCCACAAATAATCCTTCAATGAGCCGCATGTGGCTCGCGAGCCGCAGGTTGGCCACCCCTGTTATATACGATTAAAAAACTTTTGAACAAGATCTAGATAGTTTGAAGCAGATTTTGTCTAGCTGCATTTGTTTTTGAGATATAACACAAACTTTTTTCATGTGGTAACCATCGAAAAAAAAACAACTGTATACATCACTTACATATAAAAAGTATAACCACTTCTCAAACGCATTTGAGAATGGCCAATGCGATAAAACACATATACTTTTGTTCACGTGAAGGACATAATTCGAGTCGTTTGTGTATTCTAGTAACTCCGTCTGTTCGGGGCTTAATTCGTCTTCGAACTTTTCGTAAAATGTGACTGCAGAGCCGTAGACTTTATGCTTAGCATCGGAAACGGTTAAAATAAAAGTACTAAAAACTGGTTTTGGTTGAGCAGCCTGTGATGGCCATAATTCTAAAGTTGCTCCCATTGGCAAACAAAACAAAGGTACAGAATGTGGAAATGGAAAATTTGGAAGTTCTGCCATTGGGTACCTGAAATTTATATAAATTGTTTACCAATTAAAAATTTCATTGAACAATTTAAAACAAAAAAAGGCGTTTATTTCACTATTCGGGTCCCATATGAACATAAAATACATTTTAAGTTTAATTGATCAATACATCAACTTACACATTAAATAAGACTCGAAGAGTCAGAAGTACAAAATTTTGAAACAGACTTACAAATAACACCAAAAATCTTGGGGTTTCATTCATGTTTACTGTAAGATTTACAGTCGGTTAAATTATTTACATGAAAGTTGTGCAGTTTCATGCTCATTAATAATCTAAAGGGAAAATTTAAATATTTTCCTAAGTTCAGAAGTCATTAAGAAAAACTAAAATTATTTCAGGGTGTTCTATTTCTTTTATATTTTAAAACAGTACAAGACTAAACTTATTTTTTAAAGCAACTTAAAATATAATTATATTAGAATGTAGCCAATACACAGTTGCTTCAAAAAGGTGTTTACAATTTTTTAATTGTTTTAAAAACAAAGGATATAAAAAAAAATCCTTATAGTGTCCCATAAATAACATCTAACTAAACTAAGCAAGCTATAATAATTTTCTTTTTAGATTATTTATGTTATTTTATTGGTTTATTATTATGTATTTACAATCAGATTATTGATTATTAGTGACATTATTAATAAGATTAAAACCGCACGATTTTTATGTCAATTAAATCATTTCGTAGCTATCAAGATAAATGAGACACTCATAGTGGGACGAGTCATTTGGTGCACCCTGTATTAAACAGATGAAAAATTATTATTCACGTACCTGTACAGAACGGATGGCTTATATGTTAACAACTTGGCTCGATTCATTGATTTTTTGTAACAGAGAAAAACGTCGCTACCAACGATTCCCTTATTGAGGTTCTTATTGATACAACAGAAGGCATGTGGTGGGGACTCCCCTTTGCTAGCTATGACAACACATACATCCGTAACAACTAAAGCATTACAGGCTAATGTGGGAGGACCACGTCGATATGTTATAAAGGTTAGAGCTGTTGAATTATTAACATTCGCCACTCGATTCCCCACACTTTCTTTGACAACCTCAGCATCTGCCATTAACCATTCTTTGCCATCGTACATGACACCTTTAAAATAAATAAAAGAGGTCATTTAATATTAGTTCTTGCATTTTTTGATTTGCTTTTGTTTTTTGTCTAATTATTTTATTGTTTTACGTTTAACCTTTGTTTTAATTAGGTACCTATGTTATGCTTTAAATACATTAAATTATTTGTATTACCATAATAAACATAAATAATTATAAATTTGTTTTATATAGAAAGGATAGAACAGCAACAGAAAGCTTTAAGTTGAGCTACAATTTCTTTACAAGTGTCCATTAGATCTTTATTATGCTGTACATCTTATTCAAATTTAAATGATTCTATATTGCCACTTGGGATAAAAAATGTAAAAATGGAGTATTTATTAATGCTAATTGCAGATAAAAGCTTTAATAATCAGTAATTATCATATCAAATTACGGTAAAATATGATTCAAATAATAAATACCTTGGCCAAGAAAACACCATTACTCATCTAATTTCACAAATTACGCAATTTTTTAGGCGTGCATCTATTAAAAATACATATTGAAAGTTTTAGTACATAAGAAATTGATGTTAATGAAATTTTAGGAAATACGATTAAAGCTATTGTCCATCTTAACTTGAACATACTATATACTAAGGGTCAGCAACCTTGCCGAAGTCATTTGATGGCATGCAAAGATTTATTAAGCCAAAATCTTCATTTTTAAATTTGATTGATTATCATGTCAAGGCAGTTTGTGCAAATACATATACTAAAATACATAACTCAATAATACCGTTTAGGATTTTTAAAATTTAATAATAGCACTCTGATTTTTTTAAGATTATTGGACAAATACAAAACGAAAATATTGCCAATTTCTTGCTGTATACAATACCTATACAATTATAAATTTAAACAAGTAAATGGATAATAAAACACTTAGATCATGGTTTTCATCTGCAATCCGATTAGAAATATAATTTTAAACGTACATACCGATATCAACTAAAGGTGGTTTATCTCTTCCTCTCTTATAACAAATATAACACTCCACACTCCGTAAACTACCATGATTTAAGTCAGCACTTAAACCAGTGGGAGTGCGTGTTATAATCTCATAGTCGGGCGGAACAATTTCACCCAAACTAGGAAATACAATTCCGATATCCGTGATCGGAGCCTGACTATGGCTCGCTTTTAGATGACCAGCATCAGATAACGCATTGTCATCGAGGGGTTCTAGATTCTCTGGTAATCCAGCGACTACGAAATAGTCGGCTACTCTTCGTTCATCCATTATGACAACTTAACCTACACTTTTATTTGAGTAACTTAAAAAACCACATTGTTTACATAAGGCACGTCTTAATGCTGCATGTACAAATAGTTAACAACCACTATCCTAAAAAACAGTCAACAATAATAAAAATATGGATTTTGCTGAATAATATACTTTACATACTTCCCATAATACTGATAACTTGTTTTGGGAAGTCCTCAGTCATTGTTTGTTAATTCTTTGCAAGAAACTCTTGATTCACTTAAAGTGATAACGATTAACAAAAAATAACATTTCATGTTTAATTAATTACAACTACTACGAAGTGGACTTTTGTTGATTGACATTTTTTTTTAAATCTTAACCATTGGTTTGGTGCTATGGAAAGTTAATTGTCCACTTTGTGTAACCTGTAAAGTGATCATGCGACAGGGAATGGGGTAATTTTGGCTGTTTTATCTTGGTATTTGAAAACAATTCATTTATTTAAGTTTTCCTTTAACAAAGTTCTTTGAAAATAAAGTTTTACGTCAAAATTGATTTGCTTGATGTATACAAGGACGCCAACTAGTAGTTGATAGCATCATTATAATATTATATTTGGTTTGTAACAAAACTAATCTCCTAATGTACAGGACCGGTGCAAGGACACTCAAGATGCGTGGAAAAACTTCCACTATTTTGTCATCTGTTCGTTCCATCCTTTACAAAAGCTTTAAAAAATAAAAAGAATAGAATAAGCACTTGATAAAGTTTTTATTATATTTAAGTTCTTTACATTACTTATAAATCAACTGAGGAAGTGATAATTACGTACAAATTATTTGAAATTGGACAAACTACTTTAACAAAGAAAATTGACAATATGTAATATCACAAAACCCTTTCGTACTAGGGATATGGAACTACTTTACGCTTATTTTACACGATTATTAACATAATAAAATTAAAGAAGTTTCTTATCAAACAAGAATTCTCCCAGAGCACCATGTTTATCCATCATCTTATCAAGATTTGATATCATTCCTGAAAGTTCTCGTTGTCCTTTGTATTGCTCTTCCAAAAATTCACCAGTTAGATAATCAACAAGCTAAAACACATATTACAATGATTAACAAAATAAAAAAGAATACCCACACCACATGGTAATTGTTCCACAGACACAATAACTTACATGATAATCGTTGAAATTTTTCCCTTCTTGCTTAGGGTCTTCACATACTTCAATTACTTCCCGAATTTTTCTGGTTACTTTGGCTTCAAGTTTCAAGGCACCTTTCAAAGCATCAACAGCACTTACCCAAGCAATAGTATCTGGTACAACCTATATTATAATAATACCATCAGAAACACGAGTATCACACACAAAAAATACAGCCTTACATGTTTTTTAACTAATTTGCTGACATTTGAAGTGAGTTCTCCTCTCATCAGTAAATATGATATCAGTTTTATGGCATGCTGCCGTTCTTCACTAGCAGCATTAAAGAAAAACTGTGCAAATCCTGGTCTATTTATAGTATCTCTAGCAAAATGGGCTCCCATGGCTAAATATTGCATAGAAGCTTTAAGTTCCTCCTGGATTTGATCTCTCATTTTTCTCACACATGGGCTTACCATATCAATCCAATCGGTTGGAATATTTGGTTTAACATGTTGGCCTGACGAGAGCAAAGTAAATTATAAACAACGGAAGATCACAACAAATATTCTTTATCCTTATCCCATTATATGATTTTTATAACAGTTATATTAAAAAAGTAAATTTTCACCTATTTAAAACAAATGAAATGTCAACTTTTACAATCAGCTGATGGGCTCTTTAAATATTCAAAAAACGAACGTCAATTGAATGTTCGATATATTTCTAAGTTTAATATACATATAAATTCATATTAAATGTGTATACTTACATTGTAATGTGTCTTGGTTTTGGGCATTTGAAACTGCAACGCCAAGGACCAAAACAATTGCTAAAAGTGCAAGTTTCATGGTGACGATTATTATGACACTATTAACTAAACGCTATGTTCGAGTCGTATTATCTGCAGCCAGCCTTTACACACACTGGTGCAGAAGGTGACTGGAAAATTCGGAATTACTAAAGTAACAAAGCACAATTATCTGCGTTTCTATTCGCTGCGAAGTAACCTCTGTATGTTGTGATAAACATGAACTCGCTCCTCGCTCACTCACTCTTAATTAATTAAAACATACTTGTCCTTGTTTGTTAAATGCGCAGTAAGGCTACGCATGTGCAAACATACATAATCTGTTTTTGTGTTATTAAAATTCACGTCTAAACTTGTGAACGTTTTGGTCATTCTTCGTGATTACGCTGGCGAGATACCAGGTTAGTTGTTTACTTGTAGAGTATTGTTGAGTATTTATTTTGAGCTAGATTTGATTTATTTTCAGGGATCATGAGGGTGCTTATTGTCCTAGCTACTTTTTTGTTAGCTGCCCATGCAGCAAACGATTATTGCTATAAAAACGTAGCTCAGGCTTGTAAACCAGCAACAAATAAACAATGTAAGTAGAATAATTTTGCAGTGATACTGTTTTAAATAAAATAAATGTAAATAGTTGTGACTGTTCATTTGTTTTAAATACCTATAATCATTTTTTATTACAACGTGTATTACGACTTCATTTGTTTTTAATTGCTGTAGTCTTATTCTGAAATGTTAATTTCTTATTAATTCCCATAATCATTTACAACATATTTGTTCATTTATTTTTTAATTCTACTTTTAATAATGTAGAAGTAAATACACTTTTTTCTTGTTCCTTTATATATATTTTGTTCACAGCACCCGATACTTTGGCAAACTGTAATGCCCGTTATGGAGCAATCGATTCGGTCTTAGTGAATCTACAATCATATGTGAATGCTCATATAGAACGTTCCATGGAATACCTGCTTATGGCAACACATTATGGCAATTATGAGAAGAGCAGAGCAGGTTTCGAAAAACTTTTCCGTGGTCTCTCAGATTCAAAGTGGGATAAAGCCATTGATTTGATTAAATACATAACCAAACGTGGTGGACACATGGACTTCTCTGTGCGAATGGGCGATTCAATCAACGGTGAAGAAGGAAATTATGAACTTTATGAACTGGAAAGCTTAGCAAAGGCTCTAGATATTGAGAAACAGATGGCTTTGGAAGCACATTTAATTCATGGGGAATCTACACGCAGGCAGGAAAAACATCACGATCCTGAAATATCTTCACATATTGAGAACGAATTCGTACATAAGCAAGCGAAGACCATCCGTGAGCTCTCCGGCCATATTACGGATTTGCGCAAGTTGATAAGTGGACCTGATAGCTCCTTGTCCTTATATCTGTTTGATGAATACCTTCAAAAATAGTAATTTTAAATAATTATTTGTATATTTTTCATAAATGTGTTATTTTTATTTAGATGCTAGTGAATAGGTTTATTAAAATTTACTCCATGTGATAGGTTTCTTCAATTCTTATCAGTGTAATATTTAAAATTTGTAGAAATTACAGTTTAAGACTGCTCTAAAAATAAATAAAATACTTTTCATTTATTGTTCTTTTATTTTTCTGTCATATTAGTCAGTTTGACATTTTGAAAGTTAAATCATGAGTTTTTTAAATGTTAGTTTTTGTGAAATTACAAGAAATGCCAGCACATATCATGTTGACAACAGAACTATACAGTTTTCGTTCTTTATGATGCCATTGGTACAAGCAATTATGCATCAAATGAAACAGCATGTGGTGTATGCTGAAGGTATTGTCCAAGATCGACATCTAATTACGCAGGTCCGGATCAAGGAAAATTCTGTATTGCCACTCTTCTAAAATCTCCCAATAATAGTTCTAAATTTTTTAAATTTAGAGTTTGAATGCCAGTAGTTTTTATTTTATGAACAATTATGTATGTCAGCATAATAAAACATGAAATTATACAGCTAAATATTAATACCGAAAACTGCTGGTAAACTTAATAAATTATATTAAGGTCTTAAAAGACTACGTCTTCAAAAATATCTTGGCAATCACATCTGGATGTTATAATTTGCAAACTAATCTTGTTTTAATTTTTATTACCACTCACCATAATTCGCCGCGCAAGCTACATGCTTTTAACTATTTCCGAAAAAAAAGTGTAATGGCTAGGATCTATTGGGTTTTTACAGGTGAAATAGAAAAATGAAAGATTCCATGTTAAATGGTACATTTTCAGAATATTCTAGAGCGGTTCAATTTTCACCAGAATGTACTGGCATATTGTTTAAATAATATATGAATATGAGTATAAGGTGTAGGTTGCATACTACATCCTCAGTGATTCAGAAATTAGTTTTAAGTGAGCAGAATAAATAGTTGTGATACTTAAGCAAGTTACTTACAAGAGTAGAAATTACGAACGAATGCCAATGAGATAATCACAAAAATTAATCCTGCATTAAATAAAGGAACAAAATCTAAAAGCGGCATATACCGGTGGTATCAAAAGTTTAAGGAAGTAGATGTATTCTTAAAAATAAAGTTCGCCCATAAATAATGAAGAATAAAGACAATCGTAAAAAAATACCTTTAAAATTATTTACGAGAAAGATTATTTTTTGAATGGAAACTAGATTGTTTACAACAGTTCAAAACGGCCAAAATCCTGGTTGGACTTTAAGGAGTTGCCAAACATGTTCATTAACCTGAGCTGTACCATAAAAGCCCTATGATTGGGGTAAACGGAAGGCTTTAGGTACCTACTGGAAGTTATTACAATCAAATAAAACTGTTAATTCGGAAATGTACTGTTCAGAAAACACTATACCTATACCTGGTGTTATACAGAGTGGTTCTGCTGCATGACAATGCATGTCCTCACGTAACTCAGTTGACCATTAGTAAGATTTAAAGAGCTTAAATATGAGCTTCTATTTTGCAGAATTAGATGTTGATTACTTTAGACAATAATTGAATAACTTAAAGAAAAATAATTGTTGGCAAATGTATCAAAGTGATTGAGAGTATTTGAATTGAATAAACCTACTTCCAATTAAGTTATTTAGTTGATTTAATTGAAAACATCTATTTCCTTTTCACAACCAATAACCCAATAGACTGCTATTAACATTATACATTCAAAAATTTACTCTAACTTAAATAAACCTATTACAACATGTGAGTGACTAAAAATTCTTTAGATGTTAGAATGGAATAATAAGAAATTAAGAAATTTTGCTGCTGTTTCTAATCCATAATAAATAAAATGTGCCGAAAAAGTATTTCTGGCGCAAATACCTATTTTTATTTTCAAAAAAATAATAAAAGAAAATAAACTTATGTACCTAATTCTACAATTTCATTTTTAAACTTTTTATTGCAAGGATGTAGGCAAAGTAAATGTAAATTGTAGAAAGTATTGTGTGTTAATCAGTTTCAGACACAAATGATTTCGGCGAAATCGCGTCAACACACGTCATAATCATGCACCAAGCAAGGTTATTCCTATCTTGCATAACTGGATTGACCTGCCATAAAAATGCATGCAAAACGCATCTTTCTTTTTCAGATTTCATGTTAACATTTTTACAAGAACGTCGCACATGTTGTGACCTTGACGATTATAAGGATTTGGCAAAACATATGCACACTCCAATAATTTATGCATACATAATATGTGGAGGCGTTATTCTTAGTTTGATGGGTAAATGAATCAATCAGGTTTTGTATTTTAATGTAAAAAAAAACATTTTAGGAATCATCTATGTTTGTTGTATGTGCTCATGTACCAAAAAGACTATCAATGCTATTAAACATCAGTGCTGTTTCTGTGTAGAAGTTTTGTTTTTTGCAGTGTTCGTGATTTGTTTGGTGTAAGTAGTTTTTTGTACATATTTAAAGTATTTTGATCCTAATACAAAAGTTTTGGCGGTCTTACATATTTTTTATATGAATATTACTCCATACAATGAATTGCATAATCCAAGACATATTTTGCAGTACCAATATTAACATTTATGCCCGATTATCGTGAATTTATTTAGACAAGAAGAAAGAATATATTGTACTGGGGATTACATTACATGGGTATCTCGCTTAATATCTAATACAGAGAAACAGTTAAATTACCTACCAAAACTGTGCAGTTTTTTGAGATAAACTCAGAATCGTTTTCAAAAATATTTTATCACTTCCGAATTTTGAGTTATTAGAAAAAAAGTGTTTTTTTGTCATATTTATAAAGTGTCATCTCTCCATTATTGTTGTAAATATCGAAAAACTAACTACATCAACCTTTATATATCTAAAAAAAAAATAAAGAATTTAAATAGGTCATAGCCAACTATAGCTTCTATTTAGAAAAAAGTAAGTTTGTGTCATAACTTTTTAGAGGCGAGCGTAAAAAACTTCTTTAGTATAATCGAATTAAACATAAATGTATCTAAAAATATTCTTAATAATTTTTGTTTGATATTTTCAACAATAGGAGATATTGTCACGACCAAGAGGTTAGCTTAGTCGAAGGAGGTCGTATTCATAATTGCGATGATGTTTATTTAATAATCCATGTAGGTATAAATTATGATTCGTTGCAATATGGCACTTTATAAATATGACAAAAAAACACTTTTTTTTAATAACTTAAAATCCGGAAATGATAGAATATTTTTGAAAACGGTTCTGAGTTTGTCTCAAAAAACTGCACATTTTTGGTAATTTAACCGTTTCTCTATTTTGAATATTAAGCGAGATACCCTTGTAATCCCATCGAATTTTGACCAATCTGTACAAACCACCCTGTTTGAATATAAAAAATATGTTTAAATAATCGCGTCAATTGAGGGATTACTTTCTTACTAAAACCTTTAAAATGTAAAGACACTTTTTTTAAATGATATCTCCGTAATTCGGCAATAGAACAATTTATCTCTAAAAATAATTATTTTGGTAGTTTATACAGTAAATTTTACAGATGTTATAATTTAAATTTAAGCATCATATCATGCACCTTTTATGAATTGTTTAGGGTTGGTGCAGTTGGACTTAATCAAATTACATCTCAGATTCAATATGGTTTAACGATATTCCCAAGAATAGCAGAACATTTCGTTTACGATTTACGAAATCATTTGAATTTATTTTCGAATCAGGTGCATCTTTTGGGGCAAATTTTCAAGAACTTCACGGAACATATTTTCAATATCGCAAGTGCGATCCCTCAAAACGTTTCAATGGTTATTTCCAACGAGCTGAATCCAAACTTAAATAATGCTATCTTAAATTTTAATCGTATTATGGATGAAACCAGAGACTTGATCGATAAATCAGGTACTATTCGATCACTGATTTTATTACGTCACACAATGTGTGATGTGCTGATGTGTGTCTCACTTGAGCAAAGTTCATTTACAGCGACAATGTCTTAACGATAACAATTTATTATAGTGGAACCTCTATATTCGTCAGCCCCTATATTAATCTAATCCAATATTCATTTCTGGCGGCAAAAATATGTTTCGATAGTCGTCCAAAAATCCAATTTTCGTCACTAAATTAAAAAAAAAATGTCAAGTTTTTTGCTAAATCGAATACTAGTGAATCGTCAGGAAAGGAACAAAGACATGGATCATTGGAGTTGAAGTCAGTGGCCTAAGCAGGAGGGGGTTAGGGGGGTCATAGGGCCCATAAGGTTTCGCAATAAATCGTTATAGAGGACCGGACAGCTGTAAATTTTGTGCTAAAAAATTTAAAAAAAGACTGGTGCCCTAAAAAAAGGTCCTCAGCTCTTTTTACTGTTTATTTCCCCCCTCCCCCATGAAAGCATCAAGCATCCTGCTGCTAAAAAGACACTGATGACCTAAAATTTAAAAAAAGGTCCCCGACTCTTTTTGCGTTTATTAACCCTCCCATGGAAGCATCCCTACGCCACTAATTGAAGTTACCTGATGTTTTATTGAAAAGTGACTTCCCTTCTAAACAATAATTCCTTTCTTCCTCTTCAACTTCTGCCATTATTGCTCCTCATTATAAAAGTAAAGTTCTGGTTAAATTTTTATTTATTTATGTATTAAATTCAGTGGGAACGAATTATTTAAGCTAATTCCTATTGAAATAAAAAACTGATTCTGTATTCGTCCTACTCAATATTCTTCTGTCCTTCATGAACGGATTTACGACGAATATAGATGTTTCACTGTATTCCTAAAATTTGAACGAATAGATCCATTTAGGTGCGATGTGTTATGACAAAACAACTAAAACTCAAAAATATTTCAGGATTGGTGATTGAAAATGGCGCTGTTGAACACATGGTAACGATTTTGGCACGTGATTTAGTGGCAAAATTGGAACCAATTTATGAGAATCTGCGTGATTTACAAAAACACGTCATTATGAATGATAATATAAGCGGTCAGTACAAAGAGCGTTTAGGAAAAACGCTTGCAGTTTTTCAGAACGAATTAACATTTACAAATTCGTACCAGGTACGTACGCAATCCTATCAATTATTGTAAACTTACACATATTTAGCAGTGTTTAAAGATCTATGCATAGATTTTTCATCATTGTATTGTGTTATAAGTAAACGAAGAATGTAATTACTTTATTTCGATGCAATCGTGCGGTGTCTTCAAGATTTCACAAAGGATGAACTTTGAACTAGTTCATAAAATTAAACTCTTATTAATCATAATAAAAATATTCAAAATTAATTGCATTTATATGTTTGTCTTTTTTTCTTGAAACAATGCGATATTTAAAACTATTTACAAATACTACGTATGAAGTAAGCAAAAACAGCGAACACTAAAGTAGATGCTTACAAAACTTATCTTATGAAGCATATATTTTTACCTAAATTTAAAATCATTATATTTGGTTTTAATTACAACTTTGTCGTATCATTTTAAATAAAGTTCTGTTTCACAACACGTGCTGTATCTGGAACGTCAATTCTTATCTTTTGGTGGTAGACTAACTTTCTATGACTCAGTTGTTCAACATTGCGTCACGAGAATAACAAAATCCAGGAATGAAATATTAATACGTATTTTTTCCTCAATAACGAATATTTGTATTCATTTTCAATAATAAAGAGTTGTTGCACAAAGGTTCGTTAAAAGTTAATGCAGTGTCAAACATAAGCTCCAACCCAACAACAACGATGATGCTTAATTATCGGGATTTAATCGTCCGTTAATTTTGGCGGAGCTTTATGCAACCGAGCCTAAATTGTATTTAGTTTTAAAAAAATATCTCAACAAATCGTACTAAATCTGAAGCAAAAAGCAAGCAAGTAGTATTAGTATTTTTGGGAAATTATAAATTAATCCAAACCTTTTGTGTTCAGTGGTTAAAGTTAAACTAAATAAATGACTTGCGTAGAGAAGAGATCACACATTATAAACTGCATGACTATCTTACACAAAAATGATTAGATTCCTTGTATTATTCATCTTGATTCTAATAAATTATCTGAACGTAAATTTGTTAAAATCGAATCTGCACTATTCCTGACAAAATTTAATAATATATTGATACTTCAAATATATATGTAAATAAGTTTTATATTACAGATGATATTCCAGGGTGTCCCAAATTCGAGTTGGTACTTTTCTTTTCAGACTTAAATTCATTGTCAAACTTTGCCCCAATTTAATTAACTTTGTAGCTATCAACATAAACAAGATCGCCATGTTGAGCCTTGAATTTGACACACCATGTATGTCTAAATTACCATTCAAGAAATATGAGCTTAATTTGTTTTCTGGAAAAGAAAATTGAAATCGTTTTTTTTTTCATTTAAGCTAAACATCGATAAATTTTGCTGGTGTAGGTACTTTAAAAAAAATGATACTATTGGATAATTTATACTACAAAATCATTACGCTTGACTGATATCGATAGTGAAATTTTATACAAAACGATATTGTTACAAAAATGTACTGTTACCAGAGACAAATATAAATTATCGAAATAAACTAAATAAATAAACTGTAGTGTCACTCAAAGTTTGTTATCATACAACTTGGGAATCGCTTGTTTCAATTATACTTTAATTCATAGTATTTATCTTGAATTATGTCACTTGTGTTACCAAGTGGAAAAAATGTAGATACTTGGTATGTAAAAAAAAACACTTCGATTATTACATAATTAGAAATTAGATTATTAGATGTTTAAAATATTTAATCCTCTTTAAAAAGGTCTATGCATGATTTTTTTAAAGCTTTTTTGCATAAAAAGGATTAAAAACTAAAAATTTACGCAAAAATTAGTTGTTTCATTTTTCTCCACCAAGGAAATATTTAAATACAAATAAGAACATAAAATGGTTTACTTTTAATGTTAACAGAAGTTTAAGCTCGTTTAAATATTTCATATTTGTTAATAGTTTTAACAACAAAAATTTGGACACTTTCGAAAACTACACAACTGTGAAAATTGTCCAGAGGTTATGAACTACACATTTTTTTTGTAAAACACCTGATGGGCATACAAATACTATTTAAATAATTTATTATTTTAGTTTCCAGATTGGTTAATTGTTTACAGAAATATGACTCAAGTTGTACAAAAATTAATGCCACAAATACATAACTCTTTATACTTTGTGGACGAATTCACAAGAAATTTTCAAAACTCCACATTTTCTGAGTTGGACAGATTAATATCGTCATCTCGAAATCTGCAAGTACCGTACATTTTTAATAATTTTGGTGGTTGAGCAATCCCTTATCTTAAATAATTTTGTTTAGAAAATAATATTTTTAACAAATGCACTATTATAAGCAATTATTTTAGGCGCAAGCAAAGGAAATAGAAAAGAATGTTCCAGAAGTTTTGAGTGTGTTGTTTCCTGAACAAATACAGTATAGCATTCTTGATGTGGTGGACAGAATCGATCGGTTTATATTTAATTTAGAATTATCAAGGTGACTTGTAGACTATTTAATTATTTTTGGGGTTCGTCGCTTAAGTATGTAGCTCGAAGGATTTGCTCCAAAAAATATCAGATTTTTAAATACGTTATTTTGTAGTAAAACCAATGGATTTGTTAATTTCACGAATGTTTTAACATGGCTCATATATCTTCCAACATTTTACGCCTTCAGTATATTTGCATGTTTAATTCTTGCTAGTGTCTTTGCGATGAGAGAGATGCAGAAAATTTCTGCTGATGCTTCATGGCAACCACCGCCTGTTAAGCCTTTTTGGACAATGGTATTTTTTAGGGTAACTATAATGGAAAAGTTTTACTGAATATCGTGTGTGAGATACAGATTTTCAATATTTTAGATAGCGATGTGTATTTCTGTGTCTTTTTTGTGGGTTATTTTGATCATAACGGGAGTTTTTTATGTAATACATTTGCCACTAAGTGTATTTTGTCAGTCACTGAAGGACGAAACAATTTTTACTCAATTCTTGGATAACCCATCGGTAAGAAACTTTCCTGGATACAGACTGATAGAAATTTGATTCCCTACATTGGAAACTCGCTCATTAAAAGAACATTACATACAATAAATCTACTAAATTTTACGATCATCATAAAATGAAGCAGCTTTGCCCCTTTGCCTAATTTAAACCTATGCGGTGCTGTGGCTTTTATGATACGCGCGATTCCTAGTATGAAACTCAAATGCTCGTCAGTCTCTATAACTGGTTATTAAACATATTTTTAAATTTGCTTTACTTTTAGTTTTTAGTGCTTGCACATCTGTGAAAAATATAGATTAAAACGTAAAACATTTGTATGTTTCTTTAATATGTTTTACTGAAATATGTACCTACACCTTAAATTAGTATTTTTGTCTTAGATTTACGGTTCACAAATTAACAATGTGTAAGAATGTTATAGCAAAAATAATGATAGTAAATCTAATAATTAAATGTAATGTAGGGTTAACACAGAAAGTATAAGTTAATCAGTACGACCTACATGTAACTTATTCGTTTAGTCAACAAAAGAGGAGACTTGAAGATAATATATGTACTGGGGAAGTCCGTTGAACGTTGTTGATTAATTTAAATAGTCACGGAGACAAAGGTTGAATCTAAATTTAGCACCGAGTGCAGAATTGGAAAACCTTTTTTTTTTCCAACCAGCATTGATTCAAATATGTAAAAGTTGTTTAACTGTTAACAAGATTGACATGTTCTGTACTTGTGGAAAAAGATTTTGTAATGTAGTGGAGAAGTAAGTGCTGCGGTGAGCAAAAAATGTAAAAGCAGTGGTGCAGATGGCATTAACTACAATCATGTTTTTAGTTAAATAAAGTTTGAGTTTTTTTACAGTACCTTAGACTTATATTCGTGAATAACACTGTACACGTTTAATTTACAAGACAATTTTGAAAACTCATTCACAAGATGTCCAGAATAACGATGAACATTAAAAAAGTCTTACATTTTGGTCTTAAAATAAGAATTTGAAATTAAAGTTGTATATCATCTCCTAATAATCGGATATTGGTCAAATTCTTATAATAATCGTGATCCCCATGCCGTTCCTTCTTATCTTAGACACCCTGTATATCATATTACATCAATATTTAAAGACACTTATTACATTTATTATTCCATGTAAATATTTTCGCATATTTGGTCTTGTTGGGTTCGATTATTTTTGTAGTTTACGATAGGCCTTCATACTATATACAATCATACAGTTGTTATGCCAACATTGACTTCCTGTTTTTTTGTTTTACTGACTTGAAGTTGTTACTTGCTACCGAATTATCAATTTGGTGTAAATATATCATGTCGACACTTATTTTTAATGTTATTTTTTATATTTAGACATTATGTTACATTGTGATGTCTCCAATATATCAAATAATTTACGTATGTACACATATAGTGTAGTTTTATACTTACAGTTATCATATTTTTTGCTAATCTTAATTGATCATTAAACGCGTTTAAACAAAATTTTAAGTGTATCAAAATACAATGTCGCAAATAATTATTAATCTGATATAACAAAAATCAGAAATCAATCAAATAAAACTATAGGAAAATTTACTTTTACAACAACATTGTGGAAAAAGTAATGAAAAGTTTCTTGTTTTCAGGGAACTGAATATTTGTTGTCTTTCCCGTAGATGGAATTTGTTTCAATCCAAATTATTGTAAACTAAAGTAAATTACTTTTCTAAAGATAATAGAGTCAAAAGGCGTTATTTGCCAATTCTCACACTGTTCACCGTCAGCTAATGCCCTATTAGAACAACAAATTTGACAAAAATGTACATGTGACGTATTTGTAAAAATGTGATATTTAAAACTATAATTAACTGTATACTGTTGATTTCACAATACATATTTACAACAACAACAAAACTGTGGCGTATATATTGTTATCTTGCTTTTTTGTTGTCAGGGAATATATTAATAGAACTTACGAGATTTTATTGTTGTCTAAAAACGAAATTAATCAGAATTAACCAATACAAGAGTATATTTCATATGCAACATTTTTAGGGTACGTTTTTCATTAAAAATTCTTGGATACAACGTAATATCTTCATAAAATTGTCAATTCATATACGGAAATAATGTTGAAATATGTGTAACTGCTAAGCAGCACATAAGATTAATATTCTAATTTATAAATGTTAAAAAAGTATTGCAATGTATTTCAAATTAAATACTTGGCACGTTACATTTACTTGTATTTATGTTGATGGTTGATGTAGCACATAATTTGAATTTTATATTTAGTTAAATGTTTTTGGACTTCCAAAACCTTAAATTTTTAATAAGAATTTAAAGTTGTGCTGTCTCAATTGTGCAAACAAGTTTCAACCACGTGTCAATATAGTTTTTGGAACAGCCGTATTAGTTAAAAATATAAATAGAAAAGAATTTTGGCCCGCCTCACCGATGTTGCAGTTATATTGCAACCAACTAAAAATAAATAACTTTCACGTATCTTTGTAGATGTCTTAATACTTTTTTGCTTTAGGTTTGGGAAAATAATACATGGATCGACTTTCAACTTAATGGCTATTTTCCTCAACACAAAAACTTAAAACTGAGAGAAGTTTTAAGTGATTGTTTTCAAAATAAATCTGTGTACGATAGTTTAGGATTGGATGAGGTAATATAAAAACAATAATATATACAGTACAGGGTGTATGTTTCCATAAGAAGTGCAAGGGAATTCGGAAACCGTTAGAGATAGAGGGATGGTTAAATTAGCAAAGTAATGTGTTTTTACGTGCTTAGAAGAATCTGAACTGATTATGTGCAGTTTGCACCCAGTTCCGGGAATTTCCTAAAATACTTCCATTTTTAATTTTAAGCGCTTCCATTTAAAAAAGTAAGTTTGTGTTGTAACTTTTTAACAGCGAGCGTAAAAAAAATTCAAACTCTACTTAAAAAAATGTAAAAATATTCATCAAAAGTTTTTTTGATATTTACAACAAAACAGAGATATGACACATTATAAATATGACAAAAAAACAGTTTTTCGCCAATAACTCAAAAACCGGAAATGATGGAATATTTTTGAAAACGGTTTGTACTAAAAAACTACACTGTTTGGTAATTTAACCGTTTTTCTATCTTGACTTAAGCGAGATACCCATGTAATCCTATCGAATTTGGACCACCCTGTATTGTTAATAAAACTTTGTTAGGCAAAACTTTCTGTTCGAAACGTTTTGTAATTTAGCATATAAGCGAAGCTTTTTCCTGCTATTCTTAAAACTGTTAAGCACCACGATTTTCAGTATAATCACTGAAGGTTTTGGCAGCTCTAGCTGTGTAGAAAATCCTTGAATTAAAACATTTACTCATTTTTTCATACTTACCTTTTAACACCTGTTTAATAAACTGATTAGTACTGGAGCAAATCGAAGTCCTTAGACGTTAAGCAAATGTATGTTAATACTACAGTTTTACACACAATGGCAACAAAAACAATTCAAGACCTGCACATGCCTGAAGCGCAAATAATGGACGAGGTAATTTCAAAAATAGTTGACTCAGAAACAATCTTGAATTTGGACTTCGTACCCCTAGTAATTATTTCATAACAGCACTAAACTAAACACTTTTTACTTGAGTCTTTTTTAAAGATCACGAAAGAAGCAGAACGACTGTCCAATAGCAGCATCCCTCAAGAAATTCAAACCATAATTCACTTACTACCCAGAAGTCCTGTCTATGATTTTGTGCAAAAGAGATTGATGTTGTTAGAATCTAATATCAATGAAATAAAATTAAATGTTACACAGTTTTTGTTGGGAAATATTTCGAAATTGGTGAAATTCAAACAATGTCTACAGACTACAAAAGTAAGCTACCTATTTATTTTGTTCACGGCAGGCTTAAGTGATTTAACTTAGCTGTATAAGCGTTATTAACATTACTCAGGTTTTTTTGAATACAAGGGTAACTTTGTTATTACAAGAGTCAGAGAACCAGTTAAACTGGCAAAGTTGGACAGAATTACAATAAATTAGCCAGTGTTGACTACTTACTAGAAGAAACTGCAACAAGAACTATTATCGAGCCTGGAGTTTCTTAACAACTGCTTTAACTGAACCCATTCATCTGCTCCGCCGTCGACTTCTTTTTTTCTCTCTATGGCTTCTTCGTCTTTAGTAAATTCTTTGTTACTCCTATAAATCGTAACCTGGAGACATGCCCTGGCCACTGCTCTCTTTGTATTTTTGCAATTGATGTTATCTTTCGCTGACCATACATTTCTATGACTTCTTGATTTGTTCTTCTTCTCTACCCATCTTTTTTTTATGCCTCTAAATATTCTTTTAAAAGCTTCCTTCCAATGCTTTAAGTTTATTCCAAGGTGTCCATTGAGAACTCAAGCTTCGCTTAATTATAATACTATTCATTGGACGAATGACTGAAAAATTCTAATTTTTGCTTTCCTGGTAACTTTTTTCCACTTCAGTATAACTGTTAGAGTTTCAGCACTTTTACTTCCTTTAGCTAGTCGTTTATTTTTGTATTTATTTCAAAATTGTCTTCCTTTTTTCTCCTGGATGTTATTTTAAAAACTGCCCTGATACAATCTTTATCGACCCTTATAACCACGTACTTTTTTTGTTCAGCTTCTTCCATACCCAAATTTTGGGCTATATTTCAGCTTTCGAAAAGCTTTTTGGATTCCCCTTCATGTTGTTAATTTAATAGCAAATCATCAGCATGCGCAAAACATTAATGGTATATTTTGCTTTTGCTTTATATGTCCCTATGCCTTAAGATGTATGTTAATACATACAAATATAATGAAATTATTGTGCGACTAAGTAAGGGGTAAGGAACGTTTGATAATTTTTGGTGTAAGTTTGCTGAAAACAATTTAATCGGGCAAACTGAGAGTAAATGGTTATTCAGAACGTTTCCAAAGCGGCCGGTTTTTGTTGTTGTGTAAAAAAAATCATACCACCAACATTTTTAAACGCAAATTAGTAATTTCGATAAACTTGTTTTTTTTTTTTAAATTTGTTTGTTCCATATAAAAATATGTGCTAAACCGGCTCTGTATTATTTACACTGCACTTGTAGATAATAATGTCTACTATTATTTATCCAGCCGAGCAAGTAGTCACGCAATTGATAATTGATTTAAAACTAATTATTATAAATAATTACAAACTACAAGTCATAGTATAAATACATATCAACACGTGAATACAAACAATAAAAGATTAGTATTGCAAAATCGTTTAAATGATTGAATTACAACAAGAAATGATATTTTGTGGCTATTTTATATCTCTGCTTGAAAATTCAGTATTTTTTATGTGAACTTGCATTCATTTTTTTAACTATGCGACAGTTCAAATGATTTGCCGCGGAAAAATACAATCTACTTTAATCGATTAATTGTAAATTTATTTCATCATCCAAATGGATATCCTGCTTCGATTCTATAAATAAAATGTTTTCATTACTGAAACATTTGTGTGAAAAAGGATTAATAATCGATCAATAGAACTGACGAAATGTTGTGCAATACTAAACATCGATTAAACATGAACATTGTCGTATTAATTGCTTGTTTTTTATTATCTTCATATTTAAATTGATTTTAGTATAAATCATAGACAATCATTATTCATTAGTATGCATGTAAATGTAAATACGCAAGTCATTTTAATAAAATTGGTGTTCTTTAAAATAAAAGCCAGTAGCGCTATCTATCAATATACATGCTGAAATTGAGATATTATTAATAGGGTTGATACCTAAGTTAAAATTTATTAACAGTAACTAATAAAACTTCTCAGAAATTAATCTAAAATTAAATGATTTAGTTTTTTAGACCACCAAATAACGACTTCTATATATACACGTTATATACATACTATGTATTATCTACTATCTATTAATATCTATTATATTTTTGAAATTACGTGTTATATATATGTTACATATTTTTTCCTATTTGAATTAATAAACCATGTATGAAGGCGAAGGGAATATACCGTAGGGCGTAGCGGCGTAGATGGATATCCTGTATATTTTATATGACGTGTTGTACCTATATTATATACGATTTTTATCGCACGCTGCACCTTCTATTACTTTAGAAGTTTAAAATGATATAAATCAATTTTGTTATTTGTCTCAAGGTTTTCCAAAATTAGATACATCACACGAACAAATACCAGCAATTTTCTCGTCTTCGGATTAACCTAATTTGTTTTTTTCTGACTTAATTTAAGCATATTTTTTATTTTAAAATGTAAAGGTAACCAAAGATTTGCATTAAATTAATATTCCTGTTAACATTTTTTTACAGAAAAAACTTGATGCAATAAAACTGAAACAATTAAATTTTTCCAAAACAATGGAAAGTGCAGGAATATTTAAAGTGCAGAAGTTTATTGATGCAACATCAAATGATGTGAGTCTATTGATTAATCAAACTACGAGATATCTAGAGAAGAGCATCAAAAACGATTTTGAAAATTGTTACTTTGTGCCATTTTTATTCGATAAGGCAACATGGGCTTTGTGTAGCTATGGTTTGATTCTGATAGTAAGCAAATATTTTAATTTTAAATTATAATTTCATTTATTTCGTCTATAACCTACGACAAACGCAAATAATGCTTTTATTATTATATTAATAAGCGAATCACTCAAATAATCGAACGATTTATTAAATACAGTAAAACTGGGTGTAATATTTTATGGGTTTTAGCATGCCATAAACTAATTTAATTGTGAATGTTTGATTTAATATACGTATTTATGATAACTTTTGTCCACTGATATGAAGCTCTTTAAAGTTAAATCAGAAGTATATTTATGTTCATAAAAAAAACTCTGGTCGAAACATATTTTTTAATGTCGATATTGTAATTCTTGTATTTATAAAATGAAAAACATTTTATCACGTTAACAAGAAATGTAATCGCACGGTAGTGTTTGTTAAAGTATCAAGGTTTATCTCTAATATGAATTTAAGTCTCAAGCGTGAGGCAAATATTTCAAAGTTGGTGTAATAGTTTTTCAAAAATACTTGAGGATAAGTTTTTAAATAATATCCGTAGAAATGAATTACGCTAGAAAACCTATAGGTATAGCAGACAGATTCTAAATTTTATTATTTTAAACTGGTACAAATAATTATAGTTGAAACAAAAAGATCACTCAATTAACAACATTAAGTTTATTTAATCAAAATAATCGCCATTCGTTTCGATACATTTTTGCCAACGTTCTGGAAGCCTATACAGGGTGTTTGTTTCATGGGGGTCTTGGCTGTCGTTAGAAATATAAGGTTAATTAAATTAGCAAAGAAAAACGTTTTTTTTATGTTTTGGTATTGCGTTTTTCTTCATAGCAAAACTCTTAAACACACTTTTAGTAATACCTAATAACCTCTCAAGTATTAATAAATCATTTACTGCAAAGTTTTATAACACTTAAACAATTAACATTTCGATTGCAAACGTTTTAAAATTACTCAAAGGGGCGAATTTGCCCATTTGTATAAACATCAAATTAAACACAAGCGACCAGCTTAGTTTTCAACGAAAAAAGAATCAGGTTTTTCGACAAAGTGCATATGAGCAATGTAAGTGCGCATGTTGATTTTAATCGACAGGTGGGCATCCTACAATACTGGACGTTTGGCTATAAATCATATCAAGCAATCAAGTAAAAACAATATGGCCACTCTCAAATGTTAGCTATTATACAGTTTTGTGTGGATTTTTTTAATGCATTAACGTAAAATGAACTTGAACTGTAGAAATATTGAAGAAAGGTATGCAGCAAATATGCACCTACATGACAGTACAGAGAAATTGACTATAAATTAGGGTTAATCTATATATATAAAAGAGCTTGTTTGTTTGTTTGTGTGTTTGTTTGTTCGCTATAGAATCCTAGGTCCGTTGACCGGGACCAAATTTTGCAGTTACTATTTAGTATTTAGGACTCAACGGATTAAACGTCGTACAAAGAACGGCCGGAAATGCCCGGGAACGGCCGGAAACGTCCACCGAGCGCGAGTAGTCTGTAATTGACATTGAATAAAAAGATAAAGGAAGGAGCTTTTAATACTATACTGCAGCGTTTGAGTGGCGACGGAAATGACGAAACAAATGGCCTCTGATGGCGGCCGGTTTTGACAAGTCAAACAGTCAAGAAATTTAGGGTTTTGTGTACTACAATGGTTAGCTGCAGATCTTGTAGTCTTACTAAGTCAAAAATTGTTGAAGATTAAAACATTACGTTTCATAGGTAAGTAGACATTAATATTTTGTAGTGTAATCATGTATTGAAAATTTGATGTGGTCTGTCAAAATGGTATGTCACATCAGTGGCGTGCATTTGTGTACAGCATATTTTTTAACCTCTCATAATAAACAATCCAAATATTGAAATATGCTGCCGTTTTCTTAATTCTCTCAACCACGAAACAAGAAATAAATAAGTAAATAACAGGCTCAATTCAAAACAAAGCAAATATTTACAATAATCAATACATATTTAAAAATGTTAGATACGCCACTGAGAAGCGGAAACATGCATCCGCCATATTGAGAGGCTAACCTGGACGCCTTAGTATCGCTATAACGCTCCTTCCTTTATCTTTTTATTCAATGGTAATTGAACGTCCGCCGGGAGCGAGCGCGGAGCGCGAGTAGTCTGTGATTGATAAAAGAGAATTGTAATCACCCGTGCAACGCGGGTAAATCGCCTAGTTAACTATAAAATGACTTTTTCTGAGGTTAGTACATGTGATACCTTTAATCACTTTGGGCTCCATAACTCGGCTGCTAATGATCCGAATGACAAAATTTTGGATGAAGGATGTATTTATCGACGACGAAATGTTTGTGTAGATGGCGCCACTAGTTTTCTCTATCATGGCCAACTTCATTCATAATCCTCTCCGCTAGCGGAGCAGATTATGAGTGAAGTTGGCCATGTCTCTATTTGTACAGTTTGGTTATTTTTGCGACACACCTTGTATAAACTCTTGATGGCGTTTGTTTAACAATCCTTTTCCCACTTTACTTTGTTTCAATATCTTCCAGATCTTTTTCTTTGGCACTCTATCGAAGCTTCATAGTTCCTAAAACTATAAAACTTACTCCAAGGAATGAATACATGTCTACTTCAAAATCATTAAAACATTGCTCAAAACACTTTTGACGGTTCTTCAGTTTTTAAAAATTCTAAATGTGAAGGTTTGCAAATTGTTTTCACAAATGTTTTTTAGTTAACTTTATAGTTTGTGAAATTAGAAATTGGTAAACAAACTCCAAAGAATACTTTCTGTTCGTTCAAAACGTCATAATTGTTTTAAAACTATTGATTTACTTTCATGCAGGTATTTCCTTTAGCTCGCAATTTTTTAATTTCAAAATCACAATTTGATAGCAAATACCAATAAGAAATATTTTTTTTTATGAATAGATATCCAATTTTTCTAGACAAGTGCATGGATATCGTTAGGTTTAACTGGCACATCCATAGCAATCTGCACAGTGCTAAGTTGTCGACTGTCTGGGTATGTTCGAGGAGCTCATAGTGAGTGTAAAAAAAAAATCACTTGACACATTCCTTACAATAATTTTTTAGTTTATTATTGGCAATGGAGACAGCGTTTGGACGCACAGCGATACGCAAGTCAAAGACAACGCTTAAGAAACGATACTTTACTCTTCGATCGTTCTGGAAACTTTATGGGCAGCTCACTAGCATTAAAAGCAAAGATGAAAACATCACAAGATGACATCAACTGATTTTATTGGAATGCAAATACAAATCCTTATAAATAAGCTAAAAACATAGGTGTGATAACATAACTAATCCAGTGCTAAACATCACAATTATATCAAAATATAAACCATTTCTATATGTAACATCGAAATTAAAATCCTTGCTGAAATTGTCGTGACTCTAATCGTGTTTGTAGTATTTCAAGTTGCCGTTTGGCCTCGCATTGTGGGAAATTTTGCAAGTCGTAATACTGCGGTGCTATTTTCAACAACCAATCGGCTGAAAACAAACCAAAACATTATTAACAGTTACAGAAAACGACACAAGTCTTGCACAACATTAAAACAAAACCACATCAGTAAACCCCGTTAATTTGATCCATTGTTAACCTGGATTAACCTACGATTTTTTGTGAAAATCAAACCATACACATTCAGTAGTTCAATACAGTTCTCTAGTAAGTTCTAGACAACCTTAACCCACTACTACTGGTTAGTTAATCAAAGTTTTATTGATGCAAAAAAATGCATCAACATGTTTCTTACCTTTAATATCTGTGACTGTACGAATATAATTTTTGGTAGTGAGCACAAATTCATTATAAATAACCCATTCAGGTTTGTGGTCCAAGCAAGTTGATGGATGCAGCTGTACCATTTGGTTATCTTTGATGGTGAGATAATGTCCTGTTCTCTCCAAATGAGCAACCTTTAAAAAATACATGTTTTAGTTACTTCATAAATACTGTTTTAACAAATTCTAGTAATACAATTACTTTTTCTCTCAAGAATGTTGAACCAATACAAAAAATTTTGTTCCGCAAACAAGTAACATATTTCATTTTTGTTTTACGTTAAATTACTTTAAAATATTTACAAGTTGTGTTATTTTCACTTACTTGCATGAAGAATCCATTAACTAACGCTTTCCGAATGTTGATGTAGTAATCCTTGCTACTGAAATCTGTAGAAGTTCTCTTAAGATTGAAACGATCCATTATTCTGGACAGCTGTTGCCTTACGTTATCAGCTGATTTAAGGGAACGATAATTTATAAAATTATCATAGCACCACTGGGGATCTTCCATGTCTAGATTAAAACATGTTAATAAATGTTGTTTTTACACAATAAATAATTTTGGTTAGTACAATCTTTTTTTAAAAACTTGGTCGACAAATTTGATATTAAAACAACCTGAGTTTAAAATTTACATCAAGGGACAATACTTGTGTAGAAATAAACAGTGTTAAAACATTTTATTATTATACAGAGATACAGTAATCCCTCTATTTACGCAAGTAATTGGTTCCACAAAAATAGCGTGTAAATGGAGCCATGTTTAAAATAGGAACCTGTTTCATTTTTAAATATTTTACTCTTGCTGGGCTACAAAAGTTTAAACTAATTTTTTTTTTTTTTTTAAAATATACATTCAAATAAGAGATTGCTGCCAAAAACACACTTTTTGATGGAACTATCATTAATTTTCATAAAGATATCAGTTGCTTGACTTTAGAAAGAGTTGGTTAATATCTGCACATTAACTGTAAAAATTCTAATAATAGCATTATTAACCTCTAAAACCCTGCTTTAATCCTCTGCTGTCTACTTTAATTGCATAAAAATACTTTTGAACTCGACTAATTCAATTTTCAGACATAATTCAATCTAGTGTCTAGAGCTGTTTTAACTTAAAGTGGACTGTGGCGCAGAAACCAAAACTCGTCCAAAGCGTTTATAACTGCGCCACCTAAAAACATCCATTTGTTTCAGAAACGTGATTATAACCACATTATAACCTGTAAATTCATTTACCGTTCGCTGCTTGTCGTATGGTCATTGTGTGTTTGTCTTCGTCGTGTTTATTTGCTTTAATTTTACGCTTTATTATAATACCAAAGTCTTTTTCGAGACTCTTGTTTTATGTACTTGTTTTAAAAGAAATACTGACAACTTGACAAGGGAGGGTCACAATACGTTGTCGCTAGAATTTGATTTTTCTCTCTTATCTATGAATTTGATTAAGGCTGTGTTTATTGCATCAAGGAACAAGGACATCAAAACTAAATGTTTTTCAGAGTTAGGGATTGTAAATTTACCGACTTTTTGAATTACCGGTAATTCGGTAAAATTTTCAATCAAAACCGGTTTACCGGTAATTTACCGGTAAATCATAATATTATATGTACATATATTGTATATAGATATAACTGTTTTTTTTTTAGATTTTCGCGGTTACTAACATTTTTAATATAATTTTCGGAGTTTATCCGCGTATCCCTATAGGGAGAGCTTGCCGAAACGTCGAGCCAATTTAAATATTACGCGGATAAACTCCGAAAACCATATTCAAAAATTATATATTTATTTAGTATGTAACTGATTGGGATAGTTGAAGCCTAAACTATCACAATCAATTTCATACAATATATCAGTTAAGAGCCATCAACGTAAATTTTTTTATGTAATAATAATAATATAATTCAATATAAAATAAGAGTACACAGGGTGTTTTTTTCCATGGGACACTATTGCTATCTCCGTAAATAATGAATATACAAGGTTGGTTAAATGGGACAAAAGTTGGCTATTTAGGAGTGTATTTTAAACAAGATCTTGTTTTGTTTAAAAATTCCATGGCTTGCGTGATTTAACGGAAAAACCAAAATCGATCAAAATTTTTAAACTTAATTATCTCAGCTATTGTTGCGAATACACAAAAACGCCAAAAAATAATGTTTTGTAGACTTAGTTTGCCATAAGAAGACGATAGTCAGATATTTATGTATAAATTACTGTGGAGATATTTGACAGAGAAGTGAGTAAACAATCATATTCCATTTGTATCTATTTTCCCCTTATTTTTCTCCTTGAAAATAAGTCAATATTCTTTTTTGATTATTTGATTTAGATCTTTATCATTAATGGAAAAATATTGTAAAATTACCAGAATTACCGGTAAAAAATTGGCAAATTACCGGTAAAATTTGAAGAGCTTTTTTTGCGATTTACCGGTAAACCGGTTTACCGGTATTACAATCCCTATTCAGAGTTATACGTGCCACTGGCCATTTCCTTCGGAAAAATAGGGGAAAAACTGAAAAATTGTTATAAGGCCATTTTTGCGATCGCGTTGGCTATGAAACCGCTAGGGACAAAATGTAAATTTTTCTACTTACCAATGCGCGCATCCTTTGCATTGAATAAAAATCCTTTGCAAGTAAAATGGTGCAAAGTTTTTGAAAAAATCTTAAACGGTTCGGAAGAAAAACGTCAAAAACGAAACCCCTGCATAAGCGCTATGATTTGAGAAGTCGTATATCTGTATAACTTGCATGGGCGTTTAACATGGGAAAAACAGTTTTTACAAACGTCTCGTTTTTCGTTTTTTTTCCGGAACCGTTTACGATTTCTTTAAAAACTTTGCACCATTTTACCTGCAAAGGATGCGTGCATTGGTAAATAGAAAAATTTAGATTTTGTTTTTGACGGTTTCATGGCCAACGCGATCGCAAAAATTACCGTTATTATTCAGCTTTTTCCCTATTTTTTTAATGGAAATGGCTAGTGGCACGTGTAACTCTGGAAAATATTTAGTTTTGATGTTCTTGATGCAATAAACACAGTCTTAATCAAATTCCAGCGACAATGTATCGTGACCTTTCCTGGTGAGCTTAAGTCCACGAAAGCTCAACGTTTTTAGAAAAGTCTAAATTTCAACCGCATCTCGCGGTCCACTTTAAGTTAAAACTGCTATAGTAGATTATTTAAAATTTAACAATTTTTCAACTGCGCCAAAGTAAATTTGAGTAAATGGAAGGATTACTGTATTTCCAATACAGAAATTGTTCACCCCTATCTTTTTCACAATACATTTTAACTGGATTGGATAATTATACATTTTAACTCAAGAAACATTAAAATGATTGTTCATTGTTGTATTTGTTAGTCATTCACACTAGTATTGTAAAATATTTTTTAAAATAGAAACTATATATTTAATTTTTTTTTAAATTCTGTCCAACTTTACCAATTTAACTGATTCTCTAACTTTTATAATAAGTAATTTATCCAAATAATGTGGTAGATTATCACTTAATAAAATTTAGCTTCGTTAATAGTCAAATTTACCATCTACTTATCTTCAAAATGGACTACTTTGTATATGACAAATTAAAAACTGCTACAAGTGAAATAAAATATTGTACACAATTATTTTTCCTAAAAGAACTCCAAAGTACAAAAGAATTTAGAGCCATATTTAACTTACTTTGTTTAAAGGCGTGATAGACATTGAGTAGAGTGAGATGGTCACCATCAATATGTGCGAATCTCATCTTGGCATCATCGGCAGCCTTCTTAGCCTCATTGGGTCGCACGAAACACTGTGGGACTAAATATTGGAGCAGGGCAGTCGCCCGTATCCAACCAATATAGTGGCGGCACAAGTCTAACCTACAGAGCTACCTTAATTAGGAACAATATGAGCAGAACAACCAATTTGACTAACTCTTAATAAATTCAAGAATTATAAGTTGCTCTGCTCAAAATGTTGTGACACCATTTTGATATCTCAACAAATTCAAAAAAAATAGGTAGCTGCTATTTCATATAAATAAGCTACAGACTTAACAGACTAAGTTAGTTACACAACCTGGCAAAACTTGAGACCGCTAGCTACGTTATTATGAGGGCCGAGGGATGGGGTAAAATATCATGGGCCCGGACAATATCTCATAATTTAGTTTTTAGTAAATACAATTTTAGATAATTTATTTACTTGGGACCTACGTCAATTTTTTTCCCTGAGCCCGGCAACGTCTCTCGATGCCCCTAGTTATTATATTTTACTACAAAATCACTCCTAAAACAATTGTTTCTACCATAACATGGAACAATGAGTTATCATTTTCTTTAAAGCAAGTAACCCCAACACCCCGAAAATTTGAATGTAAATAATTGATAATAATTGCCAGACACAATATCTTTTTAACAACAGTAAAAATACAATTTAGGAAGTTTAATTTATTCTGTCATGTTGCTGTTTTTAAACCACCGTATCAGTTGGAAACAGGAATTTAAATGACTCAAATCAATCGAAGACTCTGGGTCTGACGATAATCTTTTTTTCTTCAGTGGTCCAAGACTTTTGGCCAATGGTGTATATTTTTTTATAATAATAAACATCTGACTAAAATACTTATATCTACGAATCTATAATAATAAATACCTGACAGCATGGCTGTTATTGACAAGATTTCGTTGGAGCAGTTGTGGTTGCAGCTGGCTATCAACATTTTCGCAAGTTGCGGGTCGAGTGGAAATTCAGCCATAACAGCACCAAGATCCGTAAGGTTACCATCATCGTCCAAGGCAGCGAGATAATTCAACAGCTCCAAAGCACGCATCAGGGTTTCTGGTGCAGGAGGATCCATGAAGTCAAAATGTACCAAATCATCGATTCCAAGTTTCTTCAACTGTAGCACAACCGATCCCAAATTAGACCGTAAAATTTCTGGATATGTATTATCTTGCATTTCGTTTTTGTATGCTTTTTCTGTGTACAATCGGAAACACTTTCCAGGACGTGTACGACCGGCTCGACCAGCTCTCTGCTGAGCAGACGCTTTACTAATCGGGGAAACGAGCAACGATTCTACACGGATGCGTGGATTGTAAACCTTTTGTTTAGCAAAACCGGGATCGATGACAAAAACGACTCCGTCTATTGTGAGAGAAGTTTCGGCAATGTTTGTTGAAACTACTACTTTTCTTCCTATAGCACCATTCGGTTTGTTGGGTGGAGGATCTTCAAAGATTCTTTGTTGCAAATTCGGTGGTAATGTTGAATACAATGGAATACATTTAAGTTCTCCGACTTCTGGCCCCAAATTATCGATTTCTCTTTTTATACGTTTGCAAGCTACTTCGATTTCTTCTTGCCCAGTTAAAAACAATAGAATATCACCAACAATTTCTTCACACATATGAATTTGAATAACAGTTCTAATAGCCGCTTCTAGATAATCCCTCTCGGGCTCAGGAGTATAGAATATTTCGACGGGATGTGTTCGACCGGGAACATTCATTAATGGCGCATTGTCAAAGTATTGTTGAAACTTTCCAGCATCGAGGGTTGCCGACATAATCACAAGTTTTAGGTCAGGCCTTTGTTTAATAACTTCTTTTAAAACTCCCATTAATATATCTGTAGCTAAGGTACGCTCATGAGCTTCGTCCAATAAAATACACTGATAAGCCTCCAACATTGGATCACTCATACCTTCTCTGAGCAACATACCATCTGTCATGTATCTAAAACAATTATTAATTTAGTGATCTCTGTCGATTTCTTAAGTCCACCAATTGTAAATTATGTTAGATTGAATATGTGAAAAAAAAATCATACATACTTTAGTATTGTTTTGGCTGAAGAACAGTCCTCAAAACGAATGCTGTAACCTACTTCTTGACCTAGAGCAACATCCATTTCTTCTGATACACGTTGTGCTACCGACATAGCAGCTACTCGTCTGGGTTGTGTACAACAAACACCTTTTTTGCCAGTCGATCTAGAATATTCTACACACCATTGTGGAATCTGAGTGGTTTTTCCAGAGCCTGTTTCACCAACTAATACAATACATTGATGTTGATGCAGCAATCTCATAAAGTCTGCCCGGTATTCAAATACTGGTAAGGTGATACGTTTGCGATATAACTCATGATAGCGTTGTGTAAATGGCAAACCAGTTAATGAATTAATGGAAGTATTTAAAACCGGTGCTGTGGTAATTGTAGTTGTGGTTAATATGCCTCTCTCTTCCCTAAAATGATGTGAGGTTAGATGATTGACAGAATAAAAATCTTTTACTCACCGTTTCTTTTTAATAAATGGATCCACAATGTCGATTCTTCTTTTAGACATTGTATTGTCACTGTTGCACAAATGCAATATGTTATAATTTCAACTAAACAACAATTAAGCAAGAAAATTAGGCTTGACAACTAGAAAACCCCGTAATGTATTATTCAGATTCGCCACCAAGCCGCATGCTAGGTTGGCGAATACAGGAAGTTGGAAAAGGAGAAATCTGCTTTTTTTATAAAATTCTTGCGGGATTTACAACTCTCTAGCAGTACAAAAAACATAATTTTGATTTAAAAAAACTAAACATTTTATCGCCAAGTAACGAATTAGTTTTTGTGTAATCTTAAATTACTTTTAATAATACTTAATACCGCATTCGTAAAGCATAATAATAATAATAAATAATAATAAAATGAACACAATCATGTTATAAGTTTTGCTTATAGAAACTATGATACATTGATTTATTTACAAAAATACTATCAGAATAAAACTCGAAGAACTCTTAATACACATTAAGGATTTCTCTTGAGTGCTTGTTATTTAGTGAATCCTTTAATGATAAAATGGAAATGAATTATTTAAAATAATGGCAAATTAGTTTCAAAATATTCAAGCTGTTCAGATATTTTTGACTGTGTTTTATTGTTTATCGCTTTTATAATATTATTAACATTGAATCGATAATTGTACATTTTATTTTCTATCTATTTTTAGTAAATTTTGTTTTATGTACTGTTGAATTACTTCATATGCTTTTTTTTTCATATTATACCCAATATTTACTCCATCCCAGGGGCGGCAAGGGAGGCTCAGACCCGCTCCATAGGAGAGATTTACTTTGGTAAAGGGTTGGAGAGCTGTAAATTTTGTGCTAAAAAACTAAAAACAGAGATTTCTCTTCCATGAGTGTTGCATTCATTATTGTACTTTTTATCATTCAAAAACACATAATTTCTTGTATTAATGCATCTTGTCGTTGGAAAATCAGGTAGTTGTTTTAAAATTGATAATTGTAATAATGAAAAAGCCCATGTAAAATTGTATTCGCTGTCGTAAATACAAGTATTACAGCCGTATTCATAGTCCTTCCTTATCTTAAGGATTGAGGAAGCCTCAAGGATGCTCACAACCTCCCTTGAGATAAGATAGCCAATAAGGTTCCTTGTTCGGTCAAGGTAGATTTATGAAACATGAAACGAGAAATAAGGAATCCTTATTCCTCAAGGAAGGACTATGAATACGGCTGTACGTGCCTTATAGAGCCTTCCAAATGATTTGATTAACACATCAAAGGAATAAAGGACATGTTGCTAAACTATAAATAGGTCTCATCATAGACAAGGTTCTCATGTTCTTCTGTTAATCAGCAGTGGTGCTCAACCTAGAGGCGCAACTCTTAGGGGGGCGACAAATATCTAAAGGGAGGCTCGAAAAAATGAAAGGGAAAACTTTTATTGAAAGAAGTCACCAGTGAGAAACAGGACGGATTTAAATTGCAGGACATTCTTTTTTTAGTCACATACTTGAAACGGGATAGAATTTTCAATTTCAAGCATTGGAGGACTTATTTTTTAGACGTCACTACTGCATAAAAAAATGAATAGGTGGGCGCAAGATCAAAAAGGTTGAGAAACACCGTGTTATAGAATAAAAGCAAAATACTTAAAAGAAAATTTATCAAAAATAAAATACAAAATAAGAGTAAGTACATCTCGTAACAATTTATTAATTAAAAGAGATAACAATAGTACAGTAATAAATACACTTCATAATTAATTGTTGTTTTTGTGTGCAGTATTGCTGTATGGCAAGAACAAAAACATTTATTTAACAAATGTTTCTTATGTTAATGAATCACGATATTTGAATACTTAGTTCTGAAATGTAAATAGAAACTAAAGGTTTTTTTTTTGCAATGGGCATAGTTTAATTGACTGGTGAAATGTTTAAAACTGAGATTAAAAAACAGGAGTTTTTCTGTGTCATTAACATGAGAAGCAATTTTTATTAAGAACTCGAATAATATATTTAAAGATGAACACTTTATTTACAATAAAGAAACTTTAATAACAGTCAACATTTATTTAAACTGAAATTATCGCTATTCGAGTTCTATTGCTGTTTTCTGAGCGGATTTGTTGGCTTTCGAATAAATACTTATAGCATAAGAACAAATATATAATTACAAAACAGGACGTTTAGTGAAATATTGTACCAAAACAATATTTGTTTTATGTTGTTTCTTTTACCAGTTATCATATAGTGTTTTCACAACAAAGATATAAGCAAATTATTTTATATTTATTGTTAACCAATTGTTTAAAAATATATAACAGTAAGTGAAACTAGAAGAAATTAATTTTAAAAAATAAGTACATAATTTTGTTAGCAAGAAATGTTTTTTTTCGGGTTTTTATACTGCGTAAAAGATGTGCTATTTTGGATATTATAAGGATATTTTACTACAAGTCATAATTAATAAATTATTACACATAAAACAATTGTTGTGAATACTCTGTAATATAATCTTTAAACATTGGTTTTCAGTCAGAATACATAATTATCATACATAATCTATTTATTGTACTGGTACTGTAACTTTAATACATGATGTAAACATGTATTTTGATTACATTTTATGAAAGTAAGGAGTTTTTAACACGTATAAGGTCACATATACATATATCTAGAAATAAGTCATCACATTGCAATTTTAAATTGTTCAAAATATGAAATTTTTATATTGTACAAATATAGAAGCTCTTATTATTGGCAAATAATTGAAATTTAATGAATTTGCTTCTTATTATTGGAAAGTATAAGATATGCCCCTAATATATTGCGATAATTTTTTTTCTATCTAATATACAATTAATTGTTTATTTAGTGTGTCTAACATCCGAATTTTAACATAACAGTTAAAAAAAATCCAGGAGAAACCAAAAATAAATGTAGACTTAAGATTTATGCTTTGCTAAAGATATATTTTATTTCTTCATTTGATTTAACATTCTTCATTGTATAGCATAGCTAGTGAGGCACATACTCTAAACGTGTGTATCGAAATAGTTTCGCTAATTAATTTTAACTTACTTCATGTAAAGAACATAAAGTAAATTAAATGTACCCTTTTTCTTTAATTTATTTTGGTGCAATGTTTGTTATTTATTTTAAACATATATGAAATTATTATCTACCCTTTCTCCTTACATTCAGGTTGTCCCAAATTCCAATTTTAATATAGAAATCTCACTTTTCTCAAAGATTACAAAGACAAATAATTTGGGGCAAAGTTTTGCAGTCTGGTGATTAATTTAAAACTAAAAAGTAAATTTTCATTGCTCATAAAGTGTACATTTTCTTTCACTTGCGTTTTTTTAAACTTTAACTTTAAACTTTAAAAACTAAAAAGACTTTCTCAAAATAAATTTTTGTTTTTTTGAGCTAATTTTATTATATTTTTAAATTAACGGTTGCATTGAAAGGTAACGGTATAAATTTTGAATACAAAGATATGAAATTACCTGTCAAATTTAAAATGTAACTGCTAAAATCCCCAAAACGATTTTTTATGACATCATGATAATGAAAAACAATCGCATCGAATTGTATAAACATTTGATTGTTGCATGAACAACTTAAAATCTAACTAGATATTGACAAGACTTATGTGGTAATTACGATTATGTAAATCTGTTTTATAAACAACCTTTAAATATGACACCAAATTACGCAATTGCTCAAATAAAATTTCTTTGTATCTTTTAAGATGAGCTAAATCTTCCAAAATTTCTAACTTGCGACATATTGTACATGATACATGATAAAAATAATTTATCGTCCACATCATTCACCTTTATTTGTTCCACAAACCACTATTCTTGCAAAGATAATTATTTTGTATATGATTAGTTAAAAACATTACTGAAAATACAAGTTTTACTTTTTTTAAATAATTTTAGGATATATTTACTTTTGGTTTCTCTAGGTTGTTTTATTTGACAAGAAGTATAAAAATTGATTTTCTACATACAAAATAGAACTTATCACCTAATAATTTTTGTATTTAAGCGTGCGTTAAAAAATAAATAGAATTTGTACGTAGATCTTTAAAAATATTAATCTACATCTTAATAAATTACATAAATTATGGAAACAGTCAACTAAGCAATATTTAAAAAAAAATTGTAGACAGAATTTGTTAAAGTGTCCCTTTATGATAACTTCTTAATCAGTTTAAGGTAATACTAATATATTTTTTGTTTGTACTATATGGGGAATTATGGAATGAATTTTAATATTTTTTTAACAAGTTGTGATTTTGTAGTTGGCACATTAAGTTTTTTTGTTACGTTATGGAAACTCAAATAAAATGCATTTTTAAGGTAAAACAAGAGCAACATTGTTAAACACATCTAAAAGAAGATAAATCAGAACTGTTTCGCCAATTAATTACTTTAAAAGTCGTCTTATTGATCCACTGAAATCAGGTTGTCAACTTTAAGGATCACTTAAAATAGCTATAATTAATTCAGTTGCTATCTTGGCAACTGCAAACAAAGAAGCAGTCTTAAAAATAAAGGAATGTGCTTTTAATTTAGGCCAATTAATCGGTTCTCCATTAAATTTAATTTTTACTTTTGGCCAATAGATTGGATTATGCAACAATTTAATTTTTTTTGTTACTTATTACCTTAATTTTTAGTGTCTGACTTTTGAATTGGCTGTTTATTGATACATAGGGTTGCCATAGGGTTTGGGAAGGACAGTCCTTTTTCCAGACGTTTTCTCCTGTCTTTTCTTAAGATCAGCAAGGACGCGAATTGTCTGTCCTTCTTTATCGCCTACTTACTACTAATTATTAAATAAAGAAAAATTATAAGACATATCGACCAAGCAAGTTTAAGGCAGCGTGAAAAACCAGTTTGAATGGATTAAAAGTTTAAAGTCAAATCAAACCGAGACAAACTTCATATTATTCTAAGGTGACAATTATTTTCTCCGGTCTTTCGGAAACACTAACCTAGAAACAAATAAAAAATTCTCGAAAAGTAAAAACCCAAACACTTTTGCACATTTCAAAACTTCCCCCCACTCTAGTATTAGTATCCAATGAGCGGTTACACTGTTACAATGTTGCCAGACTACTAGATTTGCATAATTTGGCAACGATTACTGTACCGTACTATAGCTTACTTTAATTATTTTAAAAGTTTATGAGAAAATTATGAACATCTGGGAAAAAATCGGGGACAAGAATAATCTGGGACTTAAAGTCTTGTTTCGGGGGCTGTCCCCAAAAATCGGGGACGAATGGTCAACTTAATTATTCATTGAATTGCATAATTAAATTAACTGGACAGATACGCAGACAGGGTCTAATTAACCAATGGACGACAAATGTCAGTCAAAAGCCCCTAATTCAGAGAAAAAAATTGTTTTTAGAAAAAAAAATACATCTAACAATTTCAATAAACGTGAAAATGGTTTTGTTTTTTAAAAATGTCAAACACTAAATTTTGTCTAGAGCCCAGTAAAAGCTTAATCCGGCAGTGAATGCAGTGATTTCGTTATTTTATCTAAAATATTATGTGAATGATGGTTTCCCCAAGATTTTTTCTCTGATTAAACGAAACACTAGGCATTGTGACCAGTGTCCTTCCAAGTAACTCAAAAAAGTTGGCAACCCTATTGATACAGTAAACAAAAATATTAAATTATAAGAACAATGTTATGTGCGTTGTAGCGATAACTTACCCAAAATACTAAATTAAAACTTCATATCGGTAATCAGACAATTTTCTTATCGGTAAATATGGCTAAAAATAGATAACCAATTAAAGACTATGGCTTTTAATTTCTGTGCAAATGAATAAAGCCTCTGAGAAGTCAGTTCAAAGATGCAGGGAAATCTGTTTGCTATTTAATGATCTGGCGAAAACAAAAATATAGTTTGACAAAATTTTGCTATTGTTTGACTGATATCTGGATTTTCTTAAAATCAAAATATAGCGAAGAAAGTTTTGTAAATATTACTACACCAATTTTATAATTTTAAGACTCGACTTAAAACTGGCCTAGCATTTCCATAAAAAATCTTCATAAAAAGAAAAGTGAGTTTCAATATGTCATATATCATATATGTATATCCAATCCAGATACGAAAGAACGTTGATTTTAAGGAAAATATATCTTAAACCAAGGGCTATAAAAATATTGTCAATATGTGTTTATAAACGGTATAAAAAAAAATTGAAAAAAGTGTTACACATAAAGAAAAGTGTAAATATTGTGTATCAATGTTGATTTTGGCATCATAAAGAGTCACTTTCGTAAGATTTGTAATAACATATAGTTTAGTAATGTATAAAATGTATCTACTATAATGAATTTACATGAAAAATAAATATATCGGGTAGTCTTTACACAAGAATTTTAAAGATTCATTAAGAATTTACGCGATTTGAAAATATCAAGATTTGAAGACGCAAAGGCGCTTAAATGGTAAAATTAGAGATCAAAACACTTATTTAATTCAACCTAGGGTACATTTAATTAGATCGAAATGAATCAATCATTACTTTGTATATTTATGTTTGAAATATCTTGATTTATGATGGAAGTATCCGTCGTCTAATTTTCCTGGTCGAAAATGAATAGTGCTGGGTGTGGTCTAAATAAATTCCCGGGTGACCACGGCGTGTCCGAATAGTTTCCGGTGAACAGTCTTGAATTGCACGATGTCACATAATTTACAAGTCAGTACATTCACATAAATCATGCTGTGAACCAATACCTAGTTAAAGCGAAAAGGGATAATAACACTCGGTTCGGTTCAATTTATCGTAAACGCAACTACAACCTCCGGAGAGTGGACCGACCGACGTTATGTTCATCATAGCACTGTATCAAACATTTGCAGAGATTTAGTGATCACATCGTCTTTGAGGCACGATTCCATGAATTCCTCTATAGTAATGACACCGTCTTGATTAATATCTAACTTTCGGAAGACTCGGTCTATTTGTTCTCGCGTTTTTCGTTCGTCTTCAGCTTGATGTGAGGAACGACGACCCATCAGGTCGTGCACCGCCATGACAACTTCAGACAGTTCTCCTCTACTAATACAGCCATCGCCGTTGATATCGTACAGTTTGAACGTCCACCGAAGGCGTTCGTATACAGATCCTCGCAGTAATGTGGACAGCGTTACCAGTAAGTCCTAAACAAATAAAATCATCATGTACTTGCAAATAAAAGCTTATACACCGACCTAATAGTTTCAAATGAATCTAATGCGCAGGTTACTTAATTTGGGAGACTAAACGAAGTCGAAAAATTTGGGTTTGCCAACGTTTCGTCCTTAAATGCAGAGGCATCTTCAGAGCACATGCTTACTAATACAATACTTCCATTCCAAGCAATACATTCATGACAATGTCTTAAGTGTCAACATTGGTTCAGATAATTTGCTGCAGGTAATTTTGAATTTTCTGATAGTTTACGAAGTGGATGATCAGTAATCAAGGGTACATGAATAATCACACAGGCTGGGGTCCACCACACTAAGTTTTAAATAAAAAGTTCTATTGTGTATTTGGTGGAACTGTTCTGGGATAATTTATTTCGAGTTAATAAAACCTTGGAAAACGGTTACTGTTAAAATTTGCTGTAATCAACTCGAAGGCTACTACATACTGAATTGTTAAAAAACGGCATCTTTATTCAACAGATAAAATTTACTCTTCAGCATAATAACGCAAGACCACATGCAACAACAATCATTCAAAAACAATCAGGTAGCTAGCTATATTGGGATCTTTTACCACATCTGCTATAATCACCAGACATTGCTTTATCTGATTATTATTTATTAACATCATTGGAGCATTCCTAGGAAATTTCAAATCTCTGACGGATGTCTGAAGTCCCCTAGAGTTTTATTTTTATACATAGTGGCCATTTTTTTTACAAGAGATTAATAACTTTCAAAAATGATGGCAAAATGTCGTTAATAATGAAAAATTAAGTATTTTTTAACTAAACTTTATTGCCTTAATTCCATGAACTAATTTTGTTTCCTCCATTACTGCATGATGCCAGATAAAATGTAAATACGAAACAAAATTTTCACGTCATATGATCTCAGTTATATTTATTATGTTTAATTCTGTACGTGACTAAAAAGACTATGTACGTTTAAAAGACCCTACTAAAACTTCTACTTTACCAGTAACCAAGCAGTTTATTCAAACATGCAAATTTAGACAGAACTAAGACACGCAAGGTTTATATATTTTATATAAATTTATTTTTAATACTTAAGTTTTAATACAATAAAACTTGTTCTTCTATTTTGGTTCCTTAAAAAAATTGTTGGTGCACTAAAAGTTTACTAAAGGTTAAATAAATCGTTGAATTAATTTTTTTAAAGCGTGGCTCCTTTAAAGTACAATATGAATTTAAATTAAATATTCAGTGATACGCAAAAGTATGAAAACAGACAAATATCTAGAATACTATTACAGATATTATAATAAAATTTTGTATCCAAGCGTTATCGTATTTCTAGGATTCGATGAAAATACTGAGGTTGCAATGCGGCTTCCGGTTCAATCGGAAACGGACTCAAACTTATATGAACACCCTTTTTGTTATATTTTTGGATTCCTCTTAAAATCTATTTTAAATTTGTATCAGATTATATGGGTCTAAAGTCAACCGTTTTCGTAAAATTTACATTTTTATGAACATTTTGAGCGAATTTGTGAAACTTTAAACATCGTTAATTCGATTTTTTTAAATACAACACCCTATTTGTTTTTACCTAGTTTGTAAAAAAATATTGTCTTTTAAAAACATTAACTTTGTTTTTTACCTAAAACTAATACTTTTTGAGATATCGCGATTTTATTGTAAATTATTAGGGCAACGTAATATTTTCTAGTAGGCTATGAAGGTAGACAGTGGTATTTCTGGGACAATTAAAAGATAAAATCAAGAACGTTATAATTTTATCTTTTCCTTACAAATCTTTGACATTTTTTTTAATCCTGAAGGTGAAATTTTACCATTTTTACGTTTAAATCGGGATTTCTTAAAATTATGCATTTATTCATTGGACTAGTGACTAGTGTGATGGGACAATAATTACTAAATCCTATAAGCAATTTTTTGTGTTTCTATAGAACGGTTTTAACCCTAACCGTTTTTTAAATTTAAAAATAAGATTGGTCAGTGACTTTTTTTAAATTAGCGTTTTTTTCGCGTACTACTCAATACATTATCAATCGGTTTTAAGGACTTTGCAAACGAACAAAATCAATTACATGAAAGATATTGTGGCCCTGATAAGAAACCCCTATTCAAACGTAAAATTGTAAAATTACATCTTCGTTATAAAAATGTCGAAAATTCTTAAGGAAAAGATAAAATTATAACTTTCTTGTTTTAATCTTTCAATTGTTCTAAAATTACCGCTATTTACCTTCATAGCCTACTCGAAAATATTACGTTGCCCTAATAATGTACAAAAAAATCGCGATATCTCAAAAAATATTAGTTATAGGTACAAAATATGGTTAATGTTTTTGAAGAACAATACAATGTTATATACAGGGTGTGTAAAAATTGGCGGAAGCGCTACACGTGGCGATGTTCTTCGTAAAATTCTAAGTCGAAAATCTTAATATGAAAATGTTGTACCATGCTTGCTGTGTCTGCAAGAGGTCCTCAAAGTTTTGACATTTAGTCCTTTAATAAGCGTTATTATTTAATACTTGCAAATGAAAAAGCTGCAATTTGGAATAAAAATAAATTTCGAATAGTATTTTTTCCTAGATATTGTGTTCTTCCTTTAAAAAATTGGTGTTGAAAATATGTAAATCACTGATTTGAATGAAAATAATACATATGGCAACATTGTCATTAGCTGTCATCTCTGTTTTTCTCGTAATTATTTCTAGTTGGCGTTTTACGATACCCAAAAGTTTGCAGCTATGTTTACGAACTGAAGGCTTTCAGTTCGAACAAAAGTTGTAAATACCTAAGTAAAAATTGTTAATAAAAAAATGTCCAAACGCAAATCAATGTATGCAATGTTGCCAATTTTTTTTTCTTTAAATGGTTCCTGAGGCCATAGGAAGCATGGTACAACATTTTCGTATTAAGATTTTCGACTTAGAATTTTACGAAGAACATCGCCACGTGTAGCGCTTCCGCCAATTTCTACACACCCTGTATTGGGTGTGGTATTTAAGAAAATTTAGTTAAAGATGTTTAATGGTGCCTTTCCACGTGAGAGTAAACTACTCTCGATAGCAGCGTCGCCAAGGATACAGCCAATCGCGAGTTACTCTCAGGGGCTGTATCCTTGGCGACGCTGCTATCGAGAGTAGTTTACTCTCACGTGGAAAGGCACCATAAAGTTTCACAAGTTTAACCAAGTGTAAAAAAACACCCTGTATAATATTTTTTAAAAGTAACTAGCGCAAAGCGTTAATGAATCTTTTGTCAATTTAATTTTCAAACGAAATCGTACTGGCTTTTTAAATAACTTAAAGGTTAAAAAATTGAAAGTGCTGTATCGCTCAAAATTTTTATAAAAATGTAAATTTTACGAAAACGGTTGACTTTCGACCCATATAACGCAATACAAATTTAAAGAAAATTTTAAGATGAATCCAAAAATATAAAAATATACAGGGTGTTCCATTTAAAATTTCAAAATAAGTCCGTTTCTTGAACCGGAAGTCGTATTGCAACCTTATCCTTTCATCGAATCCGGAAAATACGAAAACGCTTAGATACAAAATTTTATTATTGTATCTTTACTGATGTTATAGATATTTGTCTGTTTCCATACTTTTGCGCATCACTGTATATATGTATATACATTAATTCAGTGGTTTCCAACCTGTTTGTACCTTCGCCCCCCTTTTTCATAAAAAAAAATTTGCGCCCCCCTCACTTTTCGTAACAATCTAATTTCATAAATACTGTCCTGATATAATAATTATTTAATGGGCTACAAATCAATATACCATATTCTGTATAAATAAAGTTCTTTTTGTTTGTTTGTATTCAAAAATGCTATTTTGGTCAGCGCCCCTCTTGCAATAGACTCGCGCCCCCCTAGGGGGGCGCGCCCCACAGGTTGGAAACCACTGCGTGATTAATTGAAGGTTCTTTTTCAGAAATGTAACCTTGATTTTAAGCTTTTATAAGAAGTTCAATCATAAAAAGAAAGTTTCATGTCTTTTCTCCAAAAATCTTGCAACTTTTACTATAACTTTACCAAACAAGCAAAAATGTTTTTTTTTAAAAGTGTGTAGTAAACCTTTTTTGTAAAATGAGATTCATGAACTAGAAAATTAGCAAGGCTAGTTGCTGGAAGAAAAATGTTTAATAAGCAAATATTTGGAAACCATCTCTTATTACCAAATATGTACAACAAAAATGAACTTAAACTTGTAATTTGTCGTGTTATGTAAAAGTGATCAACGCTCAACACATTTAGGACTAACAATTTTATTTTTGGTGTTCCAACTGCGAAGCGTTATAAAAAAAAAGCAATATATAAGCATCGGGAGGTCATCAATTTTCTACGAATGTGAGTGGCCAAAGCCTGATTAAATGCCTGTTTCCTTGATAAATGAATTGTTTCCACACAAATTGTTTAAGTTTGACAGAAACACAAAAAAGCTCTCAGGATATGGCAGAAAGTATTAACTATATAGGAACTTTCCTTGGAGGTTATTTATGCACCCGTAAAGTAGATTTATTAAAACTGATTCACATTCTTCAATCCGTAAAATTTCAACATACGGATTTATACAATTTTATTAATAACTTTTTACTTCCTCCAAACGTAGTATGGAGAATGTATTGTGATCGCAAAAATGTACGAATTCGTGATATTTACGGATTTATACGTTTTGAGGTACCTTGAACACGTTTTGACTATTTTCACGAAGACGTCCGTGTGTCTGTGATTAAGTGCATGCCTAGACATTACGCCTGTATATTTTCAAAAATAGTTATCGATAGAACCTTCAGCAATATACGATATGATCTGTTTATTTGAAAGTGGCATAAGCAAAATATCTTTTTAGTTTGCATAAATATTTGTATAGGTACACATTGAAAGGCAAAACAATTTGTCAAACTAACATAAAAAAGACGTACCTACGCCATTTTTAAAATAAACAGCTCGTATTGCAAATCGCGTGACTTAACATTGAATTTCAAATAATAAGTACCTAATATACAAGATGTAAGAGTTTTTAGATTGTCCCATAATTACAGAAAATGGTAATAGATTAAAAAAATTTGGAATCTTTAAATTTAATATATTCTATATTTGCATATGCAGTCTACAATGAATCTTCTTAATTTAGTTTTGTAAAATATGTATTTAATTATGGGGTTATCTCTCAAAAACCGCTATTCTTTTTTTTAAAATTAAATTTTATAACTTTTTTTTTTAAATAAAACGCCGTTTGATTCAACTTTAATTGGCAATTTTTTTTCCGAAAGAAATTTTTTGGAAAAATAATTTAACTTAAAAAAACAGGTTTTAATCAAAACGAATACGTATACAAAATACTATTAAAATTAAAATGTCTGCATTTAGTTGATCAATCAATCAGTTTATAAATACATTTTCTTGACATTGTAAGATTAAGAACTAGAGAAGTCACACAATATTGGTGGATGCGCCAGGCCATTTGTCATTTTTTTGACCCCGCAATGTTCATGTCGATTATTTATTTTCAAGTCAAAATTTAAATAAGTCAATCTTTTCCCGCTTTAAGAACGCTTCTATGAATCACGTAATGGTAAAGTTTCGTCCTAGTTCTTTGGGGCTTCATATATCACTCGCGTGTTGTTTTCCTTACATGTCTATATTTTTATTTCCGTTATTAATAGTTCTAGTTTGAGATACCCCTTTTTACAGAAAAATGAAGTTAGCTTTCTGTAAATCTTAATTAGGTATTGTTGTTTTGGATATTAAAATATTTCTTAAAAGAAAGTATTAAAATATGTTACCACATACTTAATAAGAAGAAAAATTTCACACCTACCAATAAAGAGGCGTAAGATTATTAAACAAAAGAACTCTATTAATGTAATTTTGGACGACTTAGACCATTGTTTCTCAAACTTTTAATTCTGCGGTACCTTTTCAAAATTAAAAAGTTACAGAGGGCCCCAACTTGCTGTTTTTTAGACAATATTTTTGTTTTTTTAATTTATATTTATTATTTTATTACAATGAAAGGATAGCGAGACCTCTTCAGAATGATTTAGGGTCGCCCCAGTGGTCCGCGGACCACGCTTTGACGAACACTGACAGTCTATTCTTAAAATTTTATTAAAAATAAAATTTACTAAAATAAAATTGAATGTTATTCACAGTATAAAATAATAATTATTTGTTGATAAAAAAAAGATTTTTACATTTAAGTGCAAAATCCGTATATTTGGAAAAATTTATGAAAATAAAAACCTGCAAACTGATATGATTTTAGGCATGTGTTACAGACATTTTACATAATATCCAAAGAAAACATTGCTCAAAAATGGTGGTGCTTAGATGCAGCCACATACCATAAATATAAATGTTTTGCAACTAAATAAGATGTGTCTACATATAGCAAATAAATTGGTTGATCGTGGTGATGGCACTTCCATGTTCCTTGTCAAGCAAAAAGATCTTTGCAATTTATCATTACGGTGCCTGGAATAAATTAATTTGACATTAAAGCTAAAAAATATATCAACGCTTATTCGCAGTTTTGTGTGCTCAATTTACCGTAAAGATTAGAGCTTTTTTGCTTATTTTTAAAATCCCAACAGAGAAACCAAAAACGTTACGTAACGCCGTCTGCGATATCCAATTAACTTTTTTGTGCTGCAGCTCTGCGTATTTCTCATAAAGCGACGACCTACTCAAGCCAACTGCAATCCTAGTTCAATCTTAAGAATGCGGAAAAACTGCTATTTATTTTTATAAGGTTAAAATGTGTCTAGTCAGGATTCGTTCGATCGTCAGACTGCGCCACTCTGCGGTCACTATGTAAATCGCTATGCATTCCTACCATAACCGGAAGAAACAGTAAGCTATGTTAGTCCTAAAACAATATATTTGCGCTAGTGCTTTGTATTTTACTTACCCTAAAACTAATTGCCCCGTTACAGTTAACATCGAAGGCTTTGAACACGTAATGTGCATATATACTAGAATCTGCAACAAAATAAAAGTGGTTTTAGTTTTACAGTAACACAGCAATTTAAAAAACGACGGATTACATTTATATAATAGGATTCATTTCAGAAAACTAATTTAAAAAAGCAAAAGCGCTAAGGGAATGAAATAAGTCACACCGAACGAGCTTTTATACATTTTCGGTCATAATAAGTTTATATTTGCTTTTGTTCTTGTATAATACAAAATAACACAAAAAGTTTTTTGTTTACTCACACAAGTCTACTTGTATTTCGGTAAAATATCTGATGTACATAATGTATTAGCATCGCCAAGACACGAGGATTAAGCTTAATTTAAGACTAAAAAATACGATAAACTTTCCTACACACAAAAAATATTATATCTATGAATATAAATTATTGGTCTATAAGAAAAAGTACTAATGGAATAATTATTTATCTATAAAAATAATTTTTGACCTATTAGAATAATAGTCGATATATGGAATTAATATACCTACATCACCTCCTAGAATGTTGATGCGTATTTCAGTAGGTGCTCGATATAGATCGTTTATTATTTTGTTAATTTCCTATAGATTGTTTATTAATTTTTAATTTTATATAAATCGTGCATTAAGTTCTGTACATCTAACAAAAAAAAATATTTATAGATCAAATATTGATTTTCTATGGATCAAATGTTTTTGTATATGATTTAAATGCTATCTATTTAAATTTACTGTAAATACCACGAATTCTTAAGTTAAGCGCCTCTAACGACTATAGAGTATAGGGTCATTACCGCCTTACTTCTTAGAAAAAATATGTATAAATTTTTTGTATAAGAATAAATATAATGTATTTTATGTATATAAGTTGTTTGTTAACATAAATATAATGTGTTATATGTATATACGTGTATAAATTGTTTGTAAACAACATTTGCCTTAGTTAAATTAAAAAAATAATATTTTTAAACTTAAGTTTGCAGTAAAGTTTATAATTATTTTTAGTTTGTTCAAATTTAAATATTGTGAAAAATATATGTATTATTATTATCAAAAACAATGAAATAAATTATTTTTACACAAATTTTGGTATTTCTATGAGCAAGGTCAAGATATAATTACAATAAAGTAATGTAATGAGTACAACAATAATTATGGTAACGTAGTCACCAAAATGCTGTTTCCATATACACAAATTGTTGTTAGGTTTCATAGGTCATATTGTTAAAATAACAGTAGTATATACTTTATTTTACAACATTACAACAACTGTTGTATTTCTAACAGTAATGCCACGATATAATTACAGTAAAGTTGTTGTAATGGGTACACCAATTGTGTTAATTCAGTCACCAATATTTTGTTACCATAAACACAAATTGTGTTACAGTGTACAACAACGAAGTGTGACGCTTACGCTTTTGCGGAAATTTGCTGGTGTGGGAGCTACAACATTCGCCGTTAGCTGCAGCACCAATGTAGTTACAACAACCCTGTTGTACCTGTAGCAATACGTTGTTACGTTGGTGCTGTCACAATAATTACCCGCCGTTGTGGTATGGAATAACACAATTGGTGTGATTCCAGCAACATTTTTTTTCCGTGTACAATTTTATTTTAAATATGTCCAAAGTAGTTCCGTTTAACAATAGTAGATACACTTAACCATTTTTACTTTCCACTTCTTAAAAGCTTCTAACCAATCCTCTTTCAGAATACTTGCAAAATAATCGTCATTTTCTTATTTTTAGGCCTCTCTGCCGTTATGTATGAGGCTTTTGTTTCTTTTTATGTATGTATCCTGTTTTTGTACTTACCTCTACTTGTTTTTAAATCTCTTGTTAGTTCTCCAAACTTACTTCAATCGATACCTTTGTTTGTAGGTTGTAGCAGCTTTTTTCACCTCCTCATTCAAGTTTTCCTTGGTCTTCCTTTCCGATTTTTCCTCCCGTTTGCGCTTTATATGCTTTCCTGGGCATCATATCTTCTCGCTTTTTGTTCTATTGGTTGTACTCTTAGCTTTTTCGTATGGGTTTCGTTTCTAATTTTGTCCCTATACGTTTTACTTGAAAGGCTGTATCAATATTCTCATTATACAAGAACGTGCTAAACCGCAAATTCTATTTTTGTTTTGTTTAAAAAATAAACAAAAGTAGCACTTTGCCAAGGGAGGTGAGGACTGTAGATAGTTTATTACTTTTATCTTTCCTTAAGCCAAAAAACTGAGTTCTGAAGCTGCGGTATCAGAAGAATTATCGTTAGAAGAGCATAATTTTTTTCTCTAGAACCACACCGAATACCTCATGCAATCATATTTCTATGTACCATTTCGTCGTAAAAACGAAAAAATGACAAAATGTGTATTTGTATCAAAAAATAGTTCAATATTCTGCAGGGACTAGAAACGAAAAAAATTCTGTTCGTTTCTGTTCGGAACGAAAACGAAATATATCGTTTTCGTTCTTTTCGTTCTAACCGAAAATATTCTTTTTTCGTTTTCGTGAACCGAAATAATAACGATTAAAACCGGTTTTACAATATTTTTTTTTGTCGTCAAAAAATATTTTTTTTTTCTAGTCACCACAACCCTCTATAAATACGATAACAATATTTGCGTCTCAACTAAAATATAAACGATGACGATGGGGTTTGATGCTCACGGACAGCATATTTTAGACTGGCGAACCATCGCCATATTAAATTTACCAAATCGTTAAACATATTAACATTTAACCATTTTATTAAGTTTAACACCCGTAAGGTGCAAAAACATAACGTGATTAGGTTAAATTAGACACACGATCTTTATCTAAAAATATGAAAATATAGCAAGTGCTGTTTTAAATTTGTTTTAGTACTAAAAATCTATGCATTTGAATTAAATAAGATCCTGCTGTAATTATTTAAAAAGACAAAAGAATGAATTCAAGTGGATAATTTACTAAATGTTATAAATAAAAAAGATATTTAAAAAAAACTTATATTAACTTGAAATATACTTTAACTGTATAGTTTGTACATACCATACAATATACATTTTCACATTCCATTAAATCTTACTACCAACACATCTTCCAATAAATCTTCTTTTACATTAGTCCTTTTCGAAGTAAGAATAAATTTTACTATTATTATGTCTAAACGCAAATAAAACATGCACATTGATAATATATATCCAATTAAGTGTATATTCTATATTGATGATCTAAAAAACAAATTAGAAATAGAGAATATCTGTACCGTTAATTGTGTTACACGAAATTGCAAGTATAAACAATAAAGTTGTTAATACATATTCACGTAAATATATGGAGAAAAGTGAAGCTCACTTATTTCAAGTGAGATTTTTTACTGCCTCGTGGAGTCTCCCCAGCACAGAAGGTAAATTCGCGTTTGTGTTTAACAAATAAAATTGAAATATTTATTTCGTTTTCGTTCTTGAACGAAAAATAATAATTTCGGTTTTGTTCTTAAAAAAATTTCGGTTAATTTCGTTTAACGTTTTCGTTCTGTTCTCAGTTCCTGATATTCTGACTATTTTTTAAATCAAAAAGAGTTTTTATAGGGTGGTAAGTTTTTAGTTAGAATCTTATTTCGACCATACTGTATAACTTTAAGGTAGCTGCTATTAACGTTCCGAAATTTGGTTTTTTAGACACCCAAAGTATAAGATACATTAAATGAATTAGTGTGCTATAGCATTATAGCGCAATCAGATATGCTTTCTTTCCGAAAACTAGAGCTTTAGTTTCATTTTAGCTAGTTTTATACCTTTAAAATATTTATAGCCACTTCATCGCAGATATTTTCGATTCACTGTTTTCACGTCTCGATAGACCAGAAAATATGCTTTCAAAATTGAGATTGATGATACTCCAACCGGTAAAAAAACAGAAGCATATAGGATTATGATACTTTAAAACAAAAGGTGCCTACATTAATTTTAGTGCGTAATTTTAAAGATACAGTATTAAACGTTTAAAAAATATCAGGCAAGCTCTTCAGTTGTTTTTTATGTTTAACCATGTAATAAATTTTTGAAATTTGTAATAAAAAGTTTTGTAAACAGACAGTTTCATTATTAAACTTTGAAAACAGAATTGTTTCGTATTGTTGCAAAATTTAAATAAATAATATGTAACCCAACCAAGACAAATTATTCAATAGCTTCTTTATTATTAAAGATTAAAGAAAAATCTAATTAATAGTAAAAAAGTAAAATATCACTCATCTTATTTGTATCATCTAATCTAGATCAAGTACAGATTTGGCTAAAAAAATTGAAAATAAAAATTAATGAAATAAAATCTGTGCAAGTAACTTTCACGTTAAAAAAGAATCAATGTCCACCAGTGTACCCCAATCCAGCAAGGCCAAGTAATTAGGTTTTTACTTAGACAGCAAAATGAACTGGAAGGATTATATAATTAAAAGACGAAAACAGTTGGACTTGAAAGTACTCGTCGATTGGAAGAGGTTTAAGCCTATCATTAGAGAACAAATTATTGTTGTACAAAACTGTCATCAAGACCATATGGACTTACGGAGCGGAGCTTTGGGGTTGTGCAAGTAAGTCCACTTTAGCTATAATTAACAGAAGCAATTTAAAAATATTAGGAATAATTGCAAATGCACTTTGGTATGTCACCAACCAGACTCTGCTTGATGACCTGGATGTACCATTTATTAGGGATGTTATTGGGAAGCAGAGTGCTAAACATCATGAGAGGCCGGAGAGCCATAGTAACATTCTCGTACACACATTGCAGGAGGGGCGCGATCACAGAAGGCTTAAAAGACGCTGCCCATCTGATCAAATGGACGGTTAAAGAGAACACTTCGATGTAAGTGTTCTTAGGAAATGTTCTTATCACGTCATAGTAGTGCTGTGATTAGTGCTAGGCTAGCAAATTAACTCATAGAATCATGAAATTCTGATTGCTACTAAACCTACACTGTAAGAAAACGTATTTAAAAAAACCTGTTTTAAGTAAGTCTGTGGATTGTTAATAGATTATTATTTTTATTTATTTTGGATACAAAAATAATCTTCTAATGAAAAGACCAAAGTCTCGGCACTGATATAGCTTTTCTTTGAGATTTTTTCACAAATAAGATAAAATTTACGAGTGTAATTAGAATAAATAAATTTGATAATAATTTTTTTAATTAAATTAATACACATTTCTTGGTCAGCGTTCTACACTTCAAACTGGAAAACGATATCGAGTAAAAAAATAGAGACCTTTTGGATGACATCTAATCACCCTTTTACCGCTCCCTAATATATATATATATAATAATAAAACTCCCACTTTTGAGTTCTATAGCTCACGTTGCAAGCCACTGATACACAACAATAACTCTTTCAGAAATGTTTACAAACATCGGTTGGAAATTGCAATAAGAATAAGAGCAATTTCGCCTTTAAAATCCATTAGCAGATGTGATTGTACGTTTTCAAGCAATTTCGTATCGAATCCTTTACTGAGCCACATGTTACTTGAAACGTGGTAGATTGCTTCAATTATAATTCAACGTGACGTGGGATGAGGCAGCCACTCAATTCCAGAGAAATCAATCCCCTGACAACGCTTGATTTCTTGTTAGGAGAGAGTCTGATAAATCTTTATTCGAGTTTGCAGACCTAATTTTCGAAATTTCTCTTACTTTATAAATAATTTTCGTTTTTCGTAAATAATGAGGAAAATATTTCAACAAAAAAACTCTGTTTTCATGACAAAACAAAATTATTGGTTAACATTTTAAAAACGTTATCATCCACAAAGTGTAGAGAAAACAAAGTGATACCGAATATTATTTTTGTTTTTATCCACAAGGACCTTAAATGTTTCCCATGCTTCTAGATTCCAAATCATTCTCACGACAGGAAGACCTATCTTGCAACATTAAGGCATGAATACCAAGTGATTCAATAAATGGAAAGTTAAATGTGCTTGCCGATTGATTAATTTCAAATAAAAATTAGCCGTTAAATTTCAAATCACGTTTCGGACATTAATTCTTCCCCGATTTATCTCGCCTACAAATACCTCCAAATGTGTTGTGCATGAAAACGCGGGAAACTGTTCAATTTTCACAGTGGAATGGACATAAAATACAAATAGGCATGCGGCAATTAAGTTTAATAATTTCTGCGGCATTTAAACCGACAGATTACCCAGCACAAGTCCGTAAATTTAAACGAATGAGACAATTATAAAACGGCACCGCGTTTTTACGCCACAGGTTAAAATATATTTCGAAGTATGAAATAAAAATATTGTATGTGATGTCCGGATGATAAAAAATTAAAACGTGTTTGAAAAGTATCGCTATTTTCAGGTTAAATTTAATATAAAACGTTATCAAGATTCTCTCAAATTTTTCACTAAATTAATTATTGTTAGTTATAGTTACAATAATTGATGTTGCTCTTTGAGTACCTAAATAAAAGGCAAAGTCTACTATCAAAACCTCTACTTAAAAGAGTAATTCTATTAGTTGTAAATAATAACCCATCAAGTCCTATACTGACTGCAAGAAACAAAGGTATTATTTAGAACAGACGTTCTTAATAACTTTATTCTTCTTTTAATAGATTTACGATTTGATAGCTCATTGTTCAGTATACAAAGTCTACTACTAATAGTTCTAACATAAAGTATTAGTTATGAAAATAAAAATATCAAGTAAAGTGTTTGGGGAAAGTAAAATTTTGGGTTTATGTTGGGCAGCGTTATAACATCTTAAAAATATATCTATTTTTATTAATTAGTATGATATAAAATTACGCACAATGACAATGCAAATACTATAGCTGTAGTATCATATTTCTTTAAGCTAGAACTGCTCTTCAAATCTTAACACAGAAAAGAGCAAAACTTGTCACCAAAAAATAAACCTAACCCGACCTGATAATTGGTCCGTATAGCTAAGTGTTCTCAAAACCATATTTCAATTAACGTCTTGATGGTTAATCAAAAACACCCCAACATTTTCAGGGGTTTCAATGTTTTGGAAAGCACTTTGGGATTTTAGATTTTTTGAGTCCCTTTGCAAACTGGAGAGAGTTTTAATTCTTAGCACATTTTTCTCTAGTGTTCCATTATAACCTAACCACGTCTGCATGGCATTAAAATATTTTATGAACTCTAGCTTATTACTTCTGACATTTTAAATATTTAGGAACGATAATTGCAGAGAATGGTAAATTGGAAGAACAGCTGAATAACACAATAGCTGAAGCGACGAAATTTCACCACACATCATTAATTAATGTTTGATAAGCAAGAAGGAGATCTTAAAAGAAATTAAGACGCAAGTATTTAGCAGTGCACGTACCAATTCTTACTTATAGTCCAGAAACTTGGGCACTAACAACAAAGCAAAAACAAAGGATATAGACGAAGGAGATGAGATTTTGGAGAAGCATATAATGTAGACATGGATAAGGTTAACGACAAAATCAGAACAAGCCTAGGAGTGAAAAACAAGGAATAAAATGGAGACAAACTAATTAAGATGTCTGGTTGATCTACTACGCATGCCAGAAAGCAGGTACGGATGGAAAACCAAGTTTAAGGGAAAAAGCAGTAGATGAAGACCAAGAAAAAAATGAAAAACGAAAAGAGGCAGAGAGTAGAAAAAAAAGGAATCAGCTGGACAGATGTGCCACAGTTAGCCAATGGTAGACAGGGATGGAGAAACATAATCAAGAACTAGAAAAACATACCTCGACACCGAAAGGTACAAGAGGACCCAATTTAGAAGAAATAAGAGAAGAACTTATTATTCAACTACACTAATTTTTCTTGGGGTTTCAATCCCCGCTCTTCAGGAAACGATTATACTTAGTAATAAAAGCTTTAAATCGGGGAACTTCCTACAAACCTGTTGTTTGCTCTTTTATGCGAGAACTGTAACATGCAACCACTTTTTTTTTTTAACTCGCTGTCGTTTTAAGAAACGGATACGTAAAGCTTCAGTGTCAACGTGTGTCACATACATTACTTGAAATATATTTCGTTAAATTTCGTACGTATTTTATCGTGAAAATTCCTGCAGCAAAAATTTAAATTAGAACGACCTATTTATAGTTATGTTAATTCAAGGAATCAGAAATTATACTCTTTAAAAATACACCGAAATAGGTGATCCTGGCGTGTTCAAGGTGGGATTGTCCAGCGATAGCGTTAGGCTTAAATTTTAGTAGCTGCACCTGTTTACGATAACTGAAGTGTGATAAGATCAACAGCAACTGTTTCAAGGTGTAGGGAGATCAATATATTAAGTATGCAAATTAAAGTACTGGCTTGATAAGAGATTTAGGCCAAAATATATGTGTGGAACACTCGCTTCGTATAGTATATTGTTACCTTCCCGTCCAAAGTAGTTAAAAGGTTATATTGGTTTATATTGGTTTAGAAATGTAGTAAATACTAGTATTGGCAATTAGCATTTTTAATACAAGATTTACCTTTCAGAAAATGATACGTTGATAGTTTTGTAAAGTAATGACAACCGTGGTAATAACTAATAATGACTTTTAAGATAGCTCTTGTAATTAAAACACAACGAAGAGGGAATTAATAACAAAAAATACTGTTTTTCTTAAATATATTTTTTTTAAGGTTTAAGTTTTAAGTCATTTTCATTATCATGGTGATTTTTATCTTAAAATTAAACCAATTTTCTTCCTGTTTTTTCAAGTAACTAACTAAAAGTTCTGAATAAAATTATTGCTTGTGCCATTATTATGCAGGGCGTTTCTTAAATATTGCGAAAAAAATCGGAAGGTAATTCCTAATCGAAAATTAAGGGGCCTTTTACATAATTTTTTCCCTTGGACGTCTCCTTTCGGAGTTAAACCCACCTAAAGAGGAGCGGTAAAATTAGGTTTTTATTATAATTCTCTTTGGATATACAGGGTGTCCCAAATTCGAGTAAATGCATGGGGATCTCGCTTATCTTAAGAGCTACGAGGTCGGTTAAATTAGGGCAAAGTTAGTTTAAAACTAAGACAGCTATGAAAATTTTCTTTGCAGATATTTTATAAGCATCCAATTTCGCAACTTTGCCCTAATTTAACCGACCTCGTAGCTCTTAAGATAAGCGAGGTCCCCATGCATTTACTCGAATTTGGGACACCCTGTATGTAGGGGAATGATATTTGGTAGATTGTTTGTACTTAACAAAAGGTTTCCCATAGTTATATTTTTAATCATCTCCCACCTTCACGGGGGGCTGAAAAGTGGGACCCTAGTTGGTTTTTTATCAGAACTTTTTGGAGGCTTGAGAGTTTGCAAAGATTAAAACAAAAAGCCCATTTTTGTTTATTATCTGGCGTGCCAAGGAATTTTTTTAAAACATTAAAGCATCGTTAAATAGGTCTTACAAAGGGGAACAATTTGCCTAATTTAAACTTCTTTGTAGCTCTGACCGTTTACGAGATCCTAATAGTGGCCCTTCTATGTGGACGACGCTGTATAGTTGTTACTTAAAGTTTAAAGCAACATTAATTTTTGGTAAGGTTTATATGTAAGTGACCTTTTTCAAATTACCGAGTATTTCGTAATTTTGGATTTTTCTCAATTTATATATATAAATCGGTTCTATAGCGTCTGTCGCCGCTGTCCGATCCCCAGACTGTTCCTCCACCCCTTCGTATCCTGCCACTGGTCTCTTGCAATTTCTCAATTTGAGTTTTGAAATTTGTATTTATTGGAATATTAGTCGACTCAAACGGACATGTAAATACCTTTAATGTTCCCATTAAGACTAAAAATTATTTGGGATCAGCTGATGATTAAAATGTAGAAATTTGCTTCACTTACGTGCATAAAATGCACGCACCTTATTAATAAGTTAAGAAGATAGATCATCAGACGTTTTGCAAGTTTGGCGTTTATTTTGTATATTTCTAGCTTATTCAAGAACACAAGGCAATAGTTATCTCTTTTTAAAACAGTTATCGTAATACATACATGCATTTACAACCTCTCATTATTTCATGTACTCCTATTCCCAACTATACAACTATCCCATAGATGTCGCATAGTGTATGACTTTAGGAGTTTTGGAAATTTATAGGCTCTATAATATAGAGTTTATAGAGTAAAGCATTTAGGAATTTCTTCAGATGGTGTTTTTAAATTAAATTAAAACTATCATCTAAACGTATTAATTGATTATAATATGTTTAAAACTTTTATTAACGATGGAGATTCTTGCACAATCAAATTAGCTTTTTTTAATTACTTATCAATTACTCCTATTATTTATATACCTATCAATAAAAAAAGTTACTGACGAAGACACAAGAGTCTCGAAACTGGTTTAAAATTTCTACAAGAAATTCTTCATGAAAAAGAATAATTGGTTTGTAATCAAACGTATTTACATTTAATTTCACGCTATTTTTATAGATATCGTGACGCAAGTCAACGCTAAACACGTTGGGTTTAGTGCATTTCATGAAAGCTTGTCGATTTTGATATTCAGTAATGTGTTTTAAAGTAGTAAATATCCGCTCACGGAAACCATTTGTTTGAGAAGAATAAAGCATGCTTTTTATTCGGATATTACATTAAACTTGTCATTACGACATTAAGAGGCATTCTGCGGTTGACGTGCGTTTTTAGAATGTTTTACACACACTGGAAAATAAAAGCAGAGATAATAAGGGCAGATAATGCTTACAGGTCTTTTTTTTAATCTGCGCTCTGCAACTGAATTATTTCAGCAGGCGAGCTGATTTTAAATTATTAAAACAGAATTTTCATTTTGTAAAGAAATGACACTTTGTGACGCCTAAGTCTTACTTATTTTTTTAAATGTTGTGTACTGAAATTTCAACCACCTCGTTTATGATCGAACTTGTGACTGATGCAAGGGATGTAGCTAAGCCCCTTTGCTACACGAATTAATGGATGTATTTATACAGTGTGTACAAAAAGTAACGTAACGGATCAATTTCTCGACTTGTGACAACTTTAAAACTTAGACAATAGCGATTTTTGACCAGTTAAATTTTTTAAAATAATACGCAGGGTGTTCCTAATGGCCGGTCCATTTAGTCAAACTTCAAACACAAATAAGTCAGTTTTTTTAAAATGGTACACTTATATCTTTTTACATTTTCTAATTCATCATGTGATTATCTTCAAAAACTGTTAAAGGTCAATTATGTCTAAAATCAGTATTTCTGGAGTTATTGCGGTTTTCTTTACAATTTACGGATTCAAACACAATATTAAATGGCATTAAACTAGTAGGCTTCGGAAATATCTCAAAAATTTGTTTTTTTTTTGTTTTTGATGTATTTTTCATTGTTTTTTTAAATTAATTTTAACAGAAATACAAGTTTTTTTAAATCAAACTTAAATTTTTATCATCGTGTTTGTTTTTCATTCATTTATAATATAGCAAATCTTTCAGTTTAAACATCAAAATCTAATTTTATTTGACATTTAAAACAACATTTCGAGGTATTTCCAATGCCTACTAGTTTTGATGCCATTAAATACTGTGGTTGTATATGTAAATTATCAAAGAAAACCGTAATAACTCGATAAATACTGATTTTAGACACAATTGACCTTTAACAGTTTTTGAAGATAATTACATTGTCAATAAGAAAGTTTAAAAATAAATACCATTCACAAAAACTGACTTATTCGTGTTTGAAGTTTGACTAAATGGACGTCCGGTAAGGAACACCCTGCGTTTTATTTAAAATTTTAACTAGTCAAAAATCACTGCGACACTATTGTCCTACAAAGTTTAAAAGAAATTCGTTATGACATAGCCAAGTTTCTGTCAATATTTTTATAAAAACTTAAATAACTCAAAAACGACTGATTTTAGATACATAAAACCTATATATTTTTGAAAGAGAATTCAATTTTACATCTAAATATTAGTAAATATACTGTGTGTTCTGTTAAAATGGAAACAAGTGACGTATCGGTGCGCAAAAACAAAACACTGTGTATAGTTGAAAATAATTTAAGGCTATTTAGTAAATGACCACAAACAACTTTTATTTAAGACTTTTTTTTGTAAAGTTGTCGCAAGACGAGACGTTGATCCGCTACGTTATTTTTTGTACACACTGTATAAATTAGAATGACTAAAATGACAAACGTCAAGTAACATTAAAGAAGATAAGACAACGCAGAAGTTTATTTCTAATTATCACAGATATTATAATGTCCTTTGCATGATAAAATATCGTTTTCATCGTCTAGTTTGTTGGACAGCGAAGATTCATTGTATATCGACATCTTTTAAACCTAAAAAGTATCGATCAATGTGTGGGAATATCATGCGTGGGTGACGTCGAGATTCCCTGTTTTTATTTTATTTATCTTCATGATGAATTTGTGGAGATATTTCTAGTTTTGTTTGGAAATATATGCCGTCCTCGTTTTAAAAGGATAATCCTTTGATTTTTTAAAGCATAATCCCTGTTTTCACGTTTTTAAATGTTAAAGTAGCGAAATTTCTCACAACATTTTTGCTGATAGGTTTTCCGGTATTGTGTTGTCGAACGGGGAGACTAAGTGCCGGATTAAGGCACAAACTGACTGGACCTTTGTCCGGGGGGTCCTAGATGATGAGAAGAGTGAAGTACACGTAGATTCGTAAAAATTAACAGATAACTTATCTACTGTTTTAATAAATGCTTAAATTAAATGCTCAAATTAAATGCTTAAATTAAATGCTTAAATTTTTCAAGCACCATGTAAAAAAGGAATTGTAGTATGGGTTTGCATATTCACACTCCATTTTGCAGATGATCAGATTAATATCAGCTAAAGACAAAGACGATATCGATTATATACCAAGAAAACTAAACGATGAATACAGCAAATGGGGACTGACAATAAAACATACTTAAAACAGAATACGTCGTTGTAGGATGTAGGAGGACGCGGTCAACCTTTGCACCTCGACCCTAACACAATTTCAAATGAATCGCTGATTGCAAAAACAACCTGATCCCATTTCACCTAATCTTTAGCAATATTGCAAGAACTGTTTAATTTATATTAAGATTTCACAAAAAAATCAAACAACATGTGTTTCTGAAGATCTACTAAGTTGTTTTTAAAACACATGTTAATAACAGGTAGTCTGATATACGGTGTATACAAAAAGTAACGTAACGGTCAATATCTCGTCTTGTGACAACTTTACAAATAAAAGTTTTATATAAAAGTTGTTGGTGGTAATTTACTACATAACCTTTTAACATTTCATAATTATGCTTATTTGAAAAACGATCCATAGAAAACTTGGAAATCACTAACTCGTTTGTACTACAAAAAAATATGTATTATTTGACAGTTGTTAGAAATAGTCGTTGCAATTGTTTAATTACGACACCAAGGCCTACTGTGGTGAAGCCTTAATTTTGCAAATTTTCATATTTTCCCTAGGTGGAACATACGGATGCTTTACATGGTTAAAAAACATTTGTTACGGAGATTTGAAAAATGCAAAAATTTTTTAGTTTAGTTTAAAGATCATATAATTGCATTTGATATTTAAAACAAATTTTCGAGTTATTTTCCAAGCCTACTATTTTAATGCTATTAAATATTGTGTGTGTAAATTATCAAGAAAACCGCAATAACTACTGATTTTAAACATAATTGACCTTTAATACTTTTTGAAGAAAATTACATGATTAATAAGATACTATGTAGGGTGTTCCATTTAAAAAAACTGACTTATTCGTGTTTGAAGTTTGACTAAATTGACCGGACATAAGGAAAACCACCTTAAAGTTTTAATTAGTAAACAACCTTTGTGACACCATTGTCCTACAAAATTTTAAAGGAATTCGTTCTGACAGCCAAGTTGTGAAATATCATTATTTATCAATATTTTTATAAAAACTTAAATAACTCAAAAAGGTCTGAATTTAGATACACAAAACCTATCTGTTTTAGAAAGAGAATTTAATTTTATATTTAAAAAATATAAAATATACTGGGTGTTTCATTAAAAAAAAAACATAGTGACGTACAGGTACGCAAAAACAAAACACTTTATAGTTGAAAATAATTTAAGGTTATGCAGTAAGTGACCAGGGACAACTTTCAAATAAAACTTTTTATTGTAAAGTTGTCACAAGAAGAGATATTGATTCGTTACGTTACTTTTCGTACACACTGTATATGTGTGTGCGTATGGACTATTGAATGTAAAAACAACCAAAGTCCAGGACTTGGTTTATTTTTACACTCAACTCGTTCCTGTCTAAACTTTTTCCCGTTCAACCTTCAACAAAGGTCTTTGGACCTGGTTTTCTGTTACAACCACTGCTGGATATACTCCTAAGGAAGGCAAAAAAATCGAAGTCTTATTCTGCATGAAAAATGGACTTGGGTTGTTTTCGCAATTAGCGATTTAAATAAGTACAAATACCTGGACATTGAAATTCGGGACAATGCAAAATGCAAACAGGAAACTAGAAACTGAATAGGACGAGGAGGTGCTATCATTTGACAACTACTACATGGCCTATTATGGGACCAAAATCTACAAAACAATAATCAAAAGTGTCAGTACATACGGATCAGAATTATAGAAAATACGTTAGTCGGAGAAGCCAAGGATCAAGACGATGGAGATGGACTACTGGTGAGGATGCTGTAGCTATACAAAAAAAGATGAGAATTGAAACAAAGATATACGAGATGAAATGGGTGTAGGTGTAGATATTATAGAATTAATAGAACCCAAAAGACTAAAATGATATAGAAACATAAAAAGACTGAACGAAGACAGATGGCCTAAAAAAATATTGAAGTAGGTGTCGCCACATACAACAAGAAGAGGCCGACGAAGAGAGAAATAAGAATCACAAAGTAAAGGAAGATGATTGGAAAGACAGGCTAAAATGGAGATGGCGACAGACGTAAGCTAACTCGCATATAAATTAATAAAAATTTGATATTTGATGCAAATAAGGTACCTACTACCTACCAAAAGCTCCGCTTTTATTTTGCATTTGAATATTATAGTGGCGTGTACAGTTTAGCTATAAGTTAATAGCAGTCTAGTTAGTATTTCTTGTTTGCATGATAAAATGTTGCAATTACATCTAAAATGAAAGCCAAGAAACAGACAGCAGAACCTCCATAATTGTACTTTATGTAAGGATACGTTTAGTATGCACGCTCATTGTTTTAAAGTTTTATTATAGTTGTGTAAGCTTGGTTTCCCAAAGGATTGTTAAAGTTCTGTGATACACTGTTGTTTATGTGAGCGGTAGTATCTTTTAATTTAATCGGAGTGTTGGATGTTGCAGGCTATTATTAAATACTGTAACGTAGTTTGTACTTACTTCCGTGTGGAAAGAACTTGGCGTATATGTCTTTAAAACATTGCTCGTGGACGATACCCTCTGGGCATTCCTGGAAATAAAAAAAGGATCGTAAATAAAATGATGAAGTTTTAAAATACGAAACCGAATCAGAAATAAAGATAATTTAAATTCAAGAATTTAAGAATTCAAATTGGCACTCAATAAGGCTAAATCAATTGCCGAATGGACTTAAATAAGAATTAACTATCTAATGAGATACTCGGTTTACGAAACATACGATACATTCTGTTTAATTTAAAGCTGAGTTGTTGTTGTTTTTTTTAAATAGAAATACGTAGTCTAGCCATGTCAATTTTCTATCCAAATGGAATCCTAAATATTTAGACTTGCTTTCTTGAGATACTTGTAATACGTTCATTGTAACAGGTGGACAGTTCCCTCTCTTTAAAGTTCAGGTTACATGAAGGGTAACATCTGGCTAAAATTTACATTCTAGCAGGGTTACTAGGTTACAACCTTTAGCACTAATAATATCATATTCATTTAAATGCTTACTATATTCTACAAATAATATTTCCTCGATTCACAAAGAGTTGAAATGGAGAATTTTATCTGCTGCAACTTAAATTACTTTGTGGAAGCGCGTTTTCTGGAATATTTGCTTCCACTTGCTGTTTAAAAAAAGCATCTTTCTTGTTTATTTACATACAGATACCATTAAATATAATTAATTGCTATTTTCAAGCTGCACTTTGCTTGGAGAGCGTCTTAAGCTAAACTTACTGTTAACTTATCAAGCAGTTTTTTCCTCACTATAAATTGACTTTAAAGTAGTAGTAGTAGTAAGTTAGCTTTATTTAGCAATTGCTATTACACTGTAACATAATTTACATAGGTAATAGTAAATATAATAAAAATAGAATGAAATAAAATAAAAATCTAAAAATTTTCTAAATTCTAAATATCTAAAATAATAGTTTAATAGCGTTCTAATACGTACTCCTTATTTAATTTAATACCCTTCTTATAATTATTACATATTTTGACTTGATGCGGCATATTATTAAATATTTTAAAACCTTGATAAAATAACGAACGAGCAGTTTCACTTTTAATACATTTCTCTATAACGAAATCAAACCTATTTCTAGTTTTATAACTGTGGATCTTATGGACTAATTTTACATTTTCATACAGATATTTTGGTGTTTTTTTGTAATTTAATTTTTAAAACTAGCTCTAATGTTCTAAATATTATTCTCTGATTAATACTGATAAATTGAAGTGTATTTAACATAACCTTGGTAGGGGAATGAATTGAACACTTTAAAATAGTGCGCATGGCGCGGTTTTGTATTTTCTGTAATTGTTGAAGCTCATTTTTATTTAAATTAATAAGTAATGAAGCGCAAAACACAAAATGAACAGCTATTATTGTTTTATACAGTAAAACTCTAGTGTACATACTAATATGTTTGCTACATCTTTTGAAGAGAAAAATCTTTTTGTAAATTTTGTTCATCATGTATTTTGTGTGTAACTTAAACGTTAAATTTTCATCTAATATAACACCAAGGTATTTAATTTCGGTTACTCTTTCTAAATTAGTGTTGCTAATTTTTATATCCAGATTAGCATTATTTATGGAGTAGCATTTAAAAGCAAAAAGCATTAGTTGATTTCTTAGGTAGTTTAACTTAAGAATCAGGTTTGCAGTCAATATAGTGGTTGAAGAATTATCGGGGCAAATACTAGTTTCAAAGTTTGGGAAACAGCTAAAAGTTTGGAATTAGGTAACTTACAATTAGACAAAAGACAAGGAAATTACTCAGGAAATATCAACTCGGAAAACTAAAGTTTTTCTACAGTGTTTAATACTTTTTTGAGTTTAAGTTTAAAGATTTTTTCAATCAAGAAGTTTTGTAAGTAGATACTGCCTCCAGGTTTATCATCAACATATTATTTATGCAAGGAGAATATTAATTGGTAACTTAAGTCATTCATGTTGTAATTGATTTGTATATTTAATTAAAAATTCTTAATCTTTACGTAATGTTCCTCAAATTTAATTTCTAAACACAGTGCCACATTTTGTCATAGGTAAATAAAAATTGTAGTTTCTTAAATTCATCGTTAAATAATGGAAAATTACCTATGAAAACCTTATTTTCTAGATTAAATCAAGCAAGTTTTGTAGTCACAATTTATTCCTATTATCCGCAATTTTAGACTTCATGTAAAGAGCTTGATTGAATGAAATGAGTTCTTACGCTAAACGGAAAAATCTACTTGTTATATTGTAGATTAAACACTCGTCTACACGAGTACTTTCAGTGAAGTCGTGGTTGACTTGAATAAAGTAGTTTTTGTTAGTTGTCGTTAGAAACCAATTTCGCTTGCGATTTTCTTGATGGTTTAATCCGCATAGTCGTTCAAGCTGAGCTTATTGTTCCAAATTCAAGTATTTTCGAGCTTATATCGCCAAATTGCCATCGTTATAACCGTTGCCAAGAAAGTTCTAACAATTTACGAAGTATGCCAGTAGGTTTCGTCTTAATTATGGTATCCACCACGAATTTATTAAATATTTATGCTAATAGACCGACTTTATGTCGCAATAAAGTTATTTATTGTGTGATTAAATAAATAAATCAGTACACCTTCTTGTTGGTGCTTTTAAGTACACATTCTCCGGTATAAGTCGTGGCTGAATTGATTAGGGACATTTCCCAATCATCAATCTATGGTGGACTTTGGCAATACAAAGCCATCTTAAAGCCAATAATGACTTACGATGTACAGCTATGGACAGGATCGGCCCAATAATAAGCGGGGCCTGGTGCAAAAAGGCCATGCGGGGCTAATCGGGGGGGTTTTGTCCAAAAACAAAATACATACTACAATATTAATTAATTACAGTTTTTCATTTAAAGAAACTAATACGCAAAACTATATTGCATAGTTACACTGAATAATTTATATTTAACAAAAAAAAGTTCTAAACTATGTAATGTATATAGGTACATATTGCATTTCTATATAAAATAATTTTAATGGAAGGTGTTAAATTTTAATAAAATGAAAAAGAATAATTTAAATTCGTTTATTTTCTGGCATCTTTCACTGCGAAGTCAATAATTATAATATCGTCGTAATTAATTTTTTTAGCCAATTCAAAATCAATTGATAAAATTTTCAGTAAAGAAAATCGATTCTGAATTATGCTAGATCTTAAATAAGTTGTAGGTACACAACTGATTATTAGTATGGTTTGTTTAGCTAGCCATTTAATAAAGTTTAAAACCTTTGTTTTTACTTACTAATTAAAATTTTACGTTAGTGTTGTATGGTGAGAATATACACGTGTCATGTAAAAGTACAAACATTAAATTTAAATAAAAATTATCAGTATCATTATCGCGCGGGGTCTTGGTAACCGCGAGGCCTTGCACCGTCCTTGGACCGGTCCTGGCTATGCGGTGACACTAAAAATGTCAACAAAAAAAACTCCTAAAACTCTTCAGCTCAAAGTAAAATACATTCTAAATGCCTCTTGGTACATAATACCATACCCAACCTGACCGCATCTAATTGGGTAATTCTACTAAATTACAAAATGTATACTAACTGTTAAAGTTAAAATCAATAACTTTAGTGTAAAATATCGCGATCATGCTAATCATTTAGATTCAAGACAATAAAATTATTTTAACAAATTAATTTTGACTGTAACATTAAATTATTAGTAAATAATCAAAAACATGGTATAGTTTCTTACCATGAAATTTGCTAATAATGTCAAGCACAAGATTGCAATTATTATTCATGTTCACAACAATAGCTGTTAATATTCTTAACTATTTCAAGTAACTTAATAAATCAGGGATTAATTTTTGTGCATACTGCCAACTTGCAGTGTGTTCTTGAGACATTTTTTAAATTTTTTTTTGTGCAGGTACGTAATTCTAGCTACAATAGAAAGTGCACAGTTTCGCTAAATTAGACTTGAACTGCATCGCATAAGTCAGTTAAATTTTTCATTCTGCAACAACTTTGCGCTTTCAGTTTGCTTAGTTTAGAATTTTAGATGAAGCAAATTTTGGTTATAAACTACTGAGAGGATTTTATGGCTGTCGCCTTAAATTTCAAACTTATATGTAGATGGATAAGTAAGTTTCACTGAAAAAGAATGATTTAAAACATGAGCATCAAAAATAGCTTTAAAAAAAAACTGAATAATAATAGGAGTAATGATAAGAAATTCCGAATAAGTTGCTTCTGCAAAAATTAATCTAATGACACTGACTTTTTTACATTTGAACATTTAAAAAATTTATACAATACACTTTTAATTTAGTTTTGTAAGGTATTGTAATAGATATTATCTCATTATTGCTTTCTTGGGAATCACACATTTAAAAAATTTGTTAAAACTGATAAACGCTTAAATGTTTGGGAGTAGCATTTATTTTGTGTGAATAAGTTATATTAAAAATCAGTTATGTTTTGTTTGTACAAAATAATTAAGCAACTTTCCTAATTAAAAAAGTAGGATGCGACTATTTATACATACAGTATGTATGAATAATTGGCTATTTATGCATACAATAAACTTATTTCTAAGGCCCAACTTTTTATTTATATATATTTTTTAAATTAGGTTAAAGGTTAGGTAAGAGTTTTTTTTTAAGAAAAACTATTTCTTAGTTTCATTGGTTTATCTCAATTATTTAAAAAAAGTATGTATAAATAGTCAGTTATTTATACATACTGTATGTATAATTATTAGCCTCATCCAAAAAAGTATTGTTACCTACTTGTTATCAATTTATAACATTATAAAATATTAAAAATGGAGACTTCTGTGCGCTTTGCTTTTGTTAAAAAGGGTCAGTGTGTATGAGAAAAAGTTGACCATTAGGGTAAAGTTAAACAATAATATAAAATTTATTTTTAGGTTTTGTACTAAATTAGATACACTACCTATTTTTGGTTACTGATATTTTTTTTCCATAATTTATTAGTTATTTAGTAAAGTGATAGCGGTTCTTCACTATAATTTTTTTTTTAAATTGCTTCGTTTAGCGATTTAGCGTCCCATCTGATCTCATTCTCAAATTTCTACAATGTTTAATGTATTTACCATCTTTTAATACTAAGTTGTTGTTCCCCTATACACATATAGTCAGTCTTTCCGATATTTACTTCTAGGCCCCCATTGCTATATTCTCCAATAATTTTACGAGCCATATAGTTTATGTCTTAATAATCTTGGGCAATCAGTATTTGATCGTCTGTAAAGCAGAGCGTGTACCATATATTATTAACTATTGGTATGCCCTTAGCCCTGCATTTAATTTTCTATTCCCTTAATGCATCTTTGAGGTAAATTTTGAACTGACTTTACATTATTATAAAAAAAACGTTTTTAAAATTTTACATTAAAAGCAAATAATCCAAAAGGTGTTTCAAATACACTTAAATATTGAAAGAGATGAATCTAAAAAAATTATCAACAGTGTAACGGCGTAAAGGAGGCACTAGACGCTTTAAAGATTATAGTAAGGAAACTAAAATTAGTTTACAAAAAGTGTAGACGACAAAATAATTGCTAATAAACTTTCAATTAAATAAACGACCCTAAAAACAATGATACCGTTGAGAATTAGGACATCAAATAACTTTTACGTCAACCTAAAATCTGTGCAGAGGGAAACTTGAGCATTTTGAATACATAAATAGGCTTAATATACCTATACATTTTATATTTTAAGTTAAATTATTTAGTTTGAACTTGTTATGTGCAATATTTTCTTAAAAAATATGCAACAGAGTATTAAATATAAGTTTAAACATTCTATTTTCTTTATCTAAATTTATTTTAATAAGCAAACCACTTAAGTAATCATAACGCTATTTAGATCGAAGTTGAGCAACATAAATAACAATTTGCAGTATTGATAATTTGTAATGGTTTTTATTAAAGTCAAAATGAGTTACCACAAGATAACAATTAAAAGTCACTTTTATGTTATTTCGATATATTAAAGGTTTTACATATTATTGTGCTTAGAAATATTTATGCCAACTATAGAGAAATTAGGTACACCTATATTGTTATTGCGGTTACTTATTGTTGCTGTCGGTGAATTGCTTTTCGGTGAATCTTCCGGATACCATTTTTTCATTATCATTAATATTTATTAATTACATAAGTAATAAGTAAATTCATCAGTACCTACATTTTGAAATATAGGTATCAGTAGTTTATATAACGTATTTAATATAAAAGTTTATTCATGTATTGAATCATTGTGATTAGTAGGAGTGATGAAGTTTTCGGAAATTTCGCTTTGTATTTTTTTTTTAAATTACTGTGATAAATTGGGGGTATAGTATAGGGAAGCGAATTCATCATTATGCCATTTTCAATAAAAATGAATTTGCAATTATGTTTTTAATATAAAAAGTTCTATTGAGGAATGTGGTAACGATTTTTTCAAAAATGGCAAGTAAAATGTTTAAAGATAAAAATACCATACATTTTTGTAATCGTAAACCCATTTTCGAAAAAAGTGACATGCCACTTTTAAAATAAACTATTCAAATATTACTTCGTATCGTTATTTGGGATTTTTTTTATGTTAGAGTACATATTCAACTTTACCCCATTTTACAACACTTTTTGATTTGTTCTTTGATTAATTAAATCGTTGATTGTTATCGGTAATTATTAGACCGAAAATCGTTCAGCATTTAATTTGTAGCTAAACCGGCAAAACAAATTGCATAATGTAATCTAAACGTCGAATCAGACAAACAACTTGTTAGATTTGCACCATCATACCGGAGTAATTATAGGGTACTTTGTCATATATAACATCAGCTCCATCACCATCATGCAAATAAACTGTTATTTACTTTGATATTTAGCTTGTTTAACCGTCCTTACGATAAAACATTTTATCACCTAATTTATCGTTATTTTCTTTACTGGTTTTCACATCGTTCTTCGATAGTGTAACATGGGAAAAGCTTTTACACCGAATTTCGTCTTATGATACTCAGTACGTGCGTATCAAAATCACTGCGTTGTCCTCCGTAAATGTCAGTATATTTTAGGATAAGCCGAGAATGATCCTAGCCAATATGATAAAAGCACCCCGGCTTGTGTGCCAGAATATTACCGCTTGTTCGGCGTTATTTCCCTTAAAATTTTCACTATCTGGGATCACCGTCAATCTCCACTTCCTGACACATGAATTTTACGACGGAGTTTGCATATGTGTACACAATTTCGATAAAAGTTGTTCGCTTTTGTTTGTTAACGATATTTGTTGTTTTATTTTGAGACGCTTTTGTTTTTGAACGGTTTATGGATCGATTTAGATGTTTATGAATCATGTAAAAGTCGCTTTAAAGGATTTAAAATAACTTTAATGTACGGGTGTAAACGAAATTAGATTTGTCCCCGTTTTTTTAAATTTTTTATGTTAACTTCCTTTTTTCGTTTCAAGTCCATACGACCCAATAAACATTTGCAGTTGTCGCATTATTTTAATTTGGCTTCCTCAACCTTTAGACAATTTGGTTGAGGTAACTTACATTTGAGGGTATCAGAACCAAAGTATTATTAATTTTTAACTGAGAACATAAAGGTTAATTGTGTTTTTTCTATACGAAAACATAGTCGTATTAGCAACCAGACAACAACAGGACAAAAAATAAGAGTTATAGTAAAAATGTAAAACTGGTGCTGTTTTCCAATCTACTGAAAAAACTGATTATTCGACCAAAACATCGATAACCGATTAATTTGCTACATTATCGGTAAATTTTACATAAGAGTGACATTTTACAAATAAAAAGATAACGTAACGAAACACTAAAAATTTTGTTATTTTTGAAATTACCGCGTATTTCATCATGCAAAATTTTTCTCAATTTGAGTTTTGCCTTTTGCATTTATTGAAAGATTATTCGACTTAAATGGACAAGTTATTTTACCGTAAAGGTTGTTATTAAGGCTAAAATAAATTTTTATAAAATCATTTGACATCCAGTGGCGGATTACCGCACAGGCGCATGAGGCGCGCGCCTCGGGCCTCGGCAAAAAGGGGCCTCAGAATCGTTGGGTTCGTCATCCTCAAAAACCAAAATTAAATTTTTATTGTCTCTTAATATAAAAATTATAAAATAATAATTTTAGGCAAATTGTAATATCTAAACGTAAAAAGGTAAAACCTATTTTCATAGTGGGTAGTGTGTAATAGCCATTGATGCCAATTAAAAAAAAAACATGTTAAATTAAACAAAAATTATAGCCAATTTGGTTCCAAATCGCCAAAACTTGCAACCCTGCTTGCATCTGATTACAGTGCACTGCAAGCCGATGTACTGTACAGGGTGGTCCAAATTTGATGGGATTACATGGGCATCTCGCTTAATAGTCAATATAGAGAAACGGTTAATGTACCAAAAATGTGCAGTTTTTTGGGACAAACTCAGAATTGTTGTCAAATATAGTCTATCTTTTCCGATTTTCCTTTGTTTTCACAACCTGCTTTTTGTTTCTCATCTTTAAAAAATTTTAAAAGCCTTTGTAACGCGTATTATTGAAAATAAATACATCAACCCTAATATATTTGGAAAGGGAAAAAATAAGGAATTTAAATAGGTCATAGCCAACTATAGCTTCCATTTAAAAAAAGGTGAGTTTGTGCAATACCTTTTTAACGGCGAGCGTAAATTTTTTTTTATTACCTACTTGCAAAATCTACATAAAAATATCTAAAAATAATCTTTATACACTTTTTCGATATTTAAAACAATAAGGGAGGTATGACACATTAAAAATATAACAAAAAAACAGTTTTTCATTAATAATTCTAAAACCGGAAATGATAGAATATTTTTGAAAACTGTTTGTTCTAAAAAAACTGCACATTTTTAGTAATTTAACCGTTTCTCTATCTTGACTATTAAGCGAGATACCCATTGTAGTCCCATCGAATTTGGACCACCTGTATTGTATGATGCAGAATTTTACTGTGATTTTTTACCTGAGATAAGATTTTTTCTTTTAAATGGGAATGTCATTTTTTTTCTGATACCTGAGAATATTTTTTTGTTTCCGTATTTGATTTTTGTGTTTATGTTTTTGTTGGTTCTAAAAATAAAAAACGTTATGATTTTTCTGCATTGTTCATTTTAGTGAACCATCTTAATAGGGGGCCTCCAGATCAGGTTGCGCCTGGGGCCCCACAAAATCAAGATCCGCCACTGTTGACATCAGCTGTTATGATTAAAATAATAAAATTTGCTTCACTTACGCGCATAAAGTACACGCAACATAGTTAATAAGCTAGAAGAAGATAGATTTAGTATCAGACGTCCTTAAAATTGGCTTTTATTTTGTATGTATTTGGCTTATCTTATTCAATAACACAAGGAAATAGCATCTTTTTTAAAGACAGTGTAAGCAAGAGTCGTACTCGTAAATTTCGGAAATTTATAAAGAAAAGCATTTAGATATTTTACATAAATATTTTAAAGCAGTTATAATAGTATATTAAATAAAAAGAGTTGTAAGAAGCATATTGCGCACGAGTGGAAAAGTTGCGCACGGAGCCGCGTAGCGGCGAGTACGTATCCAGTAGTGCGTAATTGCTTTACAACTCGTGTTATGTAGCTTATTTTTTCTACGATCATATTATGCATACGATTTTAACGGCTTTTTGGCTAATATACACATGTAATTACGTTGGGTAAGCCTATTTTGACATTTCTAGACGAGTGTGCGTTTTGCTTACCGTGCGTTATAACCACTAACTATGCATGCAGGCAGAGTTTGACGTAAGGCTACTTTAATCTTTCTAGACAAGTGTGCGTTTTGCTAACCGTGCATTAGGATTCACTTATTATGCATGCAGGCTGTACGGTAATTTACATTAGTGGCCGTAGAAAAAACGACTTAAGAGCTACTTACCAATATTTAATCCATAAATAGCATGTTTAAAATGTTGTATGCAATTTGTTGTGGTTTCAAATTTTATTTTAATTTGCGTTATGTAACAGAACAATTTAAATAGGCGAAAGCTCGCAAAAACTTTTAACTAAAAACAGTTTGTAGGGTTAATCACTTTAAAAACCCCATTAAAAATTCTTTACACTGCATAATTATACCTATTTATAAAGTAATAAAATGTTTTCCACGCAAGTATGTAATTTCCAAGTATCCTGAAATAAGTAATATCGTGCTTAATAATTTTCTCAATAAACGTTTATAGTACAATTGCATGCTTAAAAATATTTTTCATTGCACTATAAAAGCTGATGAAGTAATTTGTTTTTAAAACAAGTTATTCTATAAATGGCTGGAATTTTGATTAGTTTATGAAAAGCGTAGCTGTGTCATTTCACTAAGTTTTAAGCACGAAACGTATAAAGTTGGTGTATTTTTCACCAAACCGCCATATTTTATAATTAATTCGTTAATGTATTTTTAAATATTCCATATTTTTTTAAGTCTAGATTATTTAACGTATCTTTAATAAAATGGGATCAATAATGAGCTAAATAATAAAAACATATGTAATTGAAACAGTTGAACTTAATAATTCAGGCATATATTACATAATAAATTAATTTTATTAAAAGTTGCGAATTATTTTGTAAGCAACTAAAAAATCATACTTAACGATTGTATCTAGATTTTACAAACTTGCTAAAATACAAATATAAATATTTTTTATATATACAATCAACTTATAATGATCTAAGTAATATTTCTGATTAAAGAAAGGCAGTAATTTGTAAGGTTTATGGTGCTTAGTAACTCTGTGGCTTTTCCTTGTAGTTTTCTTACAATTTAGATAATACTGTACCTCAATCATGTATACATGTGTTAAAAAATTACATTATTTACTTGCTAAACCCATGTAGAAACCCATTATAGCATAAGGCTGTGAAAAAGCTTTTTCAACAAAAAAAAAAAATTGTTGCAAGTTTGTTAATAAAACATTTTCACACATGGCTTACTGCAGTAACCAATGAGATTTTGCAGAGCTGACCTCTCAAGTAAGACAATTCTTGAGCATCAACGTAACAAGACACAAGCCATTAACTTGATACTTTAAACAACGCAGTGCTATTACATTTTTTACCCGTTTTACTAACGACTCTGTGAAGATGAGAGAATAAAGTTTCACAAATGTAGGTCAGGTCGACTTAAACACTTAGAATAATTGTAGGTATCGTTCGTTAGTAAAGTTAAAACAGAATGTAAAATAACATAACAATTCTTATGCTATTTCAACAAAATAAAAACATTACATGTAAAATTTTCAACTTATGAACCTCATGCATTTTTGATGACCGTTTTATTTCAGTTGCTGCAGCTTTCAGGAGTTCTGAAAATTTTTGCAACAATATGGAAATTAATATTGCATGCTCCTTTCGCTTCTGTGATAATTTATTCAAGAAAACTGGGTGAAAAACTTTCGTTTCACAAACTATTTGTGACATAATACAATCTTGGTTTCCGGGTTTGGAACCGCGTCTTCTATATTTAGAAGTAGTTGACGTTTCGACCATTGTGTCTTGGTCTTTTTCAAAACGACTAATTTGTGAGGGATGTTGCTGGGTTTATATATCCAGCTTGTGGAGGCGTGGCGTTCCGCTTGATGGATTTGTTCTGCCTCAGTGATTTTGTGATGACTGGTTTCCAGATGTTTGGGAGTTGTATGCCTGTGTCTCTGTTGTAGTTGTTTGGGTTATTGATGATTTCCAATGATTCTCGATATAATCTTGGCCAGAAATGGTTTGCGCGGGCCAGTAGTTTTGTTTCTCTGAAGAGGATGTTGTGTCCTGTACCCTGGGCGTGTTCTGCTACCGCTGATTTATCGACTTGTTTTCTTGTTGTTTGTCCTTCGTGTTCTTTGAGACGCGTTTGTATACTCCTGCCAGTTTGTCCTATGTATACTTTTCCACAGGAGCAAGGTATGCTATATATTCCCGCGTGGTGTAGTCCTGTGTCGTGTGTTCTTCTTAATTTATTCGAGAGCTTCAAAGGAGCGTTGAAAACGGTTTTGATTTTATGTTTTTGTAGAAGCTTTGATATTTTGTTAGTTACTCCGCTGATGTAGGGCAAGTAAGTCGTAGCGATGTATTCTTTCTTTTCTTTTCCTTCTTTTGGCGTGGCATGTTTTTGTATGGTACGAAGTATTTGTTTACGCTGGTAACCGTTTTCTTGCAGGGCTCTCGTGACCATGTTCAGTTCTTCTTTGATGTTTTCTGGTGTGCATATCTCTTTAGCCCTATGTATTAATGTGTTGATCACCGATTGTTTTTGGGCCGGGTGGTGATGTGATGCAGCATTTAGATATCGGTTGGTATGGGTCGGTTTACGGTAAACGCTGTGGCTAAGTGTTCCGTTTGTGACATGACTTCAGGAAATCAAATTTGATTTTGATGTCATTCACGATGTATAAAATTTTAATTAATTCATAGAAACATCCAAGTTAAATTTCTGCACAAGAAAAACTAAACAATAAATTAAATATGTAGTTAATCCAAACAAATTACTCCTATATTTTACCTAAACCTAAATAAAATTTAAAAAACTTTAGCAAACACAAAGTTCTTGTTAATTTGGACATTATTTTGACACTAAAATTGCAATCTTTTTGGCTTTTCTAAGAGCATCAATATAACTGTGTTCAAAAAGCCCATAGTATTTATCAATATTCTTTGCAAATTAAAAAAAGTAATTTAGTACCATAATTAATATTTGAAGCACGTTAAATATTGTGCAAGCAGATTTCACGATATCTAGATGTTAACTACTCAAACATGATTAATTAAAAGATTGTATGAACTCTCTGCAAAATTTTGTGGGCGCCCTTATTCCGTTATTAAGCGACGTTTATGAAATTGCTGAAACACATGCATTTGTACTTCTTAAAAAGCAGCTAACGCCCGTTTAGTGGTGTCGAAAGTTAGATAAAGACATCAAATTCGCAAGACTGGCTTGCGAATAGACCGTAAACGGTTAAGAAATTTCCCTAGACAGATGTTGGGGTCGTCCATCGCATTACATATTTCGCTCAAGAGAACTAAAATATGCTTTGTAAAAGGTATATTTTTTATTGATCCATATGATTAAATAAAGTACAACAAAAAAACACGAGGTTTCGCTTTTTTAAAAGTAAATAAAAGGCCTAAATAGGCGCAAAGTTATTAGGTTTTGTTCCTGAAGTTTTGTCTATTTTAGACCGTCATCGGCTTTACTAATTTATATAGGCGCCCTACGGATTTTTGCTTTAAAAGCATGAATCAAAAATTCCGAAGACAGTAGTGTAATCTGTAATATAACAGCAACAATTTTAAAATTTATAAATTTTTATGTAATCAACATAGCCATGTAAAAGAAAATTATTTTTAAATGTCTTAACTATTACCAAGTTTTACAATGATAACAAACAACACTTATATGTTAATCACGTTTATCAAAGATCTAAAAAAAAGCTATGCTGTTCAGTATTTGGTTGAACATGTAGAGTTGACCCATAATTAAAACGAAAATTTAATTTGTAGTAGGTACATATAATCACACATCCTAAAGTACAAGTTTAGAGTTGTTTTATAGGATCCCTAATAATACAGTGGTAAAAACGACACCATAAAGGTAACTGGTTCTGTGATGTTACTCTTATCAAATAATAATGCAACCTTAAAAATTTAGTATTTGTTTTATGGCGTACGAGAAAGTACGAAGCTGATACAGTCTAACGTGCTGAATGTAGCTACTTATACCTTTTAATGCATAAAATAGCAGTGGGTAACAATAAAAGTTTGTTATGTGTGTCGGTATACTACCCTTTTAAATTTATGGGGATTTAATAGCAGTCCTGTTATTGTAATGGTAGAATATTTATTCCTTTATTAACAAAGTACGTATAATTTACAAATTTCAGTGTATTTTAGTTGTTATTTGGCATAAATAAGCTATTAGAATTGATTTCGACTTGGAAAATCTCACTGCCATAATTGACAGGGCAAACAGTTCATAATTCTGCTGCGCAAAGTATTCGTTAAATCCGCTAAAAATTCCTGCAAGACTTCGTCAACAATATGCAGAAAACACCCTTTCAAAGAGTCAAGTGTATCACTGGTGTCAAATTTTCCGGGAAGGTCGAGAACGCGTCGAAAATCTGATTCATGTGAGACGAGCACGATCTTGCTTTACTTATTTCTAATGATCGACGAATATGTGTACGTAAAATGGCAAGCACGCTACAAATAAAAGTGGGTTGCGTTGAAGACATTATTCGTAAAAAACTGAAGTACAAAAAAGTTTCTGCCAGATGGGATCCAAGACTGTTTTCTTTGAAACAAAAACAAAGGCAAGTTCAATTGTCAACAGAGCTTCTTAACCGATTTGAACAAGTCCGGTGTTTCTGAACAACTTGCTTACATGTAAACAAACCTGGGTTTATCAGTTTATTCCAGAGTCTAAGCGGTCAAAGGTGGCACATAATAGTCCTTATCTAGAGTAATGTGGTGGGGCGGTTGGCTTGTTGGATAGTCTGGCCAACCGACCGTTCCAACTTGTCCAACTGTCGGGTTGGTCGGCTGACAGACTACACATTAAACAATCTATCGGAATGGTCGGTCGGTTGTACCGACAAATTGGTAGGTGAGTAGAGGCCTTTAAGTTCCACAAAACAAACAAAAGCCATTTCTTCAGCCGGAAAGATTATCGCTACCGTCTTGGGATACAGCAGGTGTGGTATGTACGAATTTTTTGATCAAACGCCAAACAATTAACACCAATTATTACTCTAAACTGATATATGACATCATTTTTGAAAATTTACTATAACCGCATTATTAATTCAAATAGAACAAAATGTGATAAAGGTTTTTTATGCAGATTTGTATGCTTAATTTAAAAACAAAAATAAATGTTATTTAACGGCATTGACTTCTGAGATATAAAGTAAACTTATATTTTTTATATAGAAACCCTAGTTGGCCATGACTTTATATGAAAAAGAATTTTTTTACTTTTACAAAAATATATAGTTTTATTTATTTGTTGCAAAGATTAATTGAGATAACTTTGTACAAATTTCCCCATCAAATTTTGCCATGATTTCGAAAACAAGTGATGTTTGCAATAACCGAGATACCCCGAAAAACGTTCGAACTTGGTCCACCCTGTATAGCAATAAAATCTTTAAAACAGTAATTACTTTTCTGCTACGCTTCGCTTTAATTATATAAATGTATAGGATTTTAATTGTTTTTATTCACTAGACCAAATTGAAGCTTTCGTCGTAATTAAAGTACTGGATTTTACCCTTTTTCATTTTGTTTTATCTCCAACACCGGTTCTTTTTCCTATAAAGATCGTTTTCATTTAAAATATGATGCAGTTCGGAAGAATGAATTTAATTTCAAAGCGAATTCATAAAGAAATTTATTACATTTCAGATGTTACATTTCCAAAGGCATTCTTTGGCCTTTATTACGCCTGTAACACAATAAAATATTTCCACTATACGTGTAATATGGGCATTGATATCCGCCAGACGTAATAAAAGTATCGTGTAATATTGTGTAACTCAGAGAGCGATAATGCTACATGTATTATAATTATTAAACCCAAGTGACGTCGCTATTTCTCTGTGTTAACAGTTGCAAGCTGCCTGTGAGTTTAATTAACTAAATTGTTAATGCTATTCAATAATTCCCGATTATATAACTACTTTTAAACTCAATAATATTTACAACCAATATGTATTGTATTGTGTATCCATACATTTGGGAACCAAACACTTGAAAGCTATTTTCAGTTTAGTATTAAATTATTATAGAATAATGAGTTATGTAAGTGTTTAATTTTTAATATAAATACATACAATTACAATATTATCTATAAAAATTCGCTGTTCTTATTTCTAAGAATTCCTAAATAATTACTATAAGTTGTACCAGTTATAAACCCAACCAAAACCTTTAATAAATTTCAAATTTTTAAGTTTTATTTGTTGTTAAAAAGATTTTGTCTATAAAGTTTGGTGTATTAGGTTTATAAACATGTTTTTCAATGACATTTTTATGTAATTTTTTAAAATGTACACATATTAAGCTCACAGATAGTATGTTTTGCTTGCGATGTTAATTTTTTTTGCTGAAATACACACATTCAGTCAATCACCATTTATTTTACCTACCAAAGTGTGTGTTTTTTTTAAAGTACAATAATAATGGTCATATTTATTGAACGGTATGTTTATTTTTAAATCTCTTTAAATAAAAAATGCTTTCATTACACATTCATTCAAACGTGAAGAGCTTGATGGAGTTATAGAGCTGTGAATTAAAAATTGAGGAATTGATAAATTTCGTTTCAGTTTCAAAAGGTAAAAACGAAGCAAAAGTATCTTTTAAAAAATCATGAAAACCTTGTGTCTTCTTCTGATTTTAATGCACACATTTAAGTGTTTTTGTTTTCAATTTTTACACATAGAAGCATTTTTGTTACCAAAGCATTTCATTCATGCCATTTATACTTAAACGAAGATTGGTTATCTCAAAAATATAGTCAAAAATGCCTGTAAGATTTAAGTTGCTTGTTGATAGCTAAAAGATTAAAATAAAATGTAAAAAAATAATTTTGTTGCGTTAGTTATTTTGTATTAGCAGTGTCGCATAATTTAATATAATTCAATACTATCTTATGAGAAAGCTGACCTTATTAAAGGTTAATTAGAGCTTTACAATACAATGGATCACATTGTTCATTTTAGACATGAAATTACATAGACTAACCTTTTGGTTAAAAATGCGATCCAAAGCTTATTTTCTTTACCAGTGTTTTTTTTTTTTTAAATTAATTAAGTTATTTTATGATTACCCTCCAAAAAACTATCTTTTATTAGGGCTTGGCTAATTATTTTACAACTATATTACATTATACATATTAATATTTTACATTAAAACTTTTCCTTAATAAAACTACTACTAAGCTTATATAAACCTTACAATATTAGTTTAATTTTTAACTTCTCTTGATAGATTGTTGTAAACTTTTAATTCTTTATAAAACAGAGAATTTGGAGTGTATTCTTGTTTTCTAAATGACAATTTAAAGTCTTAACATATTCTAGTTAGATAATTGTGAATTACAGATTTAGGGTTACATATTTTAACAAAAAAATTGGAAGCAGTTTATTAATAATTTTGGAAATTAAAATAATCGTATTAAAAACTATCCGTTGTTTGATACTAAGCCGCCGTAAAGTATCTAGCATTAGAATAATTTTGGTGTACTTGAAACAGTGTAAAATATTTTTTATATCGCTATTTTGCAGTGTTTGTTTTTTTAGTATATGTCAGTAATAAAATACCAGAGCAGTATTCAAAATGGGGTGTTATAATACTTTAGTATATTGGACTCTTAGTAACGATTGAAGCCTTTTTTTAAAATCCCATTAACTATATATTTAATCTGTATTACTTTTAAAATTTAGGTTATCATCGTTGATTGCGCTAATTTTTACTGCAGCCAGCTAATCGCTTAAGTCCAAGAAGGATTATACTAGAACAAGATTAATTAATACAAAAGTGTTTTTAAATCCACTTTCTTCACATCCACCAAATGTTGCTTCAAGGGATTACAGTCTATTCAGATAATTTAAACATGACTTTTTCTAAAAAGGAATTAATAAATCACAAAGATATTAAAGCAAAGTAAACGCAATTAAAAAGAAATGTGAAGAAATGTCCTGGAAAATAATGTAGAATGTATGTAGAATAATGAAATAGTTTAGTTTAATTTATTGTGTGAAAAACAACATAATTTATGGGTCCACATTATATCTCGCAATATTGTACAACATACATCAAGCTTTTAGCATAACAAAACAATGTGATCAGCATAAACATGTTGCACGTTTGCAATTGTCGGAGTGCTCCTCACGAGGTAAAATATTACGTGAATGTTTAATAATGCTCGTACATGGCTATAGATCAAGTAAATAATATATACTATGACTTAGACGCCCGTAGGGAATGCGAAAGTTAGGTACTACTAATAATGGTTCGCGGGACGAGATTAGGGAACAGAATGCTGATATTCAAATTAAATTTACAGATACAGATATTGTTAATTTTGCGTGAAATGCGTAAACAAGAGTATCTTGGAGGGAAACATAAATAATATGTTTGTGAAAGACAATTTTCAGCGCTCGCGAACAATGTTTTGTTGTGGTAGTACATATACAATAAAATGTTATTCTAAAAATTGTTTGCGAAAAAATCAGAAGTGATAATATCATTAATGTAATAGCTTTCATATTACGTAAAGGGGTACGATCATTGTTAAGTATTCCGAGATATATTTGGGGTGATACAGATCTTATCTGCGTGCTGCGTTAACCGGTGAATATTGGTTTGGGATGGTAAACGTTTTAAGCATTAATTTAATTCAAACCAAAATGTATGAATTTCAGAACTTTGCTGTGCCCTCAGCATAATTTTAGTTTCGTTGCAAAGGCTGAAGGACTTTAACACCTATCTAGTCAAGTGGGCTTCATCAAACTCTAGGAACGCGGATGGGGGTAGATGCACGCCATCCCATATATTTATCAGTAATTTTCTCCACTACATTACTAAAGTGTAACCGTAATCAAATAGAGTAAGCTTTCTTGAATTCTTAAATATCTCACCTTACACTCATATGGAACTATGAATTGCAAAAAGTTTAAAAAAGTCGTTCAGAAAACAAATCTCTTCCTTTTTTCGGATAATTTTACAACTAGAGTTCGACTGCATCAACAAACTGAAATATTCATGTATCTCCAGTGGATGGTGTGATAGTTTATAGGTAATATGGACATGAGTGTTTAAAACAGCAAAATGTGATTGACCTTTTGAGTAGAGCAAACATTTAATTTATTTAGAGTTTCAATAACTTAAATAGAGAAAATATCGACTCAATTACAATTGTTGGAGTAGAAAGATTCCTCAGCAAAAAAAAACATGAAGCAGTAATGCCTGCTTAAAAGTACCAAAGCAGTAATTTTAAGGACCAAAAACATTGTAGATAACCTGGAATTGATATGAGTGCTACTCCCTATCTGGAAGTATTGTAGAAACCAAAGCAACAGATTGGTAAAGATCGTTTGCAAAAATTTGTTCCTCTTAAGCATAACAACGTCAAGGTATGAAATGCACAATTCTCATGAATATTTTGCCACATCCTTTTATCAGTCCTGATCTAGTCCTATTAGGCTTTAACTTTTTATAACATGGACTTCGAGAGCTACATTTTTTTTTTAAATTCTGACGAAGTTTTCGCATTATTTGTTAAGAAACCTTTAACTTAAATCTTTGTAAACTAGAGATAAGTGGATGACGTGAAAGTTGTAGATTGTTAAATTTATGGGTAATATGGACAAATGTTTGAAATAGTGAAATGTGACTAAATTTTTGAGTAGAGAGAACATTGTATTTATTTAGCGTTTTAATAACTTAAACGGAGAAAAGTCAAACTCAATTACAGTCGATGGAGTACAAAGATTCCTCAGCAGACAAAAAGCATGAAGCAGTAATGCCTGCTTAAAAATACATTTGCAGTATGTGCAATGTGGAAAGCAAAATACCAGATTGCTAAAGATCGGTTACAAAATGTGTTCCTCTTTAGCATAACAATGTCAAGGAATGAAATGCACAATTCTCATGAATGTTTTGCCACATCCTTCTATCAGTCCTGATCCAGTCCCATCAGACTTTAATCTTTTTATAACATGGACTTCGAGAGCTACATTTCTCTGATTCTGACAAAGTTTTGGCATTTGATCAGAAACCTTTTACTTACATCGATAAAAACTCTTAACTAGAAATAATTGAGCAATATTTTTCAACGCTGGATAGTATGATTAGCATGTATGAAACGTGAAAATTAGGAGACATCGCTTTTGAAGCGATATTTGCACATGAACAAAACAATAATCAGTATCCGATTTTACTAAATATTCAAGTTTAAGAGCCACTTGTAACCTTCGTTAGAAAAAGTTTCCAAAATAGAGAAAAAAAAAACAAGTATTCGAATACCATGGCAAAGGAAAGACATGTATTTATAATTTTCCTGCTGCATTGAGTTTTAATGAAGCGATATTTGCACATGAACAAAACAATAATCAGTATCCGATTTTACTAAATATTCAAGTTTAAGAGCCACTTGTAACCTTCGTTAGAAAAAGTTTCCAAAATAGAGGGAAAAAAAACAAGTATTCGAATACCATGGCAAAGGAAAGACATGTATTTATAATTTTCCTGCTGCATTGAGTTTTAAAAATACTGTATATTTTAATAAGCTTCTAGTATGACCATCCAAATAAACCAGATTCAGATAACCAAGTTATCACTTCCAGACCTACATTTTATGCTAGTTTTAATAACTTCTCGCAAATGAAATACTGCAGCTTGAAATGAGTTAAGTAAAAATAACTTAAAGTATTTCAGTAAACTGCAGTTTTAAAGAGCAACTTCAAAGATTAGTAGACGAACAACTTTATTAAGTTTGTGAAGTTCACCACACGAGCGTATAAATATATCACCAGATGTCATAAAAATATGGGAGATACTGGTAATAGGAAAAATCTCCTGCGTCTGCCAACCGTGTCTACTTGAAGATCTTGGCTCTACAAGTTTTGTTCATTAAAATATTATCAAGATGTGAATTAAACATAACGCTACGAGATATTTTATTCAATTTTTATGTAGCTGCATGTTCGGTAGCGCTGTATATAATATCGTGTGACATGAAGTTTATGGTGTATTTTAGGAGGAAGTCAATAATCTGCACTTAAATCAAATGCAATGTGACATTTCTGCAAGTAAAATCGATAACAAATTTTCACCAACTTGATAGCTTTGGTTTTCTTTTGAAAATAATGAAGTTTTAAAGATGGTTCGTTTAGGTAAAGTTTCACTAATAAAAATTAAACAGAAAAGTCTTGAAAAAGTGTGGATTCCGAAGCTTTTTTCCCCAGATTGGCAACATTTTTTAACTGCATTTTTCTGTATGTGGGCTTTTATTGACCCATCATGAAACCCCCAAATTTGTCACCAAAAATCGTAATTTGTGTTCTTCAGATTTTATCCGTGTAGCAAAAAATAAAAACTTCTTTTTGCTGTCGTATTCTATATGATTCAGTAAACCGGAAAAGAACTTACAGAAATGGCAACATTTCTACAATTTTTTACAAAACATAGCTGAAGTTAGTGAATAGACGACTGGCTTATTGCCAAGATGTACACAACATACAGTTTATTTTATTTTCGTTTGTTTTTCGGTTTTCTCTTTTGTTTTCATCTGTTATTGTATGATGGTACTTCTGGAGATTGCTTTTAAAGGACAAGTAAATAAGCAAGGCAAACATCCCATTAGGGGTTTTATATAATTCCAAAATTTTAAATAATTACATTTAGAGATTAAATTATTTGCTCTATAGAATATAGGATCCTAATTATTTTGGGAAAAAAAGTGTATTTAGGTTTTTTTTTGTGGAGAAAAAATTCAGTCTACAAATGTAATCAATATTAATTTTTAGTTTTCCAATAGATGAAAATTGAGAAAAATGCAAAGTCGTTTTGGCAAAGACCGTAGTGCCTTGGAATTATGCTAACTGCTCATCCTAATGTCGCTTATGCTGGCTTATACTTCTTATACAATCACTATAAAAGTGTTCCATGGTTGAAATAAATTGGGAAACACTCTATAGTAAATAAAAACGCAATAATGGTGTATTCAATAACCGAATGCCTTAGGAAGTAATTTAATGCTTTCAGTAAAATTTTAACGCTTATAATATATTTTAATGTCATCGTCCCTTATTATTAGACAAACTTTTAGACACTGCTAATTGCTATAGCTCATATCCCTGTGGACACTCGGTTTAAATCAGTAAGAGAGGGGCAGGTTACAAGTTAATTAAAGCTTTTTTTTTCAAAGCCGTGTTAAGCAGAGTGGCAACTGATACAATATAGATGTGTGTAGCGGCAGCGACTAAAACTTGGTTTGATAATAAGGGGCCATAAAATGATACATTACCCATAATGTTTTGTATTTCCTCATAAAAGGTTTATTTAGATCCTATACAACGTGAACTTATTTTTTATGTGGTATTTATATTTTTTTAATGCAGTATTTTTTTGATACTATTTTTAGAATGTTTGGATTATTTTCATACAGTATTTAATTCATATCCTTATAACTTGCAAATTAAAACTTTCATCTTTACACCTTCTCTTTCGTGTGAATGACAAAAGAAAGCTTATTCTTTATTTTCATAAACCATTATGATGTTGTAGAATGTGCATTATCACGTAATGCAACTTTATCTTCTATAACAAGTTAATTTACACCACAAAGGCATATCTAATCACCCTTAGTTACACGTTTAGCCGCTAAATACTATACGATAATGACTAATTTCTTGGTGCGAACAACATACATACAACGTCATTACCACCACAACAAAGAATAGGTTAGGAAAAGATAAATTACACGAGTAGTTGCCCATCTAGATAAGAAATAAACGGTGTTCCGCAGGTATAAATCTCTCGATATTTAATTAAATTCGATAAATTTTTTTAATATATTACACGTTCGCTTTTCCGATGTATCTTTATCATGCAACCGAGAGAATTCCGTGTCAATTTATATTAAGTGAACGAAAAAAACGTGTTATATAATTAATGTGCCTGTGAGTTTGAAAAACTTATCACGAGATCACAAAAATGGTTAAACATAAATCTATGTAGGAAGAAAATTGGGCTAGCACGTTTTCGACAACATTAAATTTTGTAGGAAATGATAACAGATGTCGATAATATATCAGAGCCTTTTAATTAACAAAATGGTTATACATTAGTGTTGTGTTATTTGCAGTTTCAGTTTTGTTGCGCCAAGTAGTATGAAGAAAGTATTGAGATCGCGAAAATGTTCGAATTCGAAACTTCGACACGTTTTGAGCCCTCAGCACGTTTAGACTATTTTCGAGAGTCGTTTGGTGGCTACACCAGTTTATTTTGTATATAACCACTAAGAGTTTTTATAATTGAAAGCAGGAATGGAGACTCGGAGTCGGGAGTCAGGAGTCGAGGAGTCGGGGCTTTTTCGAGGAGTCGGGAGTCGGAAAAACTACCGACTGCCGACTCTTTTTTGATTTAGTTGTTTTGAGGATGAGAACAGAATACAATTTTTTAAACAAAAACAATAAAACGATTTCAATCGATTTTTCTTAAACGGAAATGGAAACGATTAAATAAAGAAACACAAACTAGTTTTGTATTTGAACGTCCAATTTTTATCAGTAGTAATATAACAAGTGCATTGAAAATTGTCGATAATTTTTGGTAAATATGCCCGAATGCAAGTTGAGCTGAAAAAATCACGAGTGCACGAAGTGCACGAGTGATCTTTTCTGCTTCAACTTGCATGAGTGAAGATTTGTCAAAAATTATAGATTATTTGCAATGCACGAGTTATATTTTGTCAGAAAATTTCCTTCATCTAACCTATCTGTCAAATTAAAATGTTGTTTAATTTAGATAAATTAAAGTATACCTACTACTTACTGCGATTGTTATTATTAATAGATCATTTATAACTAATTTTTAATTCAAGAATTATATTTTAATAAAAATTAATGAACCAAATAGTATTTAGGTACATACTTTTCTCTCTTATCTATGGTACATACATAATCTGTTATGTCAAATTTTACAAGTACTGTCAGAGTGGTGTGTCAGGGGTGTGGTTTAATCTATATTAAAGTAACGTTATTGGTCGCCGACATCTGTCAAAAAATTATCAAGACCAAAATACCTCATACCCTCTCCAAATTTATATTTTCCACCAATCAAAAACTCAGATTTCTTAGAAACGACCAATGAACGCATGAAAATCTGTTAATTGCGAAAAGTAAATTATCAGTGTATGATTATGTTTATTGGCCGTTTAAAGGAAATTAAGTTTGTTATTGGTCGAAAACGCAAATTTGACAGGAGGATCAACTCCTGGCAGAGGAATGTAAAATTATTACCGTGTAATATTGCTCCTATTGGTAGTCTCTAAAAGATTTAAGATTAGTGATTGGTTGAAAACGCAAATTTGACAGGTGAAGGGAATTTTCTGCAAAAAATATCTACTTGACTGGATAAGCTTTATAGACACCGCAAGAATACCAAACGCATGATTCGTGTGATACACGGCAAGGTTAGTTCGTCAACCAAATCTTACCCCGTATTGACATTTGAAAGTTTTTAAAAGCCGATGGTGCCTTTATTTTAAAGTTTCTAAGGTCAGGGTATGTAGAAATATGGTTCTAGTGTTAAAACTTTTATAATGAGTCATTTTGTTTTGTTTAATTAACCCTAGTAAATAAGAAATTGATAGTTTCAAGGTCGATGTATAACGAGGGGTGTTTTGCAGATAAGTTTTGTAATTTGGCACCCATTTGCGCAGTAGTGGAGGCTTGTCCATAATATTATTTCCGTTTTATAGTATTACAGGAAACTTAATTTTTATACATTTTCTTCATTATTTAGTAAACATACGAAAATAAACTCCGTTCATCATTATAAAGTAAACTTGGAAACGAAAAAAAAACTGGCTTTCACTGTAATGAAATACTAACTATAACTACGTTTTGTTTTTTAATGAAATGAGTCGGAATCGTTTTTTAAAATACCGACTCAGGAGTCGAGAGTCGGTTATTTTTTTGCCGACTTCCCATTCGTGATTGAAAGAGTTTAAATTAAATTTAAATAGAGGTTGTGCGCAGAAAGACGTTTTTTATATCAATATCTGGTTTAAATCGCTCATAAAATATGAATCGACATGCACCAAACAACGATATGTTTTATTAATTTTCATAAAAGCGGTGTAATTAATTGCGGTGTGGTTAAAACTGCATTATTTTATTTTACCTGTTATTCAACCAAAAAACCACAGGCACAAAGTTTGTTGTAGGATTTTTTATGATACAGGCAGACAAAGAGCGATTACTACATGACATTTAATTTTTTGAATGTAACATTTGACATTTAAAAGTTTTATAATTTGCTGTTAACAAGTAAAGTACGCAGGGGAAAGAAAAACAAATCAAATTTTAAATTTTACGTTCTGCTTTGGTTATATAAGGCAATGTAAATTAGTTATAGTAATAAAATCCTAGCTGAATTAAAAATAAATCATGTTTTAAATTACAAAGAAACGTATTTTTGTATTTTCAAAAAAAAAAGAGACAACTAACAAAATCTTAATAAATTTATTGGTACAATATTCCGCAGCACTAGCAACAAATAACATTCATTGTTATATAACACGTACATATGTACGCCACAAAAAAATTAAAAATAATAAGTGAAAATTTGATTGCCCCTGCGAAACTTTTACAAATATTCGTACCGTAATAGATTCCTAAACAGAGGTATTAGATTTATTCGCAACCAGCTTTATTAAATTTTTTAAATCATTGCTGTGGTTTTGTTCTAATTGTTCGTATTTCATTTTTTAAATACGGTAAAATAGAAAGAAAATTGCCAGTGCTGTGAAGGTGACCAAAATAACAAAGTTATTAAAAAATGTACATAATGAATATTACGATTATATTTGATGATTTTTATGCTTTCTTTGTTATTGTCAAATATTCTTTAAGTGGTAGTTTCTGTAAAAAAAACATTTTCTTCTTTTTAAAGTTGCGGAACAAAAGTTGACATTTCGTCACCCTAGAGCTGTTTTGTTTCATATCAAGTATAGGTAAGTAGTAAGTATATCGTTTTGAGAAAATCGACTTTAAAGTTTTTATCACTCTAAAAAAGGACATTTTATGCGTTTTTTTAAACGAGCTTTAATACTAATTAATTCAAAATTATGAAATTTTGAGTTACTAGCAATTTTAAAATGGATATGGAACAACGTACTAAGCTGGTTATTACTTTTTTAAGAGTTTGTTTCATGTGTATGGTATTTTTATAGTATTTATATAAAAGGTGAAGTTTATATAGATTATAATGATTTTAATAAGTATAACCAAACTGCGATTATTAAATTTTTTTTTTTTTTTGAGGAAATATCAAATTTTATAAAATACAACTATAAACCATTTTTTTTTAAATAAAAACTTCAATATAAACATTTTAATTTTCTCTAAAGAAACAACTTTAGAAGTTGTATAAAAATTAAAATAATATTATTAAGACGTAAATTATTATGAGTATGTGTTATATGAACTTAACAACGCAAATTATTCTTAACTAAGAACAAAACTACTTTAGAATTGTATTATAACATCTGGCATATATTTTAACATGGACAACATATCTTTTTGTTTTGTTAGTTTAAGTAAATTTATGCCAGGAATTTTAGCCTTTTTTTACTAAAGTCTTCATCAAATATTTGTCTGAACTTAACTAAATAGATGTCTTTAGAGCAAATTATCCGTTTAATTAGCATGTAAGGTATTTTATTAAAACAAAGAGATTAAGCCGCTTTTTGCTGGTTTTAAATAAAAACGTTTCTTTTGACATTTGCACAATTTGCAATGGCGCTTTAATTTACGGAGTAGAAAGAATAATTCTTATTAATGAATTTCGGTTATAAACTATAAACGCAGTTGTTTTTCTATTTTACTGTGGATCGCATTTACTTCTTGTACAGTTTTAGGTCCTTCTGCATATTTTTGCTCGATGATGTGATTGGTATCACAGTTAGTTTAAAATAAAATTGAAAAGAGCGGTACTCATTACGCTGTTTCTGTTTTGAGGAGCACATAAATCTGACGACAAAAAAGTATGATTGATGTGAAGGTATTTTAATGGTTCAATTTTTTTTTGAGGGCGCTAATAATGTTATTACCAGTTCTTCATTGCTTCACAAATAAAAATCATTATAATGTAAGTATCTAGCTCGTTAAATATAAAAATAACTTTTTTACTCCCACACTTCATATATTAAAAACAGGAAAACTATAATCATTTATAAGTATAGTTACAGTTATATTTTGGAAAGGTACAAATAACACGTAAAACATGTAATGTATGGACATGGAACAAATAAAACTGCAATTCGTCAATAGATTTTTTGATAGGGAACCAAGTTGACACTCAGAACTTCGCTATTAGGTAACGAATTTAAATTTTGGATTTTGGTTATGTTAAACAATAGGGAACACTTTAAACATAATCTTGATATTGATAATTTGCAAAATGGTGTATGGAACAAAATAAGTCTCAGGCGACGACCTGACAAAATTTGAATCACAAAATTACAAAAAAAAGTCCTTAAACTATTTCATAAAAAACAGATAATAAAAATATCTTATATGTGAGTTACGAGTTACGACATAATGTTAGTTACTAAATTAATAAAGACCACAATCACATTTAAGAATTTTGTAACAGTGGCTTTTTGTTCAATTATTTAAGAATTTGTAAATTTACACATTATCATCGAGTTGACCAACAACTTAAAAGTTCAATTTTGAATATCATAAGTAATACAAGCAGATGGCTGTTGATTTTGCAAGTTGCTAAAAAACATATTTTTTTATAGTAATGGGTAAAGGCATTTAATATCTATACTTTAAAGTAAATAAAGAAAACATTTTAAAAGAAAATTTCGGCAGCATATAGGAACTAAAGAAGGAACAAAGGCTTAAAATTGAGTAGACTTTAAAAACATTAACAGAAGTTTAAGGGCAAAATAAGTGTTAACCAAGGTTCGATAAAATACTCGATAATTTACACATTGATGCCGTTGAAATGAATAACGTGAAACAACTTTTAAATAAACCGAAAGTCTACATAGAGAAAAGTTGTAAGTACTTTGTTTATCCATGTCTAATCTAAAGTCTACAGTAAATTCTTATATGTATAATAATAATTAAATGGTTGCTTAATATCAATTTTACATATAAAGAAATGTGATTTTGTTTGAGCTTTTTTAGTAAGATTCTATTTATTAAACAAATAAACATTTAAGGGTTTAATCCGACCTGACCACAATTCGGAGTGAATTTGACCATTAAATCTTTTTTTTTAATTTTTTATAAATAAGCGAATTGCAATACTGATACTTTTAAATGCTGTAATTAAATTTAGTATCCATAAAATACTGTACAAATAATTACAGTTATTAAGACATCCTACAAAACCAAGACTTCGACTTTAAACCACTCTGTATGGTCAGCCAAAGGCAAAGTTGATCTTGTTGATATCTTCTGGCATCCAACAAAATGATGTTAGATAATAAGTTTAATAAATAATAGAAAACAAGCACAAGTCGGTTAATTGTTGCTCACACATGAACTAAAAACTTTAACGGGCGGCATAAACAAAATAAAAATAAATTACTTTGTTTTGGAACTACAATGTAGTTGAATCCGTGCCAAATGAATCTGGATATCCCACTCAACACAATAGACTTTCAGATCGGCACATCACTGCTTGACTTGGTAAAGCCCATTATTTCAAAATGTTTCGAATATTTCATCGACAAATTCCTAACAACACCAACAATAATCAATAATATTTTATGATCCCTATAAGATGTACGTGAAATGGGGTGACATTGATCTTGCGGGGTGACTTTGATAAGCATTTCCAAATTATGCTTATTCGAATTTGGCGCGCGTAATACCGACTTAATAAAACCGCTAATTTCGCCATTCTTTCCAGAGTTAACGCACGAAGCAGAATTGTATTGTACAATAGTATTTTAGAGCTGTTTTTATGCTTAAATTGGCTGCTAAAAGGATAAGTGTTTTCAACATAGATTTTATACCTCTGAAAATTTGTGTTGTACTTTCACGTTCACTAAATTAAGTAAAAATTTCTTGACGGAATCATGTTCATACATAACTTATACAATCGTAGGCTCATTTCACTGTTTCTGTCGTTCAAGGTTAGATTGCTATTTAAATTTTTGTTCCGTGGGGTGAAATTGATCACCACCATGGGGCGAAATTGATCACCATTAATCGTCAATTTTGAAGGTTTCACATTGAGTTTAAAAATATGACTTAGTCTATCGAAAGAAATATTGTTGCTTTACCTTAATTTATTGAAAATAATAGCGTTTTATATCCTACCAATTATATTTCAGATATTTAAAATGCAAAGAGCATATAAAAGAAAGCTAGGGGCGCCCAAGTATAGATATTACGATGAACAATGCGTTGAAAATGCTTTGCAGAAAGTTATTGACAATGGCTGGAGCTTGAGAAAGGCTGCAAAGCAGTATACAATTCCAAACGGCACTTTAAATAATAAATATCATGGGCGTCACGTTAAATTTTGTATTGTTAATAGAAAATGTGTTATGTTTTACAACGAATTAATTTACGTTACTGAAATAAACAATTAATAAAAATAATGAAAGCATCGCATAGAGATCTCATGCTCATGCATAAGATGCGATCAATCTCACCCCAAATATGAAAATTCAACATAACTTTTTTTTTCAGCTAATGAACTTCAACAGGAGTTGGATTGTTCACAGTGTATATCATTTTTCAATGTTTCTGCACTAGACAAGTACTAATCAAAGTGACCCCAAACTATGTATAAAGTTGATCATGAGGTTTATTGCGTTTTTTGTGATAAAAAAAGCACTATATAATTTTTGCAATAATGAAAATATATTAACATACGATATACTTCATCATCAACATAAAAAACCGATTATGCAATACTGTTTTACAAAGTTATACCAATTTGAAAATTTTATATGACCAATTTCACCTCATTTCACGTAGTAAAACTGTTTTGTCAGTGCCAATAACTTTTAATGGATTAATGAATTATGAGCGGCATACATTTAAAAAACAAAAACAATTTTTTATTGCTTATAATATTAAAAATGTTATAACGCTTTCAATAAATAAGGCAACTTAATAGATGGCAAAAAAAACGTTGGGGAAAAATTCTTTTAATCCAGAATGCTGCATTAGATTTACTTTTACGTAAGTAGTATCATAAAACGTCAGTATAATAAAACTGTATGAACATTACAGTTTTATCTAAGGCTGACTGTTATGATCTACCTAATGTAAGGATATTTTATAATGTAGTTTAAAAATATCTTAAGAAGTACCCCTATAGTATTACGGAATATTGCCACGATGCGATTTATTATGTTGCATGACGTATCACCCTGGAAACTCATTTGTCTTATGTTTTATTTATGATGTAATACTTTATACCTAGAATTTTTACTTCACTTTCAATAAATATATCTTATACGCTTATACCTGTTTTTACACTTTAAATGCGATTACATTTTATTAGAGCTGCAGGACAGTTGAGTTACTGTTTTAGTTTTAACAGTTAGTTTATAATATTGTGGGCAATTGATGTCTAGTTTACAACAGTGAAACAACACGAAGCGATTCTACATAAAATTTAAAACTGAATCATTTGATGAAGAATAATATTTGCAGTATATGTTGGAAGTGAAATTATTATACTAATAAAATTATTGGTTGTGTTTGTATTGTAACATTTGTGTGTAACGTTGTATTTTTCGGTTGTGTAAACCTTTTTCTACTATTATGTAATAGTTTTAATAAAAAATCGCCGATCTTCATTGTGAACGATCTCTTGTAAAAATGCTAAATAAGTTTTTTTCGTCAGTAGCAATTTGCTAATACTGTCTCTTATTTTCTTATTGTGCTAAATGGTCTATAAATGTAATCCTTCAGGAAATATCTATTCGGAAAACTTTGTTTATGGTAACTTGAGAAACTAAATAAAATTTGCGAAAAATAATTAAATTCAAGTTGCAGTGTTGTAAATTCATCTCCATCGTATACAAAATGTTTTTAAATATTGTAGAAGTAAACACAGTTCGTAAAATAAACCACATCCGCTATTTTCACTTGATTTTGTGTTGATACAATTCAAAGTTGTTTTTAGAGTCAATTTCGCAGGTGGTTATTGCGGGCGTACATGGGTCATTCATGTTCTAAACGCTATAAAAAATAACATTAGCAACGTTGGCTCCATGCCATTAGACGTTTAAACCGATGCAGCAAGGACATTATATTCAGCAACGCAAATTTACGCCATATTTCATACGAGTCACGTTGGAAGATGTTTACTGTGCTTGCATGTCGAGTATAATCAACAAAAAATATTTTAAGAGAAAAAATGTATTGTAATTTTTTACAATATATTCGGAATACAAATATCTGCGAAATTTTTATTTTTAAGAGATGCTTATAAGAAATAAATGTAAAGCTGTACATCCAGAAAAAAAAAAGTTTGATTTTGAATAATTGTTTTGTTTTTTGTAAAACCCTCTGACCCTGTAATTACACAATTTTTGATTATACATTTATAATATTCTGTTGGCTAATTTATTTATGAAAGTGCGTTTGTATTTATCTCCAATGATGGCTTTCAAAACCTATTTTAAGTTGCATATATGCTTAAATTCCAAAAAAATATTCAGTTGTGATTTAATTTATCTTATAGAGCAATTTGTACAATTTCCAAACCAATGCCTTGCTTTAAGCTTTAAGGTATACAAATTTGTACTTGGATTTGATTAAATGTTAAACAATTTGTACAATTTCCAAACCAATACCTTGCTGTAAGGCAGGGGTGCGCAAACTTTTCATGCCACGCCCCCATTTTTTTCAGCATGTCAACTTGCGCCCCCACAATTTTTTGTATTGCTTTAAAGTTAGCAGGCATCAATAATTTTCGATCAACCGATATGAAATATTACAGAAATACAACATTGTAAACAGAAAAAATATATAAAATTTGAAAAAACTAAACATTTTCTTCAAAAATTATATCATGGCTGTCATTGCGCCCCCCGCATCGTTCGTCGCGCCCCCAAATAGGGGCGCGCCCCCTAGTTTGCGCATCCCTGCTGTAAGGTATACAAATTTGTATTTGGATTTGATTAAATTTAAACATTCTGCCAAATTTGTATTTAAAAATCAGTTTATAACTAATATTTGCAAGAAAAAGTTTAGTTTTATTTTGACCACATTTTTTTTTCGCTAAGCATGGTATTTGCAAGAGTAGAACTAATTTCGTTTTTGAGCCCATTCAATCAATGACTAACGTGATATTTCGTAAATGGTTGTTAAACTTAAGGCACGACGGGTAAACCACAATGCATGATATGCAAATCTTGATTCGAGAATAATAAAAAATTGCCGGGTAAGCTTGTAGGTTTCTCGTGAACATATCCCTTACCTCATCTACATTTTCTGTTCTCTAAGAAGGAGATTGTCGACCAAATCTTTTATAAATTGATACAGATTCACAGGTTATAAACTTATATTGGCTATTTATACTACCTACTATTGCATCAAGGTTTTTCATGAAATATATTCTACAAAAGTTCTGTGGGATATGCGGTGTCGTTAAAAGAGCATAACATCTTTTTTGATGTCACCGCCTTAAGAGTGACGGAATAGACTAGCAAGGGTCGAAATAAAACAATTGAACTCGGTTATTGTTTTTTCCATGACAACGTTGATTTTTATCTTAAGAATTTGCATTTTTGTAGGTTATTTCGCTTAATTTTGAAAATAAACTAATCAAATATGATATCATTGTAAAGAGAAAAAAATAATCTATAAATAAAGTTTACACCTACCACGACTGCCATTTAAAAAAAGTTGTTATGTGAAATATCTCGCACGGTAATTTATAAATAAAAATCTGACTATCGACATCTTATAGCAAACAAAATCTACAAAAAAACGTTCCTTTGGCGTTTTTGTGTATTCGCAACAATAGCCGAGATATTTAAGTTTAAAATTTTTGATCGATTTCGGTTTTTTCGTTATATCACGCAAGCCATTGGATTTTTAAACAAAACACACTTGTTTAAAATACACTCCTAAATAGCTAACGTTTGTCCCATTTAACCAATCTTGTATTATCATTATTTACGGAGATATCAATAGTGTACCATCGAAAAGTGAAACGCCATCTCCTTATTTCTTTCTGATTTAATTTCAACTTTCAAAATAAATGTGTTTGCAATACCGCTCATTATCAGAAATTTAATTGCCAAAGCATAAGGGATTTTTAATTATTTTAAGTATAGACTGTTTACAAATAACAAGAACATTTTAAGTGTTATCTATTGTTAGCAACAACTTCATCATTTTCAAAAAAGAACCTATCGCACTTTCAAAATAAACGACTCATATATTACAGCAAACAGAATGTCAATTGCTTTAATTTTTTGCCATGGTATTTAAAACTTACATTATACGCTATAAAATTGATTTAAAACTTTCGATACAAACTTTTGAGACCTGTTAATATCGCGACATTTAAATGGGAGCAAAATATCGTTTTACATCTTCAATAATGACAAAAATTCGCGTCTATAAGCTACATACATTTTGTTCGTTTTCGGTCTAACAAAAAAAAACTTTTAAACGAGCTCATATAATTTACAACAGCGACTTGATACCGCCGGTTCAGGATTCATTATTCCGCTAAATGGAAACATAACTATTGTTTTTGAATTGCTGTGAAGCAAAATTTTCGTTACTGCAGTGACATTTATCAAGCACATTATATTCTGACAGAGGATTTAAATTGGAACAAGGATATATTCTAAAAAATACATTGCAGGATTTTAAGTAAGTGTTGTAAATTTTGTTGATTTATTATTTGTTAGGGTTAGATTTTACCTAATTCATTAGGCTACAGTCAATTTATGAATTTTGGGAAATTGAAATTAACTAATTTAAAAGTTATCGGACTCATTTTCTATTTTTGTCGAAGAAAAAGATATTGAGAGATTGATACAATTGTTCACGATTATTTTTCAAGAATTTCAAAAGATGATTGGTTGGTAATGTCGGTGTTTTGTTTCCAAACTTTGACGTTTGGTTTTTGAATGAAAACTGTAATCATGTTATATAATTGATTAAAGCTCAGAGTTTGCTCTATATTTCCATTATTAATTTGCGAAACGGTTCGCAATATCAACTATGCATTTGGGCAAGAAACCGTCAACGAACGCACAGCACAACTTTGGTTTCAAAAATTTCGTGGCGAAGATGAGAGCCTTGAAGATAAAGGTCATGGACGTCCTCCTGCCATTGACAACGAGTTATTAAATGAATTAGTTAAAGCTGATCCACGCACAACGGTCCGAAAGCTTGCTCAGGAGCTGGATGTAAGTCATGCAACTATTATTGACCACCTAAGACAGCTAGGAAAGTCAAAGAAGCTCGCCAAATGAGTGCCGCGCGAATCAACCTAACCTAGCCGAAAATGAAAGATATCGTTGTTATGAAGTACGTTCTGCGCTTATTTTGCACAACAAAATACTCGTTTCTTGAACGCATTGTGACGTGCGACTAAAAGTGGATTATGTACGACAACCGACGGCGTTCTGCGTAGTGGCTCAATGGCTGGACAAAGATGAACCACCAAAACACTTTCCGAAACCGAAGCTGCACCGAAAGAAGGTCATGGTGAGTGTATGGTAGTCTGCAACAAGAATTATCCACTACAGCTTCTTCAATCTTGGCGAAACTATTACAGCAGGGAAATATTGTTAGCAAATCAACATAATGCACCAGGAAGGAACTGACACGTAGCAAGCATTAGTCAACTGAAAGAGCCCGATTCTTCAACACGACACATTGTACAATCAACGCTGCAAAAGCTGAACCAACTGGGCTAGAAAACTCTGCCTCATCCAGCATACTCACCGGACCTTTCGCCTACAGACTACCCTTTTTTTAAGCACCTCGACCAATTCTTGCAAAAAAGTCTTTAACAATCAACCTGCTGCTGAAAATGCCTTCAAATAATTCGTCAGCTCCAGAACTTCCGAATACTAAGTTACTGGAACAAATAAGCTTGTTTCCTGTTGGTAAAAATGTATCGATTTCAACGGTTGTTATTTCGATTAATAAAGTTTATTCTAAGTCGAGATATGCCCTTTTAAAGATAAAGGTTATTAACCGACATTGATTTCATACCAACCTGATAGCTTTTAAGGAGTGCAAAGTTAGAATGTTGAAGTGTATTATTGCAGGAAGGGATTACTTTAAATAAATATGTTTAAATCGACAGCAGGGCATATTTTTATACAGTAAAAATCGACTCGGTTACTAACTTTTTGGACTTTCTTAAAACAAAAACGATGAAGAAAACATAAAGATTCTTAATGTTTTGCTTAAAACGTTGCGCTATTTATAGAACCGTTTTGAATACAGAAACTACAAGCAAACAAAAGCACCCTTTTCTTAAAAACTTCCAGTTGTATGCGTTTGCCCTTCTGTTGTTAACAAGTGGCACTGAAAGTGACAATGAACACTTCAGATTTCGATTTATTTGAAACTTCAAAGCAAAATCAAACCGCGTATATACATATTTTTACATGCATGCGTTGTTTTAACAACTAAAACAATAACAGTAGACCATCTGCACCGAACAAGTTGCAAGTTTTGTTAGTGAAACAAATTCAAAGTCAACTTGTAAAATATTGTAAATAAAATACCACGAAAATAGTTAAGTTTCAATTAACGTTTTTAATACGCATTTTTCTTTAAAGCTGCACAAAAATTTGATTTTTAACGCAGATATAAACGTGATTAAAATACGTTTCAATCGACATGTATAAAAATTTGTTACAATTTTATGGGCAGCAGTCAATTTAATTTATCAAACTTTAAATAGTTTTAGTAGCGGAAACCTTTTATTATTGACCATAATTTAGCTTACGACTCATTAAACTGAAAACAAATTATTTTGTGTGTTGAAATTAACCCAATAGTAATTTAAAGGCACATTAAATTTTCCACTTAATCAATTGCAAATTACATTTATAATTGGGAATTAGTTTTTGTAATGAGAAGATCTTTAAAGAGCCGTAGTAAACATTAAACAATCATTTGAAAAACGGAAGTTATTAAAATAAATAATTTGACTTATAACATTTGCTTATAGTTTATTTTATTACAATACAGAAGAGTTTCGACTAACCGAAACTCGCTTAACCGAGGTTCCGCTTCGTTCGAGGTGAACTCTCGAGAAGTTGTATTTTATCATAATGTTTTTGTTGAAAATAGTTCCGAATGAAATTAAAAGTGTTTCGTTTTTGTAAAAACTAAGTTAATCAAAGTATACATCATTACATTAATACATACAAATCCCATGGTTAAAATTGCCAAGGACTGAACTTGTCAAATGTCAAAACCAGATGCCAAAATCTTTTGACGTTAAAGCCTAATTCACATTTAACATCTTTCCGTCTTATTGGAACACCCGTTATTTTAAACATAAATACCTGCGGTTTCAAAACATAAAGGCACATTATTTTGATACGTTGTTGTCTGCTATTGTATGTTTGCTAAACAAACAACGCTTTGTTTTACGTTTCTCTATTATAAAAAATTAATTAAAAATGTATTACACAACGCTAACTGCCATAAAAAAAAACTCCAGCATGCATAATTACAAAGTTATATTAAACGAACAACCTAGATAAGCATTTTTGCGTCATAATATATGTATATGTCAAAGCGCTACAGATAAGTTATTTATTATATAATATATGAAACGTTATCATCCAATATAAATGCTAGTTATAGCAGGTATACAACCGGTCATTCTAGGAAAACTGTAGCACAAGATATAAAGGAAATACAATCTTAGCGTCCCACATATTTTTTATGGGTTGCTGCGGTTTTGGTGGGGTGGAAATCGAGACAGAGGTTTTCGAGTTCAACGACAGTTTGAACGTGATGAATTTCCCCTCAGAATTGTGGAAGGAAATTACTACATGACGAATTAGTTAAGGACGGTTTACAGTTTCATGCTATTTATATAATGACGATCATTAATTTTACATTCAATGTAGAGCTGAATACGTAATAAGCTAAAGAGGAATGTTGTGTACACATATAATTTGTTGGTTGGAAATGGACTACATTACTAAGCTAGTGTAGGTCATTGTATAGGGAGAAGGGACGTGAAAAGTGTTCGTATCGCAAGAAGAGGTACCAAAACCGTGTTTATGTGGGTACCCCTATAAACAAAATCATTTGTGCGCACCAAATTTAGGTCAGGTAATAAGCAAGCGTGGCTATTAATAAACTTGTGTGAATTAACACCTGATCGTTTTGTTTAATATTTTCATGCTTATTTAAAATTTGTTGATGGGACTTTTAGGTCTTATGGTGAACAAATATTGATATGTAGATATAAATCTTATGATATTTTGCTCATCTAAACTTATGAGTTAATTAAATTATTTTTAAAGTAATGAAATTAACGAACTACCTTAACGCTAATTTAATTTAAAAACGTTTTAATCGCATCCCTTCTAAAAATAATAAACAAAACCCAAGGAGAAGAATATCGAATCGTCAAATTAGAACATTTTGTTGTTCTTAAGGTTTTGTATAAAGACTTGAAAAAAATTGCAGAGCATGTTTTCCAGTTCAACGAAAATCCTTTTCCACAGCAAGAAAAACAAATTACTTGCAAGATAAATCTTTAAAAAATTATAATTTTCTTCATGGTAATAGTATTTTGGCGTAAAAAATTATATAAAGGTTGTATAAAGATTATTTTTCATACGATTATAATTTCATTAAAATAAAATTTAAGTTGGTAGAAACAAGTTTATCAATACGATCCTGTTCACCGATGACCAAGCCATAATTGCCAAATTAGAAGATAACTTCTACTCAGTATCAGTATTGTGACGGCTGCATTAGTAATATATACAGAGTGTGTAAAATTTGGCGGAAGCGCTACACGTGACGATGTTCTTCGTAAAATTCTAAGTCGAAAATCTTGATACAAAAATGTTGTACCATGCCTCCTATGACCTCAGGAACCATTTAAAGAAAAAAAAAATTGGCAACATTGCATACATTGATTTGCGTTTGGACATTTTTTTATCAGCAATTTTCACTTAGATATTTATAATATTTGTTCGAACTGAAAGCCTTCAGTTCGTAAACATAGCTGCAAACTTTTGGGTATCGTAAAACACAAACTAGAAATAATTACGAAAAAAACAGAGATGACAGCTAATGACAATGTTGCCATATGTATTATTTTCATTCAAATCAGTGATTTACATATTTTCAACACCAATTTTTGAAAGGAAGAACACAATATCTAGGAAAAAATACTATTCGAAATTTATTTTTATTCCAAATTGCAGCTTTTTCATTTGCAAGTATTAAATAATACCGCTTATTAAAGGACTAAATGTCAAAACTTTGAGGACCTCTTGCAGACACAGCAAGCATGGTACAACATTTTTGTATTAAGATTTTCGACTTAGAATTTTACGAAGAACATCGCCACGTGTAGCGCTTCCGCCAATTTTTACACACCCTGTATAAATAATTTTAAATAAAATCAATATTTTCAAGTTATGCATTTTCATTGTTCTGGCTTCCAAAACTATCGTGGGAATTTTAAAATTAAAGAATATTTTTAAACTTAAGTTTGTTTAGTCTGTTTCTTATCAGCCATTTCTTAAAAAACATTAGTTTAGCCATGAAAAGCTTACGTTATTAAATACGTAAATAATATAATCAAAAATAAAATAAGGGTGTTTAGGGTTATTTCGTGAGCATCTGGTCTGACTAGTAGTAAATGACATCGTAAATTATCGGTACTTGGGATACTAGGTCGGCTAAAGAAAGTATGGAATGACTTGATGATTGAAATATTGTATGTGAACCACAATTTCAATGAACATTCCTAAGGGAACACCTGTTAGTTTATTAAATGGACCATGACCTCTTATGTAATTTTTATCGTTGTTAATGACAATGTTTATTCTTATAAAATATTAGCATAGATGTAATTTTATTATTATTTGATATAACTTGAATGCAGTTTAACATATTTTAGCGTGTACAACTTTATTTAGGAATTTTGGTGGGGTGAAAACAGGAATCAGTTTTGTTTAGGTAATCTAGTTTTGGAGGGGCACAGTCAGTAACAAACTAAAACATCCGGATTGCACCCCCTCTCTGTGCACACAACTAAATAACGAATTAACAAACGACTAAACTTTGTTTTACGCCTTTTTTATTCAATACTAGGATTGTAATTAGTTCAAAGCGACTAATAGGCGTAGTTTAGTTATTTTTCACCCCAAGCTTCCAAAAACATGTATAAAAAGATGTGTATGTCAAAATAAAGGGGTTCAACATAGAACCACACGACACAATCATACACATTCCACCTGATATACAGCCAGCTTCTGCGGCGAGTTTTCGCTAGATTCTGAAGCTCCTGTTATCTTGTAACCCTTTGGGCCATTGCACGTGCAGTTTGGGCGAGTTTTCGCTACGAGAGCACACGGCTCAATTATTTTATGGACTTTAGAGCGGAGTCTGCGGGCGAATTATCGCTTATCGATCGACCCCATAAAGTCTTCCTACCTTCAAAGAGGTCTGATGGGCGAGCTTTCGCTATTCGACAGACCTAGTTGGAGTTTAAACAGATACACGCATACACAAACACAATATTTACACCTACACCAACATTTAATTGTACACATAAAACACATAATTTCATAAAGACACCAACATTCGATTGCACACACAATCACACGTAATTTCATACATACGCATCCACACACATACTCACGAATCTACGTTAAAACTCCAACTACAAAATATTGAACAAAATATGAATAATAAACACCGATCACAAAGTAAATGTTGTTTAATTTCGCCAACCTCACTACCTTACAGCTACTCTAGACCTGGTGAACTACGCTAAACGACGTGAAGGAGTCCTCCAGAGTATTCGACGACACGAGCCACATCGCCGCCAGAGGTTTTAAAATTAAAAGGGTTAAGCAATTTCTTTCAAAAGCTTTAAGTAAATAACGACGCTGCATAAGTGCACGTCACAGTATACACAAGCCAAGTCAACTAAACAAAAAATATTAGTGTGATATAAGCTCACAAGGGAAGGTCACGATACGTTGTCGCTAGAATTTGATTCCGGCTGTGTTTATTACATTAAGGGCATCAAAACTAAATGTTTTCCAGAGTTATACGTGCCACTGGCCATTACCTTCGGAAAAATAGGGAAAAAACTGAACAGCTGATTAATAAAAGTAATATTTGCGATCGCGTTGGCCATGAAACCGTCAAAGACAAAATCGAAATTCTTCTATTTACCAATGCGCGCATCCTTTCCAAGTAAAATTGTGCAAAGTTTTTGAAAAAATCTTAAACGGTTCCGAAGAAAAACGCAAAAAACGAGGCCCTTGTAAAAACGGTATTCCCTATGTTATACGCCTATGCAAGTCGCATAGATATAGTAATACAGATATACGACAACTTGTCAATTCATAGCGCTTATGCAGGGGTTTCGTTTTTTACGTTTTTCTCCGGAACCGTTCAAGATTTTTTCAAAAACTTTGCACTATTTTACTTGCAAAGGATGCGCCTATCGGTAAATAGAAGAATTTCGATTTTATCTCTGACGGTTTCATGGCCAACGCGATCGCAAAAATGACCTTTTTGTACCAATTTTTCAGTTTTTCCCCTATTTTTCCGAAGGTAATGGCCAGTGGCACGTATAACTCTGGAAAACATTTAGTTTTGATGCCCTTGATGTAATAAACACAGCCGGAATCAAATTCTAGCGACAACGTATCGTGACCTTCCCTTGTCAGAAAAATCCATGGCTCTCATAGACAAATTCAGATGCTCGAAAATTACTACAGAAAATAAGAACTTGAAGCAAGTATAGCACCTTAGCCACTTGGGATGCAACTTATCATATAGCTCTGGCATGCGGCATACACATTAAAAAGAAATAATTCGAGTTATTGTGCAGAACAATACAAAAAACAATGGTAAAAAGAAAAAGTCGTACATCTGATTCAAGCCTCTGAAATAGTTTATCTCATTGGTCAAAAAATGTGCGAAATTATACGGGTTGGTCCACATGGAAGGGCCACTATTGGGATCTCGTAAAAGGTAGGAGTTACAAAGAAGTTTAAATCAGACAAGTTGTTCTCTTTTCGGAGATTTTTTAAGGAACAACTAATAAACAGGGTGTATAAGCTGTAACGTAAATCCTAAATTACATAAAAACAGTTAATAGTAAAAGAAGTTTTTGCAGGATTGTAGTCTATGTTAAGGTCTATAAATAATCCCAATAAAAAGTTACGATATTATTTAAAAAATTCAAAATTTTGAAAATATTTCTCAAAAATGCCTCCAACAATTTTTTTCAAATTTTAGTATGTTTATTTGTTTTAGTGAAATGCCGTTTGTTTCAACTCTCTTAAATTTCTGTTAAAGAAATTATGTTTTTTTAAAATGTTGAAAATATATTTTTTGAATTTGTGATTGTTCATATTCATAAACATTCGTACGAAGCGTCATTTTGACAGACGTCATTTACGTCATGTTGACAGATGTCATTAACAAATATGAAGTTAGGTAGAGCGCCTGGAGCGGCACTTTAAACTTTTTATTACCACTAATCACAAACACATCTATGGATATAAATTCAATATATGGCGATAGTCATTTCGTGGTCACATTAGTTAATATTCGCTTTAAAAAAACGATTTCTAACGTGATAAATTTTCACGCAGCGTTAAAAACAAGCCGTTTTTAACATCCTCTTTTATTCACAACACCAATTAATCTACAATTAAAGTATGTGGGATTAACATAAAGGAAGACTTGCTTTGCAGATACGAATTTTCGTGTATTCGGGCGGATTTTTTCGTCACAAGAGAAACAATTCAACGTTTTTACGTGCTTTTTAACGAGCTTGCATGTCGCTTGTCAGGAGACGCACCCATATGATAGATGTATTAATTTTGAAGCCTACCTCGCTCAAAATAACACGTAGATCTTTAATCATGAAATCTTTGTGTTAAATGCGGGTATTTGAGACCCTTTAAAACATACAACTTATGACCACCTTTGTAGTTTACAATTTCGTTTATAAATTACCCTAGAACAAGATAAATATTTATTCTCAAATCCTTTTATGTATGTAAATAGTGTTAATTATTGTTGTTTAAGTTGCTAGAATATATTTGTTTTTCTAATTTAATACAATTAGAATACCTGGCAACGAAAATGTAAATGATTTCAAACTTAGCAGAACACTGATATTCAAGTCTCTTATAAGGCAAAAAATAAAGGCATTCATAGCTAAAAATTCAATTTCCTACACACATACAAACCAAAATTCACATCAAATTGAGAAATGTAATTGACTGGTGTACATATATCATTGTCGAAAATAAATTTTCAATGATTGACGCATGCTAACAAATGTTAACATGTATAAATCGATTTAACGCGTTTGAATATTTCGTAGTGCGTATTCTAACATATCGGTAAAAGACAGAACAGCAGTTCCAAACATTTTTGATAATGACGTAGATTTGCCCTTCGCCTCCACCATATAATATCTATTATTGCGAGTAGTTCTCTTTGCAGTTTGCACATTCTTCATAAATTGTTTATTGTTAACTTATGACAGTTTAGGGCTTATGAAGATATTTTTTTCTCATTTCATTGATGTACGGGTTGTTAAGTTTATCTTTAAAAATAAGTAAGTTATTACAATTTTTTGTTTTGTTTATTCCAAGTTACCATAAAAAAACAGTACATAAATAAGCTAGCTGTACTTAATTAAACATAAAAAATTAAAAACTTAAATAATTTTTAATGTATTTTACATTTCATAATAGTTTATGATTTTTCATTTACTATTTCTATTAAATCAAAATTATAACATGCCTTGAAAGTGTAGCCTTCTCTCCATGGTCAATACAAATTTAAGATATGCTCTTTGTGGATAATAATGTTTTCCTAAGCATATTTCTTATTATCTGATGAATTGTCCTTTAAATAGCTAATCTGAAGTCATCAATTGTGTTGAATTGTTCAACTATTTCACCAAATAAAAAGAAATATGGCTAGGAAAACATTTGTTGCAGATCTCAAATTTGTATTGCTCATATTTATGAAGGCTACACCTTTAACATCTGTTATAATTTTGATTTAATAGTATTAGTAAGTGAAAAATCATAGATTATAAGGAAATGGAATTTTTTTTATATATTACTTAAATTTTAAATTTTTATGTGTTTATTGTTTAATTAAGTAAAACTAGTTTATGTATCCAATGTTTTGTTTTACATCAAAGCTAACATTAATGCAGTATTTACAATAACTTCATTATGGAACGAATGCAACAACATGAAAATGTACATTAAAGCCGGTGCATATCTACTTAGTGAACTTAGTCTCTTGAAACCTATTCATGTGGAGGCACAAAGTGCATCTGCTACCAGTGCAAAGGTTAAGGAGTTCTTAATCTTTTATAAAAAGCTGCGGTGTATCAGCTACAGCAACTGCCACCAAAATAACGAAAAATAATTTTTTCTGGTTAATAAATTCATAAAATTTGCGAGACTCTTCAGTATAACAGTCGTAGAGGCAATAAAAAATATTAATTAGATATTGTCTATATATTGTTTAATTAGAATACAGAGTGTTCCAATTATTGCACCAATTAAAATAGGATAACTTTAAACTACTAATAACGAAAAACAGAAACAAGATTATAGAGCATGTTATAATTGATTGCAAAAATAAGGTTTTGTATGGTTCGTGAACGCGCGTCATGTTTAACAGTCTGTCGAAAAAACTGCAGAAGTCAAGAACCTGTGCGTGATATACCCCCGTTTAATTTAAATAGGTACAACGACATTATATTTTAATATACACGAATTGTAAATTATTTAAAAAAGTGAAAATCCACACTTTTCATATCAACTTTACACGTCCTTTTTAAACAGTTTTAATTTATATTTGCTTGTAAACCCCCTCAGTTAACTTTCATGTTCGTGTAAATATTTGCCGGTGTTTATATTCAGGTGTACAGTTCGTAGAAAATACGGTAACACGAGTTTAAACTTAGATTTATCGCTGTAACTGCAGTCATAACAAGGTCGTATATGGCGATATATTAAGAATTCTGCTTCGGCTCGCAACTTTAGATTCCTTATCGGTCTTCAACACGGTTTAATGGGCGTTTTTTTTTGATACGAAAAATGTCAGGTTTCAGTTACTTTTCTGTATTTCTCGTTGCTGGCACTTTTGAGGGACTTGAACTTTTATCTGCGCTGTTAACCTACATTTATAAACTTATGATTTCCTCTGTGCTGTGATATCGGCTAATAAAAACCGAAAATTGTGCACTTGCGTGCAAATAAAATTGCAGTAATCGGTAAGTTATACGATAATAAAATAGACACGTAAACACGGTGAAAGAAAGTTTTAAAAATATGCTGTAAGTTAGTTCATTAGAAAGTTAAAGATAAATATAAAGATTTTTGCCCTTTAAACAAGCAATAAATTAAAAGAATCCTTCGAAATAATTATGGAGTGATATACAGTGCTGCTCAAAAGTATGAAAACAGACAAATATCTAGAACACGATTGAAGGTACCTATTACAATGAAATTTTAATATTAGGTCCACAACATTTTTCATACAATTGAGTTTGAACGTTTGCAAAGTCCTAAAATTCGATTAATAATGTATTAGGTATGCGAAAAAAACGCTGAATTTAAAAAAAGTTACTATAACTTTAAAAAAAAGTTAGGCTTGGGTCCGTATCCGGTTAAACTGAAACCGTATTGTAAACACACACAAAAATAGTTTATAGGATTTTGTAATTGTCTTATTACACTGGTCCAACTAGTAAATGCGACATACGATACAGGTCTAATATCATATTCCATTGTAACATTTTCTTTTAGTAGTGTTCTAGATATTTCTTATATTATTATAGTACTGCTTTTAATCGCGATACTTGCATAAACGAAGGATAAAAATACATCGTTTATGGTTACTTGGAATGGAATTATAGCTTTCCACAAAAAGTGGTGTGACTGTGTTTTTGCGAGAAGAACTTAATTGAAACAGAAGCTAGAATTACTTGAAGTGGGTGTTTTATTACTGCAAATGTTCTAGCTTTAGCTGTTTAGAAATCTCCCTTATTAAAATAGTTTTTAATTAATTAACGCCTAGAGAAGCAAGGTACCTTGATTGTAACGAGTTGTAACGGTTTACAAGCAAGCATGGAAGAATAAAATGTACTTGCAGTATACTTAAAGGATAAAAGATAAACAACTCAGTATGCTTTCTCTCACAGGAAGTGCGTGCTTTAGGACGAGAAATATGCTTTTTGTTGTGTGTTGTTCTGCTTTATACCGCGTGTCATAGAAGGCTCAATGTTTAACCTATTTAATTCGTGACTCGAGTGTAAAACGTGGAAAATACAAATATTACTGTTTTAAAATTAATGCGCCTATACATTTGTTCAAGCATCAAGGAATGCTTAGCATGTTTCTTTTCTGAACTTAACTTTCTTGTAACTTTTAAATCTTTATAAATGCGTTTAAACTTCCGGGCAGAATTTGGTGTTGCAAACCAAGGTACTTTTTGTGTCGATTTGTAACCGTGGACATGACTTGGATTTACCATTGCACACCGGAGACCAAGCAACAGTCAAAATAGTGGACAACGAGAAGTGAAGCAGCTCCGAAAAGGGTGAAAGCAAATCCATTGGCTGGAAAGGTTATGGCAACGGTATTTTTGGCAGAAGATATTCTTTTGGTTGATTATGTTGAGTTCTAAAAAAAGAAGAGTATTGCGTCAACTTACTTGGACAATTTTACCAAAATATTTGCGAGAAATAAAATAGTTCCGCTTCATCAAAAAAAGGGGTGTTTTTTATATTCGCGGATAGAGACAAAAGATAAAACGCAGTAGAACTAAATATGTTTCCGTTGTAATAGAAAGCAACTGCAACCAAACTCATTAGTTAGAATTATTCTTGCTACTCCGAAAACTAAAGCGCAAATTGTGCAAATGTTAAATGAAATGTTCTTATTTTAAACTAACAAAAAGCGTCTTCGTCTCTTTCTTTTAATAAAGTACCATCTTAATTACTTTATCAAGTTCAGAAAAACATTTGCTGAAGAATTTAGTTAAATAAGCTTTTGTAGAGAGTCTGCAAACGAATCTAATAAAAATTCAAAAACGTTTAGTTTACCGAAAATACTAAAATACTGGCATAAATTTACTTTGACTGACGAAAGAAGGGTATATTGTACATGTTAAAATTCATGCCATATGTCGATAGACTTTTATAAAACAGTTCTGAATTAGTTTTGTTTCAGTTTTAAAGAATTAATTGCGTTGTTAAGGTCATGTGATACATACCTACCCATAATAATTTTTGGCAGCGAGACACCTTTTTTCAGACCAGAGCCTGCAGTTGGTACATCCTATGGAACAGCCAAGCGGTGTCTTAATGACATACTAACACAAGAGCACAATGCTCATTGGAAAAAAGTAGCAGGACAAGCCCATTCTTAGGCTATCTTGCCTATGGTCTGCAGGATGAGCAGAGCAGACATCAGAGCAGCCACAGGAATCGTTACAGGACACTGTGGGCTAAAGAAACTTCTACATATTAAGGCTCTCAGAGACCGATATTTGCAGAGGATGTGGTGAAGAAGTGAAGGATTCACACTATCGGCGTAGACTTCTGGGGATGGTAAAAGCCAACCAAGAAGAGATAAAAAAGTCCTTTAAAGAATATTCTGGAGTTTTTCAAAAACACAGGACTTCTTTAAGGGACTATCACCAGAGGGTACAATAGACTAATGACTAATAGGTCGCAGTACAGGAACCTGAAAGGGGACCACCGACCACCTCCGAGTAAATGATAATAAAAAATACCCATAATAATATACTTCCTTACATTATTATTTTACTTTTTATACTATTTTTACAGTTATTTATAAAAAGAAAGTTAAAGTTTATGGTTGTTTTTATTTAAAAAAAAGTTTTATAACTGATTTTATTTAAGTCGATATTTCTTTAGAAAAATATAATTAAAAACAAAATTTTCTTAAAACGTGTCTCGCAATTTGGTTATCCTTATTAAAATTGTTGTAATCTAACTTATCTTTTTATCTAAACACCGTAAAAATACCATACACATGGAACAAACTCATAAGTAATAACCAGCTTAGTAGTAATTGATAGTCCTTCAAAACCATTAAAATTTTATAATTTTGAGTTTATCGTTTAGATAATGCATTAATTTAAGGCGTTGGAAATTTAAACGCATAAATATTTTTTCTTAACAGTGTGATTAAAACCAACTTTAAAGTCGATTTTCTCAAAACAATCTACATGTAATATGGAACAAAACAACTCTAGGGCGACGAAATGTAGGCATGTTCGAAAAGAATATATAAAAAAATAAAATTATGAATCTTGAATCTTTCAGTCTCTTTCTACCTCATTGCGCGAATATAAAAAACACCCCTCGTATGATCAACGTCTAATAATCAGCTAAATTCTATTGGTCATCTTCGAATTTGAATCAGTCTGTATACTTAAATCCTGGAAAACACCGGGCAAAAATGCATGAAGTCGCTCTTTCAATTTTTCATCAGCAACAAGTACTCTACAATCAATTCTTAGGACGTCTTTTTCTAAGCCATTACCATCGTTTTCATGACATTTACTTTCAGCCTCACACTTTCACTTTCATTGAACTAACTCCTTGCATTGTTTGCAATCGTTTCAAAGTCCGCTTCATCAAAACTCATACTTTATCCCTTACTCTACACTTCGACGGTATTATAAATGCTTTTAAGTAAGTTAATGGACCAATCTAGGACTATAAATCATTTTTTGAAAAGTATCCGATAGAAGGGAAATTTAAAAAATCGAGTTATAAAATTGTGTCTCATCAACTGAGTAACTTGTGTACCTATAAAATTATTGTAATTCACTAAAATTTTTATGTAATTAATTAATTTCGCTTGTAATACACTAGCAAGTGTTTGTTGTAATTTACTTGATGTAATTGGATTAACTGCAAATAACAACGGTAAACAACACGTTATACAATATGTAATTACCATAATTCAGCTGACTTGTAGAGAGTTGCACGTTAAACTGTGGTTAGTGTTTACATATTAAACAAACAAGGATAAAGGCATGAGCTCATAGGCGTTAATCTAAGACGGCGTGTGCACTGCTTTTTCATGCGCAACTTGAAGTGTATGCTCTTTTAAGCTTCGTATTTTCTTTTTAATTTAAACTGTGGAATGCTACTATGAATAGAAAAGTGTTTTAATGACCTAATGTTTGTGCGCCCTGGGAAAAACGTTATACAAGCTCCATTTTCAAAACTGCCTAATAAGGAACATGTATCGCCGTTGTTTAAGGTTCTTTTGTTTCGTTATTCTTTTGTCTTTTTGATGTTTTTTGAACTGATGCTGTGGTTTTTATTTTATAATAAGTCTTTAAATCTATTTCCTCTTTATTTTGTCCTTTATGCCAGGATGATGATTAAGGGGTTAAGTAAAATAGTTTTACTTGTACAGGTGAAACCTGTATTACTCCATAGGTACATCTGTAACTCGATTTACCTCAGTTGTTCGACTTTAGAAAGGGTCCGTTGAAATCGGTGCACACGAACTGTAAAAATTCTAATAACATCATTACCGTATTACCCTTAACGACCCTCCCTTTAATCATCCACTCTAATTGTATATTTAACAGAACCTCCATAAGTCGACTTTTCTCCATTACAGCTTGAAATGAAGAAAACAAAATTTTTTATCTTTGTTTTTTGTTCTACTTTTATGTTCAGTCGTAAGGTGCCACTGCTTGTAGAGAAAACGACAATATAATACAAGATTCCAAGAATAAAAATATTATTTAAACTGACAAAGTTGAGGATTTTCTACACCTCTTAGCATATCTACACACACAAACAATAATTATGATTAACAATGTCAGTGGTCCTTTTTTATCTGCCTGATTACTTTTTTGATTAATTTCGAAGCATGCCTTATAAAACAGAAAAATAGCCTAATTAAATTCCCCCTCAAAGCGAATTATTCCTGATGATAAAAGATATAATGACTTCAGTTCTTTTGTGCTTGAAAAATGTGCGTTTCCTAATCAATAAATCAAACGATTCTCCCAGTTTTATTAATATATGAGTCAGAAGAGGAAGCTACCAACAGAGGATGGATGTTTTGCTCATAACGAGCATGTTGACTTAAATTAAAATATATGTACGGCAGGGGGTTGGGGGTGGTAGATGGTGCTAATATCTTCGAATAAATCAAAGTTCAAAACAGTTTTGGGTCATTTCCTTGGTTGTGAAAAGTATATTAAAATGAATGAGTTTTACGTTTGTATGTAAACAGTAATTAGTGCTAAATATAAAGGGTTGAAAAATTCACATTTGTGTATGAAAACTGATGCCGTGAAATCTAGAGAACGCTTCATTACAATATCTTTATTTGAAGTCCGCAATATTGTCATTACGGTTTTAAATTTTATGTACGAATTAGGATACCGATCAACAACAATTTGAAATTTTGATTTTCGTTTTAGGTGGACTTATAAAACTTACTTTTGTGACACCCCACCTGGGATCAATTATTTTATTTTACCTCAATATTATTTCATTTACTGTTAAATGAATAACATTGAAACAAATGCTGACGTATCAATTACGACAACATGTAACACTTCAAAAGGGCCAAGTTATGAGGATTTCAACTTTAGTAAAACACATTAACTTTAAAATATTACGGTCATAACTTGAGTTCTGTAACGTCAATATTTGGGTTTCGTCAATCAATAAAGGATTTGTTGATGAATTTTTACATCATAATTAGGTCCGTCACACTTTATCATTAGATCAACAGCCTCCACGCAATTATACATTTTGTGGAAATTTTACAAAAAAGTTTTTTACACGTTTTCTCCGACAGTTGTAACTGCTAATTGCACAACATTTTCGATTACATTTTTTTGCTTAGTAGGCCTCTGCTAAGTTAATTATATTATTATTTTTTATATAACTGTGTCAGTAAAGTCAATTTTTGGCATTAGCAATATGATTGTGCCATTAGCGTAAGGTTAAATTAAGTCATCAACTTTGTTAAGATACTCCTACCTATATTGATCATGTTAGATTTAGTGAAAAGAAGAATGTATGTTTTCTCTTCCTCCTTCTTCTTCTTAATCGGGTCCTCTTGTACCTTTGGTGTCGAGGTAAGTTTCCTAGTTTTTGATTATGTTTCTCCACCTCTATCTATTACTGACTAACTGTGGCACATCAATCCAGCCGACTCTTTTTCTTCTTCGTTTTCCCGTTTTGTCCATGGTCTTCCTCTACTTATTTTTCCCCCCTCAAACTTCGTTTTTCATCCCATTTTTGCGTATTTGCTTTTTGGCACGCGTAGAGGATGTCCCAGCCATCTGAATTGGTTTGTCTCCATATTTTTCCTTATGTCTTTCACTCCTAGACTTTTGCTGATTTTATCGTTATCGTTATCCCTTAGTCTACATCCTTTTATTCTTCTTAAAAATCTGATCTCCTGCGTCTGTTTTTGCTTTATTGTTAGTACCTACCTACCCAAGTTTCTGATCTATAAGTAAGAATTGGTACGTACGCTGCATTAAATTCTCGCGTCTTAGTTTCTTTTGAGATCTTCTTACTTATCAAGCATTTACTAGTGGCGTGGTTCAATTATCGTTCTTAAAATGTATGTATGTATATATCATAGTTCTTTTAATTATATTTCCATTTAAAATGCGATAAATAAGTTTGTTTTTCATGCCAATGATTCTGTCATATATGTAGACTATATTTTTATCTCTTTTGTTCAAGTTCCTTTCGAATGCTTTTGTAAAGTAAAAATGATACTACATTAATAATAACTTTAAAGTTTAAAAATCCCTTACGTGAAATTAAATGACTAGATAGAAACTGTGCGAACATATTTCAAATATTTTACTTGGGGAACAAACAAAATCGTATAGTTTAATAGACACTAAGTATAAAAATAATTGAAGATCAGCAACTCGACAATTTGCTTACGCGCTTACGGTTTAATTGTGACAGTTGAGGATTGATATCTAACCGGCCGCACGTGGTTGGAGTGGAGGGGTGAAAAGCTCTATCGATTCCGCTCCCGCTTTCCCGTGACGTCATATGTCCGTGCTTTTGGTGGCTCAGTGGCGCACCGAGAGTTTTACTTTCTGTTTTAAGTCGGCGAAGTGTCGCGTAAACAGACACGACGGAAGTGCATTTCCAGCTGTAAACACAGTCTTAACATCGTGCGTAACTAGTGGTGAGGTTGACATACAAGCAGGTGGTTGATACTAAATGCGCTCACGTTTGACACTGATCGTCATACATCGAAGCGTGTAGCTGGAGATTTAATAATAGAATGTTGAAAAATTTAAAAATATCCGGCTACTACCAGAAATTTCGACATTTCTTAGCAAATTACAGAAAAAAGTAGCAGGAATTTATTTTATGTTTATTTAGGTGTGTCATATTTTCCAAGTAAAGAGATGTTGGCAAGAAGCCTGCGAAAAGCCAGTTGGATATTTAAGAAAAACAGAATTTTTTACGCTAATCTACAAAGTACGATATTTGCTTATACAACGTGAACCAAATTCGAATGTTTTACGGGGTATCTCGGTTACTGTAATAGTTAGCGAAAATCTGATATCGGCCTCTTGGTTTTTTTTTTTTTGAGAAAAGGACGCCTATGTAATCAGATTTTTTATATCGCTTACCATTTTGGCACTATAGACGAAAAATGAGATTTCATAACTTTTGCAACTTAATTTTAACTTTTTTGTTTATTTAAATAGAACAAAATGTTATAAAGGTTTTTTATACAGATCTTTATGCTTAATTTATAAACAAAATTACATTGTTTAGCGACGTCGACTTTTTAGATACGAAGCTGGTGATAACTATATGAAAGAGCATTTTTTTACCTTTTTTAAAATATAGTCTTATATATTTGGTTCAAAAAATAACCGAGATATGGCTAATTTTGTAAACATTTCCTGATCAAAGTAATGTTTTAAATTAAAAAACAACTAAATGTCATTTCCAAGCCAATTCTGCATCAACCGCTACGTTTTTAGCACTTACAATGTAAACTTCTAACACATTAAACTTTTCAAAGTGATCAAATTTAACCATGCTGAATACCGCAATAAACAGTTATAAAATACAAAATAATACACGGTTTGCTTATAAACTGAAACATTTATTTGGATATTTGACGGACCGTACTGTACATAGGTCGCACTGTTGAGGTTATCTTTATTGTTGTTAATTATGGCCCGTGATCCTCTTTATATGATGATTGGGCCCTCAAACGTTGTTTTACGTAATACACAGGTCTAGAGCAATTATTACACAGAAACAAATAAAACACAACAGTTTTTAACAACAAACTCCTTTATTTCTCGACCGGCGGTACATTTCTCGGTGTTTGATTCTTAACTACCCCAGCGCGACCGTCCCAAGATTTTAGGTTTCCTGTTGCTGTCCCTTTTTTATTGTTGTTGCATCTTTGTCATTCTTTCCTATAAACACATATTTTTGCGAGTAGTTTGTTCTAGTTATGATGTAAAAATTTATCAACAAATCCTTTGTTGATTGACGGTACTGACGTTGTAGAATTCAAGTTAAGACCGTAATATTTTAACATTAATGTGTTTTACTAAAGTTGAACTCCTCATAACTTGGCCCTTTTGAAGTGTTACATGTTGTAGTAATTGCGTCAGCATTTGTTCCAATGTTATTCATTTCAAACTAAATGAATCAACATTGAGGTAAAATAAAATTATTGATCTCAGGCGGGGTGTCACAGATAAAACTATATATTTTTGAAAAGCTAAGCAAATTCTCTTTTATATAGTTATGGCCAACTAGCGTTTCTTAAAAAAAACATAAGTTAACATCATATTTCGAAGATCTAGGACGCTAATTTTTTTAAAAAATTAAGCATAAAAATCTGTATAGAAAAATCTTTCCAACATTTTGCTCTATTTAAATAAATAAAGAAGTTCTAATACATTTTCAAAAATGATGTTATTTTATTTATAGTCTGTGGTGCCAAAATGGAAAGCGATTTAAAAAATCTGATTGCTGGGCGTTCTTTTCCCAAAAAAATAGCCCAAGAGACCACACAGGCGTTCATTCTAAAGAAAAAATAGCCTAAGAGACCGATATCAGATGTTCGTTAAACTTAAACCAATGTAATACCGGTTAAGACCGGTGCAATTAACCGGTTAATTTATCGGTGCATTTTGAAAAGTGCCTTATTACGGTAACCGAGATATTTCGTAAAACATTCAAATTTGGTCCACCCTGTCCAATAAAAGGTTTCTCACCAAAGATATTTAAATTAGATGTAATAGAAATTTAAAACTTTTTAGCAAGATATTTGAACAGGTTGATAGAAGAATTTCTAAATAGACATTGATATCTGATTTTCGCTGTAATGAGCCTTTTTAATCTATTATTATTTACTTTGCACGACTTTGCATCGACAATATCTTTTTAATTTTTTCTGAGTGATTATAGCTGATATATCTTCAAACCATATAATATCGTTGTGATAAAAATGAAAGTTGACCAGAAAAACTTAAATCTTAAATAAACTAACTCATTTTGTAACATTATTACCGCCTTAACTAATTTAAAGAAAAAACAATGTAAAATATATGTTAATATAAACCAAAAGTTACGATGCCACTGGTGCCAATAGTGCTAATAAAATTTTACAAGCACTTGCACCAACAATAAAAATTTAAAAATACACCTACGAATGACCCATGAACAAAAGAATTTTCAGTTAACTTATCTGTAAACCGACTGGCCAAACTGCATACCTCGCTTTTCGGCAGTTCGTTTTCCGACGCTTCGCTCAAACGACTTTTGCAGAGTATAAGACTAGCATATTATGGCAAAATTGCACGGGCACAATATTTATTTAAGTTATAAATGCTTTATTTACGTCAGTTGGGCACGTATATGACGATTGCAATGCCTTGATATGTGGAAAACGGCTTTTCGTATTACGAAAACGGTCTAAAATCTAATATGTAAATACCTGGGTATGACAGTAATTGTAAGTATGGCAACGATGATTACATTTGACCGTAATCAAAGTTATTTTAGGCTCAAAACATGCTTGAATGGACAACAGGCATTAAACTCCAACTTAAATAAAACCACACCGTGTTAACCCGATATATTTTTGTATTGTTGACGTCATGCAACTCAAAGTTGTAAAGATTTTATTTGTTGTGGCTAATAATTACAGAATACATTTCAAGTTTTCTTGAAAACTTGGAGTATAATAGAAACTGTGTAAATGTTATTCCTTGTCGTGTTACATAGTAATTAATAACATCAATATTATTGTTTTTAGGGTTGATAAGTACAAACTCGTGATGTCGATTTATTTTCAGGCAATAGTTACGCCCCGCTTTAACATTTCCATTTTCTAATCAACGTTGTAATATAGAACTGCAACTCTTGATATTAAGTTGTAATTTGCATAATGTAAAACATCAATTGTTAATACTCCATGAATAACTTACTAGAATATGTACTTAAAAGCAAATTTTGCTTTGCTTTTGTGAATAAAAAATGTTTTAAATATACATTAAAATTAAATTAATGAAAATACATTTTATTTTCAGAGTATTAAAATAATATTTTAAATTCCTTTTATGTATATAACATGTGTATTTTACGGTGACGCCAAAAAAAAAACAATATTCTACAAAAATATTTTTTGCTATTATACGAATATCGCTATTTAATCGTGTGTAACAGAATATACACTTATTCTCTGGATTTTTACTTTCGCCGTACATAGTATGAAGAAAGTGTTGTGATCGCGAAAATGTTCGAATTCCAGATTTCGACGGATACATACGTTTTAAGGTCCCCTGAACATTTTTGACATGTTATCGATAGCACATTCAAAAGTATATTACAAAGTGCGTGTTTTTTTTAAATAATAACTTGTATACAGGTGTTTAAATCATAACGACAATCCTAAATTACATATAAACGGTGATAGAAAAAACAATTCTGTTTATGTAGGACTGCAGTCTATGTTAAGGTCTATAAAAAACCCCAATAACTTTTCTTGGTAAAATTTAAAATTACGATATTATTAAAACAATTCAAATTTTTTAAACTTTTTCTCGAAAACGGCTCCAACAATTTTTTTTCAAATTTTAGATGTTGAAAAGTTTATTTTTGTAGTGAAATGCCGTTTGCCTCAACTTTCTTGAATTTCTCTTAAATTTTTTTAATATTTTTAAAATATTTTTTTTAAAAAGCTGTGGTTGTTCATATTCATAAACATTCGCATGAAACGTCATTTTGTCAGACATCATTTACGTCATGTTGATAGATGCAATTAACAAAAATGAGGTAGGTAGAGCGCCTGGAGCGGCATTTTCAACTATACCTATATGAACCCACTAATACACAAACATACATAAGGACATAAATACAATATTCATGGTAAAAGTCATTTGTTGGCCACACCAGTTTATTTTTATTAACAAAGGTAAAGAAGAAATTAAAGATTTAAAATCTAACTTTTTTTTCAGGTTTTTTGTCTGTATTTAACGTCTCAAGGATTTTTTTCTCAATATACCAAAGTGTTCCTACGTAGCTCTTTAAAATAGAAATATTTTGTCTAATTTAACCGGCTTTGTCTCGTTTACAATTTACCAATAATGTCCCACCTATGTGACGCTTCCTGTAAACATTGAATGATATAAATGAATTCGCTCAAAATCGTAAACTTGTTTACAACGTAATCTACATGTTACAGTGTGTTGTATGAAAATACATTATTAAAAAGGCTTCTTTCAATCGCATGAAACCATTAAGCTGAGCGTGAAACATTGCAAGTGTTTTAAGTTAAGTGTTACCTCTATCAATAACCTTGTCCAGTGCAATTTTGGATGATAAGCCATACGAGATGTTATCATCAAAATGCTGACACCATCGCTACACGAGTCTTCTAGCTTACTTTACCTATTACAGCCATATTTAACCCTCAAACCGGTGCGACCCTTATTTTTACAAGACCAGACGCATGGCGTACTTTGTCCATGGCACATTTAAAAACAAATAACTTCTGTGTTTGATAGTATTAGCTATATATTTTTTTCAATATGATATTTTATGTTTAACAAATACAACTTATAATGATATTACTTCACAAAACAAATTATATTCCAATGTAATAAAAATTATATTTCCAAAACTATTTTTATTTAATAAGGTTGTAAATTTTTTTAAATTGATATGAATTACATTCTTCAACGCTCATGTTCGACAAATACATGTGGTTAGGCATGATTTTTGCAAGAAAACTGATTGCAAGAATCACAATAAATTATCGCGTCCACATTTTTTCTTACAGAACTGGATTAATAAAGTATTATCATCAGCCTACTACAGATCTTTAAGTTACGAAAGGTACTCAATTGAAAGTCAAAATGACACTAAAGGAATACACAAAGTAGAAAGTACGATTAGATTATAAGCTTTTTAATAGACCATAAAATTCTCTACAAAATTGGTTTTAATTATTTTAGAAACAGAGTTACCACATTGAATTTAATAACATTGGCGTACTTTATATTCCAGCGCGTCCGCTTGAGGGTTAAGAGCCTTTATAGCATTCTTATAGGCCTATTTCGTCGACTCCTTAAAATAAGTATTTAGCCAGTAGGGAGCATGAGACAGCAACCTAACCCACTTGTCAAATGCAAACTACTTGACAAATCCCCATAAAACTTTAAAGTCAAACTAAGGATGACACTCAAAAACATAAACAATTAAAGACACTATAGACATAACCATATTCCTATTACCGTGTTATAAAAACATCTACGTTGACTTGTTATATAAAATAAAAGATTTATTGGAAAACTTTTTTATAAATATGGCAGAACTGTGAACATGTTTTGCGGTAAAAACCAGCGGCAGTAACAAGTTAAAGTTTGAAATTGCTTTCTCTGGGGAGTACGGAATGTTCACAATGTTGCATGTCAATGTGTGTTGTAAAATCATTGGGATCAATCAAATCCTATTGCAGGCGTTATTGTTTTACATGTGCACGTATTTTATATATTTTTTAGCACGTTTCCACTAATCCGAATAAACCTTTTAGTGATTCGGAAAACGGAATAAAATTATTTCTATGAATAAACGAATGCTATCACAGTAAAATAAATCGTTCAGTGACGTGTAAAGGATAATTATAACAACAAAAAATCAGTGCGACTAAATTAAACTACAATTTTAATGTTATAACATTAAAAAAGTAATGTTCATAAAAATATCTGAATAACCTATTACTAAAAGGTTAAAACCGTGTACTATATACTTTTATTTTGTATTAACTTTGTGAACGAACTACTACACTTCAAAAAGCCCTCCAAGTGCCCTTGGCTTATATAGAAACCTGAAAGTATTCTTTGCAAAACATTTCCAGAGGAAAAGCATTCAACATATTTTAAAAGCATGTTACCTAAAATCGACATAACGTTAGTTTCTATAATATTTGAGATTAACTTTTGCTTTTTAATATATTAATTATTACATTACAATTTTTTTAGGCTTTGAAGTAATTATTTGATGCGATTGAATTATCCTATTAGTTTCACATATAAACTAAAATATTAAAAATTTTTACACTGCACATAAAATTAAAATCCAAGTCGTTTACAAAATCACTTGCAGTAATTGTAAAATGTAAATGTAAAACATGATAAAGGGCACAATTAATTCCACCACATAAACTCCATTGGTCCCATTTTAGTAATAATAAACAAAAATTAGTGAGAACATGAGTTGTTCAGTTAAGAAATGATAATTGTGCCAGATATAAACAGACAAGGCTGGGATTGTTAGTTAATGCTGAATTGCTAAAAACTTAGGTCGTCTTTAGTCATTAGCTTAAAACTAGATCCTGCATTATTCATCGTTAATTTGCTTCAAACTTGGGCCCATCGCTAGTCATTTGCTTACAACTTGGACCTATAATTACTTATCCTTGATTTGCTTTAAACTTGGATCTATCGTGACCCGTAAGTAAATTGCTTAAGACTTGGGTTTGTCATTACTTATCGTTAATTTACTTAATACTTGGGTCTATCGTCAACAATTTACTTACAGCTTGGGCCTATCATTACTTTTTGTTGATTTGCTTACGACTTGGGTCTATCGTAAATCATTTGCTTAAAACTTGGACCAGTCATTATCCATCGTTAACTGAATTCAAACTTGGGTCCATCGGGAGTAATTTGCTTAAAACTTGGGTCTATCGCAAGTCATTTGCTTAAAACTTGGGTTTGTCATTACTAATCGTTAATTTACTTAATACTTGGGTCTATCGTTAACAATTTACTTACAGCTTGGGCCTATCATTACTTTTTGTTGATTTGCTTACGACTTGGGTCTATCGTAAATCATTTGCTTAAAACTTGGACCAGTCATTATCCATCGTTAACTGAATTCAAACTTGGGTCCATCGGGAGTCATTTGCTTAAAACTTGGGTCTATCGCAAGTCATTTGCTTAAAACTTGGGTTTGTCATTACTAATCGTTAATTTACTTAATACTTGGGTCTATCGTTAACAATTTACTTACAGCTTAGGCCTATCATTACTTTTTATTGATTTGCTTAAGACTTGGATCTATCGTAAATCATTTGCTTAAAACTTGGACCTGTCAGTATCCATCGTTAATTGAATTCAAACTTGGGTCTATCGCAAGTCAGTTGCTTCAAACTTGAGTTTGTCATTACTTAACGTTGATTTGCTTAAACTTGAGTTTATTGTTAATCATTTGCTTAAAACTTGAGCCTCTAATAAGGTGTTGTTAATTTGCTAACAGCTTAGGTTTATCGTTAGTCATTTGCTTAAAGTTTAAGCCTGTAACTGCATATAGTCAATTTGCTTAAAACTTGAGTCTATCGATAGCCTTTGGCTTAAAATTTGGATCCAATATTGCTTATCATTAATTTGCTTAAATTTTGGGTCTATTTGTCATTTTCTGATTTGTTTATCACTTGGGCACGCTGCTAGCTACTGCGAATTTGCTTAAAGCTTGGGTCCATCATAAGTCATTTGCTTAAAATTCGAATGTTATTACTTATCGCTAATTTGTTCTAAGCTTGGTTCGACCATTGGTCTTTTGCTGAAAAATTGGACTTTTGGTTAATTATTTTTAATTGGCTTAAAATTTTAATCCAACGCTAGTAACTTGTTTAAAACTTAGGCCCAAATCACTCTCCGTTAATACAAACTGAGTATTATCTACTTGTAAATAAAATAAACAATATTTGCAAATTTTTCGTTTTTTACTAAACAAAAGGTTACAGAAAACTTGCAGTAAAAAATTGTGTTTAAATGCATGTTGAAAGACTGCATCGACTTGTTTTGATGCAACAAATTTTTAAGTTCTGAGGGCGATTATGTTGAAAATTGTGTCAATACAACTACATACACTAAAAATATGTTACATTTTGTCACATAAAATTAGTCATACTCCTTCGTCGTGCCTCGTAAAAAGCTCATAATGAAGTAGGTACATGCTAGTTTTGTCATTTTTATTAGCCTTTTTACGAGTGATTTTTTAAAGGTTTTTAAGTGTAATTTATTATGTAGATTTATAACTGTTGTATGTTTTTAAAAGTATTGTTTCACGATAATGTAACAACATTTACAAGCTATTTAATGTAGGCCATGCTGTATTTTACTTAAGGCTCATAAGAAAGCAGGGAATAAAAACTAATTACTATTGTTCTAATCAAGATAAAAGTGACCAGTTATTTGCGTATGCATAGCTACCAAAAAGTAAAAGTGCCTGCGTGTCTTGATAAAATCCTGTGTAAGTATTTCTGCATATAAGTATGCTAATACTGGCTATCCACATATTTATAGCTCGTAGAAATATTGCGTGCGAGTTCTGAAGCTTTCACCTCTGTTTTATGAGCAGTTTTTTTAAATCCGTGATATACATATGATAAAGCAGAATGTATAGCAAAACTGTTGTAGCTGCTAGATAATTTTGCAAACAAGGGAATGGAATTTGCTGTAAAAATTCATTCGATTATTATTATAATGAAAGGTAAACAATGTAAAAAACACAACGGAAATGTTTGTTAAAATTATTAGGAAAAAATCTGGAATTTGAAAATTTTCGCGATCACAATACTTTCTTCATACTACATATGGCGAAAGTAAAAATTGACTAATTTGTAAAAGAGCGTAGTTGGCTTAAAACTTTATACAAACGTTACAAACATCATAATCATTATTTCGCTCTAAATAGCTTCAAAAATTTGTAATTTTTTTTTGAAAATGCAAAGTTTTTAGTAGTTTACCAAAAAAAATCGAAACAATGTTGAAATTAAGCAATTGTCCTAAAACGCATTAACAACACTATAAGTTAATAATTATGTACCCACAGTCCAGAAAAGTTCTGATTATAAAACATTAATAAAAAAAATGAAAAAGCTTTTACACTATTTTGTGGAAAATTTGAAAATTGTCTTATTTTAACATATTTTAAATGCAATCTAAACAACAATTACATGTTCAGTTATATTAGCAAAGTTGGGCAGAATTTCAAGACGCGTTTAATGCTCTTTAACATTTGACCAACACCTTTAACTTTTTTTAAATATTTTGAAAAACTAAAAACACACGATTTTTTCAACGGTTAATAATTCCATAGCCACGTACGTTAAAATTAAAATGTGAAATGTTTTCTGTAGATATTCAAAATTTGCTAATATTATTATTGTCAAAATGAGTTTGCAACGACGTCGTTGCGGATATCAGCAAATTTAGTCTCCAAAATTTTTTTTTGTGTCAAGGGATGGGATGGTAATGTCTAAATTTTTTGGGGTAAAATAATTTTTTTTAATACTAAACCATTTGGCTTAAAATACATTCGTTATTTACATATGCATCTTAAAAAACAATAATTTACCTTACGTTTATCTAAATTACGATAAAAAATGTTTCATCAAAATGTGTAAATAAAATCGTTGGACTTCAAGACATGCAATTGGTTAAACTTGTACTGTACAACACAAACAAAAATATACACACAACTCAAGAGGCATAAATGCTTTTTATTAAATCACCAACAAAATCCCTTTGCTACAAACTCCTCTGTGATAAAAATCCCCTGTGGTAACTCTAGTGCAAAATCTTTCTATCAGACTTTAAAGACACTTGAAAGTTTTGGATTTATATTTTAATGACTACTGTGTGTGGTTATTGTTTTTACTTCTGGACGAAAGTTTAGGTTAAAAAAAATATTCCAAAAACATCACGAATTGTACCAGTGAAGTAACTTTCATCCGATCAATTAACCACACAAATACAGGGTGAATATTATGTTCCAGGCCGATGTTGTTTTTGAATAACCCGGAAATGAATCACATTTTTTTAAATTTGGATTTTTTTATTCAACAGTAGGCTTATCACAATTATGTATGGAATATGACATCGCTCAAGTGACCACCTCTGGCAGCGTTACAAATGCCTGTTCTTTTAATCACATTTTTCATGACATTCTCGCACGTTTCGCGTGTTATTTCCGCAATTTCATGTCGAATATTGTCCTGAAGCATTGGAATTGTTGTTGGTTTATTAGCGTAGACTTTTCCTTTCAGGTACCCCCACAGAAAATAGTCGGGTGACGTTAAATCGGGTGATCGCGGGGGCCAGTCTACTATACGTTGAATCGTTGACTTGCATGGCACATGATGAAGTCCAAAAATATCACGCAGTTTTCTTCGCGTATTCACAATTGAACGATTATTCAGATAAAATATTTTAATGACTTCAACACGTTGTTGAGGCGTCAGATGCTCCATAATAAATTGTAATTGACTACTCTTTAAGACTGCCAATTACTAAATGTCAAATGGCCCCCGCGATCACCCAGAGGTGGTCACTTGAGCGATGTCATATTCCATACATAATTGTCATAAGCCTACTGTTGAATAAAAAAATCCAAATTTAAAAAAATGTGATTCATTTCCGGGTTATTTAAAAACAACATCGGCCTGGAACATAATATTCACCCTGTATAAGCAATTCGCAGATTTATAAACAATTTTGTTCGCTTAAATTTAAATGGCAGATTTAAATCATACGCTTTTCTGTTTTTCCTGCGCTTGTCGATTCCTGTCATGTTTCGTGAAATTATTTTATTCCAAGCACTGGAGTATGTTTCTGGCATATGAAAACCGATCCACGAAATGTATAAATTCGTATTATCTAAGCTCTAAATAATTTTACAAAATACGTTAGGCAGAATTCAAAAAATACGTTTTACCGTTTTTGCCGCACTAATAAAAGCAATAATTGGCAAATATTTAAAACTAAGGGCACGCAAAACAGTTTGTGACAAAACGAAAAAGGTTAAAAATCTATTGTAAAATTAAAATTTAGGGCAAAATGTTTTAAATCCTAAATTATTTGATCACCGTCAAGTATTAAACTAATATAAACTTTGCTGCTCAGACATTTCAAAACGGATTTACAAATATATAAAAGCTGTTTTACAAAAGCAATGTAAAAATAACTGTCCAGGACATAAAATGAAAATAACAAAAGGCCAACAATTATAAACATACATTAACAGTCGCACAGTGGGGTATTTGCCTGATCTAGCTGGCCAAAATTATTTTTGTTATTTAATTGATTCAAAATAAGCTTATTACTTAAGCCTAATATTTAAAATAATATTTTTAGCAAAAAGAATCGTTTTTTTTATTAGCATTATATACAGGGTGGTCCAAATTTGATGGGATTATATGTATATCTCGCTTAATATTCAAGATAGAGAAACGGTTAATTTACCAAAAATGTGCATTTTTTTGAGACAAACTCCGAACCGTTTTCAAAAATAAGCTATCATTTCCGGTTTTTAAGTTATTAGAAAAAAAAAGTTTTTTGTCATATTTATAATTTGTTATTTTAGGAATTATCCAAAAAAAAATAGAATATTATTTTTAGTTATTTTTATGAAGAATTTAACAATAGTATAAAAAAAAATTACGCGCGCCGTTAATAAGTTATGACACAAACTTGCGTTTTTTTAAATAAAAGGTATAGTTGACTATGACTTATTTAAATTCCTTGTTTTTTTCTTATTCCAAATAGGTAATGGTTAATGTAGTTATTTTTAATAATACCTATGCAAGTTACAATTTTTTTTGAATGAACGTTATAAGTATTTTACTGCGTTCACTCGACTCCTTAAATGTCCTTAATGAGGGGCGCCACAAACACTGTGTTTGTTCTGGTATATCAAATATGCGCTGAAACCAATCATGATTTTTTTGTTTAAAGATATTTTCTTTGTTATGGGCTGCCACCCATCTACGTTTTATCTCCGATTTTATGTAGGAAAATTTGTTTTATTGCTTTTTTGTTGTTGTTTTGAATAACATGCACTGTTTATTAAATAATTTTGGGTAATCTAAAATTGTTCGTTGATATTAGTATTTTCATGTTGCCGCATGATGTTAAATATATCTATTCTAGTTAATTTTTGGTTTTCTGATGATGCTAAAAGTAAAAAAAAAAACATTTTACAACAAAAGAAACTATGACTCATAAAAATGACATTTATGACTATAGAATTTATCTGGCCTACTACAAGTAAAACGTAGCGAATCCGGGGCAACCTTATTTATTTTCTTAAACTTAAAACCTTTCTTTTTGTATTGACGTAAAGAAAAATATCGGGACGCACCCTGAAGTACAACAAAAACCTACGGTTTCTTTAAAAATCAGCAAAAGAATTTAATAAAAAACGATGGTTTTTGAATGGAAATTTTAGTATTTTAAAATTATTGAAATTTCATTAAACTATTTTAAAAATCTTCTCACTTATCTGCTTCGCAATGATCCATACTTTAACACTCTTTGAGACTTGTTTGAAAAAACTAGTCAAACAATTAAAAGAATGAGGTACACTTACAATGACAACCAAATAATTGCACTATTGAAACATTTGAATTATGATTGACTGGAGTGGATTACAGATGGCGCTGAGAAGTAAAAGATGATGGCAACTGTTCTTTGACTATTTAACTCTCTTAAGTAGTAATTTATTTTGACCCGTGATTAATTTGAAAAATCGACTTTTGGCCAGCTAAATCAGGCAAATACCCCACTGTGAGTCGTGAAGTTTGTGTTTAATTATTTGTAAACGAAACTTTTACAATTACAATTCCCTTTGCAGATATTAAAATAAAAGAAATATTTATAAACAAGGGTTTACTTAAAACAAAGCTACAGCTTTTAAAATAATATGCTTTAAGCTTGGTACATAAAACGGAATTAAATCAAATGTAAATATTTAAATCATACGAACTAAAGGAGATAATTTTTTATTCAGGTCACAATAAAGTGCTCCTCAGAAACATCCTTTTAATTATGCTCTTTTAATTTCGTTTTAAAAACCGTAACGATTAAAACTTCAAGGATAAAATCGTTGAGAGAGTAGAATCTTTTAAGATATTTTATGTTTATTCACCCCTGTTCCAAATACTAATAAATTGGTGGCGCCAGTTTTGTCCGACGCCAAAAGCAAGTCTACCATGCTCTCTATATTTCGTTTTTATTCGTCTAACTTATTTCAAGGGGCAAAAAACGGTTTAATGATACTACGTACATAAACTTTTTAGGTGCACTCCATAAGGAGAAACCAGGAAGTAAGGATACTGAATTATAATGACGCATTTTGAAGTGGATTTTGCTATTTAATAATAAAAGGTGAAATAACATACAGTTATTACTCGCAGAATTCGGTTCGTTTCGTTCATTATCATAATCAATTATAGTAATACTACCATATTTTGGCGATAAACAGGCAGTAGTCTCAAGCCTGTGTGACACGGTGTAAATTTCTGTATAAAATCTAATACAAAATATCTTGCATTGTTTTTCTTATACAGAATTCTATTTATTTAAAACTGTGTGTGACACTGATACAATTTTATGTACAAGTTACTGTACATGCCCATGCGCCTAAACAGTATAAACACAAATATGCACTCCCTCTTAAAACAAGGTATTTATCCCTTGTAATAGCCATTTTAAACAGTAGCAACATCCTGCTTCGGATTACCAAGAATTAACTGTTAACAGAAATTTCTATTGTTTATATTTCTTTTAGCTGCAGATGTTCAAAATCAGTTGTTAGTCGCCATTATTCACGAACTGAATGCGCATCTGTAGCACGACGTTTCTGTATCAAAACTTGCATGGAAATATGACAAGCCGTATAGTGTATAGTATTTTCTGTACAAGAAACTGCATGGAACGCTTGTACATGCAAGAAACTGTACAGAATTTTGTCCGAGAAACCTGTATGACACGATATAAGATTTTCTGTATAATATTTGGTACAAATTTCTACACAGAATGTTTCATCGTGTCGCACGGGCTTTAAAATGGTTTGGTCTTTCTGTAAGAAATAATTCTTAAGATAAACAGGATTAGTAATTCTTAATTAAATCTATTTTACGAGTATGTTACGTACAATTTTTTTTCTGCGTCCGCCACTGACATCAAAATCACTATCGTCACAATCCATAATTAAACAATAACTTAACAAACTGTAGGTGAAAACTCGGTTGGTGGTTTAATGACGCTTGTTTGACAGCGCAAATCAACAAAACAACTCATCACCATGGCAACCAGCTACTTTCCGTCCTAGGCCGGTAAACACAACTCATTACCATGGTAGTCAGTTACTTTTTGGCCTAGGCCAGTGAAGATGTATTTTCCAGCCTGAAAATTAATCGGAAACAACTGATTTTCTGGACGGACGCAGAAAAAAATATTGTCCGTAGCATACCCGTAAAGTCTCCCGTAAAGTGACTCGTATGCTTTCAGGACTCACCTACGGCTCGTCCAAAAACTGCCTACTCGTCCAGTAAAGTAAAACTTTTCGGTCTTGTTACGGAAATAACAATTATACTAACTATAAAGAAATGTTACTTATATTTTTTTCAGCATACATAATTTCGCACAGATGTAAACGAATCGTCATTTTTTATTACTATAAAATAACTTAAGTCACTTTACAAATTAGCAATTAATAAAACTCACACGATTATGTTGATTTTGTCCAATGCGTTTCACTGAAAAGATGTTTGATAAGACAGTAATTTAAGAAAATTGATTAGTAAATTATGTAATATAAGTAATTTGTATAATGCGTTTTAATATGGTTTTATTTAGGTAAGTATTTTTTTATTATCATGAATATTCATGAAATACATAAGTAATAAGTAACTTCATCAGTACATTTGGAAATACAAGTATAAGTAATTTAGGTATACAAAGTATTTCATAAAAAAGTTTATTTATGTATTGAATCATCGTCATTAATAGGATAGTGATGAAGTCTTCAACATTTCACTTTTGGAGGTGTATAACGAAGCAAATTCAATATCATGGCCTTCTCAAAAAAATTGTATTTGCACTTCTGTTTCACAGTTAAATTTCTATTGAAGAAAATAGTAATGATTTTGAAAGTAATTGCAAGTAAAATGTTGAAAGATAACAATACCATTCATTTTTGTAATCGTAAACAGCTTTAACTAATTTTCGTAAAAAATGACTTATGCCACTTTCAAAACAAATGGCTCATATTTATTACCTTAAATATATTTTTTGTGCGATCGTACTAGAAACAGCTGTTTGACGGACGCGTTAGCAACCATAAAGTACTGCATTACCGGCCCTATCCTTAGCAACGGCCGTAAAAATTACTTTTCAGGCCGTTACCCTTAGCAACGGCCGAAAAATTAACTTTTACGGCCGTTGCTAAGGAGAGGGCCGGTAATGCAGTACATACGCCGTCATCTGTCAGTGACAGAATGTCACGTAGTTTCTAACCTATAATTTTGAAAATTACTAAAAATTTAAAGTGTTTTTAATTCGATCGCACAAAAAATGTAATATGCACCTCGGCCAAAACGTACTTTTTCGGCCTTGCCTGTTTGCTGGCCTCGACTACGTCTCGGCCAGCAAACCAGACGCGGCCGAAAAAGTTACACTTTTTGGACTTGATACATAAATAACTATTTTGAGCAGCATGTATAATATTATAAATGTTCTTGTATTTTTTTAGTAGTTCAAAACTTTATTTTGAATATTGAAATAATCAATCTAAACTAACAAATAATTTATTAACATATTATTTTTAGATAAGAAAGAACTTCATATTGTGTTTTAAATTTGAAACGTCTTGTATAAGTGTAAAAACTTTAAAAGATAAGAGCGCATGATCTTTTTACATTGTCCTCACATCTAAAATTTATAGCTTCCTACATGCGAAATGATGATATATTGAGAGTTTGATCAAATGTAATCGATACAACAAATTTTTCAAATTATGATACCTATGAAAATGAATGAAAATTCGAAAACAATCTAATTTAAAATCTTATGCGTAGACCCCTAAAATTTTATCAATGACTCGTGGCCTATTTTTTGGGCTATTAAAAACCTCAAGTAAAATCGATTCTATTCTCATTTATTTTAAGAAAGAAACCTCAGAACACGATAAAGAAGCGATTTACAGTCATAAAAGTTAACGTCTCCCTTGCGCTTTCATCGCGTATACAAACTCTGGTTCTTCTAATAAATACATTATCGTTGGACGAAAATAAATATGTATTGTTAAATAGCCATTTACTGGAAAAAAAAACAACTGCTAAAAGTAATCCAAAACCATAACACAGCTGCGCGCTGTTTAAAATTAAACAAGTATTGTATCGTCAAGACAGCGTTTTGCCATTATCATCGCTTCTAGACGATTTAACAAAGATAATCTACGTTTCTTGCTCAAAGAGTAAAGATTACCTACTTATTAACTACGCAAAATAGTTGTAGCAGACTGTTTTGCCGCAGTCATTTAACGATTAGTAATTATACTGCGAAATAAATGTTGTTTCTGAAAATATCGCCTCTCTGCGATAATGAGAGTCAAGTCATGATAAACACAACAAGAATAACTTGTTTAAGAATAATTTAACAAAAAAAATCAATTAATTTAACAGGAAGAATTAAAAGACAACTAAGATAAACTTTCCTGCTAAAAACAAATCAAAAAAAGAATCTACTGTCAAAGAGACGAGAGTCTCGAAATGAGTACAGTTTGTGTTTAGAAAGAGAGACTGTTAGAAATAAGGTTAAACGATTTTTTATTAATTTTATACGTTTATAATAAAAAATAAGGTCAATATTCAAATATTGCACATAATTAGCAATAAACTTTACAGGCAATATTGTAAAAATGAAAATGTCTAGAAAAAAATAATAAAGTTCTTTGGTTTCAGCTGAGAATTACATTAAGACTTTGTAGTACAGTTTTATGACCCCATTCGGTCACGGTATTGCAATCGTTTGGTTGGTTGTTGGAATATTAGCACCAAAATCGATTTTCAACGAAAATTTTGTGAATAGCCGACACAAAAGCTAAAGTGGAGAGCTAGGAGTTGATTATTGCAGCTTCTGATGTTCTGTTTAATGTTAGTTTTGCTTTCTTTTACAAATTATAAATGCGAATAATGAAATATATGTAAAGACAACATTTTTATGTATAAGGTGTACGGTTATACAGGGTGCTTTTTTCGATGCTCACCATTGCTATCTTGGAAACAGTAAGAGATACAAGGTCGGTTAAATTAGAGAAAAGTTGCACATTTTTATGACGATTAAGAATCTCAAAAGAAATCCTGGATATTTTAATTTGTTGATCCAATATGGCGGCCATAAGAAATAAAAAAGTTGACTATCGCAACTTGAAATCTAGAAGGCTTAGAAAATGTCTGTTGACGTCATCAAACCCAGGACAGTCAAAAACATAAAGTTACCAAGTTTAAATGAAATAGCGTCAATGGTAGGGAAGATAATAATATTTTTCTAAAATAACATTTTTCAATTTTTTTGTAATAAATCAAAAACGTATCAACATATCCAGAATTTCTTTTCAGATTCTTAATCGCCATAAAAATGTGCATCTTTTCTCTAATTTAACCGACCTTGTATCTCTTACCGTTTCCAAGATAGCAATGGTGAGCATCGAAAAAAGCACCACCCTGTATACCGGGCGTAACTCAAAATCAGGCTCGCCCCCTTTTTTATTCAGTATAGATTTTAGGCAAATAAAATATTAGATATGTTACATGTGCAAAAACCCGGATTTTTTGAACAAATATACTTACACAATTGTTTCCCTTCGGTTTCACCGGAAATGGCCCTAACTTTGTTATTTCAAACGGAACAGGGAACACCCTGTATATTTCTACATGTTTGGAAAGAGAAAGCAATTTTGAATACAACTGCACTATTTTAGGTTATTTTTATAACCTCAAATAATTTTTGGACAAAAGTTAAAAGTTTTTATTGTGCTGTGACCTGCATAAATTGAATTTTATTATGTCCGAAAAGTGTTTTTGTGAATCTTAATTGACATTTAGGTTACTTTAATCGGCTTTGAAGGTTGCAGAAACAGTTTTGTTGACAGAAAGTCAATATTCTTAAATAAAATGGTAGTGGCTCATGCGGTTATTTAAATAGAGTATTTTCTGACAAATTTAACTACACCAATAACTCAGTATTTTTATTAGGAGCAGGCATTACATTTTAAAATTATTGTAAAGCTTTGATAAGACACCCTAATAATCATAGTTGGCTATATACTCTATATCAACAAAACAAATGTTTTTTTTTTACTCTTTTCACAACAAAGATTAACAACTAAAAATGAATTGAAACTTCTAGGAACAACAACCAAAAAGAAATTAACACATGAAAAGTTTTGTTGAATAAACAGGTAACTATTTTTGTATTCCATTTGAAATAAGAATGTTAGGGTCCATTCCGGCGAAACCTGTAGTAAAAAATAATTTACATATGTTCAGAAAATTCGGTTTTTGCACATATCAGATGTTTGAAATTTCATTTACTTAAAATCAAAACGAAAGAAAAAAATGGAAGTGAGCTTAATTTCAGTTACACCCGGTATATACAGCTGGCTGCCGTTAACCGCATACTAAACGCCATTCTTTCCTATACAATACTTCATTGTGAAGAGAATAAGGAAGCTGATGCTAAAAGCGTTCATAAAATCAATTGCAGGTGTTGTTTGTCTTACGTAGGAGAAACCAAAAGATACATTAGAACGTTATTAAATGTGAACGCTAAAAAAGCTAACTAAAGAAGTTTTAGATACGTTTAAATAATTTTAAATATAAAACAATTAGTATAACGAAGCGATGCTTTTATAGGTAAAAACAAAAATTAAAAGTTTTATCACTTAAATCAGTGTTTCTCAACCTTTTTGTTCTTGTGCCGTCCGTTTTCTTATTAAATTTTATTGCGCCCCCCTTTTCCATTACAATTTTAATTGCCTCCTCCCCTTTCAATCGTTTTGACCTACCAAAACGCTCTATTTGTTTTTATTTCTCCAATCTTTTGGCTAACAATAAAAATATCATTTTTAAAATCTGTATTTCTTTAGTACCTTTTTTTGGTAATGTAAACTCAGAAGTATTTTATGTTATGTTTATTCGTTGTTTTAGTAAAAAGTTTTCAATTTTTTATCGCGCCCCTCCTTTAGATATTTCACGCTTCCTCTAGAGGTCGCGCCCGACAGGATAAGAATCACTGACTTAAATTAATACCTTTGTTAGTTAGAAATTTAAAGCCCAACGAAGTAATAATCACAGGTTTAGGTATCAACAGAAAAGCAACGTGAGATCGCGAGACTAGTGTTGAAAGATTTCCATTAATAATTGAATGTGTAAAAATACTTGGTGACCTATTTATTTTAGTAATACTAAAATTATTAAGGAATTAATTTTGCCGGAAAAAAACTTTTTAAACAATTAAAAAAGCTTTAAAGGAATCCAAAGGCACATGCGTAACGATTTACGTATATTTCATTGCAGAACATTAAAACCCGGAAGTGCTATAATACTTCCTGTTCTTCTGTAATATTTTATACACATTCCAGAATACGTCATAATTTCGTTAAAACTTTGCTTTGAGTTGTCTGAAATAAAAAGTGCAATGACCTTTGCATTAAACGAAAGCTTTTCATCGCTGGACGGTGAACTTAAGAAAAACAAATCTGCGTCTAGGATTGGGGTATTTTATGACTTCCGATCGAGACGGTATTTTATTGGTCACTATATCGCATTCGCAAAGGGAAATTTTTTATAGAGGGTAAGGTAAATGTTATAATAATTATTTTCAGGTATTACGCTTCGTTCCACATTTAATGTTTCGTTTTATGAACCAGAAGAGTAATGGTCAGTGGCGGCGCGTGACCTAAAAAAGTGGGGGGGCACAATTTATCCATGTATATTAGCTACACTTTATTTTAAAAAAAATCTGGGTTTACCTTAATAGTGCTTTATAATAAACCACATTAAGTTAAAAATATAAAATAAGCATTATTTAACAAAAATAATATCTGAAGCTCCAAAATATCAAACACTTTATTATAAACCATATTAAGCAACAAAAATAAAATAAGTATTATTTAACAAAAATAATATTTGAAGCTCCAAAATATCAAAAACTATTATAAACCATATTAAGTAACAAAAATAAAATAAGTAGATATTATTTAACAAAAATAATTTTTAAAGTTCCAAAATATTAAAAAACTAAGAACAAAGAATATACCCTTCATAATAGTAAAAAACAACAAAATATATCTTTAAAAAAACACCATTCTTCTGTTTTTATCAGCAATAAAATTATTAATTAATTTTTCTAAATGCGATTCATTTAAAATCACGTCAGCCACAGTTTCTTGTTCTATAGCCATTAAAGCCAGGCCATTTAATCGTTGATCGCCCATAGTACTTCTGAAATAGGTTTTTAGTCTTTTTAATGTGGAAAATCGCTCGGCTGAGGCAGACGACACAGGACAACAAAGAACAATTTCAAAAAGTTCCCACACACAAAATAACATTTGTTTTAATTCATTGTTTAAAAATTTTTCCGCACATTCCTCAATACTTAATAAATTGTTTGTTTCTGCCAGTAAAATATTTCTATAAGTATATATTTATTTGATTAATTAAGGTGTTGTTATCAGTAGTTAACTTGTAAAAATTATTTATAACTTCAATATCGGTGTAATTTATTTCACAATTCAAATCAGTTAAGAGTCGCACAATTTTATTAATCATGCCGTAGTCGTTTTCAGAGAATCGCTTTCACAAATTACCAACAACTTGATCAATTCCTGCATACAGTATATCAACGCGTATTAGATCTTCAACAGATTGTAATGTAAAATTTTCTTTTCCTCCAAAATCAATTTTTTTTGGAATTTTTCTTTGCCGCGGTAAAGCAAGTTCATTTAGGTCAAATCCCAAATTTTTGATTTGAGTTCCAATAGATTTCATTTTTTCGAGAAGCGTCTTAAACGCTTTTTCGTTTCTGTAACTAAGTATAGTGGTGACAGTTGCATTAAATTTTGGATATACACTGGTTTTCAGCAGAGAAGCTGATTTAAGTTCTTTTGATAACGAATCGGTTATATTTAATATGAATTCCAAGACAATTAAAGAAAAAATAAACTTCTCATCTAATATTAATTTTAGTGCACCACTAGCTTCTGCTGCCACTTTTGGATTATTTGAATCTTCAGATATTGTTTTTAGTGTTTCTACTATAGCTGGTAACAAATTTAAAACAGTTTTAACAGCAACCTGTCTTACTGTCCATCTTGTTTTAGAGAGACTCTTTAATGTTCGTATTCTCGCAATGCCCTTATTGTTAATGTACCCTACCCCAACGCACCAACCAATGTAAAAATCACTAATTGCTAATGCTAAATTGTAAATACGATATACGAATATATGATTTTTATACTATATAAAGTTGTGCAGAAAAAAAATTCCTAGTCTGATCTATTAATACTCGTAATTATGTGAAGATTGTGAAGTTTTGATTTGAAAAAAGTGAGGGGGCCTGGGGCCCCCCAGGCCCCCCGACGCGCCGCCTATGGTAATGGTTATATTAAGTTTAGTTTTATTGCTGTTTTATTTTATTTTTATTGCTTCTGTTTTTATATATCTTATACAACGCAGCAATAAGATTTTATAATACTTAACATTGTATGAATGAACTGTAAAAATGTAAGTAAGCAGGAAAAACAAATTTAAAAGCTCACTTTTGGTTATCATTTTTTGGACGTGTACAATCACATGTAAAAATGGAATCGTTCTACACACGTCATCAAATTGTGACTATTTTGTAGGCACAGTTTGTATTTACTAAATCTTAAACTTACAGTTAGTTTTGAAATTCTGCAAATACAAAAATTTCTAAATATTCAGACTAAAACTATTTTCAATACTATTGCGAAGTACTTGTGAACAGCTATTCTGATTGGCCTTTAGTTATAGATGAGCTTCGTTCGATATACCTAGCTTTGTTCATTTATATTTTACGTCAAACTTTTTAACTTTATTTGTTAACCAATAACAAAAAACATATACTAATGTATCATTTATTAAAATCTTTTGACACTTGAAAATAATCAAGTTATGGATATTCCAACAACAAACTAATTAACAATATTGCGTTCATCAATTGGAGTGTACAACGTAGTATTGGGCTTTTGTATTCATCAACAAAAGATTAATTGCAGTTTGTTATAGTAATAATAATAATAATAATAATAAATCTTTATTTAGTTTTGTCGCTAACTTAACTAATTATTTTCATCCTGCTTATATTTATCTGTATAGGGTGGGCAAATTTCGATGTTTTAATAGGGAATCTCGGTAACTATAAGAGGTATAAAAAAAACGACCGCGCATCCTCGATCTCTTTTTTCGAGAAAAAGTTAATGGTGAAAACTAAAATTGGTTATCGCCTTTTGTTTTCGAGTTATCGCCGATAACTCGATTTTTCGACTTTTCGTTTTATGACTATATTTCGCTGGTTTATGAAAATAAACAAAAATAATTTTGACGTTCTACAGGCACTTTTTTGATAAGAATCCAGTGGCGTAGACAATTTTTCAAAAAAAAATCTGAAATTCGAGTTGTGACATAAAGTAGTATTTTTTTAAATGGAAACCATCGTTGGCTATGACTTATTTAAAATCCTTATTTTTTTGTCATTCCAAATATATAAGGGTTGATGTATTTATTTTCAATAATACGCAAGTTACAGAGGTTTTTTAGTTTTTTTTTTTAAACAAAATTATAGTAGGCTGTGAAAACAAAAACAAAACAAGGTGTAAAACCTTTAAAAAGTCATTTGGTACAAGTAACGAAGGTTTTGTAATTTGTTGTTGTGATAAACATTATAAATATATAAAAATAAGGAAACAACGATAAAGTCGGAATCTGCAGTAATGTAGTTTATTGTAGTTTATCTTATGTTCAAATATTTGTAATGTTTTTAACAACAACAAATTACAAAACCTTCGTAACAAGTACCAAATAAGTTTAAAAGGGTTTTACACCTTGTTTTGTTTTTGTTTTCACAGCCTACTATAATTTTGTTTAAAAAAAAACCTAAAAAACCTCTGTAACTTGCGTATTATTGAAAATAAATACATCAACCCTTATATATTTGGAATGACAAAAATATAAGGATTTTAAATAAGTCATAGCCAACGATGGATTTTATTTAAAAAAATACAACTTTATGTCACAACTCGAATTTCGGATTTTTTTTTGAAAAATTGTCTACGCCACTGGATTCTTATCAAAAAAGTGCCTGTAGAACGTCAAAATTATTTTTGTTTATTTTCATAAACCAGCGAAATATAGTCATAAAACGAAAAGTCGAAAAATCGAGTTATCGGCGATAACTCGAAAACAAAAGACGATAACCAATTTTAGTTTTCACCATTAACTTTTTCTCGAAAAAAGAGATCGAGGATGCGCGGTCGTTTTTTTTATACCTCTTATAGTTACCGAGATTCCCTATTAAAACATCGAAATTTGCCCACCCTGTACATATTATCCCACACTATTATATCTAAAGATTATTAATTTTTAATATACATTGATAATTTTTTATTATTTGATATTGACGTTGTCTGTCTGTTTAATTTACACAGGTACTTCATAAAAAATCTTGGGCCCTTCACACTTTACAGTATAAGGCGTTCTGTGTCTTTGTTTTATTTACTTGATATAAGTTGTTTCTGTCGTGGTTTGATATCTGTAATAATAACAGTTTTGTATTAAATTTTTAGTCATGTAACGTAATAAAAAAATATTTATTGCCTTGTATATGAGACTGGAAGCTATAGTTGAGCCACAATTAAGAGAATATCAGACAGGTTTTAGAAAAGGCAGAGGAACGATATATCAGATTTTTACTATGAAGGAAACGCTAATGACTTGCTATGAATGCAACATTATTGCAGTGGTGCTCTTTATCGACTTCAATAAAAAACAAAAAACAAAAAAGATGAAAAGTATGAAAGAGTTTCAGGTACCTCCAAAGCTAGTAGGATTAATTAAAGCGACTAAAAACAACAAAAAGCAATGTAAGGGTGAAACGTCAAACATCAGAAGACTTCATAGTGAAAAGTGGATTACGCCAAGGGGATCCCCTTTTAACTTTACTATTCAACGTAACACTAGAAAGGATAATAAGAAGCAGCATCTGAACCGGGGAGGAGATATAATGTACAAGAACCTTTTAATAGTGGGATATGCAGACGACATCGCCACTAAAGCCAGAAATTTATAAAGGAATTAGAACACGAGACAAACAGATTGGTGGATTGGTTTTTAAGATGGGGTTGCAATAAATTAAACGAGAAGAAATGTAAAGTTATGTCTATTGGAGGAAGTCAGCAGAATGCAATCCTAGAAATAACTACGACATTGGGAAAAATGAGGCTGGAAGAAGTGAATGAGTTTGTCTATCTGGGTACCAGAATAACTAAAAACTCTGAGGAAGAAGAAGAAATAGAGGCGAGCTTAATAAAAGCGAATAACTATTAAGGGCGAAACACCTATCTAGAGATGCTAAATTCCGCCTTTACAAAACAGTCAACAGCACTATATGCCTGCGAAACTTGGATACTGAATAAGAAAACCCAGGAAAGATTTCAGACATGGGAGAGGAAAATACTTAGAAGAGTGTTGGGAGGAAGGAAAACAGAACAACGGCATGAGAGAAGAACAAACAGGGAAATTTATGAGATATATAAAGCACCAGCAATTGTCTTAGTAATATAAGCGAAAAGAATACAGTGGCTGGGGAATATCAATATCGAAAGAATGGCACATGAACGAACACCAAAAGCGACAGCCTGGAAAACACCAAATTACAAAAAGAAGAAAGGTCGACTGAGAAAACGGCGGAGAGAAGCAGTTCTATCAGACTTGAAAGAAAAGGGCATAATAGACTGAAAGACCAAAGCCAAAAATATAAAATAGTGGAAGAGGATCACGGAGCTGTGGGCCTAAACGCCCTGTAAAAGAAGCTCTCTATATATAATTAATTAGAAATATGCTATTAAACGTATTTTTTTGACGTATACTTACTTGCCAGTTTAACGTATTCGCCATTTCGCTAATTCTAGTATATTCTAATTTATTGTTTATTGTAACACCAAGATATTTAATTTGCGAAACACATTCTAGTTCTTAATCTATTTATCTTTAACACGTTAAGCGCCACCATGTAAAAAAAAAAGGTTTTTCTGGCCACCAATTTGTTTTTCAAATTAAGGTTTCTAAATTGCCCTTAAGTAATATAAAAAAATTTCACAACTAAATAATAACATTTTAACCCGTTTTTAAACAAAAACTGATTTGTATCCATTTGGATACAGGCGGCCCATGGGGTAGAAAATAGTGTTTCACCACTGTATCTTATCGAATACAAGTATGTATATACTCGTAAAAACTTGCACGTTACTAACTATTATAATCCGATAGTAGCAGGTAAACAAATAATTAAATAGTTACAGGATTAATTAACCCCTAAGGGTAAAAGATTTCCAAAAATAAAGTGTTCATATTTACATTATGTCAAGAGCTCAATTATATAGTTTTATTTTTATATCATTTATGTGCTTTTATTTTTGACAATAATTATAAGTTGTAAATTTCATTTCCGTATGAATAAATTTGTATCATAAAACTTTTTTATCAATGTGGGTAAAAAAATCGCTGGCCACCAAGGTTTTCTGGTCCACCGGGCCATCTTTAAACCTTTTCTGGTATAGTTATATGTCATACATGTATGTTTAAGAATACAGGCAGCCGAATCTAAATGTAGTGTGTTGTATCCAAATGGATACAGGTGGCCCATCGGCATTGGCGTAGTTAGCCCCGAGGTCCAGGGGGGGCTGCAGCCCCAGGTGACTGAGGCTGTGAGCTAAAAAAAAGCTCCTCTTTTTTTAATCCATCCGCGTACTCATAAATTTATGGTTTTTTAGACCAGGGGGGCCTAAAAAAATATTGTTTTACAAAACACAAACAATAAATGTTCGTAAATTGTTTAATTTAGGGAATAGAACTTTAAACGAAATGGTTTTTGTGTCGAGTACGATTATGTAGGGCTACTTGGGACAGTTTCAACATTTAAAACTGTGTAGGCCAGGGGGGGCTAATGAGAGTTCAGGGGGGGCTTAGCTCCCCCTGGTCCCCCCATAACTACGCCAATGCCCATCGGGCCAAAATGATTTGTATCCATATGAATACAAATGGCGCTTAACGTGTTAAAGCTTATATCATTCGGTATTGGCCTGTTTCCTTTTTTAATAAGTTTGGTTTTGTCTATATTTAATTTAAATTTGTCAATTTTAAAATAGTAGTATTTTTTGAATTTGTTTCTGTGTAATAATTACTTTAGACCTGTATAATACCCATAATAACGAATAAGGGCCCAATCCCCTTATATAAACGATCAACAGCCACGATTAAAAATTATTTATTCCCAATAATATAAGCCGCAACGCAAAGCTGAAGCACGTAATGTTTATTAAAAGCTTGCTCACGAAAGTACTCTGATTGTACATAATTAATCAATAGCGTGATATCTCCTAAACAACTGGAACACGTGAATAAAAAATTGTTTTATCTAAATCAATTAAATAAACTGTAAAAGTCTTCAAAATTCAAAGTACTCATAGTATAATATATTTTAAGGATTAAACCACAGACAATTCGTAATTAAAGTATACACTGCAAAAATTTGCAAAAGTGTCGCAAGTTAGTAGTAGAAAAACGGTTTTATTAATTCATTAATTTTTATAAAAAAAATTTGGTCGGTATACAATATTTTTTACACTATACTGCATAATTGTTTTTCAGCCCCCTATTTTACACAATGAAATTTTTGATAAAAGGTATCCTTTTTTCCTCTCACAGATTTAGTACGCCCTGGTTATATATCGGCTGAAATATTTCTCCTGGGTGGCGTAATACCGTAATTTGCAGCTTTCAGCTACGCAGCCGACTTGAGTAATTCTTTGATTTTAATTAAAAATTCCACAGTACAATGCCCTTTTAAGTACATACCCATTTATTGTTAAATGTGAGATCAGTCAGTGATTGTGAGTCTCTACAAAATGACATTAACAATATATATCAATGGAGCATGGAAAATAAGTTGCACTTTAACGTTGCTAAATGCTCGGTGGTATCATATCACAGGAAGCATAGTCCAATAATGTTTCAGTATACAATGAAAGACATTTTGATGGGAAGGAAAAAGAAAATTAACGATTTAGGAGTTTGACCCAAAATTAAATTTTGCTGAACATATACGTAAAAGTACAGAGGCAGCACTTGGATCATTGGGGTTCGTATTGCGGAACACTATTCACTTTAAACATGTTAGCTCTTTTATTTTCTGTACAATTGTTTTGTGAGAAGCAAATTGGAATATGCTTCTGTCATATGGAATCCTTTTTATGAAATCTATATAAAACAAATAAAAGCCGTTCAAAAACGGTTCGTACGTTATATAATTTTTAAACAGACTGGTCTTTATCCATATTTAACATCTTATAAAACTATGTTGAGTAAATTGCAGCTTATATCCCTTGAGCGAAGACGGTGTTTGCTTGATCACGTGTATATTTTCAAAATCGTTAATCACAAAGTCTATGTCACTATAGATCTATTAAATAAAATTTCCTTTTTAGTGCCTCGATCAAACAGCCGTTGGGCTAGTACATTTTATTTGAACCAACCTCGCACTAATTTGCTTCAGGTGTCACCTTTGTACAGAATGTGTAAGGTGGCAAATATTTTTTCAGACATTGATATTTTTTATAATTGTAGTGTTTTAACTTTCAAAAACAAAGCTTTACTGATTTTACTTGCACCAGTTCAATATGATTTATTTTTGTATTAATTAATGCACACATATTTATTTGTAATATTTTTTTTTTCATGTTTTGGCTGATTAATAAAAGCATAGTTATATTATGTATTATGTATATATCTGAGGATAGATTTGTATGATAAAATTAATTGATTTTTCTTAATGCACACATTTATAGTACCTACAATGTTACATATATTATTACGTATATTATATTATTGTATATCGCCCTATGATTGGGGTTTACCCCTGTTGGGTGTAATTTAATAAATAAATAAATAAATAAATAAATAAATTTTTTGTGAATACCGATGTCAAGCTAAACAACCGCCGGACGAATTATTGGCATTTGTTTACCGAAGTCACACGATTAAAACAGAGTAAAACAATTCATTAATTGAATGTAGAAGAAACCCTTCAAGTTGTCTAAAAAATTCAAGGTAATTTGCAGACTCTACAGTTAGGTGATCGGCACGTTTTATTGTATTCGGATGATTGATTATGGGAAGATTCATAAATCACTGCCGAAGGCAACTACCTACTTTTTCCTTTTTGTTTTGGGGTTTCATTAATGTTTTGGAGCCAAAATACCCTACAAATCACTGTATTACTTGACCAATTTTTTTTAGAACTTGTGTTCAATATTGAAGTAACAATAACAAAAAAAAAACTGGAGATATTTGAACTTTAACTTAGCCAACGTTTATCGTTAATCATTTCGTTGCTGACAAATTTCCGCAAGTGAATCGTTTTGTTTTACTGATTGATAAAATAATAAAGTCGTGTAAGCATACAAGAATTATGGTTTTTATCAGGACGCCACCGTTTAATTAATACTTAAGCCAATCGCGCGCGTATGCAAAAATAATCCTAAGTACCTACAATACTACTTATGAATCAACATTATTATTTTATTGTAAAATATGGATTAATTCCTTAACAGGCTTTATAAAAATCAATTAAGAGGTACTTAAAGTTAAAAAATATATTAAATAAAATTTTAAAAAAACAGCTCAATTCTTCGATATTAAAAATAAAAAAGATTGCAGTCGGACCTGTTTTTCAAAATAATGTAGTATGTACAAGTTTTAGAAATGTTGTATATTTTAAATAAAAAATAGTTTTCTATTAAAAAAAAAACTGTGATAATATACAGGGTGTTCCACATAGAAGGATCACTATTGGGATCTTTTAAACGGTAAGAGATACAAAGAAGTTTAAATTAGACAAATTGTTCCCCTTTCCGAGACCTATTCAGTTATGCTTTAACGTTTTAGAAAAAATCTATGGCACGCTAGATTGTAAATAACAATCAAAATTGGCATTTTTTTATATCGTTAGGTTTATAATCTAGCGTGCCATGGAATTTTTTAAAAACATTTATAGGCATCGCTAAATAGGTCTCAGAAAGGTTAACAATTTGTCTCATTTAAACATCTTTGTAGCTCTTACCGTTTACTTTTACAAGCATGTCAAACTCGCGGCCCAAGGGTCGCATGCGGCCCACAACTAATATCTTTGCGGCCCAGTCAATATAACAGTAACAAACAGTACAGTAATGTAACAAACACTTTAATTAAAATTTCGTAGCTTCATTATAAAAAGTTCTAATTATACATAATTATTTATAACGAACATTCGCCAATTAGTGGTCATGTTGCATCTATGTGGTCACTACATAGATAGATATTTTCAGGTCCGTCAAGTTGGAGCTACAACATAACAAAAAACAAAAACTTTTAACGTCATAATTTTTTGCTCATTTTTTGCTAATTTTTGCTATACTTTTTAAATTTTTTGCTGGTCTCTAATAGGAGATAATTAAAAAAAAAGAATTGTAACTCCAACTTTACGCTGAGTTACATTTGCTAAAAAGTCAAAATGTTTTTATGTCATAATTTTTTGCTAATTTTTTGCTAATTTTTGCTGTACTTTTTAATTTTTTTGCTGGTCTCTAATGGGAGATAATTTTAAAAAAAGAATTGTAACTCCAACTTTACGCTAAGTTACATTTGCTAAAAAGTCAAAATGTTTTCATGTCACAATTTTTTGCTCATTTTTTGCTAATTTTTGCTGTACTTTTTAAATTTTTTGCTGGTCGCTTTTCCAAGATATGTAGTTTTTTCATAATCATTATGTGCTACAAATAGGTGGTATTCGTGGATATACAACACGAATAACTTCGAATAACCAAAATGTACGTCAATGTTTTGTTCTAATAACTTTATAATAATTTATAAAGTTAACTTATATACACACTTTCAATTTATTGATATTTAAAAGTAGTTTTGCTACAGTTTTTGTAAAAACCATAAAGTTTCTTTACATGACTATCAGTTAAGGCATTGTTACACTCCAATAAAATTGAACAATACATAAATTCAGACCTGCAAACCTAACCTGACCTTATAGTTTGCGAAATTGTTTTTTTGGCAAAAAGTCAATTTTTTTAAATGGAACGATAGTGGGTCATGCGTTTATTTAAATAGAGTATTTTCTGGCGAATTCAACAATACCAATAACTTGGTATTTTTATTAGGAGCAGGCATTAAAATTTCAAATAATTTAAGATTTTGGTAAGATATCCCAATAATCATAGTTGACTATGCCAAATGGTAACAAAACAAACGCTTTTTTTTGTTTTTATTTTACAAATCGTTATTCGGACACTTGTTGACATAATAAAATTTAATGTATGAGGGTCACGGCACACTTAATAAAAATTTAAATTTTTGTCAAAAACTTATTTGAGGTTATAGAAATTAAACAAAATGGGGCACTTGTATCCAAAATCGCTTCCTCTTTCCGAAAATGTAAAAATATACAGGGTACTCTATATTTTTTTACACCGTCTTATGGAAAATTTAATTCTCTTTCAAAAACATAAAGGCTGTTTTTCACCTAAAATTAATATTTTCCGAGGTATCGCGATTATTATAAAGTTATTAGAACAAAACATTGACGTACATTTTGGTTATTCGAAGTTATTCGTGTTGTATATCCACGAATACCACCTATTTGTAGCACATAATGATTATGAAAAAACTACATATCTTAAAAAAGCGACCAGCAAAAAATTTAAAAAGTACAGCAAAAATTAGCAAAAAATGAGCAAAAAATTGTGACATAAAAACATTTTGACTTTTTAGCAAATGTAACTCAGCGTAAAGTTGGAGTTACAATTCTTTTTTTTTTAATTATCTTTCATTAGAGACCAGCAAAAAATTTAAAAAGTACAGCAAAAATTAGCAAAAAATGAGCAAAAAATTGTGACATAAAAACATTTTGACTTTTTAGCAAATGTAACTCAGCGTAAAGTTGGAGTTACAATTCTTTTTTTTTAATTATCTCCCATTAGAGACCAGCAAAAAATTTAAAAAGTACAGCAAAAATTAGCAAAAAATGAGCAAAAAATTATGACATAAAAACATTTTGACTTTTTAGCAAATGTAACTCAGCGTAAAGTTGGAGTTACAATTCTTTTTTTAAAATTATCTCCCATTAGAGACCAGCAAAAAATTTAAAAAGTATAGCAAAAATTAGCAAAAAATGAGCAAAAAATTATGAGATAAAAACATTTTGACTTTTTAGCAAATGTAACTCAGCGTAAAGTTGGAGTTACAATTCTTTTTTTTTAATTATCTCCTATTAGAGACCAGCAAAAAATTTGAAAAGTATAGCAAAAATTAGCAAAAAATGAGCAAAAAATTATGACGTTAAAAGTTTTTGTTTTTTGTTATGTTGTAGCTCCAACTTGACGGACCTGATATTTTCATGGATTTCTTCGATAAATAAACAATCAGTACCTAATCATATAAAAATAGAGGTAATCGAGATCCAGTGCGATTCAGACTTAAAGGCAAAATTCAGTAAAGTTATAGTGTCTGAAATTTACAAATATTTGCTAGCCAGGTTTGAAAACAGTCGAAAATTCGCATACAAAATTATTACCATGTTTGGAAGTATACTTATTTGTGCGAGCACCGAGCAGTAATTTACAATTATGAAAAGAAATAAGTCTTCTGTCAGATCCAGAATTACTGACAGTCACCTTGGGTCAGTTTTAAAAGCAATCACTGCGAACAAGATTGTTTCAGATGAGAGACGCCAAGTGTAAAGAAGAAAACATTAATTTTACCGTTATCCTTGTTCTTTTTTTTACTGCACTTTTCGAAATAAACCTACGTTTCTATAAAAATGAAAGTTTTTGTTTTTTTTGCGGCCCACATAAACCTAGACCTTGTTTATTTGGCCGTGTTAGTCTTACTGTTTGACATGCTTGGTTTACGAGATCGCAATACTGGCCCTTCTATGTGGACCACCCTGTATATCGTTGAACTCAAGTTAGGATACATTTTAAAACAAACAAAAATGTGTACCGTAAAAGGGGATCTGAATTGGTTAAAATGGTGAAAAGCTTTTAAAAATATCTCTAACTGTTCCAGAGAAAAATGTGAAAAACGAAACCCCTGCGAAGGGCTGTGATTTAAGAAAATGTAGTATATCTGTTATAACTAAATCTTTGCGACTTGCAAAAGCGTTTAACATAGGAAAAAAACACCTCTTACAAGGGTCCCGTTATTCGCGTTTTTCTCCGGAAGCGTTTAGGATATTTTGGAAAACTTTGTACCATTTTACTTGCAACGAATAAGCGCATTGGTGGATAGAATAATTTCGATTTTATCTCCGACGGTTTTATGGTCAACGCGATCGCAAAAATGACCTTTATATTTCAATTTTTGAGTGTTTCCCCTATTTTTCCGAAGGAAATGACCAGTGGAACGTATAACTCTGCAAAACATTTAGTTTTGATGTTCTTGATGCAATAAACACAACCTTGTTTATCTTCTAGCGACAACATATCGTGACCCTCTCTTGTTAGATTGACCACATTAAACAACTTTCATATGAACAATATCAACCAAAGATCTGCACAAAGGAAAGTTCTACAATAATATGGACATGTCTATGTTTAAATCTAAGTAAATCAATCAGGTAAATCAAAAGAGGTAAATTTGATCATCAATTATTGTTTTTGTGCGTCAATGAGTTGTAATAATTATAACTTCTATACTTTATTTACAGCAAGGACAGTAACTATCGTATAACATAAGCATATATCACTTTTATACTGTTATGTAACAATTCTTTATGTTAAAGTTCATAATATAACAACTTCACGCTATTTCACGGTAAATTTGTTTCTCTGCAATTTTAAATTTAAGGTAAAATGTATAGGTATAAATGAAACAATTATCTTTATTTTAGTTCAAAGATAGATAATTTTAATATTCAATGCGCCCTTACTATTAACGGAGTGATCACGAAATTTTTTAGAATTTATTGAAGCAAATGTGAAAATTCGTGGTAATCTTAAAGTGAACATTTTTATCCATAACAATACGTTTTATTAATTCGTCTTTCCGTGTTTATTTATTTGTGTTATTCAAATTACATAAACTTTCATTTTAACTCCTAATTCTAAGTTAATCAACTTAAACAGCTTTTAGGCAAAACTAGGAAAATCACCGTGGATTAAGACAAATCGTACGCAGATTACGATCAGGACCGTAGTCGTACGACAGAATAAAGGTGGAGCTATTTTACATGTCTCCGTTTTATTATTTATTGTTATTCGCTATTAGGAGCTAAAGTAAAAAAATTGCAGTATTTTAAATCCAGCATGAAAAATATATTTCCGATAATCTGGGGTGAAATAAATTTCTGGTGATTTATAAAAAATATTGGGGAGCCTTTGTTTGCTCACGTAGATGCTTCAATCGTTTACCGGGGTTGAAGTATGGAACACACGACTTTGTATATACAAAAGGTTAGATATCTGCAGCAACATATCATCTTCCATTATCGCTGTTTGTACAGTTTTTTGGGGCAAACAAAAAATCCTGAGTCACCGATTTTTCTTGTTCAAAACCTTTATCTTGACAATTCCAGACGATTAAAACCTTCAAAAGAAACCAGAGGCACAAAAATGCACCTAAGGAATCGTACATAATCCATGCGCAGGCATTTTGGTGGAATTTGATTCACGCCAACAAGAGCTCAAATTTCTTACAATATAATGGTTGTTGAAATTTATAACACATACATGATCCGCCAAAACCCAAAGCGTCCCAAAAAAAATTGCTTTTTTATGGATAAAAATATTGATAACCGCAGAAGAGTTTATATAGGAGTAGTAGAAATTATGTGGAAACCCACAACAGTAGTTTTCGGGAATTTAAAACAATAGTGGGAGTAAGACAAGAAGGCACCTTAAGTCCACTGCTTTTTATAATATCTACTAATGAATAATATACCTAAGGAGTGCAAAGAAAATACAAAGAAAGCCTACTGGGGATAAACTAAACTGAAACCAATATCTTCAACAGAACTAGCTTTTGCAGATACTGTGGTCCTATTAGCTGATTGCGAAAAGGACTTGCAACATAATCTGGGGGTATGGGCAGATGCTATAAAAGATGCAATATGAGCATAAAGATAAAAAAAACAAAGACTATGGTTATGACGAAGAATCATGTAACGGTTTTAATCATGAGAGGATAGAACAGGCAACAAATTTTAAATAATTAAGAACGATACTTGCAGAGAACGGTACATTGGAAGAAAAGTTGAATAAAAGTATACATAGAGCGACGAAATTTTATCACGCCACTAATAAATGCTTAATAAATAACAAGGATATCTTACAAGAAACTAAGACGCGAGTATTTAATGCAGTCAGTGTACGTACCAATTCTTACTTATAGTTCAGAAACTTGGGCACTAACAAAAAAGCATAAGCAAAGGATACAGACGCAGGAGAAGAGATTTTTAAGAGGAATAGAATGGTGTAGACTAATTGATAAGATTAGCAACGATAAATTTAGAAAAATCCCAAGAGTGCGACATAAAGAAAAATATGGAGACACACCAATTAAGAAAGTTGGAAGATCAACTAAACATGGCAGAAAACAGGTACGCAATTATGGGATAGAAAACGAAGTTTGAGGAAAGAAGAAGTAGAAAAAGATCAAGAACAAACAAAGTGAGACATAAACTAGAAGAAAAAGGGGTCAGTTGGAGAGATGTGCCTAAGTTAGCCAATGATAGACAGAGAAGGAGAAACATAATCAAGAACTAGGAAAACATACCTCGACACCGAAAGGTACAAGAGGACCCAATTAGAAAGAAGAAGAAATATTGTTTTGTGTTTTTACTAATTTTGTCATTCTAATCTTACCACGTCAAAACGCAGTTGAAACAATTTGTTATTAATTATTCTGTGAACCTTTCATCGTTTTTCTTTTGAAAATAAATGAAACCCACCTGTTAAGCCAGAAAGAGTTCAGAGACGTATTTTGATGAAGGTTTATACAGGGTGTTTCTGAACGATGTAGCATAATTTATTAATTTCTACTGGTAAATCTACATTGGAAAATAGGACGATTTAGCACTTCATGCCTTATAGAAAAAATTGCATCGTTGCTAAGTTACAGCCCCATGAAGAGGAGATGAAAAATTGTTGTTTTATTGATAAATCAAGAACGCTTTGACCTACAACATTTATATTTGGCACGTATTCTACAATAGGCAAGCGTGTTCTTATGCACAAGTTTGAGTGAAATACCACCATAGGGGGCGCTACAATCGATAATAGCAGAGAAATAACCTGCTGTATTTTTTTTGTCGATCGTAATTTCAATTTTTTATTTTAACGGTCGGATAGGTAGGTCTAAAATGTACATTTTTAGTGACCTAAAGTTTTTTGATAGGAACCATCGTTTTGGAGAAAAACTCGATATTATTAACATATAACTCTGAAATTTATTGAAAGTATTTAATAAAAACTAGTTTACTGTGAATTAACAAACAAAACAAATGTAGTCAGATGTCATATTTTCGTTTATTGTGAGAATCATTTTCAGTTGTGTTGGTTATTTTTGTGTTTTTTATTAGTTATTTATTATGTTCTGTTTCATTGGTATGATACTAGATTTTGTTAAATATTTTCAATAAATCTCAGAGTTACATTTTAATAATATCGAGTTTTTCTCCAAAACGATGGTTCCTATCAAAAAACTTTAGGTTACTAAAAATGTACATTTTAGACCTACCTATCCAACCGTTACAATAAAAAATTGAAATTACGGTCAACAAAAAAAAAAACAGTCGGTTATTTCTCTTCTATTATCGATTGTAGCGCCCGCTATAGTGGAATTTAACTCAAACTTATGCATAAGAACACGCTTGCCTATTGTAGAATACGTGCCAAATATAAATGTTGTAGGTCAAAGCGTTCTTGATTTATCAATAAAACAACAATTTTTCATCTCCTCTTCATGGGGCTGTAACTTACCAACGATGCAACTTTCTATAAGACATGATGGGCTAGGCTAAATCGTCCTATTTTTCAATGTAGATTCATCAGTAGAAATTATGCTACATCGTTCAGAAACACCCTGTATAATTTAAGTAATGTATTTTTTGTTCGATTGTACTAGAAACAGCTGTTTGACGGACGAGTTAGCAACCATAAAGTACTGCATTACCGGCCCTATCCTTAGCAACGGCCGTAAAAGTTACTTTTCAGGCCGTTACCCTTAGCAACGGCCGAAAAAATAACTTTTACTTGCCTGTTTGCTGGCCTCGACTACGTCTCGGCCAGCAAACCAGACGCGGCCGAAAAAGTTACACTTTTTGGCCTTGATGCATAAATAACTATTAAATATAAATAAATAAGTACAATTAACAATTATTTCTAAGTAGAATCGATTCTTGAAGAAAATATTTCCATATTCTAATAAGCGCATTTTTTTTAGACATAAATGTGAGATTTTTGAATTAAATTTATATACTTTTATATTTAGAAGCTTCATAATCAATTTCCTAAATTTTTTGGCATGATTACAGATGTTAATATAAAATGATCTGGCGAGTGATGTGTACATTAAACACTTGTATAATTTATGATCAATTTAGTGACGTGGATACAGAACTAACCCGTTGTCAAGTTTAGTTTTTGAGGCCTTACAATGTTAAACACATGGAAATTAAACTTCATAATTAATCACCAGCAATGCTTAAACTAAACTACGTCATACAGACCATGTAACGCCACTAAATAATTACATTTCGAATGAACTGTAGGTAGATACTTTCAAAATAAATTAATGATAAACAAGTGGGAAATCGTTCATGGATAAAGTTATACGCGTTTAATTGCCTGATGTCTGTTTTCAATTAATAATTCAATTAACTAAAACAACAATTAAACCTTGTTATAAATTTTAGGTTAAAACAACCAAGTAGATACATTTATAAAATGCATTTTTTTATTGTGCAGAAATATTTAATGCATACTAAGTGCTAGTAAACTAGCAACATTTTTAAATAACGTAACCTCAATTCATAGTTTTGACGCATTTAAATTAAGATTTGTAATTGAGGGTCGATACAGGGCAAATATTCCGTTCATTTGATACAGTTTTTGAGATTTTTTCGTTTGAAGTGTATTAATTTTTTCGTGATTAATTTTAAAAATTGTAGGATTTGCACAAATATTCAACGAATAACCAAAAATAATTTGCGGCTTTGACTGATAAATGGATTTCCAATAAACTTTAACTTACAATAACTTAAAGTTTGCTATAAAAAACTGTCAGCAGAATTCTGCCTGCAGGCGACTCGCTACACACAAAACATTATTTTATATCAGGGGGCCAAATCGCGAACTGTAATTTATTATAAAACTTTTCTCTCCTGTTGACATACCATATAAGTAACCTATAAATCACATTATACCCATATATTTTTTAAACTTATTTACCTGATGCCAATGCTTATCGCATTGATTAAAATATTATTGCATGCTGATAATAGCAGTTGTTCATGGCATAAATATTCACTCATATACAGAATCTACAATAATAATACAACCTTAAATTGAATAAAAATAATTTACAACTTACATACCTATGCAATAAAATATGGATAATTTTATTTACAATCATTGCAGGTGGGTCCCATGTTCAATGAATTTTTTTAAATACAAATAATCCCAAGACCCCGTCTTGAAAGTAATTACACTCTGTATGACCGCTCTATTTTGTCAAAATAGAAACTCGTACATTTCCAAAATAGGGTAATCTACTGTTTTAACGTCCCTTATCATTAGACCAGCTTTTAAATACCATACTGTGGGTACTCTGTTCTGTTCAAATCGGTAAGAGAGGGTCAGCTTACAAGTAAGTTAAAGCTTTTTTAAAATGCTGTGTTAAGCAGAGTGGCATCTGATACAATATGGATGTGCGCGGTGTCAACTACTAAACTTGTTCCAATAATAAGGGACGCTAAAACAGTATTTTACCTGTAATAGGTTAGGCAGACTAAAATTTCTTCTTTCAGATGCACTTTCCGAGTGTCTTCGTTTTATAAGAACCCTTTCGATCCTGTAGGAACATATTGTCCCAGAGGAGTTCCCATATATACTAAAAATGTATTAAATGCTTACAAATGTATTGAGATCTGGGATTTTAGTATTTTATGGTCAACATCACCAAAGCAAGTTGTGGCGAGATGGATTGAATGAATAAATTTTTCCTGTTTGGCCGTAGGCCCTGATGAGTGCACATGGTGAACGCTGTTCTATACTGTTGGGATGTATGTACAGGGTGGGCAAATTTCGATGTTTTAATAGGGAATCTCGGTAACTATAAGAGGTATCGAAAAACGGACCGCGCATCCTCGATCTCTTTTTTGGAGAAAAAATTAATGGTGAACACTAAAATTGGTTATCGTCTTTTGTTTTCGAGTTATCGCCGATAACTCGATTTTTTGACTTTTCGTTTTATGACTATATCTCGCTTGGTTATGAAAATAAACAAAAATAATGTTGACGTTCTTCAGGCACTTTTTTGATAGGAATGCAGTGGCGTAGTCAATTTTTCAAAAAAAAAAAAAAAAACGAAATTCGAGTTGTGACATAAAGTTGTATTTTTTTAAATGGAACCCATAGTTGACTATGACTTATTTAAATTCTTAATTTTTTTGTCATTCTAAATATATAAGGGTTGATGTATTTATTTTCAATAATACGCAAGTTACGGAGGTTTTTTAATTTTTTTTTAAAACAAAATTATAGTAAGCTGTGAAAACAAAAACAAAACAAGGTGTAAAACCTTTTAAAACTCATTTGGTACAAATTACGAAGGTTTTGTAATTTGTTGTTGCAAATATTTGAACATAAGATAAACTACCATAAACTACATTACTGCAGATTCCGACTTTATCGTTGTTTCCTTATTTTTATATATTTATAATGATTATCACAACAACAAATTACAAAACCTTCGTAACTTGTACCAAATGAGTTTTAGAAGGTTTTACACCTTGTTTTGTTTTTGTTTTCACAACCTACTATAATTTTGTTTTAAAAAAACAACTAAAAAGCCTCCGTAACTTTCGTATTATTGAAAATAAATAAATCAACCCTGATATATTTAGAATGACAAAACAATAAGGAATTTAAATAAGTCATAGCCAACTATGGGTTCCATTTAAAAAAATACAACTTTATGTCACAACTCGAATTTCGTTTTTTTTTTGAAAAATGGACTACGCCACTGCATTCCTATCAAAAAAGTGCATGTAGAACGTCAAAATTATTTTTGTTTATTTTCATAAACAAGCGAGATATGGTCATAAAACGAAAAGTCGAAAAATCGAGTTATCGGCGATAACTCGAAAACAAAAAACGATAACCAATTTTAGTTTTCACCATTAACTTTTTCTCGAAAAAAGAGATCGACGATGCGCGGTCCGTTTTTTGATACCTCTTATAGTTACAGAGATTCCCTATTAAAACATCGAAATTTGCCCACCCCGTACGAGTATGTCCCATTTTATATTTTTATTATTAAAAATTATTGACTATTTTTATTCATTTTAATTATATTATTTTCTTTGGTGTCACGGAACAAACTGTAGATTGAATTAATATTAAAATATTGAAATAAAAAAATCGTATTGGAAAGGTTAAGTACATAATATGCAATTTAGTTTATCGTCAGTTGAGACATTATAGAAAATACGTTGTTGGTAATAAAAAGTCGTCTTTTCACTGTAAAAATCAGTAATGTGGTCCAAATAATATAACAGTGAAACAAAAATATAATTTGTTTAAAATCGTTTTATTTATGACGAATTTTGGACTTGTCGCTCGACTGTGCCCTTTTAAAAATTTAAACAAATAATATATGAAATACAAATATGTAAATTTTTCTTTTGGTTAATTATTATTTACTGTAGGTTTTTGAATTTGAAATTTAATTACATTTTTGAAAACATTTCTTACTTTTTCTCAAAATTTTTACTTTTAAATTTCCCGGGATTCCCAAAACTTTTGGGAATATTAATTTTAAATTTCTCGTTTACCGGGAACAAAAAAAATATCCGGGAAATGTTACCCACTAGTAGCAATGATCACCATTAGCAACAATTTTATCTACAACGATATTAATTTAGTTGAATAACATTTTGTCAACAGAATATCCTCGTCCAATTTTTGTCTAAAATGTGGCGTTCCTACCTCTTTATACAAGTGTATTTGTATTTAAAAGTTTCTGTTTAGATACAAACTGAAGGACGTTGTTCTAATGACAAACATTCACTCAACTAAATCAATATCGTTGTAGAAGAACCTCGTTGCTAATGGTGATCGTTGCTAGAACAGCTACGTATGAGTAAAAAAAATAATTACAAAGAAAGCTACTGAAAAATACGAGAGTCTTAAAACATGTCTATCATTTCCTCAAGAGATTCTTATAGGAAAAAGTGGATTTTAATTAGATTCACATATGCAGTATTAAATATTTGAAACAAGACTGTTATAAAACTAATGTTTCGTTTTTAACTACCCCTAACAATGACTGTACAAGCATTTAAAAAGTAAAGCAATAAAACATCTCCGTAAATTTAACAAATTATTGTCGGTACATTAACTAAAAAATAAATAAATCACTTCCATCCGCTTAGCCTCAAAGTACTTTAATTGAAAACGTTTTTTTACAAGATAATTTTTATTTTAAGGGGTAGTTGGACATTGAAAATTACTGGAAAACTTATAATCGCAAGTTTTGCGTGACAAATGAAAGCAGGCCTATAAAACGGTTAGAAATTTTGTGATGTCTATAAAAATTTACTTGTAAAAATTTGTGATTTTTTTGTTTAAATTTAATTTTCTCAGTTATAATTGTGAGTTGTAAAGGCAGGACAAAGTACTTCAATATGTACGCTTACTTCATCCTGTTTCATATACTTTACACCATTTTTTTTAAATTCAAAAGAAAGTATGCACAATACATGTAAAGAAACAAGCCATACAGTTTAATATAGTTGTATAACTCGAGTCGACAGTATTTTGTATGCAACATTTAAGAGAGTTATACCTCTATAATTCCTGAACTCCTTTTGGTCACCTTTTTTGTGTATTGTAACGATTTGTCCCATTTCCCATTCTTCAGGCATTTTCTCCTCTCTCCATATTTTTCTTATTAGCTGGTATAGTCTTTCGTGAAGCTCATTTTCTCGGTGCTTTATTAATTTTTTGTTTATTTCATCTTTACCTGGTGCTTTCCCATTACTACTAATTTTAATATTATCCATTACTTCATTTTTTGTTGGTATCTCTGTTGCGTTCTGTCCCCTGTCTCCTTTTAACTCTTCCTTTATTTTATCATTATCGAAGAATGTTTCAGTTAGCAGTTCCTGAAAATATTTCTTCCAAATTAGTTTATAATGGGGTTCTTCTTCTATCACTGCTCCATTTTTATTTTTTATGCCTTTAATTTTGCCTTTATATATTTTATTTTGCTTATTTATTTTCCTATAGAAGGCTTTTGTGTTTTGTTTGGTTTTTCGTTCTCCATTTTTCTTATACAGGGTGCCCATTTTTGTAACCTGTTGTATGGGTAACTCCGTTAATATTAGAGATACAGAAACGTTTAAATTAGCAAATATTTTGAAAAAACTGAAAAAGGTCGATTTTTTCAAACTTGCATAATTCCGTAACCATATGAGTTAGAACGAAAATAAAAATTGGCTTTTATAGATGTTTTTACGTAGATTGTAAATATGTTAACGGAATTTTCATAGCACTCTCGATTTCCGAGTTATAGCACAAACTTGCATTTTTTTAAATGGAAGTCATAGTTGGCTATGGTCTTATTAAAAAGGTTATTTTTTTCTCGTTTCAATGATATAAGGGTTGTTATGCTTTACTTTTGTAGTTTTTCTTTAAATAAGCAAAAATCATTTTACATGTTCACTGCCTACTATAGATGGGAGTTATCCTGTGTTGATGTTCTTTTTTTTTCGATGTGACATTTAAGAGTTGTCTCTTATCGTTAGTGTAGCAGTTATTAGCCAGTTACAAATTTTAGAAACAAAACCTCAGAGTTTGTCAAATAAAATTTATTGTTTGTTATACGTATAAATCACTCTCTCGTGTTGAACAAAATTTTTGATTGACTTTATTGTAAATTTCAAAAACAATGTTTTCTAATGAAAAAAGAAACGACATGCTTTTTTTATTACTAGGCTTGTAATAGAAATAGTAGAAATTCAAGTGAAATGTATTTGCAAAGATTTATGGAAAGGAGGCAACCAAGAAAGAAATTATTTTCGTTATTAGAAACCAATTTAAAAAAATACGGGTCATTTACAAAATCCAAAGGTTTGAAAATTAAATTTAAGCAAGAAGATGAAGAGAGTCCTAGAATACATAAATTATAAACCAACATCATCTACCCTACCCGGGAGTTGTCCCTTGAATGTGGTGTCAACTGAAAAGGCCGAACTGGCTAATAATTGCTACACTAACGATAAGAGGCAACTCTTAAATGTCACATCGAAAAAAAAAGAACATCAACACAGGATAACTCCCATCTATTAGTAGGCAGTGAACATGTAAAATGATTTTTGCTTATTTAAAGAAAAACTACAAAAGTAAAGCATAACAACCCTTATATCATTGAAACGAGAAAAAAATAACCTTTTTAATAAGACCATAGCCAACTATGACTTCCATTTAAAAAAATGCAAGTTTGTGCTATAACTCGGAAATCGAGAGTGCTATGAAAATTCCGTTAACATATTTAAAATCTACGTAAAAACATCTATAAAAGCCAATTTTTATTTTCGTTTTAACTCATATGGTTACGGAATTATGCAAGTTTGAAAAAATCGACCTTTTTCAGTTTTTTCAAAATATTTCAAAAAGTTGATGACGTAGGTCAAATTTGAAAATGGCATCAGATTTCCCTTTAAATTCTGCACAAATTTGCTAATTTAAACGTTTCTGTATCTCTAATATTAACGGAGTTACCCATACAACAGGTTAGAAAAATGGGCACCCTGTATTGTCATCCATTCATAGTCTGTTAGCCCCTCTTATTACTTTATTGCACTCTCTCCTCACTTTTTAAATTCTTCCCTATCTTCCAATTTGTTTGTGTATATCTATTTTATTCTAGCATTCCTTTTTGTTTTCACCATTTGTTGACATTTTTCACTATACCATTCTTTTTTTATTCCTTTTTTTGCTTTCTCAATTCGTTTTTCCGCTGAATTCAGTAAACATTTCTTAATATTATACCATTGTGCCTCCAAGTTCTCGGTTTCTTCACATTCCAATAATAATTCTTCCACTTGCTTTTCATATTCTTTTCTTGTGTTTTCATTTTTAGATTTTTTAATGTCCCATTTAGTCCTTTTACCGTTTGGCTTTTTGATTTCTTGTTTGATCGTGGCCACTACCATGTAATGATCGGAGTCGACATTGCCCCTCTGTATGTTCGTACATCTTTTAGCGACGTCTGCTTTCTTTTATTAATCTATTTGCATACTATATTTGTGGTCAGGCGATGTCCATATTATCTTGTGTATTCTTGGGTGTGTGAATTTGGTGCTACTTATGATCATATTCAGTCTTGCTGCCAGACTACATAGTCGCTGTCCGTTATTTTTTGTTTTTTCATGGATTGTTTGCTCTCCTACCACCTGTGTTAAGTAATCCTCTTTTCCTATTTGGGCATTGAAGTAGCCTATTATTAATGGTGTGTCTTCTTTTGGCATTTTTTCCTTTTCCTGTTCAATTTTTCCGTATATGCTACCTTCTCCTCCTTATCTGCACCTTCAGTTGGTGCATATACATTTACTTTCGACATATTCATTGGTTTTGCTTGGATCCTCACATATGCTATAGAGTTTAATATGGTTGTATAACTCGAGTCTTTTAAAAATTCAGTTTAATTTGCTGTGCTTAACAAAAAACCAAAATAAGGTTTATTTCTTCAACACAGGAGATGAAAAATTACTTTTATTTATCTGAGCTTTGCTGAAATTATTTGAAACAATTTCGAAAATCTCAACAACTTCTATTTTCTCATCCAGTAAATACAGTTTCCACTTTTGGTCATTCGTTTAGTGTATTATGTCTGTGCTGCACATTCGTGAAATACTCTTCTACCCAAAACGATGCAATTAGTAATATGCATTTTGAACTCATAATCCCAAAGCGCAAACTTGCATACGATTTTTTTTTTTTGCTTTAGAGAGCGAAATATATCACATTTACTTCTGCTTTAAAAGGTCGCTAGTACATTTATATCGACGTTCTTGAAGTCCTAAATAAAATCGCGATTAATAAGTTTTGATAGGGAATTCGATTAACGTTACATGTTTGCTTCTTACGCGTTCCTGGGGGATTTATCTTATAAACTACATCAAGGTTTAACCCTAGTTCTATTAAGGGACGGGGGTCTCCTATATGAGAGAACATTTATAGCTTGGTCCCAAGTTGTGTTGAGGATATTAGTGCAGCACTTGGGCTATTGGGAATTGGCCTTAGCAAACATGTTAAACGATTAACAACTGGACACAAAATATTTGCTTAAAATGTTTAAACCCAGATCTTTATTTAAGTGTGGCGTCCAATGACTTTTAAGTCACTCTCCCTAAATTTGCAAAATCTCAAAATTAAATGTAAAAATACCAAGTCAAACCTTTGTTTGAGAGATTATATACAGCATTCAGGGAAGTCTAGGGTTGACTATGTCGTTTCATTAAATATGGTTATAATTATAATGCTTAAAATGTTTGTGACACTTAGTATAAACGTTTGTTAAAAATCGCTTAACTAACTTTATAAGCAGAAGTGATTCTGAAAAACAATTTTACCAGTTTCTAAACTCTCCTTGCTTTGTCGATAGCTTTTTAATATGTATTTATTTACATGAAGCTGTCTTAGCAAGCAGCATAATTAGCAACGACGTTGATTTACATTATTTAAATTTAATTTTTTTATGGCTAAATCGATGTTTTCCTTTTTTTGAACACTGAGTTAAACAAATTTGATTGATTCTCTATAAGTTCTTTTCTTTATTTAATTTTTTTCCCTCTCTTAATTTTCACAGGATTATAACCGATCAATTATTTATAAACCGCTGCATATTTTTATACCCATCACCATTATTGGATATTTTTACAAATTTATCACTTTCATTTACATTACAATTCATTTTTCACAGATTTTTCTCGCGAAGCTTTTTAATATCCGACAAAAAACCTGAAAAGTTATATACGTACTTAGCGTTATGAGCCAAAGATTACTTATTGGGAAAGCACCCTCCGGTTTTATCGCTATGAAAAGAATACGTCCTTAAGGGTTCAATAAATCCTGAAATCATTTTAACATAACTGATGAGCCTTAAAAAAAGTTTCTTAATCATAACGTCTCGCGTTTGGTTACGTTCGCGTTTTTTGATATATTTTAGAAGGTGGCTGAGATTCTTACAGACTTGCAAGTAATTTTAATACTTTTAAAGATAAAATACAAGGGTGATGTAACGAAAAACAAGAAAAAAATGTGTTACTGTAATTTATTGCACCAAAAAAATATTTTTAGGAGTCGACACTTCACAATATGGTTTGTCTTTAATTTAAATACAGTATCTTCTGAGAAATTTATTAATTGTTTTTACCGAATTACACTGATTTTTACTAAACGTTTAAGAACAAGTGTTGACTACTTCAAATAAATATGCCCGTGATTCATAAATATTGCGAAAAACTTTGGGAGGTAATTCCTATCACATCAAGTATTAAGGTATTTTTTATAAAATCTTTTCCAAAAAGTCTTGTTTCGGAGTTACACCCCTAAACGGAACGGTTAAAGTAAGTTTTCATTTTGTTTCTCAAATTTTGAGAAATGCAGAAAAATGACTTTTGGTAGATTTTTTACTTATTAAAAAGCTTTTCACCGTAATATTTTTAAAGATCCTCTACCTTCACAAGGGCTGAAAAGTGCGACCTCTGTTGGTTTTTTATAGGAAATTTTTGAGGGGTAGAAATTTTGCAATTATTTTTTTTTGAAAGCCGACTTTACTCAGAACCTTTTTTAATTCTTTAATATTTCTCGCAAAACCTACAGTTTTTGAGCAAAATATTAAATAAGTGAACATGAACCATTAAAATATTCTAAAACAAAATTATTCATTTTGGTGGTTACCATGGTTTATACAGGGTGCCCATTTTTCTAACCTGTTGTATGGGTAACTCCGTTAATATTAGAGATACAGAAACGTTTAAATTAGCAAATTTGTGCAGAATTTAAAGAGAAATCTGATGCCATGACAACTCTTAAATGTCACATCGAAAAAAAAAGAACATCAACACAGGATAACTCCCATCTGTTAGTAGGCAGTGAACATGTAAAATTATTTTTGCTTATTTAAAGAAAAACTACAAGAGTAAAGCATAACAACCCTTATATCATTGAAACGAGAAAAAAATAACCTTTTTAATAAGACCATAGCCAACTATGACTTCCATTTAAAAAAATGCAAGTTTGTGCTATAACTCGGAAATCGAGAGTGCTATGAAAATTCCGTTAACATATTTAAAATCTACGTAAAAACATCTATAAAAGCCAATTTTTATTTTCGTTCTAACTCATATGGTTACGGAATTATGCAAGTTTGAAAAAATCGACCTTTTTCAGTTTTTTCAAAATATTTCAAAAAGTTGATGACGTAGGTCAAATTTGAAAATGGCATTAGATTTCCCTTTAAATTCTGCACAAATTTGCTAATTTAAACGTTTCTGTATCTCTAATATTAACGGAGTTACCCATACAACAGGTTAGAAAAATGGGCACCCTGTATATACATATTGAGTAAAAGTGACAGGTATTTTCGTGTTTATTTGGTGGTGCATTTTCACTCATTGTATTTTTTACTTAAAAACTGTAGGTATTAAAAAAATTCTAAATAAATGAAGGTTTCCATTTTTTTAAATTGCAAAATTTTAACCTTCCAAAAAGTTCTGATAAAAAAAACAACAGGGGTTGCAATTTTCGCCCCTTGCGAAGGTGTGGGAACTGGGAACATTAAAAATATTAATGTGGAAAACCTTTTAATAAGTAAAAAACATCTACCAAATGTCATTCCACTATATTTCTCCCAATTTGAATAAAATGAAAACTTACTTTTACCGTTTTTTAACGTTTTCGGAAAAGATTTTATAAAAAAGACCTTCATATTCGATATGATAGGAATTACCTCCCGAAGGTTTTCGCAATATTTATGAATCACAGGCATATTTATAAAAATATTACACCATTATAAACAATGGAATAATAAAGTAAGAAAAAAATAGAGTAGAGTTAGAAACTTAGCTTAATACAGGAAGAGATGGAGGAAACTTTACAAGCACGAAAACAGCTTCTGCCTAACGGGGTAGAGACGTAGTTTTGAAAAAAAAAAAAAAAATTGGGAATGTATCTCAAGAACTTGATGTTTTTAATAAAACTTATGGATACCCCTTTTGTAGAAATCCGTGGAAATATCAAGTGAATCCAACTGTTCTTTTGAATAAAACCGGTTATTTTGATAGTTAAATGAAAGATTTATAATGTTCTTTTTCAACAAAGGCGAAATCCAACTAAACCGTCAGGTACTATCAAAATATTTAACTTGAATTATATTATACCCAAACGCTAACTACATTTTATCACGTCCATGGTTTGCCTACGGCTACGCTATCGCTACTTCATACATGGCAGAAACTGTCCTTTGTTTACCGTGATTCATAGTTTCTAAGCCTATTTATCGTGAAGTGCACAGGCAGATATCTGTTTAAATAACTTCAGGTTTAAGCGTGACCCAATTAAGGTTTGAATGTTTGGAATATAATTCAAAAAGTTCTACAACAGAGCAGCGCCCTTTTAGTTAATTCCACACAAGTTGCTGGTGTCGACAGGGATTTATCGTAAATGCAAGGTTTAGGTAAATGTTTTGAATACTGCGGATTTATTTAACAAAAGCTAGGATCGTTTATAATTTTTAGATAATCCTCTCTTCACAGTTAAAATATTAATTTATAGCCTACCGTGGCAATTACAAAGTAGTTTGAATGAATGGTCTATCCTTGAACGTAATCCTATCCCAGCGTTATTCTCTTTGTTAAATGACCCTTAAGTTTCTTTTAAAACAAAAGGCCGCATTTTGATATTTTTACTCATTATCACTCAAACCACACTAGGCAATGTTTATATTTTCATCTTGTGTTTTATTTATGGTTATAAAGAAAAACGAATTTTGTTAAAATTGTTTTTTATTTATTTTTCATAATGGTGTACTCTTTGAGTACAATGAGCAATAGTTGGGTCACAATGTTTTGGAAAAAGTATTTCAAAATACTGTCTTTTATTGCACAGAGAAACTGCATAGTTTTTGCAAGGGTTGGGCAAAATTTGATTTTTATTAAAAAAAATCAAAAATCATTGTTTTACATTTTAAAAATCACATTTTGATTTTGTTGATTTTTTTAAGAAACTTGAATATTTCTCCTTTTTACAACTAATTTATTCATTATTCATCCTGCATTATATCTTCTATACAGCGTCATTCAAAAAGGATCAACAAATGAAAAAGTTTTTTACTAAAAATTCCTTAGAAACTTTTATCCCTGATAAAAGTTGGTGGATGACCTAAAACTAATTTAAAATGGAAAAAAAACAAAAATGTATGCGATGCGAATTTAGCAATTTCAGAAATATTCCAAGAGTAAAGTGGCCTTATTTTAAAACTTCATAGGGAAAGATTGTTTAGAATTCAAAAATACGACCAAAGGTAAAACATGACGGTAAAATATAAATTTTTACTTTTGAAATAATTTTAACATCCAAAGAGTCTGCAACAAATGGAAAAGTTTTTTATTATTGGTGTCTCACATAATTTTATTCTGAGAAAAGTTGCTGCATGGTCTAAAACTAATTTTAAGTTTAAAAAAAAAGTCATGTTACACTAGATTTTAACGATTTTAGAAATATTTGGAAGAGTAAAAGTTCCTCATTTTAAATTTTTTATAAAAGTTAAAAAAATGTTTATAATTTAAAAATTTTACTCAATATAAATTATCGTTTTCCCTTAAGCTTTTTTAACTTCAAATTAGTTTTAGACCATGCACCAACTTTTCTTAAGAATACCATTTTCCGTTAAATCGATAATAAAATACTTTTCAATTAGTTGCAATACTTTTGCGAATATTTTAAAAATCGTTAAAATTTAGTGTCATATACATTTTTTCCATCTTAAAATTAGTTTTACGTCATGCATCGACGAATAAAATTTTCTAAGAAATCGATAATAAAAAACGTTTCCAATTTTTGCAGACTTTTTGGATAAGCTGTAGATTTTTTGCAAAGTAAATCTACCGGAATGCGTCTAACTAGAAAATTCCTGTAGCGACTTTTTTTCTTCCCGAGCTATGAGAAGCCAATAGGCAATATTTCTGGCGTATTTTACTAGCGGTTATTTAAACGGGTGGAAGTAAAACTTGCATTTAATATACATGTGACGTGTGACGTTGAATCGTGAAAATAAATAAAGTTTGATTCAAATCATGATTTCAATTTAAAAAATCAGCTGATTTAAATCGTGATATAAATCAATTGATTTAAATCAGGTCAACCCTGGTTTTTGCAACTGTGGAAAATATTAACAATATTTTAAATATATTAAGTGATCTTTTATTAAACTCATTTATATTATCTAACTTGATATATTGTTATTTGGTTCAACTGCAAATAAAGACGCATTTTTTATGATTTAAAAAACGAATAAATATTGCTACGCAAAAAAGTTGAACGCTTTGGATGCTATTATTTTGAAAATAATTTAATAATAGAAAGCTATTCGAAAAATTTATCTATTTTAAGAGTTATTTGCTTAAATGCAACTTTATTTATATACATCGAGTACGTAATATAGATTTCTAAAATAGAACGCAGTCGTATTATTTATTTTCGTGTTTATGAGAAACTAAAATTTCGAGGTTTCTGAAATTATCAAGTCTTGGTGTAAATATACTGTTCCGTAAAATTAACTAACACGAAAGTCTAATAAAAATATCAAAATGCATTCACGGATCTTTAGTTAAATAATAATTCTAAAACTAGATCTGTAAATAAAACAACAGTTACTTTTATGGTACACACAACATTCGAGGAACACTTTTGTATGTCATCTTTTACATTGAAAATTAACAAAGAACTGTGATTCAACGGTTTTAATATAATTCTAAACTAAAATAATGAAAATTGTGCCTAATTAAAAAAAAACTTGTATTTAAAGCTTTGTTATTATCAACAGAAGAAATTTGAAATTTGGTTGTTGTACTTCAGCCAAAACCCTATTAAGAACGTGTTGTTTAAATCGTCGATATTTTCTTAATTATTAAGAACCGATAGTAAACTTTTTTATTTCTTATAAACGCCATACACCCTATGTAGAAGTTGTCCCACAAGGAATACCTTCGCTAAGTTTTGCAAAAATTGAATCTTTAGGACCTTAATAAAACGTTTTTAGCAAAACTGTTTTGAGTGGGATTTCAAATAAGCAAGTTAAACGCAAAAATTAAAAACCTGATGTATTTTGTTTTTCTTATCAATAGCGCAAAAACCGTTAAACTTTTTCAAGATTTTTATAGATCAGAGTTGTTCTTAAATCATGCATCATTTTGACCCATTTAACCAACTCTGTATCTCTTACCGTTTAAGAGAGCCTTGTGCTGTTCACTATAACTGAAACACCCTATATATAAAGGGACAAATAATTTTTCTTTTTGCTTAAAACTTTTTAGGTCCTATTCGATTTATGCAAAAATTAGAGAAAGGCTTTCCCAGTTCGCCGATAAGGCAATTTTTTGCCGAAATCGTGGAATGGGCAGAACGTTTGCGGAGTTCCTGAAACAGGCAATACTATGCCTAGTACGTAAAATCGACACTTGTCTAATTTGCGAAATAGGCAAGGCATAAAAGAAAAATTTGACCAATCTTTAACCTGACCCTCATTCACTTGGTCACTTATAGAGGATTAAGGGTAGTTCACACGGTGACACTAGCGTCGCGACATCAAATGTTACGACAACGCTCGACATTCGGTGTCGCGGCACTGGGTGTTCATACGTAAAATGATATATTTGAGCGTCGTGACATCAAAATAAAAATGGCCGCTCTTGTAACTGCAGCAACGAGTGTTGTAGAGCAACTAATAATTTTAAAGTCGTTATATTCGGGAATAGATTTGTCCCATAAACAAGGATACTGTTTTCTAATAATGCTCTTTAATCGTTGGAACATCTATTGAGGACATGATAAATTGGCAATCGATGACAAACAAATGTATATTATTTGTCAAAATATAAAAGTATGGTAGACTTACGTCAAATGCCGCACTGTCAATATCGGTGTACCGAGACCGACATCGCAGCACTGGCGTCATGACATCGTGGCATCGCGACATCAGGCTGTTCAGACGACATTAATTTGATGCCACGGCACCTAGAGTCACGACGCTAGTGTCACCGTGTGACTACCCTTTAGTCAAAGGTTGGTCTAAATTTGTTTTCAAGTGCCGAATTGTACATTTAACCGCTATCAGCATGTGCACCATTTACCAGTAATTGCAAACATTTGCGGAGTTCACGCTTTTACTGCAACATATAAATTACAATCTCTCTATTTTGTATAAGTACAAGTATTTCACGTACTAGGCATAGTATTGCTTATTTTAGGAACTCGGCAAACGCTCTGTCTACTTCACGAATTCGGCAAAATATTGCCTATTACACGATCTCGGCAGGTTCACTAATTCGGCGTAATATGTACCTACTTGTACAGGGTGGCCTATTTTCGATGCCCAGACAGGGTATGTCGGTTATTATCAGAGATAGAAAAAAAGTAAGTACGTTGTGTCAAGTTCTATTTTCGAGAGAAATTCATTGCCGTAAAAAGATTTTTGATATCTTTTTTAATTTTCCAATTATAGCCAAAAACCGATTTTTGGCACTTTTCAAAAATGTTAAATATCTCGCTTAAACGAAAAGATAGAAAATAAACTTTAAAGATATTTTTGGCATGGTTTTTTGTCCTGCATAAGATAGCAATGTTAAATTTTTTTTACTCATACGGATATTGATATATTACACCTAACTTTCTTATTTTAAATGGCAACTATAAGCAAATTATACAGGTTGTGTATAAATTAGCGGAAGCGCTACACGTGACGATGTTCTTCGTAAAATTCTAAGTCTAAAATCTTAATACAAAAATATTGTACCATGCTTCCTATGGCCTCAGGAACCATTCAAAGAAACAAACATTTGACAATATTGCATCCATTAATTTGCGTCTGGACATTTTTTTATCAACAATTTTTACATAGGTATTTATAATATTTGTTCGAACTGAATGCCTTCAGTTCGTAAACGTAGCTGCAAACTTTTAGGTATCGTCTAACACAAACTAGAAATAATTACGAGAGAAACAGATGACAGCTAATGACTATGTTGCCATGTGTATTATTTTCATTCAAATCAGTGATTAACATATTTTTAACACCAATTTTTGAAAGGAAAAACATAATATCTAGGAAAAAATATTATTCGAAATTTATTTTTATTCCAAATCGCAGCTTTTTCATTAAAAAATATTAAATAATAACGCTTATTAAAGGACTGGATGTCAAAACTTTGAGAACCACTTGCAGACACAGCAAGCATGGTACAACATTTTCGAATTAAGATTTTTGACTTAGACTTTTACAAAGAACATCGCCACGTGTAGCGCTTCCGCCAATTTATACATACCCTGTATATTTTTGAAAAGTGCAGAAAATGAGCTTTCGATTTATGTCAAAGCAACTATGGTTGCCATTTAAAACAGCACTATCATTAAGGATAAAAAACCATGCAAAAAAATGTTTTTAAAGTTTTTATCTAGCTTTTCGTTTAAGCGAGATATTTAACATTTTTGTAAAGTGCCAAAAATCGGTTTTTGACTTTATTTCAAAAAGCAAAAAAGATATCAAAAATCCGTTTACGGCAATGAATTTCTCTGGAAAAAAATTCGAGACTACGTACTTGGTTTTTTTTTCTATCTCTGATAATAACCGAGATACCCTGTATGGGCATCGAAAATAGTCCACCCTGTACATATGCACTTTTTTTTTAATGACTTAGTTCCTTATACATTCTACGTGTATCGGGGCAACGTATATCGAAAGCCCACTATATTTTTAAGTATATTTGCATATTGTGAGTATTTAAGGCGGACATTTAATTTTTTTAAAACCGGAATCTTGATTAGGCAGATAATGTACTAAAAACAATAATTTGCTTTTTTCAATTAACTATAGACGTCAGATAATAATATTCTTGACGTGTATATGCAAGTACTCGAAAATATCTCGATTGTTAGACATTTTATCGAAACTTGTAAAAAAATGAAAGATCAGCTCATTATGGATAGCTTTAATAGCAGTTTCTAATCTTTTGATAGTATCTTACTATACGGGAATACAGTACAGAGGAAATTTAGCTTACTAATTTAAAAAAACTAAACAACGATAAGTATAACAAAAATGTTAAACGTAATTAGCAAACTTTTTATTTTTAAATAAATTGCTTAATTCCTTAACATCGCTAAATCATATTGTTTACCACTAAGATCCAAGGCGTCAGTGTATTTTTGTGTTATTACATCACCTATAACTAACTATATTGGTTGATGATGTTAAGGTGTGACCATTAGTAAGAAATGGGGCGACAACTACATAAAAACTGTGTGCTTAACAAAAGGAAAAATAAGTCGGCAAGAAGCTTCTTTAAATCAAAGCTTATTCAAGTATTGTGTTGAAAAAAAGTCAAATTGCGACTTATAGTTTAACGTCGCTGTTTTTTATCGCTAGCACAAAAGTTTTTCACGAAAAAAGTTATCAAAAAGCTTCACAAAACTTTTTCGGCTATTATTTAAGATTGCAAAGGTCCAAACACTTGTTATTGATACATTCTCTTGAGCTGATGGCGGATTTAACATTTTTATTGCGTTACCAAGGGTTGTTACGTACTAACTATATACACTACACTTCCGGCTAATATCAAAATGAATTAAAGAAATAAAACACCGTATAAGTTTGCCGTAACGTTCTAGAAATGTTCTATTTTGCCGTCAAACTCGTAGTTTTAAATCTAGAAATGAATCGATTGCAGTAAAACGGAGATTTAAAACGATTAAACCCTGCAATTACACCCTTTTCGTGTTTATGATGTCGACAAACGCTAATTGCAAATAGAAATTCAAAAATAGAAATAGTTATTCGTATTGCAGGATTTGGAACGACGTAGCAGCGTTGGGCAATAAAAATAATTCAATTCAGGCAAAACAATTCTATGAAACGGGCTACTATAGAGTGCTTTTATTTACATCAAACATTTTATGCCGTTTTCAACGCTTAATGCAATTTTAACTTGCAAGACAATCAATAAAGAAGATTTTTTAAATTATCTGTTGTGAAGTGCAGTTCCGAACATTTATTGTTATTAAACATACTTAATAATACAATTTTATTTCTATTTATTCGACTGTATTTAACTTCATATTATTTTGCAACATGATAAAATACAAAGAAGCATTTTTAGCACGATACACGTAAAACAAGATACGACGTTTTCAGATCAAGGTGCGGTTGCACAACTTTAAGTTTATTTTCATAGTTAACCTTTATACAGCACAGTCAAAAAAAAAACTGTCCCATGAACAAAAAACAAAGCAATAAAGACCACTTTTAAATTAATTAGCTTAAATTTTTTGCCAGAGATTTATGTTTTACTAACAATGAAAATTTAAGTAATTTACTTAGCTGCTAATGTGTATAATGGTTTTTCTACAGTGACAGTGAATAACAGGTTGAACTAAAGCCAAGAATAAATTTTTAACGAGCGAATGACCCTAGCGGAGATTTTATCCTTCTCATGCATTATTATTAAACTGACACCCTAAATGCAAATTGTTCGACCCTTAATTCAATTACATTTCTGCCAGTGCATGTAATAAACCCAAATATAGTTTTAAAGTTACAATGTATGGGACAGTTGTACAAACTAATATTGCTGTATGAATAAACCACTTTGAAATTAATATCTAAAGAACTAATTAATTAAAACAAAAAAGGTGTTTTACCATCGAAGTAACCAAAAACTCACTTTAAAGAACCTGTTTTGTCCAAAGCTGTTCAAACTCATTTTAAATATATTGTTAACCTCATTTTATTACGTTAATTCATTTTTTATGATACAAGTTAATGAATTTTGTCATAAAAACTTTTTTTTTTCATTTTAATACAGATTAATTAGTCAAAATTGATAACTTTATGATAATTTTGGCATTAGTAGTAGTTGATAATAACTCTCTCAAGTCGTAGGTCTGCAAGCGTGAAAATCAAAACCACTATCCAATACTTATAGTTGCATTAAAATTACAAAATTGACTTAAGTACGGCAACGAATTTTGCGTCATCTTCATCTATAATATTTTTTCTACGGCCACTAATGTAAATAGCTCTTACCGTACAGCCTGCATGTATAGTAAGTGGGTCCTTACGCAAGGTAAGCAAAAAGCACAGCTTTTTAAAGAAAAGACCAAAGTAGACTCACGTCAAACACTTCCTGCATGCCTAGTAAATGAGTTATAACGCACGGTAAGCAAAACGCACACTTGTCTAGAAATGTCAAAGTATAGGCTTACGTCAAAATCATAGATAAGAGAGAAGCCAAAATTGACAAGACAACGTAATTAATTACATGTGTATATTAGCCAAAAAGCCGTTAAAATCGTAGGTATTATGTGATCGTAGAAAAAGTAAGCTAAATAACACGAGTTGTAAAGCAATTACGCACTAGTGAAAATACGCATTCGCCGCTACGCGGCTCCGTGCGCAACTTTTCCACTCGTGCATACAATGGTTCTAACAACTCTTGCTATGTAATATCATATACAGGGTGTAGACTCGGATCACGCAACATAGCGATTTCAATGGTAAAATTTTAAAAGTCGAATTCTTGCTCCGCTAATTATTTTAGAAAAAAAGTGCAAATACATTTTTTGTAGAGAAAAAAATTCTGTATCCATAAATGTATCAATATTACTTTTTCGTTTTCCAATAACTGAAAATTAAGCAAATTAAAAAACGCGTTTTCGCTAAAATCTGTAGTGCCTTGGAATTATGCTGTGACAACCTGCCCAGCCTAATGTCACTTATACTGTCACTTTGACGCGAAATTCATTCTTAATTATACTTTATATTTTATCAAACATTTATTTTACACAATTAGTTATGTTTTCATTGCAAGATATAATAAAAATGATAATTAAGAATAAACTTCAAACGTCAAAGTGACAGTAAGTGTTAGTAAGATGGGCAGTTGTCGTAGCATAATTCCAAGGCACTACAGATTTTCGCGAAAACGCGTTTTTTAATTTGCTTAATTTTCAGTTTTTGGAAAACGAAAAAGTAATATTGATTACATTTATGGATACAGAATTTTTTTCTCTACAAAAAACGTATTTGCACTTTTTTTCTAAAATAATTAGCGGAGCAAGAATTCGACTTTTAAAATTTTACCATTGAAATTGCTATGTTGCGTGATCCGAGTCTACACCCTGTATGTGTAATATACCATAATGACGAGAGATATTTTACTACAGCATTACAAAAACTGCGCATGTAAGATCCATTGCTGTATATAAACTTAGCACCACATTAAAATAGCAAAAAAATCCACATACTTTTATTATTGATAAGTAAAGAGCGGAAGTTGTGGCATTTGCAATTTTTTGCAATTTTTGCAATTTTTGATGAAATTGTCGTAAATTGCAATTTTTGACAAAAATGCAATTTTTCTGCAATTTTCGATCGTTTTTATGCTTATTTTAATAATTTTCTAGTTAAATCAATTTTACATGCGCCAAACACTGAGTCACAAGTCGAGTTTGTCTGCTTTGTAACAGTACAAAGTATTAAATTTACCCACTTAATTTGTTTACTAGGTTCTAGTCCATTAACCATTAGCAAGTTTAACTGTATTTCTAATTCTGGGAATTAATGGAAATTGGGGGTAATATTACTGATATTCACTATTCAATATGTATTATTATTTCGTTTTTCCTCACGATCAGTCGTATGTAAATTGTTGGCTAATTATATCGTTAAAAATTAAAATGCCTAAAGTTGCGTCGTCGTTGACTTCGAAATTAAATGACTGGATTGCAGTGCATAATAAAACAAGTGAAGTGTTTCGCACAGATGGACAAATTATTTTTTGCATTTTTTGCGAAAAATCTATCGGAACAGGAAAAAAATATTTTTTGGATGCCCATGTTAATACAGATATTCACAAGCGATCTGTAGCAAAAACAACCACGGCTAAGCAAACTTTGCTTAGCAAACCTCCGACAACTCCATGCAATAAATTATCCAAATATTATGTAGATTTGTGTGCAGCATTTGTAGAATCTAATATACCTTTGCATAAAGTAAACTGCAAGTCTTTAAATGAATTTTTGGATAAATATACTGGGCATAAAACTCCAGATGAAAGCACATTAAGAAAGACATACCTTCCCAATTTATACCGAAAAAAAATTGACGAAATCAAAGATGACATTGGAGATCACTTCGTTTATTTAATTGTTGACGAAACAACGGATGCCAGAGGTTTCTACATCGCAAACCTTCTCATCGGTATATTAGATGTAGATGAATTCAAAAAGCCGTATTTGATTGCATGTAAGCAATTACCTGCAACAAATTATGATACAATATGTCGGTTTGTAAATAATGGTCTATTGACATTATCAGTAGCGATGAACCGTGTTCTGTTATTGCTGACAGACGCAGCACCCTATATGGTTAAAGCTGCGAAAACGTTGAAAGTTTTTTATCCAAACATGATTCATGTAACATGTATTGCCCACGGAATAAACAGAATAGCGGAGGCGATAAGGCAACTATTACCCGATACCAATAAATTGGTCAATAATGGTAAAAAAGCTTTCCTCAAAGCTCCTTCAAGAATTTCTAAATACAAGGAAATAATGATCAATTTGCCACTTCCACCGGAACCAGTGATTACACGTTGGGGTACATGGTTGGAAGCAGCTCTGTTTTATGCAGAAAATTTTGCAAAATTTGTTGAAGTAGTTGATAATTTAGAAGACGATGCCGAGTGTGTAAAAAAGTTAAAAGCAATTGTTCAAAGTTCCTCACTAAAAAATGAATTGACGTTTTTAAAAGCTAATTTATCATTTCTTAATAGTAGTTTGACGAAATTAGAAAAACAAGGTATGCCCCTACATGTTAGTATTGAAATTGTAAAGTTTGTAGAGAATCAGATAAATTGTATACCTGGACCAAAGGGGGCAGTAATTAAAAAAAAATACATTGATGTCGTCTCTAAAAATACCGGTTTTGAATTTGTGTGCAACTTTGCAAAGATAATAACTGGTGAACACAATGTTAATGTTAATAATTATAGTTCTGATTTAATAGCGTTTTTTAAGTATGCACCAATAAGTAGTGTAGATGTGGAGCGGTCTTTTTCTGTATATAAACATATTTTAAATTCACGAAGGTACAATTTCACAGAATTGAATTTAGAAATGTACATGTTAGTTAATTTTAATGCGACAAAATAAAAGTATCTTTATTGCAATTTTCTGCATTTTTATTGCAATTTTTACCCTATTTGCCTGCAATTTATGGTGCAATTTTTCTCTTTTTTGGTGCCATAAGTTCCGCTCTTTATTGATAAGACTCCTTTCATTTCTATGTAATTCAAGAAAGAGCATTTTCTTGTATATTCCATTATTATGGCTCTCCAAACATAATACAAATTTAAATCTAACAAAACTATACTTTTCGTAAACATTGACATGATTAACTTTCGTTAAGTAACCAAGCGATGTACTCGAAACACGTTCATAACACCTCGTGGCCGAGCTAAAAATATTTACTTAATTTAAAATGTTCGCCAAGTCCCCTTATCCTCTGGGTGCAATTTTTTATGCGCCGAGCTAAGCTTTTAATAGCTTTTTTCTTTCATTGGTTTTGGATGTTCAAGAGCAAAAGAAGGTAACAAAATTATTAGTGAAACGTTCTGTGTAATTAAAACTCGCTGAAAAACATTTTCTTAAGTTTCAGGGGAACACTTAACGTTAAGGGAAAAGTGTGTCATGTTAATTAATGGAATAATTTCGTTGGAGAATGCAATGACTTTGTATTTGTAACAGACTGCTCGGCGACGGAGCTACAATATGGCCAGTGACGTATTTAGTGTAGAAAACATATTAATTGATGACTATGGGTACTAAGCAGTCAACATGTTACTTTAACAAATCGTGTGTATTTGGTGTATTTTTATACAAAACTTAACATTAAAAAATCCACTTGTGTTGGTGATTTAATTTTTTCTTGAAAAACCATATTTTTAGTATCTTTTTCGTGAGTACTTTTGGTCGTTGTAATAGGTAAAACATTTTGAAGCTTAGCGTCAATTTTAATGGCAGTATTTTGAAAAAAAACTGGGGTTATCTACGCAGATGGATGATACCCTTAGGTTAAAAGATAAATGTAGGGATTACTGAAAAAGTGTTGAGAGCGTAGATTTATTTTGGTTTATTAATTAGTGACATCAATTTTAATAAATCCCTACTCTACAGGTTTAGCTAAAAAAAGCAATGGTCAGTACATAAATATTTTTAATTGTAAATTGGATTAGTTATGTGTTCGTTAAGATTATTTATAAATATGTAAATCACCATTGTAGCGTTTTGATGTCATTTTCAATGAGCAATAAAATGATAAAACTTTTTTTTGAAAAAAAGGATTGGGGGATTTCCGTACTTCAGTAGTATAAATATGTTCTGTGGTATAAATTAGCACGATAAAAGCATTTATTTTTTTTAATGACGTTTGAAAAGTAAAACGCTTTGGAAATATTTAAACATTTTGATGGTTTTTCCTTTTATCAACGTAACGTTTAAGCAGTCGTGTGGTTTCGATTTACTTGTGTAAGTGCACTTTTGTACATGCAAGGCAAATACCTATGAAGATTTTCATATAATATTTTGAAAGCACCAATTTAAAAAAAAAAGCATATTACTTCTGTATAACATATTTGGGGCCTCAAAAACCCGTAGATGGGGTACAAGTAACTTTCAAAATTAGTTCTAAACAGCGCATAAACTAAAGCATATTACTGTACTGTAATACAATTACGTGTGTAGCATAACTAGTAGTGTGGGGCCCAAGAGACCCGTAGAAGGCGCACAACCTAATTTATTGAAAAACCGGTCAAGATTATTTTATAATATCAGAGTAGTTCTAATGAACAAATACTACTATAAAATATTCTATGTGGCATAATTAGTAGTGTGGGGCCTTAGAGACCCGTGAAAGGTATACAAACTTTAATGTTTAATAGAAAAGTCCTACTAGTTTGTTGTGCGGTATTAGAATAGTTTGACCAAAGAATATATGCTAAAGGAATTAAGTGTAAAATTATAGGATTTACAAAAAAAGGGGGCCTAGAAGGCCCAATGCGACTAATTAAGGGTAATTTGTAGTGGTAAATAAAAATCTTACCGTTTTAAATCCTCTATACATGATTCGAATTTCTTGCCGACTGAATTTCGTTTGCCTGCAAAGGTCTTCTAGAGCTACAGGTATCGGTTTTGGCACCCTGGACGCTTCTATCTCGTACGCAGCCTCTTCGACGGGACTGTCCTCTGAAGGTGTAGTCATAGCTCCTTATTCTCACGAATTTGCTAGCACATGTTCGCATTCTAGCTCGTTCAGTCACTTACTGTCCTATCATGAGCCGTGGCGAACGTAATGAAACTTCATTTTTTGCGATTTATAAAAATACATCTATTGTTAAGTAACAAAGTTACGTAAAAAAGTTAATTATCCTGTTTAATATGTTGTGTTAAGCGCGTCGATTATTAACATCGTAACCGTACCGTTTAAAAGAATTGAATAATAGTAGCCGGTTTAATTGGTGTTTAAGGGACGTACTGTTAAATTTATTAAAGCCGATTGAATTAATAAGAATATGTTGTAGTAAGCAGGATTTGTTGGTTTTGCGTGCCGTCACCCGGATTCGCCCCGGACTGGTCCTCTCAATCTTAGCTGCAGACTGCGCCTTCGTTGCGCACGCCCAACATGCCACCCGTAGTGGTTGCCTGAAACGCGTGCTCTTCATGAAATGGGGGGGTTTTAATTCAGCAAATGCTACTAAATCTGTGTTACATCGACAGATCATACTGAAACCGCTCCCCTAAACATGGTTAAAATAGAACACGGTCGACGAATTGGTAGTAAAATCAGCATTCTCTTCCTGTGGAAGTTATTAATAGACGGCGATATCCGAATTTAGCACTTAACAGCTGGAACACAATGTCCTTAATTACAGTAAAAGCTTCATGTGAATATTCTGCGGCACGATAACGTTTATGGCGTGCGTTACTTTTTAAATTACAGCTAAATAATAAGTAAATGAAGGCAAAAAGCAATTACACTAAAACATAATTTCCACACGCCTTTGTTTTAAATATTACAGGAAATTGTCGACTCGCTAAACGAGGACAACAAAACAATAAAATAGTTTAAAAACATATTTCATTCAAAAAAATTCTAAAAATCATAAAACCATCACTATTTTAATAAGAATTGTGCAATACTTAGCACTGAACATTAAACTACAGGTTGTAGCTGATAAAACTACAAAGCAGATTTTTTTAAATACGATTAATTGGTAACATTAAAAAAAACAGTAGTTGTTTTTCAAATAGAATATTAGTACAATTAATTATCAAAAACCCTATACAAGCTTTTTCCTCCTCATACCAAACACTATAAAAATTAAAAATGATATATACATATGTAAACTATCCATTTAGGTGCTTTCTATCGTAATAAATGATGTATATTTGAGTGAACTACAACAGTACTGTTACTATTAATGTATTATTTAAAGATCCTATTCCGAAATTCAAAAAGACTTTTATCTTTTTTATCTTTTTTTGCAATTATATTTGTTTAAGGATATCGACTTAAATATTGATAAGATTTTTGAACAAACAGATGATTGAACTACAAATAAAAAGAATTTTGTTCACTGTATCCCCTTGTTATTTAAATTATGTATGTTGTTTTTTTTGTTGATACTGCGAACGTTAAAAGTGTAGGTACATTATAATATCCTAAAATATTCTGGGCCTAGTGATAGGCAACACACATTTGTTGCAGGTAGACAACCCAAATTACACAAGCTGTCTTTTAACTTAACCTTACTTTTAGCAAACGTCAAATAAAGTACACGTGTGGTTCATAGTGTCTTAAAAGTATTTAATTTAATCAGCTTCTAAGTAAGTTTGTAACAAAAATTTACAATGGAGGATTCTATTGAAGATTCCCCAAAAAATTTTCATGAAATGGAATTGGATGATCGTATTTTAAAGGTAATACAGCTATAGTGACATGTTTGTGGCTTGTATTTATTTACCATTTTTTATAGGCTGTTGCAAAATTGGGATGGCAAACACCAACTCTAATACAAGAAAAAGCAATTCCTTTAATATTGGAAGGAAAAGATGTTCTAGTTCGGGCCCGAACTGGCTCTGGTAAAACCGCTGCGTTTGCAATACCTGTAATACAAAAAATCTTGAACAGCAAACGTAGTGCACTTTGTCAGGAAATAAAAGCCGTAATACTTGCTCCAAGTAAAGAATTATGTCACCAGATTTGTAATGCAGTTAAAGAACTTACTGTTAAATGTTCGAGAGAAGTGCATTGTGTCGATATTGCCCCTGGAGTTGATTTAGCGGTACAAAGACCACTTTTAGTCGAAAAACCGGACATTGTAGTTGGTACACCTGCAAGAATGTTACAACATATTAAAGTTGGTAATTTAGATCTTAAAAAGTCCCTTGAAATACTGATTATTGATGAAGCTGATCTTGTATTTTCGTTTGGTTATGAAAATGAACTCAAAGATTTAACAACGTAAGTGTTTTTGGAAAAGTTTTATACCATTTCTGATACCAGATAAACTGTAAATTGTGTGTTTATTAGCAGCAAATGTATTATTTATCTACAATTTCTATTTTTGTTTCAGACACTTACCAAAAATTTACCAGGCAATTTTGGCATCTGCAACCTTAAGTGAAGATGTGAAAAATTTGAAGAGTCTTGTACTTCATAATCCTGTAATTTTAAAATTGGAAGAACCAAAATTGGCTCCAGCAAACCAACTAACACATTATCACTTAGCTGCTGAAGAAATGGACAAAGCATCGATTCTATATGCATTGTTAAAGTTGCATCTTATTAGGGGGAAAACTATAATATTTGTAAATACAGTGGATAAATGCTATAAGTAAGTTTAAACTGGAAAAATATTGCAATTTAATATGCTCATATGAGGGGTGTATGGACATCCCATGCTTTTCAGTACAAACTAAAGTACCGTTTAATCTTTTCTAGAATGAAACTTTATCTGGAACAGTTTGGTATTCCAACTTGTGTCTTAAATTCTGAACTTCCAGCGACAATTCGTTGTCACGCTGTAAGTCAGTTCAATCAGGGAATCTACGACATCATAATCGCATCTGACGAAAAAGCTTTAGAAGAGCCCGGAGATGCACCTATTACAGGCAGTAAAAAAACGAAAGTCCATTCAAAAAGACGCAAAGATAAAGAAAGTGGTGTGTCTCGTGGAATCGATTTTCAGTTCGTTTCTAATGTCATTAATTTTGATTTTCCTTTGGATGCTCACTCGTATGTGCATCGGGCAGGAAGAACAGCAAGAGGAAATAATCAGGTACTGTGTTGATTTTAAAAGAATAGTTTTTCGAATATCAGCTTTTACAGTATATCTTTTTTTGTCTTTTTTAAATGTTTGTTTCATTATAAAATAGTGGTTTTTTAATGTAGGATAGTGTTTTGTTTATTTTCAAATGTCATACGGTCAATGTAATATGTAATACGGTAATCTTTTGTCTTTTTAAAGTTTTAATTAATGTATAGGATAGTCTTTTGTCTATTTATTTATTTTATTTTTTCTTACAGGGTAGTGTTTTGTCTTTTGTTAGTATACGCGAACGACCTCTTCTGAATGAAGTCGAAAGTCACCTGCAAACAGAACAGTCGGAACAAACAGTCATAAAGTAATTTTTGTTATTATCTTTTTTAACACGTTTATTTGTTAAATTTTATTTTAGGGCTTATCAATTTAAACTAGAAGAAGTCGAAGGTTTTCGTTACAGGTCAAAAGATGCTTGGAGGGCCGTCACTAGAATAGCCGTTAGGGAAGCCAGATTAAAGGAAATTAAGCAAGAAATATTTAATTGCCAAAAGTTAAAGGTTCGTGTTTTTTTAAATTGAATGATTTAACATTTGTTAAATTAAATTGGTAATTTTTTACATTTTAAACAAATTTTAAATTGATTTTTGTATTTTTTTTTCTCTGGTATTTTTCTAATATTAGATTTCTGACTTTAATATTATAAAAACAAATTTTTAATAATTTTGGGAGCCTTTTATGGTAAAGTTGTGAAGTTTTGCTTTTTTTATAGTTAAATTCTAAAACACTTTTGGCAACACTTATTTACCTTCCAAAAAATGATAAATCATTTACTTACAAAACTGCAACGTTTTATCTCTTAAAATACTTCAAATGCAAACTTTTTAAAATTGCTTAATTGCCGATTCGTATAAACATCAAACTATCACATATTCGCCCAATCGACCAGCTTAATTTTTAAACAAACAAAAATCAGGTTTTTTCATAGACTCCCGTACACTTGGGTATGTTCTGTGGTCCCGTATGCACAATGTAAACACTCATGTAATTATTACTGACAGGTGGGCATCTAACTATACTGGATGGCAGAGATAGGCATTTTTTAATCGAATTAATGAATAAGACTAACGACTAAACTTTCATATATTAGTCATGACTGACAACTAACTGCATTAGTCCTTAATCTTAAATGTTCCAATTGATGATTAATTAATTAGTCGTAATCTAGACTGAGGACTGATTTTTTTCGTTAGTCATGAGTCATGACTGATATATGTGACGACTAACTTTACTGTTTGCATGCAGTAATGCCATAACTGGAACTGAAACCGTAACAACATATATTGAGTTTTTTCTGAGGCTCATAATCAGGGCCCGGAGCATATTATTTTTTTGCGCCCCCCCCTCGTCTGTATTTTCATTGTAGTTTTTGAGTTTCAAGTAAAATAATGTTGTGTTGTATATAAGTTGTTTCCGGGTTGGAACCCGATAAAGGAGGACGAAACGTCGGTTATGAAGAAACTTTCGACTCGGTTCCAACCCGGAAACAACTTATACAGGGTGATTGAAATTCAAGTTTAAGCATGGGAATCTCGCTTATTATAATAGCTAGAGTATAGGTTTAAATTTGGCAAAGCTGCTAAATTCGATGCTCGGTGATAATCCAAACAGAAATTGGAAATATCTCAAACGGTATCCGAGAAAATTAGGAAAAACTGGAAAATACCATTTTTGAAAATCGTCTATAACTCCTTTGGAGTTTTAAATATTTTAAAGGTGTAAAAACATTTCCCAAGCAACTTTTTAAGCCGAATAGGATGGTGGTCACAAATTTTTCCTAGATCGATTCGGTTTTGTTTTATGACAACCAACTTTGTTTTTTTCTTATGGGCAGCATATCGCATTTTTCTTCGTTATTAAAGTTCATTTTTACGAATTTATTAATGTTACAAGTAACAGGCTTTCAAAACTTTTAGTTTTTTGATCGGTTGTCATGGAAACAACATAAACTACAATGACCGGCCAACCTGATTTATAGTTGTTATTGTTAAAAACGTATCTTTTCAAATTTGACAATGAAAGAAGAAGTAAAATACCATGTGTGATACAGCAATACATTCAGAAAAATAAATGCTATTTGATTATGTAAATAGCAAAAATTGTGTCTAAAAGAAAAAACAAAGTTTGTTGTCATAAAACAAAAATGAATCGATCCAGAAAAAATTTGTGATCACCATCCGATTCGGCTTAAAATGTTGCTTGGGCAATGTTTTAACACATTTGAAATATTTCATACTCCAAAGGAGTTATAGACTATTTTCAAAAATCGTATTTTCCAGTTTTTTCTAATTTTCTCGGATACCGTTTGAGATATTTCCAATTTCTCTTTGGATTATCAATGAGCATCGAATTTAGCAACTTTTCCAAATTGAAACCTACACTCTAGCTATTATAACAAGCGAGATCTCCTTGCCCAAACTCGAATTTCAATCACCTTGTATATCTTGGACATCGGCTGCGGAAGCCTACAACTTGGATTAATGTGGTGTTATTTATTCAAATACACTGCAATGAAAATAAGAACAAATTATAAAATAATAATTGCATTTTAGTTTTCTGGCTTTAAATAAGTGAAATAAACGCAAAAATATTTTGCCTTTGCGGCGCCCCCCAAGATTGGCGCCCGGGGCATCGATATTGCCCCCCCCGTCGCTACGCCACTGCTCATAACACATCAATTAGTCATTTACTTTTAGTCATGATTCGACTAATACTTACTTCTGATTCTGAGGGACTACTAAATAAATGATTGACTATAATCGACTAATTTAGTCCAGGCTATTTTAGTCGTTCAATTTCAATCATGATTGAAAATTTATTCAACTAATGCCCAACCATGCGTGGACGGTTGGCTATAAATTTAAAAAAACAATATGGTTGCCCTCAAATGTCATCTTCAATGCAGTTTTGTGTGGATATTTTATGTATTAATGATAAATCAGCTTAGGGTGACCAGATGTAATTTAGCAAAACTAGGACAAACAATACTTTCTTCATACTACGTCTGGCGAAAGTAAAAATGGTGAACCAGGACATTTTTTATCGAAAAATGTAACTTGTAAATGAGCCGTTCAGAATTTTTTATTTAGTGCAAGTTCACTCGTTAAAAATTAAACCTAAGGCACGGCAACTTTTTATCGCAAATATCATAGCATTTCTACGAGCAACAACAATGCCAACTGTTGCACAATATGACACTAACATTTAACCAATGGTGTTCCACTGACAATGAAAATTATGCATTTTTTTATTTTATAAAAACTTTTCGAAAACCCGGACACTTTTTAAAAATCTGCCCGTACTTCCCCGCCGAAGTACAAAAACCGGACATGTCCGGGGAAATCCGGACATCTGGTCACCCTAAATCAGCTCCAAATGAAAAAATATTGAAGTGATATATGCAGCAGGTAGGCACCTACATGATAATAGACAGAAATTGGGCGTAAATTAGGGTTTATTGATTATAAAATTAATTTTTGTTAGTTTAGTACATGTGATACTTTTGAATTTTAAAACATCAGTCTTAAAATATTCGAGAACTTTCTTAAAAACTATTAAGCATAGTTACCGTATTAGTCAGACTATAAGGTGAGGTTTTTATTTAAAAAGGCAGGGTCACCTTATATTCGAGTCACAAACATAATGGCGAGATGTTTTTTTCTCCAAAAAACAGATTAAAAAATAGGGGTCGCCCTATACTCGGGCCAATACGGTATTACTGTAGTGGAATAGGCAACGGAGATTCACCTACATGAGTGTTGATTGAAATTGGCCAAAACACAGAGAACTGGTTATATAAAAAAAATTGTGAAGGGTGTACATCTGATACAGGGCCGGATTTAGACTTGATAAGGCTCTAATCTATTTGAGATATGAGGCCCTTTATGTCCAGTCAGTGCCAAATATGCCAAAAATATAGACTTTTTTTGGGGCCCCCAAGAAAGTGGGGACCCTAAGCTATAGCTTGTGTAGCTTATACGTAAATCCTGCACTGATCTGATACCATTAATTATCAAACTTCAGTGTTTTAAACTATTTTTAAGCTTTGTAAAATAATGAATAAACATAGCTAGTACTTAGATATTCACAGAGGTATTGCATTTAATTAGTTAAAAATATCTACTGCTTATAATAATTTAAGAAAATCTTAATCAACAAAATTTGTTAGTGGAGCTTACTCCCTAGTCAATGATAAGCTTTAGTCCCAAAAGAAATACAAAACACTGTTGACATTCGAGCCATGTGAAATTTTTGTCTAGCTATGAATGAAATGTCAATGAAAAAGGTAAATAATTTATTTATTAAATTTATGTTGTATTTTTTTTAAGAGTTATTTTGAAGACAACCCAAGCGATCTGCAAGTATTGAGACACGATAAAGCGTTGCATACTGTAAAACTACAGCACCATTTGGCTGATGTACCTGAATACATTATTCCTCCGACTTTAAAAAACATTGCTGGCATCTCAAAGCGTGGTAAAAGAAACCGAGAACATTATCGCACATCAGAGAGTTCTGCAACCAAATATCAGAGAAACAAAAGTAATCCATTACTGAGTATGGAGTTTGGAGGTTTTAAAAAGAAGAAGAAGAAGAATTAAACTATGATTTGTAGCTTATCAGTTTTATCAATAAATTTCTTTTATAAAAGTTTTTATGATTTATTATTTATTGAAAAAAATTAGTAAATGAAGCTGGAAATGTTTTACCATTCACAAATTTTAGTAAATTTTAATATAGTAAGCAGATGCAGCTTATCATTGAAATTATAAATTTATATATTGCTTAATATTATAAGGAATGTGTATTGTGCATAAACTTGTTACAAAAATTATCATTTTGATCTGAGGCTTTTAAATAATTTTTTTCTCTATACAGGGTGTCCCAGCCAAGACGAATTATTCAATAGCTCTGTTATTAGTAATAATATTCAAAATAGTTAAATATAAAAGTTTTTTTGTAATCATTTACTACATAACCTAAAATTATTTTTAACTATACACAGTGTTTTATTTTTGCGCTGTGATACTAAACATTGTTTTTTTATATAGAACACCCTGTATATTTTGTAATTTTTGGATGTAAAATTAAATTCTCTTTCAAAAATATTATAGGTTGTTTATGTCTAAAACAAACAGTTTTTGAGTTATTAATGTTTTTTTGAAAATTTTGACAGATGCAGACCTTTATAAAAATATTTATATTTATTAACATAACAACACCAGAGCAATTTACTCTGGTAATTTATTAGACAATAGTGTCATAGTGATTGTTAAATAGTTACATTTTTAAAATAATCTACAGTTTGTTCGTTATAGTCGGTCCAATTCCCTAAACTTGAAACACATATAAGTCATTTGTTTTTAATGGAACACCCTATATATTTTTACATTTTCTTGTAGAAAATTAAATTATCTTTCAAAGTTGTTAAGCATGTTTTATGTCTTAATATAATATTTTTGAAGTTATTTCGTTTCTTATGATTACATACAAATTGTTTTGAATTTTCAAAGGCTACCACCGATATTTTAGGTAAAATACTCGCAAATAATCATAAATGAAATAACTTCAAAAATATTATATTTAGAGATAAAACATGCTCAATAACTTTGAAAGATAATTAAATTGTCTACAAGAAAATGTAAAAATATATAGGGTGTTCCATTGAAAAAAAAAGATTTATATGCGTTTAAAGTTTAGCGAAATGGACCGAGTATAACGAACACCCTGTATATTATTTTAAAAATGTAACTAGTCTAGAAATTACTATGACACTATTGTTTAATAAATTACCAGAGTAAATTGCTCTAGTGTTGTTATGTGAATAAATATAAATATTTTTATAAAGGTCTGCATCTGTCAAAACTTTCAAAAAAACGTTAATAACTCAAAAACGGTTTATTTTAGACATAAACAACCTATAATATTTTTGAAAGAGAAATTAATTTCACATCCAAAAATTACAAAATATACAGGGTGTTCCATATAAAAAAACAATGTTTAGTATCAGAGCGCAAAAACAAAATACTGTGTAAAGCAGGGCTAGAAACCGAAAAAAATTTTGGTTAACGGTTAACCGAATTTAAGAACTTTATTTTTATAACGGTTTTTGTTGAAAAACCGGTTTTTTCCGTAAAAAACCGGTTTTGAAAAAACCGGTTAATTTAACCGGTTTTTAACATTATTCAGATTTGGAATGCAAAGTATAAAAAGATATTATCTATTTATAATTTTATAATATATGTACAATCAAGCATTCAGTAATTACTTTTGGTAAACTAATCACATTTAATACAGATTTTGTATTTTTTCAAAATAATTTTTATTAAGAAGAGATGTTTAAAAAACCGGTTTTTTATTATTTTGGTTAAAGGTTACCGTTTTTTTTGCCTTTAAAAATAACGGTTTCGGTTTCGGTTAAAAATCACAATTTTGGACAAAAAATAAAGGTTAACCGGTTTTTTAAACCGGTTTAAAAAACCGGTTTCATGCCCTGGTGTAAAGTTAAAAATAATTTTAGGTTATGTAGTAAATAATTATAAACAATTTTTATATTCAACTTTTTTAAATATTATTACTAATAACAGAGCTATCGCATAATTATTCTTGGCTGGGACACCCTGTATAGAGGCCTCAGTATATTTTCCTTTTAAAGTTTAAACTACTTTAATCAGATTTAAATAGCTAAGAATTTTTTTCATTAGGACAGAAAATAGCTGTAGGTACTAAATTCTTTAATATAGAACTTTATTAAATCCCTAAAATGTTATTATTAAATAACTAGTGTTCAATAAAAATACAATATTTAGTCAACACTAATAAAGTAAAAATATATCTATAACTCAAGTAACAGGTAGATTTATAGATAATATTAAAATACCTAATGTAAACTAAAAAAAATCAACATTAACTGAACATTTTCAGCTAAATAATTTCAATTAAAAGTAATTGGAATAATATCTTAAAATTATTAACTTGTGAACTATCTTGATATCTATTTAAATATTTTTATAACTAACAAACTTAAATTAATCACAGTTATAAAAGATTCTGTTTAAAAATTCATAGTCATTTAAATTTCTTACAGACTTTATAATTTTTTAATTAAATTCCACCATAAATAAATGTTGTTTTATTTTTATTTCACATTAATAATGCAAAGTGCCTCTGATGTTACTTTTTCACTTTATTAGGATCCATAAGCTAATTTATTCAAAAAAAGTTTTCTTTGAAATTGAATTGATGTGAGTGGCTTAACAAGTCTGGGGCGAAAGCTCTCGAGATAAAGTTGATAAGATCCCCACCTACTTAAATAAGGGATGTTGAGTTTATATATACCTTGAGCAAGAGGATAACATCCTTCATATCTACACCGACCACAAGTGGTGAATCCAATCGTTAGCTGTAAGTGTAGCACATACAATGAATAAAGGTCTTATTGTCACATTACTGTTTCTAGGTAAGTACTGCAGAATATTCTGTTCTTGCTTCATGTTAACAACAAAATAAATAATTAATTTATAAATAGATCATAAAGTATTAATACCCTAATGCATAAAACAATTGTTACTAGATATTAATATTTAAATATTATATTAACTGTCTTTATTGTAATTTTATACAACAATCTAACAAGCTAATACAGAAAAATTTATCACTTTAAAAAACTTGCAAAAGAACATGTACATGAAATTGTACTAGTTTTTTTTTTTTTTGTAAGGAATTACATAGCTCTTTTTTATGTTTTTTTTTCCATATTATGTTAATTTTATGATTAAATACAGGGCATTTTGCTACCTTAAAACGAAAAAATGTTCAAGAAATTGTTTAAAGTATAAAAAATCTTTTTCAAAAATCATTTTGATTGTTATATTTACTTATTAATTATAACATTAAAAATTAAAAATGTTTGTATCAAATGAGAAAATGCAATTTTCAAGAGTTAATTTGTTTAATTTTAAGAGCAAATAAATTAAAATTAAAAATTTATTAATTCTTACAAAAATATCATAAACTATATTTTCGCTATGGCAAAGAACCAAGACACAAAAAAAAACTTTAAAGTAGATTTTCAACAGCAGGAAATTGATCTTATTGAGTTGATTTAAATGTTAGCAAAATGTTGTTTCTACAAAAATTGCTGACAAAATGGTACAAAGTTCCGTTTAAATGCTAAAAATATTATTCAAAAGTTTACTACAAACTCTGTTTTTAATAATAGTTGTTTATGAAATTCAGATTTGTAAATGATTATATTTAAATAAATGATATTACTTGAAAGTTTCGTTTAAAAAGTAGATAAATAATATTAAATCAATTACTAACCCTGTATTTATTATTTGGTATTTTCTACAAATGTATTAATTGATCATTTATAAAAATGTTTATGTAGGTACTTCTTTATTTTAGGGTTTAGTTTAGTCATTAACAAAAAATCTGTTAATTATTTTTATTACCAGTTTAAAATATCTTCGAGATATTTTATATAAAAAGCAATAAGTAAGCTTTAATTAACTTCTTTAGAACAATAAATAAATCACTTTAATAATTTATTCGATAAAAATATTTGAATACTTTATGTAACAGATATAAAAAAGTTGGTTGGTGTTAGAAATGTTGCTATTTAAAGTGTAAGGCGGTTGTCAAAATTATTTTCTATTTAATTGTCTTAAGAATTTGAGGTTTCAAGAGCAATTCCCATTTTTTAAATCTTTTAATCATTATAAAACTATGTTGCAATATAATATGTTTTTATTCGTGTATTTTTGTTGCTCAAAATCTGTAAAAGTTATTTAGAATTCGCAGAAACATTTCGTCGAATACAATACTAAATAATCTAAATTCGTGGCAAATCTTTTACTTCATTTAAGCCAATTTTCTCGAGATCTTTGCACAAAAATATAAATAGAAAACATCGAAAATGTTTTTGAAGAGCAAGATTATTATAACTCAATAACAACAAAAGTTTTTGCATTATCTTACTTAAATTTGTTTACATACTTAGCCAAAATAAGCTTGAGTTTAATATCTGTGTTGACTAAAGAAATGATTTGATTTTCTTTTTATTTAAAAAAATGTATATAAATAATAAGCGTAAATAAAAAATACTTAGTTTAAAATCAGTTACATGATTTTAAACCACTTTATCAATTAAAAATATATGTATAAACAAATATTTTACTAACAGAGAACCAATAGTGCCATTCTAACATTTTTTGTATAATTTATTATATTTTACAAGCATTTCAAATAGTTATGTATCTATATAATTTCGCATGACTGAAATTTCTCATTAGATTATGCAGAATCAATTAAAAAGTTTGCCTATAAATAATTTATAAACTTTTAAATCGCTTCTACAAGTCTAATCGATAACTTTAGTAAATTTATTCCTTTGAGGAGTTTTTTTCAAGATTTGAAAGCATTTTTGAATGATTGAAATCGTGATTTAAAAAAATTATTTTAAAGTTAAAAGAAGTCTTCATTTTTATCTTTATCTTTGCGACACATTTTTAACAATGGTGGTTATAGCATCCTATATTAGTGAAATAGATGTACTTATTTATAGGAAGCAACTCCTTTTTGAATTTTTGCTTTGATAGCTTATCAGCTATGGTTATCAGAAGGAAGTATAGTTACTTAATATTCATTAAAATTTCATTTTTCGCTTGGGAATATTTTTAATAACTTTTAAGTTTTTTTTTTGTTTTTCATCTTCATGTTTAGTTTATTTCTTATTTTTGCAAAAAAAAAGTCCACAATTATTTCTTGAGACTCGTACAAAATGGACTTTAAATTCTTCAATTATGATATTTTCGAAGTTTAAGCGTTCCATAGTTTGGTAAGTCATGAAATTGATCAATGTCTAACTTTTTATTTTATTTTAGGGGTTGTGGTATGGGGAGAAGTCCAATCCTGCAACTCTTGCGGCATGGAATGCGAATCCGCATGTGGAACAAGACATTTTAGAACATGCTGTTTCAACTACTTGAAGAAACGAAGTCAAGTCTTACCTCCGTACCCTATAATGGATCCGAGTTTGCGACTAGAATTGTGGCTTGCGAAAGAACGGCACTCAATGATGCAGCATGAACAAGATTTACCAGATTTAGTACCAGTTTTTTCTAAGAATCAAATGAAACATTTGGACGAGCCATGATCCAACTACTTATATGTGATTTCTATTCGTTTATTTAGACTGTTATAACAATATGTACAAAATTGTTTGTATGTTTAGGTTTCTTTAATAATTTGTTTTGTGGCTGGAAGTTAAAAATAATAAATGATTACTGTATTACTATCAGATTTTAAAAGCATTCGGTCGACAGATGATTACTCCCTAATCAATTACAAAGACTATTCAGCGTTCATCTTCTGAAACTAATTCTTCAATAGTTTACATCATTTCCTCTGTTTTTTTTTTCAAGCACAACTCCTTCGGATTCTTGGTCATCCTTAATAATCCTTGATCGGTTTCTTACCCCTTCCAACCTGCTTAAACGAAAATGTACTCGGCAATACGTTAGCATATTCTACCCAAACATAACAATCATTTTTGTTGCGCTTTTAAAAAAAAAATCTAGTAACATTGAGACGTTTAAAGGCCTCTACTCATTATCCAACTTGTCGGAGCCGACCGTCGCGTCGGAACTCCGTGTTGGGTGTTTTCTACACACCTCCCAACCAGTCCAACCAACACAGCATAAACGTCATAACTTTTTTTATTATTTTGGCTCTGATGCCATTTTGTGGATAACAAATTTATAAATAGCGTTAAATTTTCGGTTTTAAAAGTCCTTATCTAGAGGAATGTGGTGGGGCGGTTGGCTTGTTGGATGGTCTGGCCACCCGACCGTTCCAACTTGTCCAACCGTCGGGTTGGTCAGGTGACAGACTACACATTAAACAATTTATCGGAATGGTCGGTCGGTTGTACCGACAAATTGGTAGGTGAGTAGAGGCCTTAAGTCTAGTATCAATCATTTTGGTAGCAAAAACAAATCTTGCAAGTCCTTATAAGCTCTACAGATTAAGTGGCGAAGCAAGAAGTGAATGGGTCCGTGTGCAAACAGAGTTAATAGGCCCTTCCGTCCGATAAAGTTTTCGTCTTAGGGCAGATGAAAAGTGTAAATGATTGCTGGGTATTCGTTCCAGAAGATTTTTTTAAAAAATATACGAAATAACGAAATTTTTAAAATATTTTTTAACAATACTATGAGAGAACACACGCACGCGCACATACACACAAACTTTTATGTAATGTTTTTTTTTCAATTCAACAATAAACGCACGCAATAAATAGAATTAATTCTGAAGTCAAGAAAAACATTCTTAAGGCTTTCCCTTTTTTTTCAATTATACTCGACAAAAGATACTCAAGACAGTGCTAAAATAGATCAGTTAAGAAACATTCTAATTTGATATCATAAGATAACCGAAGAAAATGAAAAAGTTACTGCATTTGAAATTAATAAGGCTTTTTAAGATTCATAAACATTAAAGATTAAAAAGTGGAAACATTTCAAAATGTCCTAAAACATTTTGTAAATGAAAATGATTAAACGATTAAACAAAAAAAAGTATCGAGGTCAAGCATACGACGCGACGGTGCCGCAAATATGAAGGGGGTAAAAACGGTCTGCAAAAAAATAATTTAAACATGGCACCAAATGCGCTATATATTCATTGTTGTGGACATAATTTGAATTTAGTAATTACAGATGTTAATTAATGTCCTTGGAATTTAAAAAAAATATTTTTTCGAAAGCATAAATGCATATTTTGCTAATAGTATTTAAAGATGAGCTGTGCTATTGTGTGTTTCTCAAAGCAAAAAATATACCTTAAAACGTTTAAACTCTACTCGCTGCTCTTCAAAAAATAATTTGTTCGCTTTGCGATTTCATTACATCGATTTGCTTCACGCACTTTTAAAAATCATTTTAATTTCAGAAAATATACATGAACGAAATGGCGCAATATCTTAAAAAAAATGAAATGTTTTAAAAGAGTGAAATAAAATATCATGTAGTTTTCCAAACAGAACTTTTAACTTCATTAAATAAGATTTCAAAATTATTGCATAAAAAAATTACGATTTACAAAGGCTCTTAATTTATTGAACATGGCTTATGAAAATGAGGTCAAGTTGAGAAACGATTTTCCATCTGTGTTAACAACTGCAGCTAATTTAGCGAAATTATGGAACATGCAGATTAAGTTAGAAAATAAAAGAATACGAAAAGTTAAAAAACAGTTTGATGAATTGTGTTAACACCAAAGAGTAATGAGGAAGATAATTTTAGGGTTAATGTATTTCATTCCACTTTAGATATGGTAATTAGGCAATTAAAAGACAGATTTGAAAGCTTGAAAACTTACAAACTTGATTAATTCAATTTTTCTAGAGAATTTACGGATTGCATCTGACAGTGATTTCAGTTAGGTCAACCATTAATAGAAACTTATGCTAACGACTTATCTACAGATTTCTATAGGCAGTTATTAACATTCAGAAAGACTTTTAAAAATGAAATAGAAAATATAAATAATGTACCTATATGACTTGGCTCAATTATTATTTACTGAGTATTTTGTCATGTGTACAACATTTTCTGAGGTAGGTACAACCTTGTGACCTCTCTGCGCTGACAGGATGCGTGTGCCAATAATTAATTTTTTATTCATCCTATGGGCTTCCTTGGCTCGTGGGTCCGTGTCCACCGCATTCGCTGCACCCCTGGGTCCTACGCAACTGATAGTTTACAAACATGCCCATAAATATCACAGCAAAAATGATTCTGTGTCACAGGTGTTAATTTTTATGGATATATAAAAAACATAAACATTTTCTCTCCTATAAAAGTTCTTCCTACAATGATTACAAACACACTGTGATAATAAAGTTTCTGAATTTATTGTTTGTTGTTGATAATACTGTCGTTGAATTGCGAAATTGAAAATCAAATGGGAAAGACTTAATTATCAACTATAATATAACTAAATAAGTGTTATAAGCAAATTGAAGGTCGTCCCACAGGAAGCATTTTTAAGAAGTTTCCAATCACCTACGAGAGATGTAAAGTATGCGTTAATTGGAAAAAAGATGATGTTAAAAAGTCACATCATAAAATTTGTATAATGCGCACAGTAATTTTTTATTTTAGTTAGCCCGCTGACTTACTCGTCACACTGTGAACTTTCAATTGGTTATGTTTTGTTATCATTTAAGTTTTTTACCGTTAAAATATTTCTTGTTGCATTTGAAAAAAAAATAGCACAGTGCATGTAAAGGAAAGGTCGGCGCATTCGATTCCAGTTGACTGCATGACTTCTCTACTAAATTCTTAACCTCTGTGCTAGGAATTATTTCTTTGATAATAGTTCGAAAATGCTAGACATTCTTCACTTGTAATTTGCCTATTTATTATGTTACGTGGGGTATAGCGTAATATTACTACACGAACTAGATCTAGATTTATGGGCATCAAAATAAAGGAAATCTATGGCATTTATTAAAAACATTAAGGATTATTTATTATCAGCAATAAGCGGCTTCACGGTATTAGATCGGCAAAATAAAATGTAATAACCGCATCAATTTATGAATCATTATCAAACTGATTTGTGATCTACAATCCTCAAAGAAAATATTGACTCGAACTGATAACGGAAATTGTCATCAACACTACATACGCAATGAAAAAGACGTCAGTACGATTTGACGAAATCAACAAAATCAGTTTGTATTTGTGCTTGAAATAATTATTTACGCAACAGGGTGGACCAAAATCGAATGTTTTACGGGGTATCTCGGTATCTTAATAATTAGCAAAAATCTGATATCGGGCCCTTGGGCTATTATTATGAGAAAAAAACGCCTATTTAATCAGATTTCTTATATCGCTTTTCATTCTGGCACTACAGACGAAAAAGGAAAATAATTCTTTTTAGCTCATTAAAAATATATAGTTTTATAAATTTGTAGCAAAAAATAACCGAGATATGGCTACTTTTGTAAAAAAAATTCATATCAAAGTTTGCCATGATTTCATAAACAAGTGATGTTTGCAATTATTAAAAAGCTAAACGTCATTTTCAAGTAAATTTTGCGACAGCCACTACGTTTTTATCACTTACAATGAAAACTTCTAAAATATTAAACTTTTTAAAGAGTTCAAATTTAGCATATTCACAATACCACAATAAACAGTTATAAAATACAAAAAATACACTGATTTGCTTAAAAATTGAAAAATTTACTAGCTTATGACGTTTAGTTTTTTAATAATTGCAAACATCACTGGTTTATGAAATCATGGCAAACTTTGATATGAACATTTTTACAAAATTAGGTTATTTTTTTGCAGTAAATATGTAAAACTATATATTTTTGAAAAGCTAAAAAAATTCTCTTACTACATATAAAGTCATGGCTAACTAGAGTTTATATTTTAAAAAATTTACTTCGTGTCTCGAAAATCAAGGTGGCTAAAAATATTAAATTTTGTTTTTAATTGAACCTTCATAACATTTTGTTCTATTTTAATAAATAAAGAAGTTATAGGAATTTTTAAAAATGATAAAATTTAAGTTTTCGTCTGTAGTACCAAAATGCAAAGCGATAATAAAAAGCTGATTACATAGGCGTTCTTTTCTTAAAAAAAAATAGCCCGCATAGACCGATATCAGATTTTCGCTAACTATTACGGTAATCGAGAGACCCCGTAAAACGTTTGAATTTTGTCCACCCTTAGGGTGTATGATTCAATATTTTAAAAAAAACGTATATAAGGCTAACTAAATTGCAAAGTTTATACATTGTTTGTGTAAATCTAAACCAGTATTCTCAATTTTTTTATATTTTTGTCCCCCTTTTTCATATCAATTTTTATAGCTCCCCTATAACAATCGGAATCCTATTTATTTTTATTTTTTAAAGGTCCTTTGCCTCAGTATTATTTTTAAACAATTTATTTTTAGTTTATTTTTTCCTAACGTAAACTTAAAAAAAATACTTTGAATTGTGAAACACTAAAAGCTTACTAAAAGTCTATCACATGTGTGATTGCTGTCTTTCTTACCAGGGAAGGTCACGATATGTTGTCGCTAGAATCCGATCAAGGCTGTGTGAACATCAAAACTAAATGTTTTGCAGAGTTATACGTGCCACTGGCCATTTCCTTCGGAAAAATAGGGGAAGAACTGAAAAGTTGAATAATAAAGGTAATTTTAGCGATCGTGTTGGCCATGAAACCGTCAGAGATAAAATCGAAATTCTTCTATTTACCAGTTCGCGCATCCTCTACAAGTAAAATGGTGCAAAGTTTTTGAAAAAATCTTAAACGGTTCCAGAGAAAAACGTCAAAAACGAAACCCCTGCAAAAGCGCTATGATTTGAGAAATTGTATAACTAAATCTATGCGACTAGCATAGGCGTTTAAAATAGGGGAAACCGTTTTTACAAGGGCCTCGTTTTTCACGTTTTTTTCCAGATCCGTTTAAGAGTTTTTCAAAAAATTTGAACCATTTTACTTGCAAAGGATGCGCACATTGGTAAATAGAAGAATTTCGATTTTATTTTTGACGGTTTCATAGCCAACGCGATCGCAAAAATTACCTTTAGGTACTCTTCAACTCTTCAGTTTTTCCCCTATTTTTTCGAAGGAAATTGCCAGTGGCACGTATAACTCTGCAAAATATTTAGTTTTGATGTTCTTGATGCGATAAACACAGCCTCGATCAGATTCTAGCGACAACATATCGTGACCCTCCCAGGTTAATATGTATTTGTTGGTATAGTTTTAATAATTTGTTTTGCCTCGGTTTCTACTTTTCTTCGTTTTAGATATTGCCAGTTCCCCTTAGGGGTCGCGCCCCATAGCTTGAGAATTACTGATCTACAAAAAAATTATAGATTGGGACTATTTTCAAAAACAAATTTCAACTTTTATTGTTTGTTTTTTCATGATATTTCAGGAAGTGATTACAATATGCGCATTTTTAGTTTTGATTTTTACAAAACATGTAAATGGACTCTTCGCTCATTTAACAATGTGTAACATTTATTTATAATGAAAACGAATTAATTGCGAGGTACTTGAAATAATTAAAACTAAGGTTGATTTTAAATAATCAAAAGGTATTGTTTTATATGAAAAACACGGAAGCCATTGGTTTAAACAATATTTTTAACTAGATTTGTGATTTTTATTTAGTATTTACATACGTCTTATGATACATAATAGTTAAAGATATGCTCAAATATACGTATTCTGTTCAATTAAGAAAACATGGATTTTCTCAAATATATTTCCAAACTATTCGAAAATTAACACATGACTACTAATAACTAACGATGAAATATTTCAATCAGAAAATATTATGGAAGTTAATATTCTTGATTTATTGCAATTATATGTTTACTATATTAATTGCACCATAAAGTTTTTGATGGAAAATAGTAATTTAAAAGGTAACATTGAATTTAAATGTAGCAAGGAGGTAGAGCACACGATGCAGTGGCGCTACGACCCGGTGATCCCATGTCACTTTCAGCGCTTTCGGCAGATTTCTGACGAGCTAATTCAACGTTTGCTTCTTGAATTGCCTCCCAAAGTTTCGCTTCCGACATAATCTGTCTTGATAGATCCTCCACGGCGGGTTCAGCACTCAATTCAAAAAGGCTACCTATTGATTCTTCCAATGGTTCGCCTCGTTCAGTTAATGCTGGCAAGTTTGAGCGTTTTCGTCCACAGCCTACAACATTTAAGAGTAAATTACAAAAGAGTCGGTTATCCGTTTTCCTATTCTTCACTTTTCAGTGAGTTAATCTTATAAAATTTTTATTTACAATTTATTTTCAATAATCGTTCCTCAAAACGTAAAGTACTGAGTTGATCAAAAATTATGTTAGTTTTTTGTTAATGTGCTTTAAACCGATATGAGCATCATCTTCAATCTAAACCAATTGTAAGATTTGACGTTTTAAAGTGTACTTTTATTGAGCAATTACAGTGGCTTTTGAACTTCATTCAAAAAAATTTAAACATTAAAAACAAATTAAACGGGTCTTAACTGAGATTATCGAACATAGGACTTTATCATGCAAAATTAAATAGTTGCAAATATTGGCTCCCCCGATTATTTTCGACAAAAGTGTGTACATAAAAGTTGTTCAGAATCAAAAACCTAGTAAGATTATTTACTCGCATTTTCAATTTAGTAAACATTTCCGTTTCTTTTGAGAAAACTTGAAAAATATCGTGGTAGTCTGGTTCCTATAGTTTTATATGGATTTTATGCAACTTAATATGCATTTTAAACTGAGGGTTTCTATAGCAGAATAATCGTCCGGATCCGAATTTCAGATGCTCGAAGTGATGCAGTGTTGCCAAACCAAAAAAATAGGTAATTCAAAAAAAAAATTGAAAATATGTACAGGGTGATTCACGGGAGATTACGAGCCTGCTGTTCTCAAAATAGGCAACCCAACAATCAGAGCACAGGAGACTTTGATGTCTAAATTTATATCTATTTATCTAAGAAACGTAGATGCCTATTTACTGAAACAAATTGAACTGGAAATTACCAAGTTCCATTAATTTTCCTGCATTCCTGCTCTGAACGAACACACATGTTTTAAACAAAATATGTTTAAATAGAAAGTCAAAGTTTTATTTATAAATTTTACAGGTTACATAAAAGGAAAAAATTATAAGGAATGGAAACATTAACCTAATAAATGTTCAAAGTGTCCCCCATTATTTGTCTCGCACTCTTCTAATCTTCTCAAGAATGACCTCCTTACGCGAGCTAGCATTTGTGGTGTTATGGATCTGCAAGCTTCTTCAATTCTGTTTCTCAAATGCTGCTCATTTTCAATAGGTGTCTGGTAAACTAACTCTTTCACGTAGCCCCACAAAAAGAAATCTAAGGGTGTGATATCAGGACTACGGGGGGGCCAGGGAACAACAGCGCCTCTACCAATCCACTTATTTTCGTAAGCTCGATTTAAATAATTTCTTACATTGATATGGTAGTGTGGAGGAGCGCCGTCATGCTGGTAAAACATCTGCTGTCTTGTAAGTAAATCCACATCATCAAGTATGGTTGGCAAGATATTAACGAGAAAATCTAAATAGATCTCCCCTGTTAAATTTCCTTCAAAGAAATGTGGACCTATAACGTGATCTCCCAGAATGCCGCACCACACATTTACGGTGCACACCCTTTGAAAATGCGCAGCTACCATCCACCGAGGGTTAACTTGGGCATAATAATGGCAATTATGTTTATTGACACTACCATTGTTACTAAAACGCGCTTCATCACTGAAGAGAACGCAGTTTAAAAAATTATCGTTGCCATTAATTTCATGTCTCATGAAATGAATAAACTGCAACCTTTTCAGAAAATCGTTTTCTTCAAGATTCTGAACCAAATGTACATGATAGGGGTGAAATTGGTTACCTCTAATGATTCTCGAAACTGAAGCCTGGCTAATGCCTACCTGTCCGGAAATTGTTCTTTGACTAATATGCGGATCTTGAGTAATAGCTTCGATTACATTAATTTCATTTTCTTCGCATGTTGCTGTTTTTTTTGTTGAGTCTTTTCAATGCTGGCCAATTTTGCCTTAATTTCCAATCTTCGGAAAATTTTATCGGTTGGGGACCTGCGGTTAGGATACCTTTGTGAATATAATCTTGGAGCTTCTGAAGCATTTCTGCGACATTCCCCAAAAATTAAGATCATGTCGGTTTTTTCGTCATTTGTATACATTTCAAGCTTTATTTGAATTCAAATTGTCTACTAACTTACGCAACAAAACTTTCTTTTCAATCTGTCAATAAAATAAGTCATGTGTCTTTGATTTAAAACAGCTTAAATATAAATTTAGAAATCAAAGCAGTTCATGATTTGCATGTTGGGCTGCCTATTTTGAGAATGGCAGGCTCGTACTCTCTCGTGAATCACCCTGTATATACGTTCTTAAATTTTTGTTGTGTAAACATAATAACTTCCTTGTTTATTATCGAATCTCGGCGATTTTTGTCTTAAATTATTCTCTTCGATTGGCCGGATCGGACTGTATAAAATATCATTCTTCACGAGACAAATAAGTTTAAGCTCGTGCAGTGTAAAATGTCACATGCAAGAACTTTTTTAATTTTTATAAGTAGGTCACTAGACGAAATTGTAACAAAACATTAAAGAAGTTTTTGTAGCAAACAGAAGTCAGATATCCCTAACGATTGAAGAGATACGCCCTTTTAAATAAATGTCTTTGTGATGTCCTAACGCAGTGTTTTTCAACCTCTGGGGCGCGCCCCCTAGGGGGGCGCCCAGCTGTTACCAAAATATCATTTTTGAATACAAACAAACAAAAAGAACTTTATTTATACAGAATAATGGTATATTGTTTTGAAGCCTATTAAATAATTTTTCTATGACCACTAATGTAAATTACTCTTACCGTACAGCCTGCATGCATAGTGAGTCCTTACGCACGGTAAGCAAAACGCTCACTTGTCTAGAAATGTAAAGTAGACTTACGTCAAAATTGACAAGACAACCTAATTACATGTGTATATTAGCCAAAAAGCGTAGGTATTATGTGATCGTAGAAAAAGTAAGCTACATAACACGTTGTAAAGCAATTACGCACTCGTAGAAGTAGGAGGACGATTCTGCTGTGAGAACCCTCAGTTTAAGATGCACATTGTTAAGTTGCATAAAATCTTAAAGGAAGCGGAAACGCCCACCAAATTAAAAAAGCATGTAAAAAATCTTACGTAGTTTTTGAATCTGAACAATTGTCATATTTATACTTTTGTCGTAAAATAATCAGGGGAGCCAATATTTGCTATGTACGATACACCCAGTTAACACCCTGTGTATTAAACACATGCTGTTTTATTTTTTAAAGGAAAAATATGTAATTTAAAAAAAATTGTGGTATTAAGGAATGTGCTGCAATTGAGAAGAACAGTTTATGAAGGTTTTTTTAAAGATTCGTCCAGAATGTCATTCCTCAGAAGATGTATTAAGATCTGGAAGGTCTTTTGATGATTGTGGTATTAATTAAGAATGAACCTCGTTTTGCAACAAACAAATTTCAGGAGGTATTTTAATAAATGAAGAATTAGATCCTAAAAATACAGAACATTTCAAATATTTATCTCACTGTATTGTTTGGTAACTAATATTTAGAGATATAAACAGTCTTGGGTTTATTTTATTGAAGCAATACTTTCAAACGACGAAAACAACGTATAGAAGTGCCATTTAAAAAAAAAAACGAAAATACCAGGCAAAAATGCAAATTTAGACACACATTAATTAATGTTGTAACTGTCAAACATTATTTAAATTAAAACGAACCAACTAACAAACAAACGAAAAGATGAGAAAATTAAGAAGGAATCATCTTCTCAAACCACATTCAAAAACATAATCATTTCTAAAAACAAACATAATTAAATGAAACAATGTTATAATATTTATATCGATGATGATAGAATTTAATGATAAAAGTACTGAATAATAAATCATTGCAATAAATCTTCATTGCAGGGTTGCAACGTAGTAAAGATCACCGACGTTTTGCCGCTGTTGATGAAGATATCGTCAGAGCATTTGCAACTTAATAAAAGCTAATAATAAATTATTGTGCATACAATTTTTGTATTTTACTCACCTGTAAACGCATTACAAAATGGCCTTTTTTTAGGATCTACCATGCTATCGCGTGATAATTGTTGTTCAGCCTGAAATTTTTTAATCAATAATTGCTTAAAACACCCATTAAAATGTAAGTTACCATAAAGTTGATATTATAATATTTACTAAACCTTATAGTACCCACAATATATTTTAACTTGTTGTTAGTGTAATTTCTATTCGAAATTTCAATGCCTAATTGTAAAGTGTAAAATGAACATAATAATTAACCTAAATTTTGTGAAATGTGGTTGGATGAAGTAATTTCTTTATGAATTAAAACAAACTTTTTTTTTACTTGGAAGTCTGTTCTTGACACGTTCGATATTGAAACATGAGGCCTTGTTACTCGTAAACATGTTAAAAATTAAATACTGTAATCGAATGTTATTTAGATCAGGACGAAATTTGTTTCATAAGCTAATTAAGGATTCAAATTGACTCAAATTGACTACAATATTTGTTGAAGTTGACAATGTTTGGTTGTATTAAATAGTTAAATGTGTATGATTTAATTAAAAACTCTGTTGTGGTTAGGGGTTCCATTATCGGTAAACGGTTATCCGGTAAATTTTGACAACAAATACCGATAATTTCGGTAATTTTTTTCACAAGTGTCAAGGTAGAAAGAGCCTTTTCTTCTGCAGAGGCAATATACAGGGTTCTCGTTTTTCGAGGGCCACTATGGGGATCTCGTAAACGGTAAGAGTTACAACTTCGGTTAAATTAGGGCAAAGTTGTATATTCAGATACTTAATAATTTGACGCAAACAAAACTTATCTAGCTCTTTTAGTTTTTGAGATATAGGGAAAAAAGTAAAAAAATGGATTTTTGTTTTTTGCCCGTAACTTTTTCATTTGATGTCGAATTTCATTTCTGTAAAAACTTTTTTATGGCCACTTTTTGCAAGGAATCAAAATCCCCAATTATATTTTCATGCGAAGTTTCGCTTTTTATAAACCATCATCAGGTAATTTTTTTCTTTTGGACGCTATATCTGATTTTAACGCTAATTTTTAGAGCATTTTATTCGACATCAAATGAAAAAGTTACGGGCAAAATACAAAAATCCATTTTTTTACTTTTTTCCCTATATCTCAAAAACTAAAAGAGCTAGATAAGTTCTCTTTGCTTCAAATTATTAAGCACCTGAATATACAACTTTGCCCTAATTTAACCGAAGTCGTAACTCTTACCGTTTACGAGATCCCGATAGTGGCCCTCGAAAATTCGAACAAGTTTGAGTGATAAGACAATAAATACGATTTGTCTTCTGCTTGCACATTTTATTCTCAGAAAGAATTGGATTTGAATATTTAAAAAAGTGTTTTGCCGAGTCTAGGCTGTTACATTAAGAGTTGATTATTATTTTGTTAATGTATTAAACTTATCCTTTAATATATTATAGGTAATTTTTTTTATCCTACTATAGTATCTAATATCCCTTAAACAATAAGTGTATCCCTTTTAAAAGCTATGCCTCCCTCAGAGGGACATGCCACACAATTTGAGAAAAGTAACTGGAACGTAATATATTTTTAAAAGTTCTAAAATTAATAGTATGTAATAATTATAAAATTTAAAAAAAGGTCAATTACAACAAAACAAAATAAAGACTTACCCTTTTAGGTACGTATATTGCTTGAATCTCCATAAATAGCAGAGCAAATGTCAGGGAGACAATGACGACTGTTAACGTGGTCATATTTCTGGAAAAACGAATTATTATTAAGTATAAATGTATGAAGTTTATTGAGAGCCCCTGGCGCTACTACAGTGAAATACTCTCTGCTTCCAACAGTGTGGAAGCATAAGTTAAAAGAGAGTGTGTTGAGCATATTGTTCGCATAGAACTATGAAATGGGTTTCAAGGGTAATCTAGAAGTACTTATCGGTAAAAGCCTTAAATTATATGAAACCTTACCCATCTGTTTTATGCTTAAGTAATTAACAAAGTTTTTTTTGTGATAAATGCTGTTGTAAAGAATGGGTTATGGAAGATTATTTTTATTCATTACGTTCAGATTTGGAGCTATTAGGATCGAAATGGTTGGTTAACGCCATTCACAAATTTGTGAATTTTAGAGCTTTTGTTTGTAAAAATTTTAAATTAAAAAATCAATTAACCTTCCCATTGTTTTTGGGTCAATATGATCCAATGAGCATTTCAGTTGCTTGTAACTTCTTTTACATTCGCCATTTCATTAAAAACTTTGTTGATTTTTCTTCCATAACATTTTAAATAAGGTAGGTATTGATTAAATTAATTTTTTTTTATGAACAAAAAACAAATGAGCTGTGCCAATTTACTTTTTAATTTTTAAAGTTATTCCTCTCGAAATAACGGCCGTTCTTTTAAAGAATGTAAATTTATCATGATGACTTATAAAAAAGAAAATGATAAAAAAAAAGATTAAATTAACATATTCAATGTAATTGTGTCAAATGAAAATATAAATTAAGGAGTAGATTTAACTCAAATGTGCTTAAGTAGTACAACACTGAAGCTGTTTTAAAGTGCTTAGCAATTTGTGGTGTATGTATTTGTTTTTTAAATCAAGATCTTAAGTACAATACATTTTATGTTCTATAAGTTATTATAAATCAATGAAATAAAATTAGATCTTGTTGTTGTTCATCTCCATAAATAGTTAATGATAAATAAAAACGCTCACATAGTAATCCTATAGGTTTGAATATTAGTTGCTGAGGTCTTTGATTTACAAATTAAATAAGCAAAAATATGATACAAATTTCTTGTCAAAAATCCATAGACAAATTGGTGTTATAAAATGGAATTAGGCGTATTTCTACCAAAAAAGTTTGCGGTAAATAGGCCAAAAATCAATTTTATTGTGAAGTAAAAGAAAAACACTAATTTTGTTTTAAAATCATATCGCGAAGTTGAGGTTTAAGATTAGGAGATAAAAGGTGTCACTAAATGACATAAATCTTTTAAATCCAAAATAAATATTGTTCACTTATAAAAGTAAGATCAAACGCTGAAATGAAAGTTTGACAGCCAATACAAAATTACAAAGCAATACTAAGATATTGTAATTCAATAAATGTATTAGCTATAAGTCTGTAGCATCAATTTTTTGTTTTTTAAGCTAAATGAATTTTAATTTAATCAACTTTCAAGTTCGAAAAATCTCTGTATAACTTTAGCTTATTCTTTATCCTCTATGACCTTCACATAGTTTGTAAAAACATATTAACAAAAGTAATAAAATGTTTGTACTACTAGAGAGGTAACAAAATTTCTAAATTTGACCCGTTGGAAAGATAATAAAATAAAGCCTTTTTAATACATGTACATCAAAATTTCCATTTTATTCAGCTTTTTCCACCATTTAATAAAATGCAAAAAAAACTTGTTAGACATATTTAACAACCAAACGAATAATTGAGGTGACTGATCTTTTACATAATCTGTATTAGTTGTTTATTTGCACAAGAAAAAAAAACAAAAATTGGCATAATTATAAACTATGTTGGTACATTTACTGTAAATTTTATTAACAAAAAATAATTGCAAGAATAAAGTTTATAATAATATTATGCATATTAATTTCATAATGCTTAAATTTAATTTTAAAAATATTTCATAAATTTCCATATACAGGGTGGTCCACACAGAATGGCCACTATTGGGATCTCGTAAATGGTAAGAGCTCCAAAAAAGTTTAAGTTAGACAATTTGTTTCCCTTTTTGAGACCCATTTAGTGATGCTTTAATGTTTTAAAAAAATTCCATGGCACGCTAGATAATAAACAAAATCAAAATGGGTATTTTTTTAAATCGATTATAAATCGGTTACACTTTATGGTGCAAAAATATTTTTGGGGAAAAAGTTGTAGATTTTTTTACGCACTGTAAAATGAAAACATTCATTTGTTTCAATATTGTGTGTGGACCACCCTGTATATCAGAAAAATAAACGTGCAGTTAATTGCGGAAATGAATGAGAAAAACTTTTTTTTTTATATTGGTACAACAGTAACAATAATGTTAATGAGTAAAAATATAAACAGATGTACCATTTAAAAATAATTCCAAAATTGTTGCTATACTTATTTGCTTTTAATTTGTTGTGCTTTACAGCTTATCATTTAGGCGTTTCTTTATATCCTCGAAAATTAAAATTCAACAAATACTACGAAGACGATAAGCTTCAAATAATAGTAAATAAATTTAATTGATCTGTGTGTAATTTAGACTCACCTGTTGAAATTCACTTTTATGACTGCACTTGTATGAGTAAGAAATCGTACGTTGACTAAGTAAACAGAATACGCATTTAGGGTTTATATAAAAGAACCCTCCGTCGTGCGCACTCAATATCCTATTACTGTATTATTTCCAATTATAAATATTGACAGTCTTATACTACAAATTGTTTTTGAATTACGAAAGGCTTGACGGTTTTAATTACGATTTAAAACAATCAGAAACTTACAAGAAAGAATGTTTAAGGAGATAGTTGTTTATGAATTGCAAACATCACTTGTTTAAGAAATCATGGCAAACTTTAATAAGGAAATTTTTACAAAATTAGCCATATCTCAGTAATTTTTTGCCACAAATATACAGCGTCATACAAAAAGTCTGCAACAAATGGAAAAGTTTTTTATTATTGATTTCTCAGAAAATTTTATTCCTGTTAAAAGTTGGAGCATGGTCTAAAACCAATTTTAAGATTAAAAAAGTTTAATAAAAAGTCAGGACACCAGATTTTAGCGATTTTTGAAATATTCGCAGGAAGAAAGAGCCCTTATTTTAAGAGATACAAATAAATTTCATGGGAAAAGGTTATTATGAATCCCAAAATAAAGCTAGATTTAAATTTTGACGGACAAATTCCAATTTTTATTTTTTAAGAAATTTTAACATTTAAAAAGTCTGCAACAAATGGAAAATTTCCTATAACTTTTTATTGAACTTTTTTTTACCTCAAAATTACTTTTAGACCATGCACCAGCTTTTATCAACAATAAATTTTTTTGAGAAATCAATAATAAACATTTTTTCCATTTGTTGCAGACTTTTTGAATGAAGCTGTATAAAAATATATATTTTTGAAAAGCTAAAAAACTTCTCTTTCATATAAAATCATGGCCAACCAGGGTATCTATTTAAATAATATAAGCTTACTTCATATCTCGAAAGCAAAACATTCGAATTTGGTCCACCCTGTACGTATAACAGAAAAAAAAAATAGATTTCTTTTAATTGATATTTTGTTTTAGCACTGACCTTTAATGTTGCTAAATCAAAAAATCAATTCTCTCTTCAGTAGTTCACTATGTTCCGCAAAGATCGATAATTACTTTATTATCAATGGCATTCAATATACAGCACAACACAACTTAACAGTCCTACACCTGACGGTAGAGCGACTTACGACTAAATAAATAAATAAATAAATAGATAAATAAATAAATAGATAAATAAATAAATAGATAAATAAATAGATTAATAAATAATAAATAATCAACACCTACCAAATTTCTTTTAGATCCGTTTGGCAATTCTTGAGTTATGAGGAACAAATAAAGGCGCAAAAGGAAAAGATAAATAGATGTTCAATTTTCGTCGTTTTGATATACGCCGTGCTTTTTAAAAACGTAACTACGACGTAAATCAGCGATAAACAAGCTTATAAAATTATTGTTTATGTAAACAAAACCTATCTACTGAATTAATATTATGTTTAGTTTAACATGAGTTGGGAATGCTTCCAAACTTGCACGACAAAACTCCTGTGGAGATGGCAACATAATGTTTTTAACGTCGTAATGTAATATCATGTCATTGACTTTTACTAAAAAATACCCCCTTCGTTTTAACAGAACTTTTAACATTAAATGTTTATGAAAACACGTAGACTACACTTCTTTTTTTTTAGTTGCGTTGATTATTAAAAACAACAAAGAAACATTAGCTACAATCTTAAATTAAAATCTAACATTTTCGAATTTTTTAAGCAGATTTTTACTTCTCAATCAAAAGCTTTAACCTTCTTGAGCTTTAAATGAATTGTTCCAAGATATGCGTAAAATTCTTTAGATTAAATTTTAATTCACGTAGCATATTTCTGGTTTTTGTCGTTTTAGAGTTCATGTATGTTTGTATGTAGCAAGAATATGAAGCAAGCTGAAATAAACTAATCGATAATCAGACTAATCTGAACCGTTACAATAACGAGCGTAATCCAGTCCGGTAGATGGCAGGATATTCTATAATCCGATTGCCAGTTCTTACAGGTAATATTAGGGCATGTTCTTTGAAGTTAATTATCAAAATAATTAACCACATCTGTATGTAATTCTATTTACCCTTTAAAATGATTTCAAATCCGAAAATGTTTGCTTTTGAGAAACCATACATCAAATCAGTACACTGATTTAGAATTCGCCTAATAAAAAAAAATGTAATTAGAAAGTGACTAGGTGAACGTTTAACTGTAAATATTTTAGTTTGTTTATTTATTTTTTTTACAAGACTCAGTCTTTATGCTGAGACAAACAATCGAAAAGAGCTTAACAAAAAACAAGGAAATACATTTATGTTTTATAGACTTCGAAAAAGCATTCGATAAAATCAAAAGATATAATACGTGTTACGCATTGCATGTGAAGGGTATATCTTTGGAAATGTTACAATCTTCGTTCCCGGGTTTGGAACCGCGTCTTCTTGATTTTTGTGACGTTTCGACCATTCTATGTTGGTCTTTATCAAACGGTCGTTTGATAAAGACCCGGGAACGAAGATTGTAACATGGACGATAGCCGCGAAAGCCTGAAGAATAAAATCTTTGGAAATGTTTTAAAAACTTTAAAGATGTGAAGGGTATACCCTAGGAAATTTTTTAAAAACTTTAAACAGCTTTAAAAAATATTTTTAATCGGTTTCTAAACAAAATAATACGCGTTACGCATTGCATAAACGTTGTTTAACAATTCTACAAACAATTAGGCCTATAACAAAATATTCGTTTTTTTACGCATAAGATATGAAGGGTTATACCCTTGGAAAATTTTTAAAAACTTTAAAGATGTGAGGGGAAATTTAAAAAAAATAATTAGGGGAGATATTATGCAAGTTTTAAAATTTTACCATTGAAATTACTGTCGCGTGACCCAATTCTACACCCTGTGTATAAGGGAAAAATTAAAATGACCCAAACGCAAGTATGAGTTGATATTTAATGGAGTTGATGTAGTTAAATAAATAGACTAAAAATGTATCTGTACGAATGGAAAAAGTTTATATTATGTAATAGATTCTTTTTTTATGTGAAAAATTGAAATATAGCTTTAACAGATTATTGAATTTTCTTAATCGAGTTTTAGTTTCGTTAATTAAATTGTTAATTACAGAATGTCTCATCAATAACAATCAGGGGCGGACTGGGTGCATAAAACTGACCGGGCAATTTCTCCAAAATCGGCCCACATAGGTAAAATAAACTTTCGCGATATCGTTTTTATGGCATTGATTGTTTTTGTCCCCCCCCGCGTTTTCGAGATTAAATTTGCTTAAAGGTTGCCAGTAAGTTATTGGATTTGCATAAGAAAATCACGTATAAAAAATTTACCCTAACTTACGCTGTTCAACTTAAAATAACGGTGTCGAAACCACCCATAGTGTAATTTAGAGGTATTACCTGTAGACTGTACAGGGTGGCTTATTTTCGATGCCTATACAAGGTATTTCGGTTATTATCCAAGATAGAAAAAAACTAAGTACGTAGTCTCGATTTCTTTTTTCGAGAGAAATTTATTGCCGTAAACAGATTTTTGATATCTTTTTTAATTTTCGAAATATGTATAGCCATTTTTGCATTGCCATTTTTGCATCGTTTTTTGTCCTTAATAAGATAGCTATATTAAATTTTTTTTACTCATACGAATATTGATATATTACACCTAACGTTCTTATTTTAAATAGCAACCATAGGCAAATTATATATTTTTGAAAAATGCAAAAAATAAGCTTTCGATTGATGTCAAAACCAACTATGGTTGCCATTTAAAATAAGAAAGTTAGGTGTATATATCAATATTTGTATGGGTAAAAAAATTGAACATTGCTATTTTATTAACGATAATAAACTATGCAAAAACTATCTTTTAAGTTTTTCTCTATCTTTTTGTTTAAGCGAGATATTTAACATTTATGATATCTTTTTTCATACTCGAAATATAGCTAACACCATTTTTGGTATTTTCAAAAATGTTAAATATCTCGCTTAAACGACAAGATAGAGAAAAACTTTAAGGACATTTTTTGCATGGTTTTTTGTCCTTAATAAGATAGCGATGTTCATTTTTTTTTGTTCATACAAATATTGATATATTACTCCTAACTTTCTTATATTAAATGGCAACCATAGTTGGCTTTGACATCAATCGAAAGTTTATTATTTGCGCTTTTCTAAAATATATAATTTGCTTATGGTTGCTATTTAAAATAAGAAAGTTGGGTGTAATATATCGGTATTTATATGATTAAAAACAAATTGAATATCGCCATCTTATTAAGAACAAAAATCCATGCCAAAAATGTCTTTAAAGTTTTTCTCTATCTTTTTGTTTAAGCAAGATATTTAACATTTTTGAAAATTGCCAATAATCGTTATTTGGCTATATTTCGAAAATTAAAAAAGATATCAAAAACCTGTTTACGGTAATGAATTTCTCTCGAAAAAGAAATCGAGACTACGTACTTAGTTTTTTTCTATCTTGGATAATAACGGAGATACTCTGTATGGGCATCGAAAATAGGCCACCCTGTACGTATTGAAATTTGTATCCAAACAAATGTATTTAATAATTAATTATAAATAAATAGAATATTAAAAATAGACAAGTAAATATATGTATATTCACAGTCATTTAATTAATTAAGTACATAGGTATTAATAATACAAATTTTGGATAATATAATAATAATGCAGTTTATGCTGCATGCGTATAATGTCCAAAATTTATTCAACACAATAATCTTTAAAAAATTTAGTGATACGTGTCCAGTCTAACTTCAGCTTATATCACTTATAATTTAACAACGAAACTTACTTGGTTAATTAATTCAATTTTCACACTGAACAAAAAATAAAGAAACTTGTATTGGTACTATTGGTAGCCTGTAGCCTCCCCAAATGCTGTCAACAGTCTCAGCAGACATCGACCGTACACCTTAGGTTTTTTTTTATGCGCTGACGTAAACAGTCACTAAAAGTAACACTAACACCCGGCATTTTTTATTAAGTTGGTAAAATAAAGCTGATTTTAAAGTAGTAGAAAAATTCATTTAGATTTGGAAATGATTTGGTGTTAACGCCACCGACATCGGCCCTTGAACCCATCGGCCCAACGGGCATGTGCCCGGTTGCCCGGCGGGCCAATCCGCCCCTGATAACAATGTTAAATATTATTATCTCGAACATAATAACAATAAACAGCACTAATAATTATTTTGCCTGCGTAAGATTTATTTTAATACAATTTTTGTATGTAGATGTCATTTAAGTATGCTAGGTCAATGTTGTACTAGTTACAATTAACATGGAAATAGGACAATTTAATATTGAATTCAATTATGGGCCAAAGATACCCATTTTTCATATGTGATTTATTTTACAAAAACATTTATAAAATAATAAGTACAAAACTTTACATATTCGTGTCAATTATAACTTAAACTGTGATTACATGTTAGTTTAATTTAAAAGTAAATTTTGTAAAAAAAAAAACACTTTAATAAAACGCAAAAAGCTAACAAACTGCTTTTCCAGGAAATTCAATTTTCTGTTACATTTTAATTTACTGCAAATTTTTGCGTTGTACCATATTTTATCGTCGTAGTCCAATAATTAATCAAACATGTAAAAATGTAGTTCCATTGCACTGTATGGCTTAGGCAGGCAATTAATCGTCGATTATTAAAAAGCGTTATATTGGCGCTTTTGCTATGATCTGCAAAATTATTTACCTATTAGGTGAAATCTATGTTATTTATTAGTAATTTAGATAATACTTTAACAAATTTATAGATTTGCATTTGGAGTTACTTCAATGGGCAAATAGCTTGTGTGCCAACGATTAGAAACATCGCTGGTAAAGTTATAATTTTGAAATCAACAGCTACAGTTTTTGTTTTTTACAAGTAAAAAAAATAATTGAATAACTGTAATGATTTAAGTGCAGTGAAAATATACACAAATTTTGGATTAATTGGTAGCGAATAGTAACTTCGACATTTTCTAAATCTTCATCATAGAACCGTTTATTATTAAAGTGGTATAGGTAAGTACAAATTTTGAAAAAAAAATTGAGAGAAAAAAAAAATTTAAATATAATTTAGTGTTTTACTGATAGACAATTTACAGTTTCTTTTTCTTCTTAATCGGTTCCTCTTGTACCTTTCGGTGTCGATATTTGCTTTTCTATTTCTGTTATGTTTCTCCACTCCTGCCTATCGTTAGCTAATTGTGGCGCAACTCTCCAGCTGACTCCGTTGTCTTCTAGTCTCTGCCTCACTTTTTCCATTTTATTCTTGGTCTTCATCTATTTCTTTTTCCCTCCATCTGCATTTTCCATCCTATTTTCGCGTATTTACTTTCTGGAATGCGTAGTAGCGTAGTAGATGTCCAAACCACCTCTATTCTTCTCAGCAATCTCATTTCCGGTACCTGTATTCTTTGTTTTTGTTTTTGAGTAAGTGTTCTGAACTGTACGTAAGAATGGATACGTACACTGCATTAAAAATTCGCGTCTTCGTTTCTTTTGATATTTCCGTCTTACTTATCAAACATTTATTAGTGGCGTAGTAAAATTTCGAGACTGCCGCTATTCTGTTAGATACTCAGATCTTCCTCCAATTTACCATTTTCTGCAATTATTGTCCCTAAATATTTAAAATTTGCTACCTGCTCTATCTTTTATGTTTATAGTTTATATTCTAGAAGACAATTTCATCAAAAATGTCAAAAATACAGGTGAAAACCCATTAGATATACTAAACAACGTCAACGAACGATTTATAAATATGTGCCCCGACAATACGGATGGGACCATTTCTGAAACCAGCCACTTCAAACATAATAATATGTCTATTTATCTACGTCCCACTTCTTACGAGGAAGTCTATAAAACCATAATGTCACTTAAAAACACAAAATCAACAGGAGAAGATGAAATCCCAACAAACCTCTTCAAATATACTGCCGACTTAATATCTGGACCTCTAAGTCACATTATAAATCTCTCATTAAAAAATGGCATATTTCCTAACAAACTTAAATGTGCAAAAATCAAACCAATTCACAAAAAAGGGGATTTAAGTGACATAGGAAACTATAGACCCATAGCCATTCTCACAAACATTAGTAAGATATTTGAAAAAATAATCTACAACCGAATTGAAAATTACGTAGAACACTTTGGCTTAATAAACAACTCTCAAAATGGATTCAGAAAAGGCAAAACAACTACCCGCGCTATTTATATGGCAATCCGAAATGTACTTCAATCCCTCAATAAAGACAAACACACCATGGTCATGTGTGTTGATCTCTCAAAAGCTTTCGATAGTGTTGACCACGAGATACTGCTAACAAAATTAGAACACTATGGTATACGAGGGACCGCCCATAACCTTATAAAATCTTATCTTTCGGAAAGAAACCAATATGTTGCCGGAAAAGACTCGTCAGGTAAAATTCTGAAATCTAACAAAAAGACAATCAAAAAAGGAGTCCCGCAAGGATCAATCTTAGGCCCCCTGTTATACATACTGTACACAAATGATCTTCCAGTTTTTGCCAAAACTTCCCTTATACAATTTGCCGATGACACATCTGCTATTATTAGTGACTCGGATTCAAAAAATTCTGAACAAAAACTCTTTGACTGCTTAGGCCAACTCCAACTTTGGTTCACATTAAACAATCTAACCTTAAATGTCAATAAAACTCAAGTAATAAAGTTTTCACAAAGTAAATTAACCTCCGACCTAAAACTTAAAAACAATTCCACAACTATAAATGTTGTTAATAAAATATCATTTCTTGGTTTAGGTATTGACTCTAGACTGGACTGGTCATACCACATCGAACGCCTGTCACAAAGCCTGTCACGGTATCCTTTCGCACTAAAAAACCTAAAAAAATTAGTCAGTACAAACGCGGCCAAAACTGCATATCATGCGTATGTTGAATCTAGGTTACGTTATGCTATAATTTTTTGGGGTAACGCTAGTGACTCTGCACGCCTCTTTATTATACAAAAGCGATGTATAAGAACTATTTTTGGTCTAAACTACCGAGATCATTGTAAAGACACTTTTCGTGACAAAGAAATATTAACTTTTTACGGCCTATTCATTCTCGAAGCCATCCTTTTCGTAAGAAATAATTTTGATCTGTTTGAAGTGAATATAAGAAACCATGCAGCCAATACACGACATAAAAAAAATCTTAAGCCCGATTGCTTCAAATATACTTATCTTCAAAAAAATGTTGCCTCTATAATTATTGCAATATACAGTGAGCTCGCGTTATAAGCAACCCACGATATAAGCAACTCGCGTTATAAGCAACACTCGATATAAGCAACTATTGTATCAAAGTACACGATATAAGCAACTGTCAGTGTGACAGTTAAAAATACAAATATCTAAAATACTATTGCAGATATAACAATGAAATTTTGTATCTGAGCGTTATGGTATTTTTCGGATTCGATGGAAATATTAAGGTTGCAATGCGACTTTCGGTTCAACCGGAAACGGACTCAAACTTTGAAATTTTGAATAGAACATCTGTATATTTTTACATTTTTGAATTTGTCTCAAAATTTACTTTAATAAATGTAAAAGGTTATATGGGTCTAAAGTCAACAGTTTTCAAAATATTTACATTTTTACGAAAATTTTGAGCGATATAGCACTTTCAGTTTTTTTTTTAACATTCAGGTTATTTAAAAGGGCAGTAAAATATCGTGTGAAATCTAGATTAACAATAGATTTTTTAACAATCATTTTATTTTTAGGAGATTATTAATATACAGCGTCATTCAAAAAGTCTGCAACGAATGGAAAAGTTTTTTATTATTTTTTTCTCAGAAAATTGTATTCTTGATAAAAGTTGGTGCATGGTCTAAAACTAATTTTAAGATGAAAAAAGTTCAATAAAAAATCATATGACACTAGATATTACTGTTTTTTGAAATATTTTAAGAGATACAAAAAAAATTATGGACAGTTTTTAAAAATCCCAAAATAAGGCTAGATTTAAATTTTGACGGTCAAATTTCAATTTTTATTTTTTAAGAAATTTTAACATTCAAAAAATCAAAAACCATTAAAATCTAGTGTCATATGACTTTTTATTAATTTTTTTTCATCTTAAAATTAGATTTAGACCATATACCAACTTCATTAGGAATAAAAGAAAAATCGATAATAAAAAACTTTTCCATTTGTTGCAGACTTTTTGAATGTTAAAATTTCTTAAAAAATAAAAATTTGAATTTGACCGTCAAAATTTAAATCGGGACTTATTTTTGTATTCTACATAACTTTTTTCCTATACATTTTTTTTGTAACTCTTAAACTAAGGGCTCTTTATACTTGCAAATATTTCAAAAATCGGTAAAATCTAGTGTTCTATGACTTTTTATCAAACTCTTTTTCCCCTTAAATTAATTTTAGACCATGCACCAACTTTTATCAGGAATAAATTTTTTTGAGAAATTAATAATAAAAAAAAATTCCATTTGTTGCAGACTTTTTGAATGACGCTGTATAATAATGTAATAAACTCGTAGGTTAAATTACTAAAACTTTTTGGCTTTATATAATTTACCAAAGACCATAAGTTCAATTTATGATTGTCGGTGGAATTAGCACACGGTATAATAGTACCTAACTCGTTGCTTAGATATTTTTCTCCCGGGAATAATTTTCTTACGTGTATAAACAAGAGTTTTGTCCGGTAAACACTTGTAAAATAAAGCCGTTTCATCCGCTCTGTATACTTGCCATGAAATCACATCATATTTTTTTATTTGAGAGATGTACAAGTACATAGATCACGACTAAAGGTACGTGGCACGCGCGTATTTCGTTTGACATAGGTACGTACAGATCACCATAGCAACGCGACCACGATCGCGTTGTTATGGTGTAAACTTTTATTTTTAGTTTTAGTACTAAAAACAAAATTTATTTATGTTAAAAATCGAATCGTTTCTATTTCTATCATATAAGCAACTTTCACGTTATAAGCAACTTTTAGATCGGAATTGGCCGCCGTTAGTTGCTTATAACGCGAGCTCACTGTATAACAAATTTAATACATCACCTGAGAGTATAAAAAATCTACGCACTCCTGACTTGAAGAAAAGATTAAGAAATGTCCTAATTTCTAAAGCTTACTATGGAGTTAGTGAATACCTTAATGACGATTACTTTAAAAACTCCTTTAAGTAATTATAATTGTGTTGTATATATTCGTATATATGTGTATTTTTTATATCATTACTGTGACATGTTCTACGCCTTTTTGGATTTTTCAGAACAAATAAAGACTACTACTATTCTATATCCACATGGTTAGACCAGTTGAAAATTCGTTAGTAAATAGCATTGCGTTATGATTAACAATTTCCTATACTTAGTCCAATTAAACATTGGGCAAGGTAAAGAAGTAAAACCGTGCAATTTTAGTGTTAAATTCGCCTTTAATACAAATAAACTTGTTAGCAAAATGTAATTTGCAATAAGTAAATAAAGAGTACAAATTAAATGCTTGAAAAATATTAATATTTTTCTAAATTTTTGTATCTATACAAAAAAAATGCAATTGCTATAAAACATATTTTTAGGATTTTAGGTTAGGTTTGGTTTTCAAATATTTTGGTAACACCATTCTTTAAGGAGCTAAAGACGAATCTGAAATCTTCTCTTGTTTCTCAACTACAAATACCTAGCAATTCCAAAACTATGGAAAGATCAACGATCACTCGTACCTATCACAAGGACAGGAAATCCTTAGGTTAGGTTAGATCAGGTCAGGTCTGGTTTTCAAGTATTTTGGTAACACCATTCTTTAAGGAGCTAAAGATGAATCTAAAATCTTCTGTTGTTTCTGAACTACAAACAGCATGTAGTAAAAGCTTTTTGACGACATAAAAAAACTAAATTCTTTATTATCGTTTTCCAAAATCTTCGTTTTCAATTCGCCCAATGAAATGTTCGTTTGGCCAAACTTTTCATCTCTCAAATGTAGGTAGTTATTTATTTTATTGCATTTTTGTGGCCAATTTCAATCCTTTTTTAGCCAGACGTTCTAATAATAATAATAATAATAATAATAAGAAATCTTTTAGCTAATTTTACATTAACTTAATGCTGCTTATATTTATTTGTACATATTTTCTTAACTATTAAATCTTAACATTATTTTTCACATATTCGAAACATAGTTTTTTAAAATTTGATATGGAAGTTGTTTGTTTAATTTCCACAGGTAATTCATTAAAAATCTTGAGCCCTTTGTAGTACAAGGCGTTCTGTGTATTTGTTTTCGTTAGTTTTGGTAGTCTAAAGTCGTCTTTGTTCCTGGTCTGGTATTCGTGAATGTTACAGTTTTGTATTAAATTTTTAGTCATGTAACGTGGTAAAAAATTATTTATTGCCTTGTATATTAAAAAAAGGCAATTAAAAGTAATTTGTTGACGTATACTTAACCACTTTAAGGTATTAAGCATTTCGCTTATTTTAGTGTATCTCGAGCATTTTAAAATAACACGCATTCCTCTGTTTTGTTGTTTCTGCAATTTATTTAAGTCGCATTCGTTGCATAAGAACAAAATACTCGCACAGTTATCGAAGTGTGGAGCAATTAGTGACCTATATACTGTAATTTTTGCTGAGAGGCTTAGCTTGTTTGTCAACCTACCTAGAAAACTAATTTTTTTCGCAACTTTTTTCACAATGTAATCCACATTGCTGTTAAACTTAAGTTTATTGTCTATCATAACGCCAAGATATTTAATTTGCGAAACACATTCAAGTTCTTCATTATCTATTTTAACTTTAATGCTTACATCATTTGGTATTGGCCTGTTTCCTATTATCATAAACTTGGTTTTGTCTATATTTAATTTTAATTTGTTAACTTTTAACCATTCTGATACAACGTGTAGGTTATTATTTATCCTATTAATAGCCGACTCTAGGTTGCTATCAGAAGCTGTGATTAATGTGTCATCTGCAAAGAGATTTACACTACAGTTTTTTATATTGTGTTCCAAATCATTTAAGTACAGCACAAAAAGTAAAGGACCCAAAACTGAACCTTGTGGTACACCTAGTGTGCTGATAATTTTTTCTGATTCTATATTGTTAAATTTAGTTTTTTGATAGCGAGTTGTTAGATAACTTTCAAACCACCTGTTTTCGATTCCTCGTATCACATATTGTTCCAGTTTTTTAATCAGCCTATTTCTATCTATGGTTTCAAATGCTCTTTTAAAGTCTAAAAATACCCCCACAATGTATTTGTTATTTTCAATTTGTTGCTTCCAATCAGCTAGCACAAGATTTAATGATGTTTCACATGAATGTTTGGCTCTGAAGCCGGATTGAGCGTCTGATAGTATATTGTTGTCTTCTATAAACTGTAATATTTGTCGTTTGACAACAGACTCCAAAATTTGTTCATATCTAGGTAGTATGTTTATTGGCCTAAATTCTTCGCATTTTTTGGTTCGTCTCACTTTTGGTATTGGCACAACTAACGCCGTTTTCCAACTTTCGGGAAAAACACCGGTAAGTATCGATTCATTTATGATGTCTGTAATTGTGTTTCCAATCAGAGGTAGTGCATCTCGAATAATCTGTATAGATACATCGTCCGTACCACCTCCAATATTTATATTTTGCATTATTTTACTAATTTCGTCTAGCGTCACTGGCTTAAATGAAAATACTTTCCTCGTTTGTAATATCGGTGTTTCGACAAACTTGGTTACTCCAATACTTTCATAAATGTCTTTAATGCTATTTATAAAATATTTATCAAATTGTTCTGCAATTTCTCGATTATCTTCAAAATCTCGATCTTGAAATTTCACCCTATTGTTTGCTGTTGGCATATCCTTAATAACGATATCTTTTAAGGTTCTCCACATTTTTCTTGAGTTTTATTGACATTTATCAATCTTATTTTCAATGTACGCATTCTTTCTTAATTTTATTAGTTTACTGTACTTGTTTCGTTTTGATATATTTTTTTAAATTTAATTCTCGTAGGTATCGAAAGCTTATTGTGATTATGTGGAAAAATAGATCGATAGAAAAGAAAGTAACTTCACTGTTTTCAGAGTTGGCTAAAATTTTTTTTTTTTTAAATTGCAAAACGTAATTTATTTACAGCAGTTTATTACAAGCCGTAAATAAATATTATGAAAAAATATAGAATTTTTTGTTTGTTTAAATATATAAACAAAACCGGATTAGAACATAACGTAGTTCAAGTGAAACTGAAGTTAAATCATTAAAATGTAATATATTTACAACATAGTGTAAGTCCAAAAACATGATTAATAAATTTACATATATTTAAATTCATAGAAACAGAAACGTTGACAAACTTAGTAGGCTGCACGGTATTTTTAAATCGACTGAAATGCGAACCCTTAAATATCTCGAAACGTAAAGCAATGGACTTACACTTTCATAATAAACGGTACATAGGGTGTTTCATTTAAAATCATAACGTATCGGACACAGTGGAGCACTCAGAATTTAATCTTAAGGGGGTCGGGTTAAACGGATAAAAATATTTTTAGTGCAAAATCGATCAAATAAAGAATATAACGATCGCAGCTGATCCGACTTTGGCAAACGAAGTAGCGCTTTATAAAATGAAATTCTAATAATGAATTCTTTAAAAGTTTATCTTGTTGAGTTTTATTGAATTCTTTTACCGATAAAATCTCTTAACGTTTTAAATTTAAAAGGTGGCATAAATACAGGATTAAATCTCAATCACATCTTTCTTGCAATATAATTTTATTGTAAACACTTTTTTTGCAACGTATTAACATATTAACAGCCTTTTTAAGTTTTAAAAAAAGTTGTTAGGCAAACAACAAAAATTTTTTTTTAGAATAATGGCGAGAGAATTGGTATATTAGGAACTAAGGCTATGCGCCGATTCATTAGTGGTTGCCTCTCTCTATAATTATGCTGCAGTCCCTTAGATATCTGAGCGGCTTTCCAGAAAATTTTAAGTTGATCCAAAGAAATGTTCAACGGTTCGCCGAAAATTATAAATGTTACACTTTCAGTGTAGGGTGGAGTGGTAAGTGATCCAGGATAAGTATAATAGTACTTTTGATTACAATCTGCTAAAGATTTTAACGCAAATGGAACGACTTTTTGAGCTTGTTGGGGATTCTTCGCAGCATCAATTGCAACATCCAATATATTTTTTAACCCACGGTTATGTGTTCTTGATAACTAAAACATATAATAAACTTGTCACATACGTGGTGTCGAATTGGATCACGTAATTTACAAGGGAAGGTCACGATATGTTATCGCTAGAATCTGATCAAGGCTGTGTTTATTGCATCAAGAACATCAAAACTAAATGTTTTCCAGAGTTATACGTGCCTTCGAAAAAATAGAGGAAAAACTGAAAAGTTGAATAATAAAGGCAGGGATGGAAAACGTAACGTAACGATACCCGATAACGTTATAATAACGATTCAATTATAAGTTTTAATACAATAACGTAACGATATTTTAATAACATATAACGTTATAATAACCGATAACGTTTCATTGAAAGTTATTTTGTATCGTTATTCTCTATAAATTAAATTTTTATATGGCCATCTTTTTATTTTCAGAAGATATATTTTGTTTATATTCTAGAAATTAAAATGAAAATACAGTATCTCAACGTAATTTTGTACTATTTTCAAAATTTACATTTACAGATACAAAAAATAATTTCAGAGTTACAAATGAAAATTATTTTTTTAACGTTATACAGGATGTTTCTTAAATAATGCGAAAAAATTCGGCAGGTCATTCCTTATCGAAAATTAAGGGGGTCTTTCATAAAAAAAATTTCCTTAAATGTCTCCTTTCGGAGTTACACCCCCCTAATTGGATCGGTAAAATTAGGTTTTTATTTTATTTCTCAATTTTGGATAAATGTAGGAGAATGATATTTAATAGAAGTTTTGAACTTATTAAAAGGTTTCCCATAGTAATATTTTCAATCATCTCCCACCTTCACAGGGAGCTGAAGTGCGACCCCTATTGGTTTTTTTTTTCATTAGAACTTTTTGGCGGGTTGAAATTTTGCAATTTTTTGAAAACCTGATCAATTTAGATTTTTATTCATTAACTTTTCTCGTAAAACCTACAGTTTTTGAGTAAAAAATTATTTGAGTGAACATGAACCATCAAATATTTCAGTATAAAACCATTCATTTTGGTGGTTATTGTGGTTTGTTTATGTTCATATTGGGTAGAATTGACGGATGTAATTCATTTTCACGCTAAAACGCTCGTCAATTCTACCCAATATGAACATAAACATCATGTTCACTCATTTAATTTTTTACTCAAAAACTGTAGATATTACGAGAAAAGTTAAAAAATAAAATAAAAAATCTAAATAAATATAACTTTAAAAAAAAAAATTAAATTGCAAAATTTTAACTCACCAAAAAATTCTGAATAAAAACCAACAAAGGTCGCACTTTTCAGTGAAAATATTACTATGGAAATAAGTACAAAACATACCAAATATCATTCTACATTTATCCAAATTTGAGAAATAAAATAAAAACCTAAACATTACCAATCCCCTTTAGGGAGGTGTAACTCCGAAAGAAAACGTCTAAGGAAAAAAATTTATATAAAAGACCCCCCTTAATTTTCGATAAGAAATCACCTCCAGAATTTTTTCTCATGAATTAAGAAACACCCTGTATATCATAATTTATGTAACGTTATATAACGTTATATAACATAACGATTCATTTTTTTAATGTTATTTATAACGTTATGTAACGAAAACAAATAACAAATAACGTTATGCAATAACGTAACGATTTAAAACGTTATTCCATCCCCGAATAAAGGTAATTTTTGCGATCGCGTCGGCCATGAAAGCGTCAGAGATAAAACCGAAATTTTTCTATTCACCAGTTCGTGTATCCTTTGTAAAGGTGGGTACACACACAACTGCAAGCTTGACAAGCATGCATGATCAATCATTTTGTACAAGCATGCTTGAGCGTCTGTAGCATAATTTTGCGCAAGCATTTTGATTGTACAAGCTGCTTGAAGATTGATAGAATTTTGATTATGCATGCTTGACAAGCCACACGGGCGCAAGCAAAACGGAAGGTGTGTACCGAGGATGTGCAAGCTTGTCAAGCGAACGTCAGTCGTGAGTGAGCTCTGTGGGTGTCATGTCTAACGATTGAAAAAAGATGAAAAACCGTGAATTGCTTGCAGATTTTATATGTGCATACCAAAGTCAGCCATATTTACAGCACCTTGTAAATAGCACGGCAGGTTTTAGGAAATATGTGACTTGGTGCCTGTGGTGAAATTATGGTTCGAATATTTGAGGTCTTCATAACTCCTTCCAGTCGCGAGAAATCGTAATGTTGCTGTTAATCTTTCGTGGGGTGCAATGGCGTAAGCAGGATGCTACCATGGAGGGGGTTAATAAACGCAAAAAAGAGCTGAGGACCTATTTTTTTAGGTCACCGCTCTCTCTTTGTTTTTTAGCAGCAGGATGTTTCATCAAGGGGGGAGTTAATAAACGATAAAAAGAGCCGGACCTATTTTTGCACAAAATTTACAATTCTCCAGCTCTACAATGACATGTTCTATGCCTTTTTGGATTTTTCAGAACAAATAAAGACTACTACTATTGCGAACCTATGGGGGGGGGTTGACCCCCCTAACCCTCCCGGCCTACGCCACTGGTGGGGTGATATAGCTTCTCTCATGATCGTATCCTTCTTTTTAATCAAAGGTGTTACGAATGACAGAACGACAGAAGGTTCAAATAATTCATTCTGAGAGAGTTATGCCAATCACGCGGATATATCTTCAACTCACTGAGTAAGTTAATGTGGGAATAAGTTTTCCTTTTCATTAACCAGTCTTTACACCACACACCACGTTTCTTCTTTAGCGTTTTTTTCTTGTGCACAAGGACAAAAGCAGCCAAAGCGAGCGCATCGTCGTCCGAGCTCGACATATTCCAAGCACAAACTGACGCTTGTCCAAGCATGCTTGTACCGTGTGGTGGCGAAGGGCAAATTGTGCATGCTTGTACAAAATGATTGATCATGCATGCTTGTCAAGCTTGCAGTTATGTGTGTACCCACCTTTAGTAAAATGATGCAAAGTTTTTGAAAAAATTTTAAACGGTTCGGGAGAAAAACGAGGCCCTTGTAAAAACGGTTTCCCCTATGTTAAACGCCTATGCAAGTCGAATAGATTTAGTTATACAGATATACCACAACTTCTCAAATCATAGCACTTTTGCAGGGGTTTCGTTTTTGACGTTTTTCTCCGGAACCGTTTAAGATTTTTTCAAAAACTTTACACCATTTTACTTGCAAAGGATGCTCGAACTGGTAAATAGAAGAAATTCGATTTTATCTCTAACGGTTTCATGGCCAACGCGATTGCAAAAATTACCTTTATTATTTAACTACTGTTTTTTCCTATTTTTCCAAAGGAAATGGCCAGTGGCACGTATAACTCTGCAAAATATTTAGTTTTGATGTTCTTGATGCAGTAAACACAGCCTTGATCAGATTCTAGCGACAACATATCGTGACCCTCCCAGGTTAGTAATTTCAATGGTAAAATTTCAGAAGTGGTACTATATTTCCCCTAATTATTCAAGAAAAAAAATGTTTTTTTTTGTAGAAAAAAAAATTCTAGTTCAACAAATGTAAGCAATATTAATTTTTGGTTTGGTCAAATGCCGAACTGTCAATATCGATATGTTCTGTGATATTGATGTCGTGACACCACGGCACTAGTGTCGTGACATCGTGGCATCGCGACATCAGGCTGTTCAGACGACGACATTTGATGTCGCGACATCAAATGTCACCGGGTGAACTACCCTTAAATCTTAGATTTTACCAGTGAGGTGGTAAAAGTCTTAAAAATGCTTGTAAACGCTTCCATTACGGGCTTTTGCGATTGTTTTCATTTAAAAAGAGTTTTAACTAACCTTTACCTGAACCTCGTTCGTTTGTACAATAAAAGGGTCAGGTTAAAGGCTGGCTAAAACTTTTGTTTTTAACAAGTTCTGAAAATGAAACTAATTTTAGACTTTTATTACCTCAATATGGTAAATCCTAGGATTTATCGGTAAAACCTAGGATTTGCCATATATTTTTTTTTACGGTAACATATACAGGCCAATTTGAATTCGAGGGTGACCATTGGGTTGACGTTTATTATTAGGGATATAAATTTGACAAATAATTCAAACCACCATTAATAATTTTTACACATATTGTCGAATTTAAATTTTAAAAAATATATATAAGTGCTTACCCTGAAGAAGTATGTAAGCACAGCAAACTGATCATAATTGCTGTTGCTACTTTTTCTCTTGTGGACTAGATGCAGTTCGACTGGATAGAATTTATCGTTTATGCTATGTTCACTGCCTTCGGTAGTGGTGTTGCCCCAATGAAAATGCAACTCAATAAATTCATAACGCTCAGCCAGAGGACCTCCAAATATCTCAAGACCTGCACTTGGTTTAACTTTTAATTTCACTGGAAAAAATTGTGAATTTAATCAACTAAGAGAAATTCGTTTTTCCTATTTGGATATTACTAATTTTTAACTTGTTATAAACAGTGCGCTGCACAAAAGTATAAAAACAGGCAAATATCTAGAATACTATTAAAAATATTACAAACAAATTTGGTATCCAACCGTTATCATATGTTCATGATCTGATAAAAATGTTGAGGTTGTAATACGACTACCGGTTCAACCCGAAACTGACTTACCTAAACTTTGAAATTTTGAAAAGAACACACTGTATATTTTTATATTTTTTGACTTCTCTTTAAATTAACTTCAAAAAATTTATGGGTTATATGGGTTTAAAGTCTACTGTTTTCGAGAAATTTACATTTGCACAAAAATTTTAAGCGATACAGCACTTTCGAGAATTTCCAAGATTTAAAAACTTCGAAAAAGCAGGGAAATTCGTTTGACATTTAGATTGACAATAGATTAATATTGACCTTTTGCACTAGCAAAATTTTTAAAATGTTATACAGGGCGTTTTAAACGTTTCATCAAACTTATGAAACTTTAAACATCGATAACTCATTTTTCTTAAATACAATTTCTACATTTGTTATATAATTTTTAAATGATACGGTACTAGAAATTAGAATAGATGATATCATGTTTATCTTAAATACTATTTCATATTTAACTACCTATATTATCACATTCAAATTTCTAATACTATGAGATTTTTAAAACTTTAAAGAAATGTTGAGATAAAACGTCAAAAATGTTTTATATATCATCTATCAATCTATCCTATGATAATAATTAAAATATATAAAACATAATAACAAATAGCTTTTTGTACATTTATAAAGTTTCGAAAATTTTGATTTGTGTTGTGTGTTGTGTTATACTAATCTATTACATGTAGTTCCCTCATTTGTTAGTGTCATACTATCCGGAACCTTTTCATATAATGGAGACCGCTGAAGCGGGCGAGGAAAAAGCTTTGTACGAGTTTTTAGCAAGTCAATATTCACAGGTGATTGCCTTTGTCCTGAAATAAAAAATATATATTTATCATCTTAAAGAGTTTCAATATTTACCTATTCTTTAAAATTTGAATACCTTACAAAATGGCTAAGTTTGTTTTATTATTTAAGTCGAAACTAAAATTTCCGGTACAACAAAAATTCAATTAGTCCAAGCAAATGGCTATTTTAAAGTGTAAACTGTAAATTGTCTTTTGTCTTTTAATTTTTTTTACAAAAATCGACTAACATAACTTTCATAATAAGTGGTCCATGTATTAATAATTACTCTATTAAATAATGTCATTGTGTTAATGTTACAATATTTTATCACAAAGAGAAACAAAATATCCACATCTAATAATGATTATTAAATAACGTACTTATGTCATGTTAAAGTAGCAGTTAAGACCAGTGGCGTAGCTTTTATATCGAAATTTCGATATGTCGATATATCGATATTCCGACATTCCGATATATCGATATTCCGGTATATCGATATATCGATATTCCGATATATCGATATGTCGATATATATCGATATAATTTCGATATCGATATTCGATATCGAAATTTGGATATCGCCCACCCCTACCAAGTACTATCACACGAAATTTTCAAAAAAAAAAAAATATACCGGTTATTTACCGGTTAACCGGTTTTTTCTTATAATATTTACCGTTTACTGTAAAAGAAAATTTCGGTAATTTTGGATGAAAATAACAAAATAAATGTAACAATAAAAACGTAAATGCAGAAAAACATCATTTCTAGATTATATCAGCTACATAAGTTATTCAAAAACCACATCAATCGTAAGAGATTCCTTGAAATATTTGCATCACACACAAACATAGATGTAATCTGTAAATTATTTGACAACATTTTTAATTGTTCTGTTTTTTCCTATATTAATCACTATATTTCGCTTATTTTCTCAGCAGTAAGAAAAAAATTGATACAATTTAGTTGACCGGTACACTTTAGTCAATTTTTCTCTACACTATAGAAAGCACAATTAGTACTTTTGCAAAAACTTACCAGCTATTTCTTGTAAATTTTCGATACTTAGAAGAATTAAAAGGATCAAACCTGGCGTAGGTAACATGCTGAAAATAAAAAAAATAAAAAATTTGGTTTTTAAATTAAGCATAAAAATGTGTTTTATTTTAACAAATAAATGAGTTATAGTAAATTTTCAAAAATGATAAAATTTAATTTTTCGTCTAGTGCCAAAATCGAAAGCGATATAAGAAATCTGATTACATAGCCGTTCTTTCCTCAAAAAAAAAACAACAAAAAAAACACAAGAGACCGATATCAGATTTTCGCTAACTATTACCGTAACCGAGATATAATACCGAGATACCCTTTAACACATTTCAATTTGGTCCACCTTGTATATTAATGTTTTAAATTTATATTTACCAAAGCGAAAAAGTGAAGAAAAATCGGTAGATTATTGCACTACATAAAAATCTGCTTGTAAAAGTATAACTTTAAAACAAATATTTTCAAAGTAGCAGAAGTAATTGCTTAAATTTTATTGATTGAAAAAAAATGTGAAAGACAAACATTGGAACTTTTACGAACGCCCCCATAATCTTTTTTTTCTCTCTCAACGTACAAGACTATTAAAAACACAATCAAACTCACAATAAAGTTGTTTAAACACATTTCGATAATTTTTTCAATTACATGAAAAAATAAAAAATAGTTATAGTATCTTACCACAAATTAAATTTCATGCTAAAAACTGTTCCACGAATATCACCCTTAACTGAAATTTAAAGTAACTCTATTTACCTTTCTAAAGGTTTTACGTTTAAATTGTTTGTTGCGTTAGCACAAAATATAATTTTTAGATATTTCGTAAACGCGTATAATAAAATGTGTTACATAAGATTATCAAAAAAACATTTTATTATATTTTTCACACATGTTAACAAGGCTTTTATACTTTTGTATGTGAGCCTTCGTGCTTAATGGTCACGCTTATAAAACATTATTTACGTCCATAATTTCGGTTTTTATAACCAGATAATAATACGCGTACTTAACGAAGCATTACATCGACATCATCTTTAAAAAAAAAATGATGTTTATTAGTTCACATATTTAATTTTGTTTTTTCCAGACATTAATTCATTTAGCAGTGGCTAATTTTCAACCCATTTTATTTGTTACCGAAACAAGGCCATTTCCTCATTTTTTGTTTAATAAGCGCGGAGGATATTCGGCAGACGATTGTCCATTCGTTTAACGTATTTTTTGTGTTTCGTTGAGCAATTTATTAACATAATTGATATTTTGATACAGGATAAACATAAAAAAATACAATCGAAATGTACAGGGTGTCTAAAATAAAGAGTGTAGCGCTTTGAGATCTCGAAACGTAAGAAATAGACTTAGGTAAATAAATAAAAGCAAATGTGCAAAATTTAAGCACAATCAAACTGTCAACATTTTGCTTCATTCATCCAAAAAAAAAGCTAAAACACGTAACAGAAAAGTGATCATTAAAAATATTTTGTTTTCATAATTATATCTGGCTTATCACGTAAGTTAGATAAAATGTTTTATACTATTTATTTATTTATTTACAAATGCAGAACATAACAAACGGTTATATATTAAAAAAATACCAAAAACAGATTGATATTATGTTACCAACTGTTGCTGAACATTTTCAAATTTTATTAATAAAGATAACTGAGTGAGTTAGGAAAATTGGTTTACAGCAATATTTAAAGGTTGTGGCTATTTGCACCTACAGTAGGTACGAATAATTGGCTATTTGCACCTACAGTAGGTACGAATAACTGGCTATTTGCACCTACAGTAGGCACGAATAATTGGCTATTTGCACCTACAGTAGGTACGAATAATTGGCTATTTGCACCTACTGTAGGTAGGTATGAACAATTGGCTATTTGCACCTACTGTATAGGCGTATACCGCTTGTAACTGAGTTCTGGTACACCCCCTTTTTTACTTTAGTTTTAATTTTTCATAAATAAACTTTTATACAGATGATAAATGTAAATACTGGGTTATATGAACACATGTACACTATTATTTTAATTCCGCTTTCGTCGGAAATTACCCTGTATATTTTATATTTTTGGAAAGAGGAGGCAATTTTGAATACAACTGCAACCTTTTGATTAATTTTAATAACCTCAAATAATTTTTGAACAAATATTTATTTACCGTTACCTGCATAAATTGAATTTTATTATGTCAAGAAGTGTCCGAAAAAGGTTTTTCGTACATTTTAATTAACATTTAGGTTACTTTAATCGGTTTTGAAGGTTGCAGACTATTTTTTTACTAATAACATATATTTGTGTTGAAAGGCTGCCTGCCTCAGAGACTTAAAATATTATAAAAAACTTATTAAGATATTCTATTAATGGTAGTATACTGTGCATCATTGCAACAAATTATCACTAAATTTTTTTATTAAATAACTATATTAGTTACAACTATAATTTGTTTTGTTGGCACTTAGGCACAGTGTACTGCGATTAATAGGATATCTTAACAAGTTTTTATAATATTTTAAGTCTGTGAAGCAGCAATCCAACACAAATATAAGTTATTGGTATTGTTAAATTCGTCAGGAAATACTCTATTTAAATAAGTTCATGTACTACTGCATTTGCATTTGTCAAAAAACCGATTTGCAATCTTCAAAACCGATTAAAGTAACCTAAATGGCAATTAAAATTTACAAAAACATTTGTCGGACACTTGTTGACAAAATGACATTCAATGTATGCAGGTCACGGCTCACTTAATAAAAAAATAAATTATTGTTCAAAAATTTTATTCATGAACCGCGAACCGGGACTGAACCTTTTAGTTAAAAAATCACAAAACCTCTACATCGAACTGAACGGACTGGTGTAAACCGGTTCGCACAATTATTATTATTGACATTTTATGTTTTTTATTTTCATAATTTTGATTACTTACATTTGACCAAAATTGGAAAACTTTTAGACGGTTCAATTTATAAATATGCATCATCATCATAAAGATATTTGAATAATGGGAGTACCGAATAATGTATACTTTTTAAAATTTCCTATTAAAAACAAAATAAGCATTGAACCGGAACCGGGACTAAACCGTTGCCGCCGAATCGGTAACCGAATCTTTATAAAATAAAAACAGGAACGTATAGCGAAAAGGTCAAATTTATCGAACCAGTAACCGGAACTCAACCGTTATTCTTTGCGGTTCGGGTCCCTGGTTTATTTACATTAGACTAATAAGTCTTGACATTTAATAGTATATTTTATTACATTATTATTATTAGTATTTGGACCGTTAATTATAAAAGTGGTGTAAGACTATTTGTGGGAAAAAAAAGCAGAAGACAACTAACTTACATATAATTTAGGGTGAGCTTCTTATTTGTAGATAATTAACAGTTTGTATATTAAAATATCCACATCCTTTGACCAATTACAAATTCGTTAATAAATGACTACGTAATAATTTATAATAAAAATGATGCAACTCCATAAGCTAAGGAGTAAATCCAATTCAATTCGTTATGAAATAAGTAAATTTACGGGTGTATAAAAAAATTATAAGCGTGATGTATCTAATTTGTAAAAAGTAAATACATACTCTAACTAAACAATAATATTTTTTCTTGTTTTATTTACGTACAAAACCGAACTTATACCTGACGTAAATATGTATAGTAAAATTTAAGTTAAAGTAGTGAAAATTTTATAATATTTACATTTCAATAATGATAACAATGGTCAATTTATGGCCATAAGCAAAATATTGATTTGGTTAATTCTCAAAAAACAAAATTGCTCAATTAACTTTAATACATTTAAATTCATTTAACTTAGTAGACTTAACATATTTTTAAATGGGCTGAAATGTCAACTTAGCTACAGGGGTGACAAATTTCGATGTTTTAATAGGGAATCTCGGTAACTATAAGAGGTATCAAAAAACGGACCGCGCATCCTCGATCTCTTTTTTCGAGAAAAAGTTAATGGTGAAAACTTAAATTGGTTATCGTCTTTTGTTTTCGAGTTATCGCCGATAACTCGATTTTTCGACTTTTCGTTTTATGACTATATTTCGCTTTTTTATGAAAATAAACAAAAATAATTTTGACGTTCTACAGGCACTTTTTTGATAAAAATGCAGTGGCGTAGACAATTTAAAAAAAAAAATCCAAATTCGAGTTGTGACATAAAATTGTATTTTTTTTAATGGAATCCATAGTTAGCTATGACTTATTTAAATGCCTTATCTTTTTGTGATTCCAAATATTAGGGGTTGATGTAGTTATTTTCAATAATATGTAAGTTGCGAAAGTTTTTTAGTTTTTTTTTTTAAGAAAATTATAGTAGGCTGTGAAAACAAAAACAAAACAAGGTGTAAAACCTTTTAAAACATTTGGTACAAGTTACGAAGCTTTTGTAATTTGTTGTTGTGATATTAAATAAACTACAATAAACTACATTACTATAGATTCCGATTATATCGTTGTTTCCTTATTTTCATATATTTATAATGTTTATCACAACAACAAATTACAAAACCTTCGTGACTTGTATCAAATGAGTTTTATAAGGTTTTACACCTTGTTTTGTTTTTGTTTTCATAGCCTACTATAATTTTCTTTAAAAAAAAAAAAAAAAACTTACATATTGAAATCTATTAAAAAAAATACAACTTTATGTCAACTCGAATTTAGAATTTTTTTTTGAAAAATTGTCTACGCCACTGCATTCTTATCAGAAAATAGCCTGTAGAACGTCAAAATTATTTTTCTTTGTTTTCATGAACAAGCGAGATATAGTCATAAAAAGAAAAGTCGAAAAATCGAGTTATCGGCGATAACTTGAAAACAAAAGACGATAACCAATTTTAGTTTTCACCATTAACTTTTTCTCTAAAAAAGAGATCGAGGATGTGCGGTCCGTTTTTTGATACCTCTTATAGTTACCGAGATTTCCTATTAAAACATCGAAATTTGGCCACCCTGTGTGTACACCATTCACTATAAATGGTCTGGTCGTATAGGGGAGACCGGGGATAAAAGTAACATTTTTTTGTTTTTATTTAGTTTCTCATAGATTATTACAAATTTTTTACATCCAAATTGGTTTAATGATAGATTGGACATTTGTCTTGCTTCCAAGATATTTATTTCGTGTGTTTCGTAAAGCAACTATTAGAAAAAAAGTTTTTTCTTTAGTAAGACAGCTGTTACTTTCAACCTCAACGTTAGGGCTAAAAGTAACAATGATTGGGGTAAGTTGTAACGGCAAAATAATTTACACAGCTCATAAGTATTGGGTAAATATATTAGTATTCATCAAAAAAATTAATATTTTATTCAAAAATACACCTTAGCAAAATTAAAAATTTAAAAAAAATATCTTTGGTACAATACAAAATGATAAGTGAACAGTATGGCATACCAGGTAAGGGCGGTCCCAAATTATTAAATTTATACTGGATCATAATAACTGTTTGTTTTATTTAAAAAAAAATCTAACTGCTCTTTAAACTGACCGTTATTCATTAAATCAGTAAAAGAGGGTCAGGTTAAGTTGGGTTGGTTAAAGCTTTGTTTATATTAAGTTATAAATATTAAGGTAATAGAATAAAAACAATGGTGGCTAGTAGAGTATATAATTTAATAATTTGGGATGCAGTTACCAGGTTTGCCAAGATTATAAGTACCTACATATTTAAAAATGTGAATCAAAAAGATACAACAAACTGGAAAATTATTCCGACAACTCTTGTATATTCTCATTTACGAAGAAAGCCACCAATTATGTGCTAAGAGTGAACATTTGCAAGTGAAAACATTAATTGGGGTTGGTTGTAACACTTTGTTACTTTTGACCCCAAGTGTACACAAAACAAATTTCAGGGAATCCACAATTAACCACGATTCTAACGTCAAATTGTATTGCATCCACCAATAGCCAACTAAATTTAGAACAAAATAATATAGGTACTTTTTTGTTCCTATTTTAGAGATCGCCTAAAAGTTACTCGACGGATGAGACAACGCAGTAACTTTTAGGCGGAAAATAGTGACTCTGGCTGGCAAAAAGTTAACCTCTATGACAGATGAAAACTAGCAATGTAGGTAGGGAGCTGGATGTAACTTAACATTGCAAAAGCGTTTAGGGCGATATAAAACAAAAATTAAAGAAACTATAGGCACTGTTACAACCTACCCGTATTACTTTTATCCCCGGTCTCCCCTACTTTAACATAAATTTTCGTTTTTAATATTTGTTTATAGAATTTGTTTATAATATTTTTCTTAGAAATCAGCAGATGCTTATTTTAAATAAAAAACGATTGGAAAATATTTCGTTCGATATACCTACTCGCAGCTTAATAACATCGTTGTTAACAAACAGAAAATATTTGGACCTAATACACACCCCACGCTAGTTGAAAACTTTGTTCGCAACTTTAATCAATAATTGATTATCTCGTAAGTCACCTAATCAGGGGCAGCTTTGTAAAAAAAATATCAATTATTAGAGGGCGTACCTGCGACCCTTAAATCAGAGCATGCGCTTTTTCAACCGAGATGCGCCGGGGCGGAGTTTTCACCCCCAACTTGCCCTCCAATCATCGCAGATAACCACCCGCCGCAAAACTACCAGATAATAATGTTATACGACCACATATGTGCTCATATTCTGAATTCCACCCCCTAATATATTTTGCGTGATGCAAAAAATAGAACGCGACATTTTAGCTAAACTACACAGCGGATGACATATGTTATTCAGTTGAGTACCTACTCAAATTATGCATTAATTAACTTTACGAACCACTTACAGTATAGTCAACGTTCTTTAAGACCACACTAAAAATTACATTACATATTCATTACTTACTTTAAAACGATGCTCCGTGCGTCGACCCAAAATTAACGATAGCGAATAAATTAGCTTCGAATATTATCATAAAAATGCGCTTGCAGTTATAAAGGCAAAATTCAGTCACGTGGTTACTTTAATTATTATTATTATTATTATTGCAGTATCATTATATTCATCGTAGTAAACGTCAATTGTCACTAAAAAACGGTAGATAATGTTCCTGGAATTGTTACTTAACATAATAAAGCAATTTAAGTTATTTTATATTTAAATCTACTCAACAAGTAAAATTTTTGTGTAATAAATTTAAACCAAAAATTCGTAGGTAAATGACATTGCCCAATCATTTATAATGAAAATGGTTTGAGCAGGAACTAAAAACGAAAAAAAATTCGTTAGTTTCTGTTCGGAACGAAAACGAAATAGGTAGATATATCGTTTTCGTTCTTTTCGTTCTCACCCAAAAAAATCCTCTTTCGTTTTCGTAAACCGAAATAATAACGGTTAAAACCGGTTTTACAGTTTTTTTTTGTCGTCAAAAAATCGAGGACTTTTTTTCAAGTCACCACGACTCCCTATTAATACGATTTGCGTCTCCAATAAATTATAAACGATGACGATGGGTTTTGATGCTCACCAGCATATTTTAGACTGGCGAACCGCCGCCATATTAAATTTATGAAATCGTTAAACAGCACATTAACATATCACATTTAACCATTTTATTTAGTAAAACACCCGTAAGGTGCAAAAACACAACTAGATTAGTTTAAATTGTACACGCGATCTTGATTTAAAAATATTAAAATATAGCAAGTGGTGTTTTAAAGTTGTTTTAGTACTAAAAATCTATGCATGCTAACTAAATTAGATCCTGTTGTAATTATTTGAAAAGACAAAAGAAATAATTCAAGTGGATAATTCACTAAATGTTTCCATGAGTGTTATAAATACAAAAAGATATTAGAAAAAAATGTATATTAACTCTAAACGCAAATAAAACATACACATTAATAATATATAAAAAATTAACTTGAAACATACTTTAACTTAATAGTTTGTACATATCATACAATATAAATTTTCACAATCCATTCAATCTTATTAGCAACACATTTTCCAATAAATCTTCTTTTACATTAGTCCTTTCCGAAGTACGTAAGAATAAGATTTACTTTTTATTAACTCTAAACTCAAATAAAACACACTCTAATAATATATATTCAATCAAGTGTATATTCTATATTGATGATCTAATCAACAAATTAGAAATAGAGAATATCTATACCGTTAGTTGAGTTACACGAAATTACAAGTATAAACAATAAAGTAGTTAATACATATAATGTAGGTATATTGAGAAAAGTGAAGCTTATTTCAAGTTACATTTTTTACTGCCTCTTGGGAATCTCCCCAGCATAGAAGGTAAATTCGCGTTTGTGTTTAACAAATAAAATGTAAAGAGTGATAATACCGGTTTTGGAAAATATTTATTTCGTTTTCGTTCCGTTCTCAGTCCCTGGGTTTAAGTCCAATTCCCGTACTCTAATTTAATCCTGGGTAAGCCAGATGAGCAAAACCGTGCCATTTTACAACTAAATTTGCCATGTAAGACGAAATTCTACTGGTTTATAAAAAAAAACTTATAAGCATATTGTGATTTGCAAAAAGTAAATAGGTACATATTGAGATTAAACAATAGTATTTTCTTCTTGTTTTTATTTATAAAAAAGACCGGACTTAAATATATTATTATTTAAGTGAAATTCAAATATAAATATGTGTATATACATATGTACATATGTATAAAGTTTAAGCGGTGACAAGGACAACCACAGAACAGTGACAACAGGAAAACACCTGTCAATTCTACTCACTATGAACATAAACAAACCATGGTAACCACAAAAATACATGTCTTTTTTAGAATATTTAATGGTTCATATTCACTCATTTAATTTTCTACTCAATTACTATAGGTTTTGCAGGAAAATTTAAAGAAAAAAAGGAATTCTAAATAAAGCAAGCCTTCAAAGGAAATATTTTTAAATTGAAAAATTTTAAGCCTCCAAAACGTTTTGATAAAAAACCTACAGGGGTCGTACTTTTTAGCCCCTTGTAAACATGGGGGATGATTACAATTATTACTATGGGAAACCTTTTAATAAATATGAAACATCTATAAAATGTCATTCTCCTATACATCTCCAAATTTGAGAAATAAAATAAAAACCTACATTTACCGCTCCTCTTTAGGGGGTGTAAAAGCTTCCCTTAATTTTCAATAAGAAATTACCTCCCGATTTTTTTCGCAATATTTAAAAAACCCTGTTTATTATTTGGTTTGATTTTTTACCTTTTCCAATGAAAATAAAAGTATGTTTTGTGTTATAATAAGGTAAAAATAAAATACTAGATTCCTGTTTTGGCTACGTTTCGAGGTAGTTTTTTAGCTTTATCAAGCTGGTTTTTGTATTTAAGTTAAAAAACAATTTCAATATGTTTTATATAGTAATTTACAATAACGTTAACAACTTGTAGAATGTTTACTACTTAAATAGAAAAACCAGCATGATAAGGGTGAAAAACTAACACCGAAACGTTTAGGTGTAGTTTTTCACCTTTATCAAGCTGGTTTTTGTAACCTTTATCAAGCTGGTTTTTGTATTTAAGTTGTTAACATTCTTACAAGTTTTTGCATAAACGCACGTGTAAACATACAATTTTATTACTATCGTGAAAAGGTAAAAAATCAAACCAAATAACACTGTATAAAAACAGTCAACGAAATGCATATCGCACTCTCAACATTGGTGTAACTCGTTTTGACGTTGACGCAGTGACAACGCGAAATGCCCGTCGATTCTGAACATAAACAGAGACCATGGTAGTTAATTGGTAACCACCAAAATAAATCGTTTTACCTTTATTGAAATATTTTAATGGTGCATGTTTACTTATTTTATTTTTTACTCAAAAACTGTAGGTTTTTCAGAAAAAAACTAAAAAATAAAAAAGTTTGTAAATAAATCAAGCTCTCAAAAACAAAATATGTAACGGTAAAATTTCAACCCACCAAAAAGTACTGATTAAAAAACCAATAGGGGTCGCACTTTTTAGCCCTCTGTAGAAGTGGGAGATGATTGAAAATATTACTATGGGAAACCTTTTAATAAGCATAAAACGTCTACCACATATCATTCTGCTACACACATCTAAATTTGAGAAATAAAATGAAAACCTTATTTTACCGCTCCCCTTTGGGGGGTGTAACTCCGAAATGAGACGTCTAAGGAAAAAATTTTATATAAAAGTCCCTCCTTAATTTTCGATAAGGAATCACCTCCCGAATTGTTTCGGAATACTTAAGAAACACCCTGTATAATAAAAATTCAATAACTACCATTCAATAATTATTAAAATGGTGTAAGTCTATTTAAAAAAAATATTTTTGATTACACGATTTATAGTGATATTATTTATAATTAAAAGAGGAAACTTAAGTAAGAAAATAATTATCAGATAATGAAATATGCAGCTGTTAGATATTGGATGCAATTGCATGCTATTTTTTCGTAACATCATTACAAGAATTATATGGATTAAATGTGCTTAACACATTAGCTTTATTTACCCTTTATAACTTATAACGTTTACTTATGTGGTATATTAGTTATTACTTAATCGTTTTATATATGTCGAATTATGTAAGTATGGTTATTATAAATGTTTAAGACGTAAGATAATAATCTAACAATGTACCTTTAATATTTATAAATTTGTACTTCCTAGAAATCTTTTTGAACGTTAACATTACTCTAAAAGATTTTTGATGAAGCATTATGTATGGACCAACGTTATGATAATATTCGACCGTTTATTATAAAAGTTCATTGTTCTTTCTTTCAAGCAGGGCTCGAAACCGAAAAAAATTTTGGTTAACGGTTAACCCAAATCAAGAACTTTATTTTTATAACGGTTTTTGTTGAAAAACCGGTTTTATTCGTAAAAAACCGGTTTAGTGTAAAACACCGATTTAAATTATAAACCGGTTTAAAAAACCGGTTAAATTAACCGGTTTTTAAAATTATTTAGATCAGGAATGCAAAGTATGAAAAGATATTATTTATTTATAATTTTATAATAAATGTACAATCAAGAGTTCAGTAATGACTTTTGGTAAACTAATCGCATTTACTACAGATTTTGTATTTTTCATAGTAATTTTTATTAAAAAAAGATGTTAAAAAAAAGGTTTTTTATTATTTTGGTTAAAGGTAACCGTTTTTTTTGCCTTTAAAAATAACGGTTTCGGTTTCGGTTAAAAATCACTTTTTCTGACAAAAAATAACGGTTAACCGGTTTGAGAAACCGGTTTCATGCCCTGCTTTCAAGATATTTATTTTAATTTCAGTTGATTTAAAAATAATGATAAGTTCTACTACTTACTTCAAACACGTTTTTAAGACCTGAAATGAGTAAATTTATTAAGCAAATAATTTTTTTGGGAATTCTCTAAACCAGTATTTTTGTTTTTAAGTCATACATGGACTTACGCAATTTTTATAATTATTGAATAGTGACATTCATGTATTTTAATCGTTTCAATTTCAATTTCACTTGAATTACGCCATGTTTTAGTCCAATTTAGTTTATAAGCAAAAACCAGAAACAAAATCTTGTTGTTTAATGTCAATATGTGTTTACTTTTTGTAAATTACATTATGCCTTTAAGCTTTTTTTTAAACTGGTCACCAGTTACTGGTATATTTTCGTAGTAAATGGCGAATTAAATTGTAAAATGGTACGGTTTTACTTCTTCGCTTAACCAAGTGTTTAATTAGACTACGAAAAATGGACTTCAACCATTTTCATTGTAAATCATAACGCAATGTCATTTACTAACTATTTTAAAATTGGTCAAAGCATGAGGATATTTTAAAAATAGGAACTATAAATTATCTACAAATAAAAAATTCATAATAAATTATATACCTTTACATTGTTTGTCTCTCTTTTTTTTAAATTTAATTACCCAATTTTATAATAAACGGTCTATATTATTGAATTAAAACGAATTTATTGATGATTATGTATTTATTGTGTTTGAATGTCGTTTTACCAATTACGTTTTCTTTTTGTGTGTGTAATGTTAATTCAATTTATGTAATATGATAATCTGCATTAATACTAATAGTAACCAAATTAAAACACAGTGTACTTATTATTTTACACAAAAAAGCATGGAAATCACAACGAACCCCCATCCTTTTGGTAAGTAATAAAAATTGTCGCGAAATCTAATGGTAAAAAATATTGTTTTTGATTTCCTCGTAAATATAAACACACTGTTAAAAATAGTTCTGTATTCTTTAATGTGCGAAGATGCGTTTTTCCTTGGAAGCAGGTGAGTAAACCGTATGAAATTACTATTAAAAGGATTTAATTAAAAAAATCGGTGTTAATAAATATGTTAGGAATGCATTAACATTGTTCACTTATAAGCAAATATTTTTAGAATATTTTCTTCGGTTAAGTAATAAATTTCTCTAAAATGTGTATTTAATCCCTTATTTGACACACAATGATTTGTAACAAAATTTTCGTAATCCAATAATATAAGTGTTCTTATAGTTTACAAAAAACGCCCAGAAATCTGTTTATGGTTTTTGCTTATTAGAAGTCATCAACGCAGATAAAAGGCATAACTCGTTATGTTTTGTTACAAATAATTATATGCCAAATAAGGATTAAATACACATTTTAAAGAAATTTATTACTTAACCGAAGAAAATATTTGTTAATAAGTGAACAATATTAATGCATTCCTAACATATTTATTAAAACCTATTTTTTTAATTAGTAATTTCATGGGGTTTACTTACTTGTTTCTAAGGAAAAAGGGTCAAAGACAATTATTTACCATGCCGATTGGGATTTGTTTTAAATAAAATATTTGTTTTTGCCATTTTTAACAACAATTGTTTAAAAAAAGTGCCAAGTGTTATACAATGTCGAATTCAGAATAAAATGCTCTACAAATTGGTGTTAAAATCAGATATAGCGTTCATAAGAAAAAATTGACCTGATGATGGTTTTAAAAAAACGAAACATCGCACGGAAAATATAATTGGGGAAATTGATTCCTTGCAAAAAGTGGCCGTGACAATGTTTTTACAAAAATGAAATTTGACATCAAATGCAAAAGTTGCGGGCAAAAAACAAAAGTCCATTTTTTTACTTTTTTCCCTATATCTCAAAAACTAAAAGAGCTAGATAAGTTCTGTGTGCATCAAATTATTAAGCACCTGAATATACAACTTTGCCCTAATTTAACCGAAGTCGTAACTCTTACCGTTTACGAGATCCCCATAGTGGCCCTCGAAAAACGATAACCCTGTATAATATATGTTTTATAATCAATAAAAAGTAAAAATAAAAATAAAAAGATGTCGGTTGCCCAAATTTAACAGTTATCATTAGTATCGGAAACGTGATACGATGGTGAGATCAAATCACAAATTTGGTAAAACTGAAAGACACAGGTTGTGGGGTCGTTGGGGTTAGATGACTATTATATGATTCACGGGGGTGTGTACCAAAAGCAGGTCCACCCCTTGTGGCTGGAGGGGTTCTTCAGATGAGCACCGGAACAAGTGGACTGATGTCAGTTATCATTATACGTAGGATAACAAAGTCATTTGTGAGCTGGTAATACAGTAGCCACACGTTCACTTTGTTAAGTAAATAAACTTCAAAAAATATTCTTAAACCGAACAGTTTTGCAAAACATTATCCTAATAAATCGAAAAAGTTGCTTAAAAAATCGTGTTTAAAAATTTTTAAAAATGTTTAAAAGTTACCTGAACGATGTGGATGCGAGTTTAACAAAATAAGGTCGTGTGAGTTTATTATTGCGGCACTATTATCGTTGAAGATACCGTAAACAATGAATACCGTGCAAGTTACCAACGAACTGCATTTTATACAGTACTTAAACCAAAACAATAAATAATTTTTATTGCAAACAATTCATAACAAATTGAGCAAAACAGCAACAATATGTTGCATCATTACAATTATTCGAATCCGCTGTCTCACTTCTTGAGTTTCCATCAACTGGAAGACCAAAACACCAACGAAAATGAACAAAACACGTCCTTGTGCGATGACCATGTGGATCTCCGTTCATCGGCCGCAGCAGCTACCAATAAATCGTTTACGATTGCTGCAATACTAGGCTTGAAAAATGATAAAAATAACGATGTGCAGAGCTCGCCGGCGGATCTTAGTGCTGTGGTTAACTTAAGCGTGCACTCGGGAGGAACAGAGCGATCTTTGGTATCAAGTTGCGGCAGGTTGCAACTTCCGTTAAGCCATAGTTCTCCTTCAGTCAGCGTGACGGGGCACTATCCTGTCACATCAACTTGTCCTGCCAGGCAAACAGGTTTGTTTCTCATTAACCCATTGTACAAAACCTTTATAATACTGTATAAGGTTACCATTTTGTAACTATATTTGCTCATTTTTGCTATTTAAATATCCCATTTCCAACCAATTCAGCCAACCGATTATGACTTATAATCACAATTCACGTAAAATAAATACTTCCTGAGAATTGTCGAATTATTAGTAATCAAAACTTACGCAACGAAAACAACCCACCAAAATTTAGCAAAGATTTTTTTAAACGTTCGAAATTTTTGAAAAAAAATAATTATGCGATTGTATTTAACTAAGAAATTATCTAAATAATTACCTTGTTATCCGTTACGCTAATTAAAATTACGCTATTGAGTCATAAGCTATCGAAACGAACAGGAAATTTGTTAACTTAGTAAGTATTAAATCAAGTTAAAAGTTGTTATTGTTTAAAATTAATAGTAATACGATATTTAGGGTATGCATGCATATGATTAAGAAATTTGTGTTTGGTTTAAATGCTTTTAATTTATTTAAATCACTGATTACATTTTTTTTCTGGGAAGCTGTGATTACTTGCTGTGTAGCAAATGTATTTAATGCTGTGATTTTTGCGTAGTTTTTAAAATTTGCCTATGTTGAAATGTTTCTCCCCTAAAAATAAGAACATGAGAAGAAAAAATATAAAAACTCAATTTAATTAAGAACTCAATAATATAATCACGAAATGTACGTAAAAATTACTAATTAAACCATTTTTACTTTAAAACACCAATTAAATTCATTTTTGGGTTGCTTTAAGTCGTTTTTTTTTTCTACAAAACCAATACAAAAGAAACATAGTATTAAAATTATTCTTCTGTAATACTCGAGCATTATTTTAAAATTAAGAAACAGTATTTTTAATACCATTCTAAGCGAAAATTTTATTTTCACTGTTGATGGTGAACTATCGGCCAGTACTTTTATAAAATTAAAAATTCTAATAATAAAATATGCATATTTAATTTTAAAATGTTCGATAAGAACTGCATACGCATTTTTTTTAAATTCTATTACATTAATTTGTATTAAAACTACATTTACAATACACGTCAAAAAACTATTAAAATAGTTATCATTCCTCACGAATATACATAAAAAATATTTCATAAAATTTCCTTTTAACGCTTATAAAAAAATATTTTTTTGTTTTTATAGTAATCGATATCGTCTTATTTGATGCATAGACAGGTTCAACTAAAATTTAATTATCTTTCTTTTATATGAGGAATCTCTACTAGAATTGCTAGACCATTTTTGAGGTCTATTAATCAGTAGCTATCTTTTTTATTTATATTATTAAAATAAAAAGCTAAAGAAAAGGTGAGAGAATATTTTTACAAAAGATTCTTCGTCATAAGTGATTTTTAAATTAACTTATTTATTTTGTTACATATATTATACCGACATTTTTCTTATCAAACAATAACTGGCGAGTTGATATGCAGTAACTAATTTTTGCGATATATTTTATCAACATTCTTAAGATTATTACGTCACTTTATTCCATATTTTTGATATTATTGATCATAAACTGCACTTTATCATCATTTACTTTACCAAAATGTCTTTAAATTACAACTGAAAAAAAGAAGATTTATAAATAACTTGTTCCGTAATTGTATGTATTTGTTTTTCGAAAAATCATTAAATTTGCGACTCTAGATATAGTATTCTTAAGTAAAATATAAACAATTTTTGTATTACAGTGCGTGGTTATAAAAACTTAGCATCAGGATTAATTAACAACAAGAAAACTTGCAAAAGTAAACGGGTAAGAACAATATTCACACCAGAACAACTAGAGCGATTAGAAGCAGAATTCGAAAGACAGCAGTACATGGTTGGACCGGAGAGATTATACCTAGCGCACACACTTCAGCTGACAGAAGCTCAGGTAATTTAATATTCATTATTATTTCCATGTCAATAAAAATCTTTTATCACCTAAAGCACATTAGGCCATGAGTTTAATTAAAATACTAGATAAATGAGGTTATGTTGTGTCCAATGCAGTGTTGCCACATAGTCAAAAACCTTTTTTTTTCTTCAATAAGTTGAGGACCTATTTTTTATTAGTCACCACGTTTTTTTTTTACAAAATTCAGAGCAGAAAACTTTCCAAAGAACGATCGCCAAATGTCAAAAGGACAATTTGGCAATCCTATTAATACGATAAAACCCCAATTATTCGAATATTCGATTATTCAGGTTGTAAATACTTCGCTTGTATTAGTATAATACATAATGTAAATTAGCGTAGTTTGCCTTTAAATAAAAACAAATGTGGCGTGATTTACCAAATTGTTAAACACATTTAAAATATAACCAAATAAAATGTGTACATTTTATTTAGTATAACACTTGTTAGGTGCAAAAACACAACTAGTTTGTCAAACCATATTCATCAACGTAAAATTACATATAAAAACTTTTAAAAATGACGTGATAATTACGCGCCCTTTTGTTGTCCAATCAAGTGTACATTATTTATTTATGATCCAATCAATATATTAGAAAAAGAGGATATTAGTACCGTTACTTGTGTTTCACGAAATTGCAAGTATTAGTAATAAAGTTTGTAATACATATATGGACAAAAGTGAAGCTCACTTATTTCAAGTGAGATATTTCACTTCCTGTGGGAGTCTTCTCAGTATAGACAGTAAATTCGCGTTTGTGTTTAATGAATAAAAATTAAATATGGATAAAACTGGTTTCAGGAATTATTTATTTCGTTTTCGTTCTTGAACGAAAAATAATAATTTGGTTTTGGTTTTCGTTCTTATAAAAGTTTCGGTTAATTTCGTTTAACGTTTTCGTTTTCGTTCCATTTTTAGTCCCTACTTTTAAACCTCACTCCACACAAACAATTACATAAAAAAGTGTCTAATTGTAGTTGCAAAATAAATAACTATTTTTAAACATTCATTTAATAATATTGAGTCCCTGCAAAATTTTTGAGGCCTCACACCATAATTTGAAATATTGTTTTATCGCATTTCTTGAAGTATGCATCTCTCCTTGTGCAAAACCTATTTCTAGATAAGAAAGACGTCACTGTTTAAATTGTTACAATTTAGAAACAATTACTTTCACAGTTGTGTCGCACAAAATGTTACAACGAATATATTTGATTAGTAAATTTCTACAAGATTCCGGAATGGATTTGCTATTAGCTAATACAGTTACAGTCTTTAGTTAGATTTATTTTAGAAACAAAAAATAGTTTTGCTGCTTTAAATAAAGAAGCAAATTTAATAATAGATAAGACACAATTTAAACAAGGAAAAAATGTATGATGACATTCTACAATTCGACGTCGACATTATATTACATGGAAAAGAAAATTTCATTGTTCATACTTCTAAAGTCATTAATTTGCGATAAGCTTATTTTGGAAATTAACGGAACGGCAAAAATCTATTTACACATTTAAGATATCTTTGACATATTATTAAAGAAAGTGCATGGCTAGTATTAATAAAATTTTACGAACTTTTAGGATTGATCCTGATTTGGAAAAATTTATTGACGACGTTAAGTAATTCTTACTAATGATAAAAGAAGAACATTTTTCAATTATAACATTATAAGTATGCACTAGTTCAGCGATTCTTAACCGAAGGGGTCGTGACCCCCTGGGAGGCCGTGAAAGGTTTTAAGGGGGGCCGCAAAACATTTATAAATATACCTTTTAAAATATTGAAATCTTAAAAAAATATTTTTGCTCCTTATTTTATCTCGTTTCAAACTGGTACCGTTTTGTATTAGTAATCTGAGTTCTACAGTGCAATGCAGTGCAGATTGTGGAGACGTACCTACCACGTACTAAAATAAAGGGAGGGCAAATACGACTGACTAACAAAAAAATTCACATTAAGCGACTCCTATCCGAAATAGAGGACCCAACTAGCAACTAACTATTGTAACAACAAAATAACTCAAACATAAAATCTATCACGCTTTTTTTAATTATTGTCTTGGCGTCTTCTACAAATTCACTTTTTAAAAAAATTCGAATAGTAGAAAATAGTATATTTTATATAAATAGTTTAAAACTTACCATAGACGTGTGTAACGTATTAAAAGTTTATAGTTCGAAAAGTTTTGTAAAAATCGAACAAGTTCAACTAATTTACAGAATAATAAAAAATAAACAAATATCGAATCTTATCACAAAAAAACTGTTCTTTGCATGATAACCAAACACGAGGTGCTCAGTGTTTTTATTTGCACTCTGTTTTTTTCTAACATTGGCAGCAATAGTCCTATTGCTTTAAGTTTAAAAACTTTTAACATTAGTTTCCTAAATATTTAAAAGATACGGTGAATTGTAAAAAAGGTTAAAAGAATACTATTCGTTTATCTAGTTCGTTCCACATCTTGTTAATATGTTTTGGAATTGAAAAGTTTTTAAATTTTTTTTTCTCCAAGAAAAGTTGTTTATATTTTTTTCTCATTTGTTTTCAAGTACAATTCTCATTCTACACATCTATTATTTTATAAGCAAACCAAAATAAACTGATGAATGATTTTTGTAACAACTTCGTTACCAGCGTGAGCTGCTTTAAAGTTGGTAATGGTAGTTTTTTTGTTGATATAATATAACCAAATAGGTATATAATTCTTTTTTTTTAAGTACAAAATTTTCCTGTCAATTTATAAAAATTTTATTGTTTTATTTATTATAGACGGAATAAATATATTAATATTAAATTAATTATTTAACCCTTTGCCTGTCCTGTGCATCACCGGTGATGCACACAAAAAAATGGTCCTTCGTACTCTCTAGGTATCATATGGAACACACATATCTTTGCACTTGCTAGATGCTTTACACGTATCCTGACACTACTATATACTTATAAAATAACCCCAAAGAGCCGTGCAACATGATACATGTGAAATATTTAAATGGACGTACGGCACAAATTTTACGTAAAATTAGTGGACAGGCAAAGGGTTAAGAAAAAAATTAAACATGCTTTTAGATTTACAAAGACGCGACTGTTGTATTCATTACATCGAAGAACGTAACAGGACAATTATTCCCTGCCTTTTTGCACGGGGGGTTAATTATCAGGGAAGGTAGTTACACGAGAATGTTTTTAAACAGGGCATTATTGTCCGGAAGGTTATTAAAGGGGATTTATGTTTGGGAAGTCATTGCATTAGAACCATCGGAGAGATATCTTCTTTGATTCGCTAAAAATAATTCGTAATAATTATTGTTACTACAAACTAGGCGGCAGCGAAAATATTTTGGGATATTGAGGGGGCCGCGACTACTAAAAGGTTAAGTACCACTGCACTAGTTTATAAACGAAGGGTTAAGTCTGCCTTCCCGAACATAGAACCTATTTTTAAAATATCGCACCCCGGCCAAAAAGTGACATAACTCAAAAACATCTTTAAGCATGTCGAAAAAACGTAATTATAAAACTTAGAATTAAAATGATTAAAATCTGTGAATGTTTGAGACGAATCCTTGAACCTTTATTGGCTTATACTTTATTACTTTTTTTAAAAAATATGTTTATAAATGACTTGACCTTTAGGGTCTTATAATGGTGTTACGCCTGGGGCCTCTAGAAGTATAAAAGCGGCCCAGTTTGAATTACTTTTGAAATTTAAATATTTTTGTTTGTGTTGTAGGTAAAAGTATGGTTTCAAAACCGCCGGATAAAATGGAGAAAACATCATTTAGAATTAACTCATCAACGATTAGCTGCGTTAAAACAGCAACAACTTCTTAGCGAAACTCAAACGGAAGCTCAAGAAGACACTAACAGTTCTAGTACCGATAACAACACGTGAGTGCAATATAAAATTTAATACTTAATATCTCCTAAACGCGACGTATTCCGTTATTAAACATTTTTAACCCCAAACAATAAATAAATTTGCTTATAACGCAAACAGTTTAATTCTTGAAAATATTATAGATTTGTGATCAGTGTATTTTTAGACATTATGTGTGGATATTGAAACAACATGTTATGAAATAAGTAAAGGTTACGTTAGTTTTAGTGATATATTATTTGTATGAGTTCTCAAATAAATCAGTTTTGTCTTTAATTCGTATTATACATGTTGAAGTGTTAGCTAAAATTTAAATTTCTAGGTAAGGATAATATATTTCTTTATTTTTTGCATGTTCTTCGTTAGCTTTAACGTAGAAAACATAAAATTTCATTTTAGGAAATAACATTATTTTTAATCGAAAAAAATGTGTGCAATGTTTAATCACTGAACAAAAAAATATCATTTAACGTAATTGATATATGAATCGAAAATTCCTCCATTTTAAGAACGACCCAAACTCTAAATGTTCATGTACTTAGCAAATTGCTTAAAAATATTTTTTTAAATAATTCTTTGATTAGCGTGATATTTTTAAAATGTAAAATATGAAAAAACTACTCATGATGTTCCATAGTTCATTATCATCCCGAATATCTTGTTTGTTTTCAAAAACAACCCCAAATTAATTATATGGCCGTGACAAGTAATTTTTTGCGAAAAACGAGTTAGGTAAAACTGTTTAGGATTACAAAAATGTATGGTATTTTTATCTTTAAACATTTTAGTATAGCATTTCTTTTCAAATCATTACTATTTTCATCGATAGAAATTTTATTGTTAAACAGAAGTGCAAATTATTATAAATTAAAGGCATAATAATGCATTTGCTTCCCTATACAGGGTGTTTCAGACCACACGTACCAGCACTTTTATTCGAAAATGCGACGTCTGACAAAAATTAGGAAAAAAAATTAATCACCAAAGTGCATAGTAGAATTGCCTGACGCTGTAGCGATTTTCGCGATTAAACCGGAAGTGGACAAATCTAGAAGTAACTTTAAAAACTTAAATGGAACCATCCGGTTTTTATTGCATAATAAAAAATATATGTAGATAATAAAAAAACACTTTTTACTTGAAACATTTTTTGATTATCAGTATAGTTTGTGATCCATTTAAAACCCTATTCGCATGTAACTGAGTTCTTGACACCCCCTTTTGTCTTTAGTTGTTTTATCTAATTAAATGAAATTTTAGACATATGATATGTGTGAAAAACCTGATTATTTGAACATATACCTATGTACACTATTGTTTCAATTCCGGTCTCGCCGAAAATGACCCTAGGTTTGTTATTTCAAATGGAACATTTTACATTTTTGGAAACAGGAAGCAATTTTGAATACAACTGCACTATTTTGATTAATGTACCACTACCATTCAGTTAAAAAAAAAAATGTTTCACACTCATTATTAAAAAAAAACTTTTTCAGCCAAAAATTATTTGAGGTTATAAACATTAACCAAAATAGTGCAGTTGTGTCCAAATTGCTTTCTATTTTTAAAAATGTAAACATATACAGAGTGTTCCATTTGAAATAACAAACTTAGGGTCATTTCCGGCGAGACCGGAATTGAAACAATAGTGTACATATGTTCAAATAATCGGGTTTTTCACACATATCATATGTCTAAAATTTCATTTAATTAGATAAAACAACTAAAGACAAAAGGGGGTGTCAAGAACTCAGTTACATGCGAATAGGGTTTTAAATGTTGTTATGATTTAGGTAGGTCCAATGGATCACAAACTATACTTATCATCAAAAAAGGTTTTAAGTAAAAAGTAATTTTTTATTAAATATCTTTCTAATTATGCAATAAAAACCGGATGGTTCTACTTAAAACCGCTATAGCGTCAGTCAATTCTACATAGGTATGCCTTTTTGTGATAAAATTTGTTTCCCCATTTTTGTCAGACGTCGCATTTTCGAACAAATGTGCTGGTACGGGTGGTCTGAAATATCCTGTATATTACCACATTGGTCCCATAAAATCGTACAGTTGAGTAATTGTTTGCATAAATGAGGCTTGGTATGATATTTTTTAGATTTAAAAGTTGATCATAATCAACGACTTAATATAGCTTTAAAAACCAAGTAATTTTTCATAAGTCTGATTGACCGAAAGTTTGTGAATTTTTAAACAGGTTGGACTTGTTCATAAACTCATTTAAAAAAGGCGAATCAGCTACGTAAACCAATAACTAACCGTGGATGATAATACTACATTTGCAATAATTTTTTTTGTGTGAAAAGCTTAATATAACTTGATTTTTATCCTAAATTGACGTTAGACCGTTTTATGCTTAATTTGGTTATCGTAGTCGTATCTTTCAAACTACTAAAAAATATTTTACAGATTACCTATAAAAACCTTTACTAAATATTGAGTACAATTTGTGCTTTTATCAATTTAATATAACTTCGATTACGTTGTGTCATTCTTCTAAAATATTGCAAATAATTTTATGGTGGAACAGATCAAGCAATATTTCTTCGGAATATTTAATATTCAAGAAAGAATTTCACCTGCAATGCACCAATAATAAAAACCACATCCCCGCCGTGATTAAAATTAATCAAATAACGATAATTTTAAAACAACAAGTATCTTCTCGGTTAAGATAATTCATAAAAGTCGCTAGAAATAAAAGCAAATTCCCTACCTAAAAAAGTAATTACACATCAAACGAATCGAGGAAAAATGCGGTTGGAATTCATATTGTTTTCATAACATAACGACCCGTTGCTGAACATTGTATTCGAGCAATATATAAACTGTCATATATCAAGAGGCAACGAGGACTAAGGGTGTTTCATCCCCTCAGTATGTCCCCATGACATGATTGACTATGTTAATATCATTTGTCGGCGAATTTAAAAGCAAGTCAAGCACCGGTTCTAAATCTGCTCTTCAGATTATATTGTCCGAAACTCTTTTTCATCATTATCACCGGGATTTTAATATATTTTGATTTAATTTTTGTTTGAATCTGTTTTGCAGGTATAAATGACTCGCTGAAGTGTACATTTTTAACACCGCCGTGACTTATTACCAAAATAAGTTGTTATAGTTTCTTTTTAAATCTTGCTGTAATTTTTATATTAATGTTAAAGATCCTTTGACTGATGGCCTTTTTATGGAAGATTTCGATCTTACGTAATGTAATTTGGACTCGTGTATGACAATGCGACCCAAGCTGGGTGCAAACTAAATTACCTCAAGTTCTTTTATCGATCTAAATTTATAACAAAACAAAATTGATATAGAAATGTTGAGGGTGCCTCAAAGATTATTACTACTTCAATCATCTTGCTAAAATTAGCAATTTGTTTATTTTTTAATATCTTCGTCGCCGTTGTTAGTAATTAATGTTGACTGCTGTGTGTATCCATTTGTATACACATCATAGTGGGTCCTAGACGCCGCGTGTATTCTATTATACAGTGAGTCCAAAAGGTATGGAATATGCTATATATCTCAGTAAATATCCACTTTAGGGAAAAATGTTTTGAATAAAAGTGGTTTGGTACTTAGTTTTCCACCATAAGACAAAATTTAAATACATGTTTTTCGAATAACAAAAGCGCAATGAAAAAAGGATTTTTTTCTCTTTTAAGTGATGCAAAACTTTAGTATCCTTAATTAAGCAACTTTTTGAGAAAAACGCAAAAATTATTTTAATTGATTAGTATTTATTTCTAACAAAGACATCATAAAAACTAAACTTTTTTGACGAAATTTTCAATAAGTGTGCAAACTGTGAACGGTTTACAGCTTGGCAATGATAAACTCGTTAATAACATTCCCAACCATTTCAGGTGTAATTTCTCTTATACGATCTTTTAAATTTTTAATATTCTCCGGCCTCTTAGCATAAACTTAATTTTTAAGGTGACCCCATCATTAAAAAGAGAAAAGAATTCTCTATCAAATGAGTATAATATAGGGGTACCTGGTCATTTAAAAAAATTCAATTGTTTTTCATTGCGCTTTTGTTATTCGAAAAAAATATATTTAATTTTTTTTTATGCTGGAAAACTAATTACCAAACAACTTTTATCTAAAACATTTTTCCCTAAAGTGGATATTTACTGAGATATGAAGGATATTCCATACCTTTTGGACACACTGTTTAGGTACACATTCATTTTTAACTTTCGAGCCGAGTTTATGTGAGTGGAGCTCACTTTACGTGGTCTTCTATAGGGATGTTATTTCGTTTAGCGTATATTTACATGTATTTCAACTTAGCCAATCGAATTTTAAACAATTTTGTATTTTATGAGGTATTATTCATTTAAGATATAAATTTACGTATATATATACCGGGTGATTCAGTTTGACTGTCGCACCCCTATAACTTTGTAAGTCTTGAAAATAACCTCAACAAACCTTATTTATTTGAAATGGGCGAGAAATTCTCTATTAAGTGATGTGTTTTTGTTACCTCTACGATGACGTTTGTCAAATCCGCGATAGGCAACTGTTTTTTTTAAATTACATATTATACATTTTTTTGTTGATTCGGATAGAGAATTTAATTCTGAATCCGACCATGTACTCAAAAAGTAGGCATACATGAGAAAATTTTCGAGAAAAATCAGTTCAAAGTTTATTCAAATCATAGCAAACATTTTATTAAGATAACAAAAAACGATCAAATCTTAAAAATTATACGGTAACTATCAATGGAAATGTATTAAAAATTAATTTTTAATAAAAATAAAAACAAATAATAAACGCCGACATAAAAAATTAGATTTTAATGTATTCAAAATGGCCGCCACTGCTGATTTTTCTCGATTTTTTTTATGTATGGCCTACTTTTTGAGTCGAATTCAGAATTAAATTCTCTATCCGAATAAACAAAAAAATATGTACTATGTAATTTAATAAAAAAACAGTTGCCTATCGCTGATTTGACATACGTCATCGTAGAGGTAACAAAAACACATCACTTAATAGAGAATTTCTCGCCGATTTCAAATATATAAGGTTTGTTAGGGTTATTCTCAATACTTACAAAGTTATAGGAGTGCGACAGTCAAACTGAATCACCCGGTATAGTACTAAATATTGAGTGATCATAATATGGATATATCATAAGTAATTTCATTGTTTAAAAGTATTTGTGAGTCTTAAAAAACAGTTCATGCGAAGAAGTAGCTTTTCACAAGCAGGACATCCAAAAGTTATTTGTTGCGCCACTGATTAAATAGTAATGAAACAATATTATAGCTAATCACCTCTTACCAGTCCAAAAGACTTAACTCAACTAACATTAATTATAGAATATGTATAAGCACGTATTATATATGAAATTGCAGGTTTAAGCATTTAAAAACATACGGCGCTGAAATAAACAAAATAGTTGAAATATTATTTGACCCCAAATGACATTTTTCAATATTTTTTTTAAGTTTTAAACGCATATTCTACCTGTTTGCAAGGGATTCTATGCAAAAAAATATGATGGCGCCGCCCGCCGGGAACCCTATTACGAAAATCAACGCGGCAGTCAACGTGTTAAAAGCTAATACTTTTGCTAAAAAAATTGCGACAAACATTTGCTTAAATAGGCCGTTTATTATGAAAGTAGTGTAAGTCCATTTTTGGACAAAATTGAGAAGGCATAATGTAGATATAATTCAGTGTGGGCTTCTCATTTGTAGACAATTTACAGTTTATATTTTAACATATCCACATGTTTTTACCAATTTAAAATTCTTTAGATATTGCGTAATCCTCCATAATGGAAATTGTTTAAGTGCATTTTTCTTAGTCTAATTAAACACTGGTAAGCTAAGAAGTAAAACACGTCATTTCCCGTTAAAAGCATAATGTAATTTGCAAACAGTAAATACATATTGAGATTAAATAACATTATTTGGTTCCTTTTTCTTACTTATAAACGAAACCGGACTCAAACAGCGTAATTCAAGTGAATTTTAAATTGAAATAATTAAATTTTAATGATATTTACCGTTCAATAACTATAAAAATTATTAAATCGCTCAAAAACAAAAATATTGGTTTAGTGGATTCCCAAATAATATTATTATTTGCTTGATAAATTAACATCTAAATATTTAAAAATTATTATATTACAGAAGTGAAACAAACAATTGTACTAAAGAGGATGTGCTATTTCATCTTTGCTGGTAATAGTTGATTTTTTACTTACATTCACTTAGCTTATTTTCATTTAAAAAAAGACCGACGGACCAACAAATATCAAAAAATTTCTAAACAGAATATTACTCGTAAAAAATGATTAAAATAATATTGTAGCAGACGTGTTAACTTTGAAAGTTAGTGGTGTGAGTGTACCTATTTTATACAATTTCGATAACTCGTTAGCTTCACAACGCAAATTCATATATTTAATGTTACCCAACAAACATATGGTAACCTATCACGGTCATTTGCGGTTTTTAATAATGCTCAGGGGTGTTATGATCCGTTTTCAATAGCTGTCAGCTCCCCTTAGTATTTGCTCCTCCTGTAACTAACGAAATTGCCATTTAAAACGTGGAACAATTTGGTGGAGGTGCCGGCATTCAATAAATACCCCACATTTTCACAAAAATAAAACCACAACAAATATTATTACCAAAATTGCTAAATTAATTCTTTTAGAATGAATACAAAACTGTTAAAGTTAAATGAAAAGGGGCTAAATTATTGTTTTTAAGACTGGCATTTCGATGGTTTACATTTTTAGAATATCGTATTTTTACATATGAAATGGGAAGTAGTTTTTAGTTAAAACAATTAACCCTCGAGCGGGCGCGCTGGAGTTTAAAGTACACCAATGTTACGAAATTGAATGTAGTAACTCTCTTTCAAGATCAAATCGTACAAGATTTTGTGTCTTCCTTCAGTGTCATTTCGGCTTCCAATTAAGTACGTTGTAGTAACTCAAAGGTCTGTAGTAAAGTGATAATAATACTTTATCACTCCAATTGTGTAGGAAAAAACGTGGACAACAATTAAATGTGATTCTTGCAATCAATTTTCTTGTCAAAGCTATGTCAAAACCACTTATATTTTATCAAACATGTCGTGCTGAAAAATGTAACTCAGATAAATAGAGACAATTTTACAGCTTTAGTCAAATGACTTAGACCATGTTCCTTTGCAAATTGCAAAATTAATGTTTTTTTTTACCTCAATGGTAACAGTTCGTAATTTTCACTTATACAGGGGGCGACAATAATTTACATGTGTTTTATAGGTAACTTTGTTATTATAAGAGTTACATAGTTGGTTAAATTAGCAATGTTGGGCAGAATTTCAAGACGAATTTAATGCCATTTTGACATTTGATCTACATCTTCAACTTTTTTAAGTATTAAAAAAAAAACAGACGATTTTTTCAACGGTATATAATTCCAAAGCCACCCATGTTAAAATCAAAAAGTAAAATGATTCCTGTAGATATTTTTACGAAGAATTGGAGAAAAACATCTAAAAAGTCATGGCACACTTGATTTTTGAGATATAAGCCAAACTTGCTTTTTTTATAATGGCAACCATAGTTGGCTATAGAATCATTAAAAAGAGATTTTTCTCTCGTTTCATTGATGTGTGGGTTATTAAGTTTATCTTAAAAAATAAGCAAGTGTTAAATAATATTGTTGTATTTATAAATTTTAATCTAAGTGACCATTGTAAAAAAAAAACATTTTAACATGAGGGCTACGGAATTATTTACCATTGAAAAAGTCGTCTGTTTTTAGTTTTTTTTTAATATTTAAAAAAAGTTAAAAATGTAGCTCAAATGTCAAAATGGCATTAAATTTGTCTTGAAATTCTGCCCAACATTGCTAATTTAACCGACTTTGTTACTCTTATAATAACAAAGTTACCGATACAACACATATAGATTATTGTCAGTGTCGCCCTGTTTTAGTAAAATAATATTCTAAACAACTGAGGATTTAGTATGCAACCCACACTTTAGATAATGTTCAAACAATGCATATCAGAATATTCGTAAACATTGGACGGCCTTACAATTATTTAAACATTTTCAATTTTGTCTAAAATTTAATTTGCTATTTCTTATGTAACGAGCCAATCCTTTTTGTTGAAAAGGAAAGTGTCGTCTTCCTTTTATTTTCACAGAGGGTTGGAAAGATGTGTTCAAAAATACGGACGTTTTTATTATGTGATCGCTTGTAAACATATAACAGATCAACAAGGGACAATAAAAGTTCGTTGAGGGCATAGAGCTAAGGAGAATAAAACAGTCATTCGCTCCGCTTTTATTAAAAGTCAAGCGTGCGCATATTGGCTGGACCCTCGGATTCCAGACCACCCCCTGCTGCATTACGGATGTCTTCTCTTTATCCTGCCTTCTTATTTAACCAATTTATGTCCCTTTATCTAAAGTAGGTATGTAGCAGAAATAATTGTTTATTCCCTAGCACATTATTAAAATCGAAGCGAGCGTTTACATGTGAAACAAGGGAAAATATATGGTGCGGCTAATTATTTAGGTTAAATGAGGATGATAATGATATCATAAAATCAATTAAGCAGTTTGTGTAAAGGGTTAAGAGCTAATTTCGTAGCAGACAGCGCTTATTGATCCTGAAGCTAATTTAGCAGCACCATCTGACAAGTTTATTGGTAATTTACTCATAATATCTTGGCTCTCTAAATTTCAAGTCGAGAAATTAATTACTTGGTTCTACTTAATAAGATTTCCGTCAACAGCAGAGGATAATTTAATTTTATAATTTGCTTTTTGTACACTACTTAACTTTAAACGCCCTTGTTGCTGTTTTATTACAATTGTATCATTCCAAGCAAAATGTAATTAAAAAAGCGTACCATTGTGAAATAATTGAATTTAAACAAAAAATATATATCTTTATTATTAAAAAAGTTGTTTAAAACGCGTCTATTACACTCCATCCTACACATTTAATATATCCAGAATGTCAAGGTAGAACTTAAATACTAATTATAGTTAAACTCTGTTACTTTTTTATTATTTAATAGTTTTTTCTTTCCATTTTTTGCGATATCTAGTGTACATCATATATTTTTACAATACGAACCTTTTAATTTCGATTAATACAAATTAGTATTAATCAGTTTGTTTTAACTTGCCTTCTTCTTATTCTCTCCCCTCTCTGCAGTTAGGTGTGAGGCTTTTGTTTCTTCTTATGTATGTGGCCTCTTTTCGTATGCTTCCCTTCATCTTTTTCTCAATCTAGTTTTTTTTCTTATCTTACTTCATCCGATCCCTCTGTTTTTGTTCACCTCCTCGTTCCAAGTTTTCCTTTTCGATTATTTTTTTCTCCCGTTCTCGTTTCATACGCTTTCCTGGGCATCCTATCTTCTCCCATTCCATGTACATGAGACATGACCTAGGCTTCTTAAATGTGTTTCTTGGATATTTTGATCTATTGGTTGTACTTTTTGTCCCTGCGCGTTTTACCTTGAATTTTTCTTAAAAACTTAATTTCCGTGCTTCTAATACGACTTTTTTGCTTTTTGGTCGCAGTCCATGATTTGCAACCACATTGTCACAAAGGCTTTAAGGCCTAAACCTTAAAGACAAAGTGCGCTTGGGGGAGTAGCTCGGGATTCATAATGAAGCTAATTGATAACTATGAAATTGAGCAGATTTATTATAAGAACCAGATGAACACATTAACAAACAGAAATCTTACAGAACGGTGACTCACTGGACCCAGGGTAATTACGGGCATTTCGGCCGGTTGCTCTACGACCGACTCTACTGTTGACTGTTGACTAATGAATCTTGACTGTCTACTGTCTTCCTATAATTTGGGAAGACTATTTCTACCAATATTTACCCTGTGTCAGCTAAAAGACTATGACGTATAACAAGAAAACACATAAGGCCGTACTTGATGACTTCAGCTCTATTTGCTTGCTGTGACACAGTTATAACATACCTATGATTGCAAATAGAGCTAACTCTGCATGGTGTAACACGTAACCTAATAAACTGAGTTTACAAAATTGGATTACAACAACAAATTTAAATTATTAAATTTATATAAAGTATTAGTGTGACAATATGTTAGAATTAGGTTAAAACACTTTGCCATATATCTCTACTTTCGTTTCTTTGTGTATGTCTTTTTTTTCAAGGAACTGTTTCTTTTGCATTACCTATGTCCTATGTTGTATAAAACTTTTTTTTAAATTAATTTATCCTAACATTATTTCGTTTTTACTGAAATTTTTAAACCATGTAGAAACTAAAAAAGGTTAATTTAACAAATAAAAATTCTTTTGTTTTTTAATATATTAATTTCAAATATAAAACATGTAAACATAAAAGTTTTATATTCGTACAGCGATGAAAACGATTACGCGGTCAAAAAAAATCGTAAGATGCAGACGCTGCTATTTTAACACCATCTTTTATTTGTTTCTAAATTATAATCGTAATTTTTTTTAAACGATTTTAATCAGCAATTTTGATTTAAAAGAATTGGTGTTCTGAACGAAATAGTTTATAGTTTCGACACACTCTTTGACATATTTTTCAATTCAATTTATGCTGCTAAACTAGTTTTACAGATTTTTTATTACTTTTTGTTTCATATTAATTTAAGCTAGTTTTTAAATTTGCATTAACATTTCGTTTCTTCTATGCTTTTTTGAGCAATCAAATTTTACGTTTGTCTAGTTTTTCATTATATGTTCCTTGAAACCTTAGTTTACTTTGTCAAATATTTTTAACATTATGATAATGATCTAGCAGTGCGGTTTATTTCTCCATTTTCATTTTAATTCGTAAAGAGGTTTATTTAAGAATGTTTTAAATTCATTTTATGTACAGATAAATTTCAATTATTATAAAGCTTAAATAGATAGTTTAATAAACCATTACAAAGTGTTTTAAATCGTTTAGGTATGGGTTATTAAAATCGTGGAAGAACATTGATGATAGACAAAATCTGTTGTTCCAATTGTGACTTTTCATAAATACGTTAAGTATTTAATAATTATTGTTACATGTTACTTGTTGTTACTTTCTTTCTCTTCGTGATTAATAAAATGTGTTTTCTGGTAAGAGACAAGTTTCGACATTAACTTGCATACAAATCAGTACCAAACCGATAATGTAACATAATCTTAAGAAGTACGATTTTGGCACCTCTTTCCTATATTTCTTTAAATATTCTACTAAAATTTATAGTGGTTGGCTAATTTCAAACTACATTTAATTTGCATCTTCCTCATAGAAACTTTTTTGTTTTTTCTTGCTTTCATATTTTTTTGATGGTAGATATACCTATGATAAGTACTATTATTTTAAAATTCGAGGAAATTACCAATAATTAGGCCTCTTCCACACGTCCCGGGCCACACGTGCCGGTTTGGCCTGGACAGTCCCGGTTTAAAGGTTATGTCCCGGTGTCCCGGTCGGTTTCGCGTTTTACCCTGTTATTGAAAAAAATATATTCCGCGCCGTTTTTTGTTAGAGCGGATAACAAAAAGCGAGAGGAGCTAAGAAAAACGTGTTTCAGTCATTTTGTTGCGAAACGTCTTTGCGCGGGTGTTATAGGGTTGCCAATTGCACGCTTTTGGGGCGCTCATAGCGTTTTCGTGGGAAAATATTAATGTTTATGCTGTACGAGTGTACGCAATAAGCATGCCTTTGAAAATATTCATAGTAATGTACGCTTTTTGTTTATAAACTTTTGAGCTATTAGAACAAGCAACAATAAAATAAATTTTAAGCACAAGCTTATGTTTTTCGGTGTTTTTAAAAATTTTGACTGAAAAGTATTGCTTTTTTAAATTCATATTAATATTATGTTTATAGTTTCTGTGCCTAAATGGAAATTATGAGTGAAAGTTTTTACCTTTATTACGAATAATTTTGTAGAAGGTGGGGCAATCTGATAAAAAAATCAGAAAAGATTCTGCCATAAATCTATAATTTTGGATTATGGTAAAGTACTCTAACTTTGCATTAAAACACGTTTGAACTTTTAATATTTAAAAAAAATCGCCTACGGCGCATTTTATCCCCCCACTTTTTTTGCCCATCTCTTATGATTAACAAAAAAAAAAGGTTCGTGTGTCCCGGTTTGACTTTACGAAAATATGGTAGGCCTACCAATAATGCATGACTGAAAACGTTTAATGTCAGTCTTCTAGAACAGTTCAGATTTAAATTATAACAGATAATAACATTTACGTATTTTTCTTAAGCCTTTTTTAATCGTTTTTGAGAATTTCAGCCATAAAAGTGTTAAATAAGTATTTTCAACAAATGTACTGTTATTAGTAAGTAACTGTTGTTGTGTTTTATTTTAAAATATAATACAAAACATTTATCCGAATGTTCTCGAAGTAAACGATGAAAAAATCGGTCAAGGAGAAACATTACCTACTAACAAAAAATATCCTTGAACTACGTGGAAAGCGTAAAATCGGTGAAAAAGTCAAATTCCATTAAACCGTAATTACTTTAAGCCTCCAACGAACAAAAATTTAGCATTTTATATAAATCAGCCATCGCGTTTGGTCTGACTGTAACCGAATTAGGGTTTATCTGTTGCAGTCAATCTTATGTTGATTGTAGCTGCATCTTCCTTTAATAACCCCTAACATTTTCCAGGATGCTTTTACTACATACAAGCATAGCCGAACCCGTGGAATGCGAGGTATTTCAATTAATCCGCGAATCAAAAGAGACGAGCGTCGCTTTATGCCGCCGCCCGCCGGCCGACCCGGTGAGGGTGCAGCTAATATCGCGGCCCGATTATCCTCGCGTACACTAAGCATTGTGTGCACCCACTCCACTTTTCAGCTCTGCCGCGACGCTAATTTGGGTATTATTAGCTTATGAGGAGGTACGGATCGCTTCAAAACGTTAAATGTAGGTAAACAAATAATTGGTGCAATGTTGTAAAACAAATTTTAAAATTACGTTTACAGAATTAATAAAAAGTTGACAAAATATACATTGCGACGCCCCACTGTTCATAATAGCTGAACATTTTCACATGTTTTTTTTAATATTTCAATAATTTTAAACATTCCAGTATCTTATATTACTATTTAATTTAACCTCTTATATTTCATTTCCTGTAGCGAACACACGTGCCAAAAACACCTTACTTTGCAACTTGCTACACGTGTAAGTCGATATAAACTGTCGATTTCACAATAAGTAAATTGCAAAGTAAGGTGACAAACCAATCTTGATTCCCTTTATAATATTTTTTATGTAATTTTAAATGCATAATCAATTGCTGCTGATTTTTGTATAAATTGGGTAAATTATTTTTAATAAATTAGCACCGTCAAAAGCGTACTAAGCCCAATTAGTGCGCCCGCGACACGATTCCCGGTAAATAAAAATATTTTTTTTATTTTATTTTCAATCAATTTCATTCTCCAAACTTTTAAGCAGAATTTTCTTGGAATTAAATATTTATTTATTAATTGAAATGTTCAAGTAATTTTTTATTATGACATATTAAATACCTCCCTATATAATAAAATATAGTAGTTTCATTACAAAAAAATATTATTTTAGCGAATTCTATCGAATTCTAGCGCCATGTTTTATGTTTTTATTTTATAAAAACTGATCATTTTACCATCCATGACCCGCGTATTACACTGAGTCAAAATTCTATGATTAATGGTGGCATTACTACTTTAAGTGCAGAAATAAATGGATTTTATACAACAAATTTAGAAAATTTAGAATTGGAAATTGTAGAATTACAAAATGACTTCGCTTTAAAGTTATGAACATGGACAAGAAATTTTGGAAATTAGTTGAAGCACGTAAATATCCAATTTTAAAAAGTTGTGCATTGAAGCTAAAATCTTTTTTTGGATCGACTTACTTAAGTGAAGCCACATTTTCTTTAATGCAATTTATTAAAAATAAGTTTAGATTACGTCTTACGGATGAAAATTTGAATGACAGTTTAAGAGTAGCAGTATCAAATTACTGTCCTGATTTTGAAAAATTATGTCAAGAAATACAGTCTCAACCTTTTCATTAACGAATAATAATTTATCATGTATTATGTAACAAAAGTCTTTCAATAAAATTATTATTATTATTTTGTTGTATTATTTTGTTTAAAAAATTTAGAAAAAGAGATTTTTTTGAAAATGTAATGGGATTTTAACCTATAAGTAAAATCAAATTAAAAGTTACGGGCAAAAAACAAAAATCCACTTTTTTACTTTTTTTCCTATATCTCAAAAACTAAAAGAGCTAGATAAGTTCTATTTGCATCGAATTATTAAGAACTTGAATATACAACTTTGCCCTAATTTAACCGAAGTCGTAACTCTTACCGTTTACGAGATCCCCATAGTGGCCCTCGAAAAACGAGAACCCTGTATAGTAATAGATGATAGATGCACTATGAGATAAACAGGTAATAAATAATTTTATGTGCCAGTCGTCAAAAAGTAATCAATGGTATTTTATAAATATTTTTTGCGAAACTTCCATTCGTAGAAAAAAAAACATTGAGATTTCTAGTTTTGTCATTGCAAAATTAGCAATCTTTTCTTAACCAAGACTTTTCTTGAAAAGTGCAGGAAAATTATGCCTTAGCCGTTGAATTATGTATATAAAATCATAATAAACAAGGTTCTTACACTTTTTTACTTTTTGCATAATAGAATATGCATTAGAATCACTTTACTGTGAAAAATGTTCTTGGCTTCATAATTGCTGCTACTTTATCCTGATTCTTTCACTTTTTATTTATTTTCCAAATGTTTTCTCTTCCAGAACAATCAAAACGAATAAACTTTTTACCTCATTTTTCTACAATTAACCATTTGTATTGCAGTTATCATTTTAATTAAAAACTAATTGCGCATTCGTATATTACATATTTTAATAACAGAATGGTAACAAACAATATCAAACAACGTTAAATAATTATTGCAGATGCTGCATTCGTTTAATAACAGCATTAAACAATACAATAATAGTATAATTTAATTAGGGTAGTTTTGTTATACTCCTAATTTACAAAGAACTGGGTATCGTGTTTTATGTCGAATGCTGCACAAGCAGACTTCAAAGGGTTGGTGTGAAGCGAAATTAGTCGTGTCGTTTTTATTGGTAGCGTCATGAATTCAAATGAATTTGGATTGTATGTTATATTGTGGTTGTTCATTTAATGCACCAGCGAGTTAATTCGATTAGATACTAACAACATCGGACATTAATTTATTAGCCCTATCACGTGTCTTCAATTTCAGGGTTGTTATTATTATATTATAGAGGGAATTATGACGTTCAGTGTGCACTACTATATAAACAAAGAATTTAATTTTTATGGCAGTGGTGTTATTGTGATTCCGGGGGCCAAGGTGAATAATTTTTTTGGACCTTTCTACCTATTACAATAATTTTCTGTTACCAAATATTCAAAAAAGTTAAAATAAAGCAAATAAGGTACAAGTTAATTATTAAATAAGAAATTAAAAACTCATCTTCAATAGTGTTTAACATTTTACAAGAGAAGTATTTACAGGATGTCCCAGTTATCGTGAACGGCATGGGGATCTCGTAAACGATAAGAGATACAGAGTTCGTTAAATGAGTCAAAATGATTTATGATTTAAGAGCAACACTATTCTATGAAAATAAATCTTGAAAACATTTAATAGTTATTCCGCTTTTGATAAAAAAACAAAACAAAAAATGACGTTTTCGATTTTTGCTTTTAACTTTCTTATTTGATATCAAACTCAAATATTTTTCGATATTATAAGGACATTTTTTTTGTAGATTTGAAGTTTATTAATAAATTTTATCTATCTTCATTTGTTTTTATTTTAATATCAACTTTCTTATTTTAAATACAGGTCGTAGTTGGCTAAGACACCATTAAAAAGAGAATTGTTTCCTCGTTTCATTGATGTATGGGTTGTTAGGTCTATCTTTAAAAATAAGTCAGTTATTACAACATAATGTATTTATTAAGTTTTATCAAAGTGATCACTGAAAAACAAAACAAAACAAAACATCACATAAATTATGTAGCTGTACATAATTAAACACAACAAAAACTTAAATAATTTGAGATATTTCTTACATTTCATAATAATTTACTAACTATTACTGTTTAATATAAATTATAACATGCGTTCAAAGTGTAGTCCACTCTCCATGGACAATACAAATTTGAGATCTGCACTTTGTAGATAATAATGTTTTTCTAAGCATATTTCTTTGTAATACATGAACTGCACTTAAAAAAGCTATTTTTAATTCATCAATTGTAATTACCTAACTGCCTTTTCGAGATTGGCTGTTTTCAGAACATTTCACCAAACAAAAATTAACATGCTTAGTAAAACATTATTATCTTCAAAGTGCAGATCCCAAATTTGTATTGCCCATGAAGAGTGGGGTACACTTTGAATGCATGTTATAATTTAGATTCACTAGTATAGCAATTGAAAAATCATCAAATTATGAAATGTAAAAATTTTCTCAAATTATTTAAGGTTCTGTGTTTAATAAAGTACAACGAGTTTATTTATGTGATGTTTTGTTTTCAAATGGCCATTTCGATTAAACTTAATAATTACAAAATTGTAATAAATTACTCATTTTTAAATATAAAACTAATAACCCATACATCAATAAAACGAGAAAAAAAATATCTTTTTAATAGTGTTAAAGCCAACTACAACTCGTATTTAAAATAACAAAGTTGATGTTAAAATAACAAAAACATTAATGAAAATAGTAAAATTTATCAATAAATTTCAAATCTATGCAAAAAAGTGTTCTGATAATGTCGAAAAATATTTTGAGTTTGATTTCAAATAAGCAAGTTATAAACAAAAGTGGAAAACGTATTTTTTTTGTTTTTTATAAATAGCACAAAAGCTATTATTTTTTTTCCAGATTTGTTTTAATAGAATAGTTGTTCTTTAATTATAGATCATTTTGACTCATTTAACCAACTCTGAATCTCTTGCCGTTTACGAGATCCCCATGATGTTAAAGATAACTGGGACACCCTGTACATGTAGAAATCGATTAATTTTTTAATTATGAAAATTGTAATAACCTAAGAAATATTAATTTTAGGTATTGGACATGCTGAATTTTTTCTAAAGGTACAAGAAAACGTAAAAATATACAGGGTCTTGCATTTAAAATAACAAAGTTGCTATAATTCCGTAAAATTAAACATCGGTATGTTTGAAAATAATTTTGCATTATGAAGTTCGTAATGCGAAACTATATTTGCATTTAAAAAAATTGTAGGTATCTACTTTAATAACAGAGATTAATTATTTTGTTAATGTCCCTAGAAAGCTTGTTACCTTCGCCAGCTTTTAGAAAAAATATGAAAATTACAATAACTTAAAAAGTATCAATTTTAGACATAGGACATGCTTTATGTTTTTTAAGGGTAATTAAATTTTCTACAAGAAAACGTAAAAATATACAGGGTGTATTTAAAATAACAAAGTTGCAATTTGTTTGGTAACAACACTCAGTACATTTGAAAATAGTTTTGCATTATTTAGCTCATAAGTTCAAAGAACTTTTATATTTAAAGCTTTTCTTTAAAACTACTCTAATAAACAATTCGGCAACTCCACCAATTTTTTCTCGAAATTATTAAAATTGCAATAAATTAAAAACTATTAATTTTAGAATGTTATACTTGGTTGTTTTTTGAAAAGAATGAAATTATCTACAAGAAAATGTAAAACTATACAGGGCGTTGTATTTTAAACAGCAAAGTTGCATTTTGTTTGACGGAAACTTAACAATCGGTATATACAGGGTGTCACACAAAAAACGCCGCAAGCTGTAACTCCGTTGTTTGTGGTCCGATTTTGGTGAACAAAAAACTAAATGAAATGGGAGCCTCAAATACTATAAACTGAATTGGATTTCAATTTTTTTCAAGTTCAACTTAACTGTCAAACGATAGTCCATTTTTTTTCCAAATGGCACCATTTTTTTTTTTTTACTAAATCTGGTAGACATTTTTTTTCTGAATTCAATGATGTAATCATAAGTTAATTTTAGTGCTAAACTAGTAAAAAATAAAAAATAAAAGTATAACAGAAATAGGTTAGGTTTTACAAAAATTTTAAGCGTGCCGTGGAAAACAAAAAAATCTTATTCAACAAATGTCATTTAAAGATCAGTGTGGTATTTAAATGACATTTGTTGATTAAGATTTTTTTGTTTTCCACGGCACGCTTGAAAATTTTGTGAAACCTAACCTTTTTTAGTATTTTAGTTAAACTTTTATTTTTTATTTCTTACTACACTAGTTTAGCACTAAAATTAACTTACGATTACATCATTGAATTCAGAAAAAAAATGACTACCAGATTTAGTAAAAAAAAATAGATGGTGCCATTTGGAAAACAAAATTGACTATCGTTTGACATTTAAGTTGAACTTGAAAAAAATTAAAATTCAATTCAGTTTATAGTATTTGAGGAGCGATTTCATTTAGTTTTTTGTTCACCAAAATCGGACCACAAACAACGGAGTTACAGTTTTTTGTGTGACACCCTGTATAACATTATTTGAGATCATGCAGCTTGTAATTTCAACTTAAGTAGGCACCCCAATAAAAGAAATAATAAATAATTAGTGTTGAATAAAACAATACTACTGATATAATTGCAAAACAAAATATGTAAGACTTCCACATTAATTGTCATATTTGTTTTCATGGCAAATATTTAAATACACCATCAATTTACTGCAATATTATAAATTAATTAATTACCTACTTTTCAGATTTTTCCGCTTATCCTTGTCACATTACACTTCTTTAAGTTACCATTAAGTATCAATTAATATAAGAAACTGTTCAACTTAGCAGATCTTACAAAAATTGTTAATTCTATCGGTACACCTAATTCACACATGAATAAAAAACATTGCAACAATTAATAATTTTTATTGTAACAAATAAGTCAATATTAAAAATAAAACAATACATACAATAAACCAATCACAGATTAGACTGAAATGTGAGTTTCTAAAAAATTTAAAAATTACACAACCATAAAATAATCATTGTTTTTGTTGTACACTACTTTATTAAAGTACTATTAATAATACTTTGGAATTCACCATCATGACAAAACGTAAAAGAAGAATACCAAAACAAAATTTGACTTAAAACATTTTTAATTTACGTCATTTTCGTATAAGTCAACATTTCTAGATATATTCCTTGGGCAAATTAAAGTGTGCTGGTATACCGTTGCTACAATCGTTTTGGTTTTTACCTATAAAACTACTGCAGAACAAACAGAGCCGCATTTATCTGACTAAAATAGCCCTAGGAGACTAGATTTTAAATAGCATTAGATTAAATTAATCAGTAGGAAGTAATTACATAATCTTAAATTTTTTTGAGAAGTCCAAAAGATAATAGGCACTTTTTTTGGCAAATTTTTTTTTTTCAACGTTACACAAACTTTACGAGCTCAAAATTTTCAATACGGCCCTGCAATATTATCTAAAATCTACACCCCGGGTAGGAAAACATTTTTGTTTTTGATTTTTAAGCAAACCACAGATTATAGCTCCAAGTTTACTAATGGTGAGTGTTTAGGAAAATTTAGAAAAATGCATTAGCAGGTCCCCCAATGTTCCGCCCTCCACAATAAAACAAACATATTTTGTTTATTAGCAAATGAAAGAGAACTACTAGCAACAGGACTTAGCAAACTATTCCCAAAGTTAGCAGGTACATCTGCATATCTTGTTAATAAACTTCGATAACCACGACCTATGGTAGCTATTAATGGAGTATTATCTTGATTTGGATTGGTATTTTTACACAAATTTAATGGAACTATAGCTTTTACTTCTTCTTCGAACGGCCTAAATATTGTTATTGGACGCAATGTCGCTCTCTCAGCTATTATCACACAACCCCAAGTTGTTCCAATGTAGACTTCTTCGTTTAACACAGCCATACTCGTAACCTATTACAATTAAACATATATACGGTTTGCCCAATAACTTGACAACCACAGATTCTCAGAAATTATAAAAGCTAAAGAGTATGTCAAATGGGCAATATATGCAGCAACATTTTTAGGTAAAATAAACAGAAAAGATGAAAACATCTTTATTTTGTACCTATACCATATATGAAATGAGTACAACAGAATGATGGCTTTTGTTTTTTGTTATCGTTTCAAATGTTTTCTAGGCAATAGCCATTTTTTAAATTTTTTTGGGGATGCACACGAATTAATAGAAATACAAATGAAATGGTAAAGACCTAATTTTTGAAAATTTGGACATCGTACATGGAATGCAAACCATCGAATGATGGCATTTATTTTTTGATATATTTTCAAACGCTTTATAAACAAAAGCCAACTTTTTAACATCTTATGGATGCCATATTAAATTTTAGCATCAATAATAAAATTCCAAATGCAATGCATAACATTTAGCGAGTAAAAATTCAAAATATAAACTTGAAAAAAATTGGGTTTTCCGTTGAATTAACCACTTAGAAACATTTGAAAAACATATGTCACCATTTGGTAGCTAGTATTTTAATTGTTAAAAAAAAACTAAAATAAAGAAATGTTTTCCAATTATTTTTATAACTTTTAAAGTTATCTGAAATTTTAAAACAGCTTAAAATTTGTACATTTCATTGATTGTAGCTATCATATTTTCTGATATTTCCAAGGTGTTAAGTTATTGCAGAAAAATGATTTACTTCATAATATATTTTCTTCAAAAATTTGGCAGCAATAAATTAAACAACAAAAATGTTTTTATCAAAGGTAATAAAAGCCAACATACCTGACATTTTGTTGGACTCAAATGTTCTTCAATCGCAATTGACTTTAAACTCTCCGAGCAAGGTACCAATTTCGAACAGTCCAGTTTATTAATAATTGAAAGACTCTTCTGATCCCACTGATAAATTATACATCCAGGACAAACATAAGACCACACGGAATTCCCAGCAGCAACCAAATTCAAAACTTCCACATTGTCTATCACAGGCTGGTAATGATTAATCACCTGATGGTCTATTACCATTTGTTCCTTAATACTGTATATGGAAATTTGTCCTTGGGATTGACCACACCACAACTCACATACACTGCAAAAAATGCATACATATTTAAAATTACATGCACAATAAAATTGTGTAAGACTTACTTTCCGTTATCTTTAAACAGAGCACATAAAGAATGTAAGTGCAAATTCGAACCAAGTTCTGTCATAACGAAACTTCCTTCAGCTGATGTGGGTGTACTTGGTGCTATCTCTGTGTTTAAAAGGAATAATCTTCCATTGGATAAGCCACAAGCAACCCGCTTTAAGGTGGGTAAATATAAAAGGGCATTTACTGATACACTTTGGCCATTTTCCAAGGCATAGGAGAATATTTTGCAACCATCTGTAGCACTGAAATTAAATTAAAATTTTTATCTACACAAAAAAAAAGAAATTAAAATCATTATTTACTTTACAATTAATTATACAGCATGGATCAAAACAACAACATTTGTAACTTTTTATTTATGAACTGATTTTTATCATTTCAGTCAAAACATTAGGTTAAAATTTCTATTCCTTGATCTTTAAATCCATTTAATACTCTACTATAATAAAGGACACCCCAGTAATAATTAAAATAAATAAGTTACAGGAGTGGGGAGTCGTTACCCTGTATCACATTAATCATATAATCATTTATATTAGTGTTTCTCAAAGTGTGGTCAGCGGACCCCTGAGGGTACTTGAATCCTTCTGATGGGGTCCCTCAAACCTTTTCATGATGTTCAAAAATTATCCAAATTTATTTGCCATTTATTATCTACAAACAATTTATTGACACCCTATGCAAGCTTTTAATTTTGGTAGGGTACTCAGAGTAAAAAGTTTGAGAATGATATATATTATTAAAAAACACTTACGAATATGTATGTATTTGACCACAAACGTCACCAAGCCAAACAGTATTACCAACTGCACATGTAGCAGTGGGCCGATTTCGCATGGTCATTGTATGGTACTGCAACCACCCTCTGTGTGTTGCCAAAAGCAAATCGACTCGAGAATTAGCACACATTAGCCACATTTCTGATCCTGATAAACCATCATCTAAGAATATCACAAAAATTTTACAAATCATGGCAAAAATTGTATTAAAAACAATTTCAAGCATTTTTCAGATAAAATATTACTCATAAATTAGAAGTAAGACCAGCAGGAGAGGAGTGAACTATGGAAGATGAACAAAAAAGAGATGGAAGCCCTGGAGGTATGGGAAAGAAAGGTTTTGAGAAAGATATAAGGAGCAGAAAAGGTGGGAGACACGTGGGAAAGAAGAACCAACCAAGAACTGATGATGATGTATAGACAACCAATAATCACAAATGTCATAAAGGTTTAAAGAATAAGATGGTTGGGACACGTCCATGGACTATCGACAGAAAGAGTAGCCAGGAGAGTGCTATCAGGTGGCATGGAGGAAAGACGCAGTAGACTGAAACCCAGGATAAATGGATGGAAGCTGTGGAGAGAGATCTGGAAAGACTGGGAATAGAGATTGAAGACGGGAAGCAAATGATAAAAAAAAATGGAGGATGATTTGTGGATAAGCCACGAACCAATTAGGCCTAGAGAGCCAATTTTTTTTATTATTACTCATAATAACCTGTGATATGGGATACTGGAGCAGTAGCCGAGGCAACCACTTGTGCTGAATGTTTAAGTGATAAGACATCACTTAAATGAATGAATTCTGGAGCACTGGCAATTGAAACAATTTGACTTGCGGACGGTCGATCTTTTGGATGTTGAGACCAACATAAAACCATAAGGTCCAGGCAATAACTTGGGTATAAAGTTTCCTGGAACATTCAAAATCATAAATTGAAGCTGTATAGGAAAAATACACAATAATCAAGAAACTTTTCAATTAAATAACTTAAATTATTAAAAATCTTTACAAACCAATGATTTTTTAATTGAACACCAAAAATTACCCCAAGAGACTTTGTATTTACATACCCTATAAGTCAGTGGAGGTCTTCCTCCTTCCAAAATACATTCTTTAACCGATTCATGGCCCTCAAACGGCTGATGTAAGGTAAGCAACTCATATATAAACATCCCGAACGAGAAACAATCAACTTTTTCTGTGTACTCTTCCTCACCATTATACCGCATTATTTCCGGAGCCATAAAACCTTCAGTTCCACCAAACCCTTTAGTACCAGATGGTAAAGTCAAACGACTAATTCCTTTAAAAAAATTATTATTAACAACGAAATTAAGTTCATTAGAATGAGTTTGCGAGATCCTACCATAATCAGCCACTTTAATATGAACCAGATGATTAGGGTGATCCATGAATGGTGGAGGCATTTCCCAGACCAAAACATTTTCAGATTTTAAATCTCTATAAATTATATGTTGTCGATGAAGATACTCTATAGCCTTAGCAACCTGCAATCAGAGTATTAGAGACATAATCATCCTGAAAAAAGAAGTACGTACCTGTAGAATGATAGCCTGCAATGCATATGGTCCAATTCTCGAACCTGACCTTCGATAATGCCTCAATACTAGATCTAAGGCCCCCCTAGGAGCCAAATCAAGAACTAAAGCTAATGGGCTACTACAAACACCAACAAATGGTACAATATTAGGATGACGTAAGGATAAGAGTATGTTAAGTTCCTGTCTCGCGGTACAATACGCTTTAGACGCATATTGTAGAGGATCACGATCCCATTTGCCTTGAGCTGCCTTGTAAGCTATCACGGCCGACTGATGGGCGTTAGAACCTGGCTGTACTGGTTGCAACATTTTCATGGCTACATCGACCACGGTATTACTGCCCCTGTTTTTACAGGTGCCTTTAAAAACAAAACCAAAGGCACCTCTTCCTAGGAGGTGGCCCTTTTTAATGTTTTCTGGTTTTATTAAATACCGATCACCAAGATCCATAAATATCTAAAAGAAAATTACAAATATAAATGGTGTTTCATTTAAAACAAAAAATAGCACAAGATATAGCACACACATTATTTTATTAGTTTAATAATTATGTTTCGTTGCACTGATTGATGTAATATAATATTGGTGAGAAGAATTTCTTCTTGAAGAATATCTAGAATAGTTTCAAACTTTCCTACCTTTATTGTGAAACTATTTTGAATACTCTTTAAAAAAAAAAACATACTCACAAAAAAATGCTTCTTTAACACATTTCACTTTTATTGGATATTCAAGGACTACGATGCACTTCTTATGGAGTAGATTGACCCCATACAGCGAAGTAAATTTTAATTAACATAAAATCACTTACCACATCTGGTGCAACTTCTGTTAAAGAAATATCAGAGTGGGTCGGACACGCAACACATTTCTTTCCATAAGCAGCTAAAATACACTCTTCCACCATCCAACAATAGAACACATGATTAGCAGAATTACCACTCTGTTCTTCAGCATGCACATTAGGATGTCCTTCAACTGAAGGAATACGACTAGATCCTGTAGAATCTGGCCCAACACCACTATCACATTCCGAAGTGTACGATTCCTGCGATTTTCGAACACTGTGTTGCTTAGGGTACACCTCCGGCTCAATCTAATCACAAAATAAAATCATGATCACGAAATAAGATTGCATTGCACACTTACATCAAACAAGTTCCGATGGAAATAGTCGCTGTGATCGTTGTTACCGTGATGATCAACATCAACGATGGTCAAACATTTTGGGCATGGTACCAAACGCGTAACAAGAAATTTTCCTTCAGACGTATGAACAAACCTGGTACCTAGAGTAGGGTACCAGTCTTCTAATAAAATATCAATATGATCAACAGCTAAGGCCAACAGTTGTGTGGTCGATGCTAGAGTACAATTAATAACCAGATCTTCAGTGAGTTTATATTTACTAATATCAACACTTTCGGATAATAAAGGTTTTACAACCAGTGAATCCACGGGGAAATAAATTTCTAATATTGAAGTATTTACTAAATCTACATCACACCAGACGCCGTCTTGTTTAAGTTTGAACCTGCAAAATTAATGTGCAATGATATATTATCTCTTTTTGAACAAAACATTTTTTCTGTGTGTAATTTTTTTATTATCCAAGTTTCACTAATTTAGGTTTAACTTTTATCCAAAACTATTATCTACTGCTTGATTTCTTTCCAAAATGTATTTTTTGCAAAAGTTAGCTCTCCAATTAATCTTTGTGTTAACCCTGTCCCATGGATATTATTTGGGCAGTTAAATTTGTAAATCAAAGTTTTTTTGCTAATATTTTATTATCTGTTGCAAGAGTTCCTTTCTGTAATGAAGCTATGCGTATGTGCTTTGTAGTTGCTGCTCTATTTATTACATCAAATTATGTAAAAACTATTAATGATGCAAACATTTATTACAAAACCAAAAACATCATTTCAGCACATTTTGGAAAGCCTCCCTATACAAAAGTACATCCTATCTTGGTCTGTGTGATCCACTCCTCTGATCACTACTATGACTATCCTCTAAATCAGTGTTTCAAGTTTTTACATTGAGAACCCCTTCCCAAATAAAAATCATACGGAGGACCCCAATTAATTGTTTTCCGACAATATTTTTATTTTCTTAGCCTGGCGAATTAATTTGGATGAATTTCAAACATTATAAAAAGGCTCGGAGGACTCCTTTAGAAGAAGTCAGGGACCCCCACAAATCCAAGGATCATACTTTGCCATACACTGCTCTAAATCATTTTCCTTATCTGCATCATAACCAGAAATCAAAAATTCACTCTCACTTGCACACTTGCACATGTTCATGTTCATTTCGTAATTTTTCAAGGAGTTCATGGTCATCAATACCTCCATGACGCACCACGTTGTTAGTGTTAAATTTAAAATTTAGTTTCTAAGCGCCGCAAGCAACTTCATTTACTAAGGCAAAGCTTCCTGTATTCAGGAATTTCAATATGGCCCACAAAAACATTTTGAAAAAATGTGAAAAAAACATTCAAAAGTTGTACGCTTTACTATGCAATCTGTAGAAAAGGGTTAAAGATAGTCTTATTACTCCTCAGTCTAGAAAATTTTAGTTTTTGAAAATCTGTTTAGCAGTTCCAGAGATATACATAAAATAGTGAATTATCCCACACAATGATAATTAAATGACTTTTCTTAAAAGGGCACAGCAGAAGCACAAAACAATTTACACTATAATTGAAAATTAATGTAATGGTGATAACCAAGCTAATTAAAAGCAATTCAAACTATGAATTACTAATTTTCTATGGCATCATCAACAAAAAAAGTTTGGTACATACTTCAAGTGCCTATAATAAGTAGTGGAATTTTGCAAAATTTCTCTCATCCGAAACAGGGTAATATCTCCATATTTCAGCTGCAGCCCAGTCTGCCACAAAACCCATTCTGCCTTCAAATCCAACAATTTGGCAAGCAAAGGATCCTGGGCAACTTCCTTGGGAAGTATAAAAAACGACCTAATAATATCAACGATACTATCATCAGCCAATATACGTGATATAAGACGAGACCAGAACCCCGATGGAAAATACGACATCAATAACAGCCTTATAATGGATTTATCTGTTGGTTGACTAGAAACTTGGTACGGTATGGAGCTATCGGCTTCATCTGAAGATGCTAAAATTTTATTATAATTCACTGATGACTTAGTTTGTTATAGTTACCATTCGAAGTTGTAGCAGCAGAAGCATGTGGCATACTCAACTGGAACTTCTTTCCTTTCGCCCCATAATCCGAGTACAAAACTGATTTCGGTGAGACTGTAATCTTTTTATTCCTGATAGCCCAGCCTCGTGATCGCAAAGGCACCTTAACTTTAACCATAGCATGGTACTGCCCCGGATACATTTGCGCTAAATGGATATCTTCTTCAGAGGGTAACAAAGAAGGGATTAACAGAGTTCTAGAATCCCAGGTTAATGCTACTTCGAACTTATTCAACAGGTTAACAATATAATCTTTGGTATCAATCGGTCCAATATTACTAGCTTTAAAAATGTGTTTCAGGTCATCGAGTTTCATAATACCGGTTCTAGCGAAGGGATTTATTTCACGGATGGTAACTACATGAGCTAGCATATCGCACAGCCATTGGGGATCCAAGAAGTAGAGATCTTTTAGAGTCGCATCGTCGTAGTGCAACAACACACCTACAAAATAAAGTCCAAGAAAGAATTAAAACGTACATTAAAAAGTTTAGGCTTTCTATGTTTTCAAAAACCAAATTTTGTTGTAAGTCATGTTGGAAATTTTTAAACAAATTTGTAGTAAATTCAATATTTACAGGCAAAAAATTTAATTGTAATTGTTAAATAAATCTTAGAAATAATTATAGTGAACTCACCATTATCATGCAAAAATAAAGTGGCTTGGTGTAATTCCCCCCAGTCTCTAAAAGTACGATTATAACGCTGTTGCATTTCAGATATAATAACATTCCGATACTGTTCTGCAGTTAACACAGGGTCCAAACCATTTAATCTACGTTCAGCAGCTATATGATTAACAACATCTTCTAATGCTAAGTATGTAGCTGGTACTCTTTGTTCTAAAAGCAGTTCCTTACTTCCTGTAATTATAAAAAGGCATTATTAATTAGAAATAATCAGTAATACACTAATACACAATGTAAAGTAACATTAATTTTAAAGAGACAATATTAATTAAGAATAAATAAAAAAAAAATGTTAATTGAAATTATATAAAAAATGCTTTAAAAATTAACTGTTTCAAGGCAATGTAATTATATATGTATATAAGGTGTTTATTGCGAAATATTAAAAAGTTTGCACATCCTTTATATGTTATTAGATTTTACACACAGGACTCAACATAAGTATGTATCAAGGGCAAAATTCCCATGCTGAGCCTCCGATTTGGAACAGTTGATACTTGATACGACCCCAAAAACTAAAAATTTAGCATATCTGATCTATTTCAGCTTCAAATATATTTAAAATTATGCAACATAAATCAATACAAACTAAGAAATTTATTGCATTTTGCATAAAAGCTGCAAATTGCTTAGCGAATACTGTCAAAACGTTTTTAAATATTTTTTAAGGCTAAAATACAGGTATATGCTCAAAATTATTAAATCCATAACCAATCAACATGTATTGGCGCAATTGAAACATTTTTATGTATAATTTGCGGTATTTGCTGAAAAATGGACACATAAGTCTTGTTTTTTAGTATGGCGCAATAGTTAAGAACTATTTTGCACTATTATGGTGTGGAAATGATTGCTCGAGTTAATATTTGTCTATACCAATCAAATTAAACTGGAAAATCTATTACATAAGTATGAAAACAATCATTTAGGTGCTCCCGCAGACTCCTGCCGATTGACTCCTAGCACATTCATGAGAAACACGTTTTTATTAGCTAAATAATAATACAGTCAGTGGCGTAGCTAGAGTTTGTGCCGCCCGGGGCGGTCCTTGAATTTGGCGCCCCTATAAATAAGGGTTGCTAACTTTTGATTTTTCCAAAAGCAAGCAGAGATCTACACAAAAAAGTGGGGGGAGAAACAAAATGCGCACCAGGCAATTTTTTTTTAATTTTAGACATTCAAACGTGTTTTAATGCAAAGTTAGATAATGTAGAATACTTTACCATCTTCCAAAATTACAGTTTAACAGTAGAACCTTTTCTGATTTTTATTTTCTTTAATCAGATCGCCCCCACTACCACGAAATATTTTTTAATAAGGGTCAAAAATCCTTTTACAATAGTCATAATTTTATTAAATGGTTGGTAGCCTATCATAAATTGTATTAGGTACTTGGAATTTCTGTCGTTACAAGGGGGCGGGTTTTCAGTGAAGCAAGGTCAAGTAGCCCATTTTATCCCCTAACTTCGATACGAATTCCTTTTTTTTAAATAAATTTTTATGAATTTAATAGCGCAAGTGCCGGTACTAATTATTATATCTACTGTTCCTTCATTACTCCGAGATTTTCATTTTTACCCCATTTGGGTAGACTAAAAGTGCCGCCCCAGAAAAAGTGCCGCCTGGGGCAACTGATTACAGTTAGTGAAAATGTACCTAAAATGATAAATATAAGTGTTTTATCATTTTATAGTAATTACACCATTAAATTGTTAAAAAAATTGGATTTTTTAAAAATCAATTGATGCAATTGCTCGGAGAGAAAGTAATTAATCAATCAAAACTATGAGCAGATGTGTGTATGGGTGTAAATAATGTTAATAAGCAATTCTTTTACCACCTAATTCTAAAATCATGATTTTTTATGTAGTTATGTTATTTAAGCAACATCAAATGAAAACTCGTTTGGATTTTGTCAAAGGTAAATTTTTACCATAAATACTTAAAAATAGCTGCAATGCTTGACAACTTTTAAAATTTTGTTACATTTTAGATATATATTTGTAATTAAAAACATAAATTTATACGGCGCTTAAAACACTTAAATCAATTTACGATTTTAACATAATATTTCATTCAAAAAGAATCAGTTAATGTCCTACCTGGAGGCCTTAAGCTAAACACAGTATCATATATTAAATTACAGAGTAATTTTATATTGTGTCTCGTCCTACAGCTTATTTCAATGGTATCAAGAACTCTTGGCAACCCACACTTTTCGGCATCCACAATATTAATAAATTTGTCCCTTATCACTTGTTGATATTCTTCTGAAACGTTAGGATTTGTTTCTTGCACCAAATCATAATGAGTTCCGATAATTAGTACCGGTGAATTCGGTGCTCTAGCTTGAATATTAACTAACCATTGTGATATTTCATTAATGCCTTTGTGGCCGTCTGTTATTCTCCAAACCACTAAATATAAACTACGTTTTGATAGGAAATATTGGTGAGTGGCATAATATCTGTAAGCAATGAATTGAAATTATATTTGAAGAGTATTTCAGTTACTGGTTCTTACTCCTTCTGTCCACCAAAGTCCCACGTTCTGAAAATTACAGGTCCATGTGTGGACTGACTTCGAATTTTTTTTTCATAAACCCAATCCCCAATATCGACTCCTACTGTTGACATATTTGTTCCTCTAGAAGTTTTTACGTTAATGTTTTTGTTGCCCATTCTTTTGGCCCAGTGCTACAAAAATGTATTTAAAATTTTTTGATTACTTTCAAAATAATAAACTCACTTCAACAGGTTTTTTTCTTGTGGTCCCTTCTTGCCTTAACTGCTCCAGTAAACTAGTTTTTCCAATCCCCTGAACACCTACAATCATTAATTTCATTCTGGCATAAGGTCGAGCATCTTCTAAAACCGATTTCAAATAACCCACAATATCCATTGTTTTGTACTTTTTGCCTTCTATCATTGATTTTAAAGGCTCTTGGAGGGAACAACCACGTGTGTTAAGGTTCCATAATCGTGACAGTAATCCCATTTGTGGTGGGAGTTCATAAATATCTAAAAATAAACTTGCTATTAATACCTCAAAATACCTGGCAATGTAGTGCCAAAATGCCAAGTGAATCAGAAAATTACTAAATTAAATAAGAAAACATACTACTAAACAAAATTTCAATTACAAAATTACTAACATTCACTAGATTTTTTTATAATAAAACTAATTCTTACCTAAATTTCCACTTATATTTAAGACTGATAGATTATGGAGCTCGTAAATATTATTAGGGATTTCTTTTAAATTGTTATTGCTCATATCCAACATCGATATATTGGGAAACATCAGGCGGGCTTTTCCACTAACTGAATTCTTAAATGTAAAATAAAAACAAATAAATACTTGTAAACAAATGCAAGAGTAAAACAATCAACGATTAGGGCTTCTATAACTTTATATACATTGATATATGCGCTGGAATACAAGAGGCATGTTATCCCATTCACTGTTTTTAATATGTAAAGAAAGAAATGAATGTCAATAAACAAATGCTACGGCAAAACAATGAACTACAACTATGGCTTGGATAACTATATACACAACTTGACTTACACGATCAGATTCTTCATCATCAGTGTTGCTATCTCCATCATCATCAGTAGCCAATTGTATGCGACTTAATCGATTATCAGCCAATATTAATGTCCGTAAATTGTCTAATCTTAAGTGCCGGCGATGAGAGCAAACTGAATGTAGCACAGTATTGCGAACTGATCTGCCCGATTGACGACGAACTATAATAAAATAAATAGACACCACATTTTGTTGTGACATTTTTTTCTTACCAGCCATTATTGGTAACTTATCTCTCCCGATACTATTTTCACTATAACACGCTAAATTTGCCAATTCCATTGTATCCTGAGCTTCAACCTGAGGTAAGCTAGGCCAACAAGTAATCTGATTGTGACTTAAATCTAATTGTTTTAAAGAACTTGGGTAACTTGTAATATGCGACATGGATCGCAAGGAATTAAACGACATATTCAGTCTCGTTAAATTTACTGCTAAACATGGAAGAACGACGGGAATGCTTGTAAAGAGATTATGAGCAAGGTTCAGTGATGAAAGTTGAGACGCTTGCTCGGATACTGTTTCATCATTATGTAGGATTTGTTCCGTTACTTCGACGCTTTTGTTCCAAATATGGTGTTTGCTCAGTTCCAACTGACTGCAATTTAAACGTCAATAAGTTTGGATCAATAATTATGGGGTAGGCAATACTAACTGGAAAGATCTATCTTTTTTGCGAAATCTCAAGGAGTGGGTTCCTTCATCAGTATCACTTTCAAGATCAGAATTTAAGTCAACTTCTATATCTGCTTCTGCATGACTCGACAACTGACTATCACTGGAGCTCACACTTAATCTATCACATTCTTCTTTGGCATTCTATTAAAACCAATAAAAAAACTGTACCAATATAATACAAGCAGTTTATTATTTTAATTATACCGGGTGTCCCAGTTTGGTATTCGCACCCTTATAAGTACTTAACCATTTAACTTAGGAGCAATAAGGTTATATTATAAACAATTTAGCATCTTTTGACACTACTGCGACATGTATTTATTCATTTGTTTTTCTATTGTGATGCCATCTTACATTTTTTTAAATAGCACAATGGGTCGTGCGAGGCATCATTTTAAAGAAAATTTCGTTCTCTATACGGCAATGCAAAAATGTTACTTGAAAAATTTTTGAAAAGAACTGTAAAATGTCATTAGAGGACTCCCATAGGTAAAAGTATTTATTTGCTTCCAATCTTTTGTTTTATCATTTATTATCTGTCTGTGACAACTTTGTGTCCGTCATAGCAGATATGTATACAAATGAAGAAAAATGAGACATGATTTTAATTTATGGAAAATGTCAACAATGGAGTGATCTAATGACCTTTTACAGTTTTTTTTTCAAAACTTCCAGTGTGTAACATATTAACATTTTTGCACTGGTGTGTTAAGAATGAAATTTTCTCTATAATAATGCCCCACATGACCAATGGTACCATTTAAAAAATTACAGATGGAGGCACAACAGAAAAAAAAAAGAATAAATATATGCATACCAATTTTCAATATCTTAAGTAAATGGTTTAGTACTTAAAGGGACGCGAACACGAAACTGGGACACCCGGTAAAAAATGTAGATAGTAAAACTTTACACATAAAAAAAAATATTTATTGGTGGACTTAAATAAGAATGGCTTGCTACATACAAAAAATCTTTGATGCATGAAAACTGAAAAACACTATACTTACTTCACTTGTGCTAAGTGGTAACTCTTTTAATAAATTCAACGAAGCATTAATTTCTTTCAGCTTTGGTGCTTTCCACATATTATACGGCAAATTTTGCAACTTATTATTGGATATCACAAGTGTAATAAGAGACGGCAGTCGGAAAATAGCTTCAGGTATCTGATCCAAACGATTATCTTGTAAATACAATTCTTCCAGTACAGGACAGCGATAATTAGGTTCTTCTTTATTTTTTTTACTACGGTGACCTCTTTTAGAAGGTGAATCAACAGGAATCGGTAGCTTATCTATCTTATTTTGTGCTATATTTAAATATTTAAGACTATGCAGTTGAAAAACTGTTATAGGTACTGCTGTTAAACTATTATTAGATATATCCAGTCTGGTGATAGCGTAAAGGGCAATATCATAGCTACGAGGACTTTGTTTTAACTTTTGGTTTAAATGCAAAGCGGCATCTGTGAGCCACTGACTACGTATCTGCGATAAATGACATCGTTGATTATGCCAGTTTATCATGGTTGGAGTATTGGGAAAAATTGAGCTATAAGTGAGATTCGTCATGTTGGAAAATATGGAAAACTGTGATGAATTTATATTTTCTGTCATAGCTTTTTTATTGATTTTGTATTCAGGATCAGGATGAGCCTAAAATTAAATAATTTATTTTATTGATTAATACATGCTTGAGAGCTGACGAGTGGCAGAAAAGGATGGTACAAACAAATAGAAAAAAGGGCCCTGGGTGCAACTTCATGGGTTAACTTTTTGTCTTTCTCAGTTTTTGACAAATTTATCTTGATTGGACAGTTCAAAAAATTTTTAGAGGGCCTACCAATTTTTTTTTCTGGGGCCCAAATTTTTTATTTGTATCAGGGTCCAAACCTGCTCGTTCACTTACTTTCACAGATAATAATTTTGCAGTGATTGTTTCATCTTTGTTTTGTACAGCAACAGCAAGGGCTTTGCAGTCATCATCTCTGGCTCCAAATTTAAGCAATGAATCGACAACAGGCACATCTCTATTACGACAAGCTTCAACTAAAGCTGTTGACTGGCTGTAATTTAATTCTTCGGCGGAACAGCAGCTCATATTCTAAATAATTAAAATATTAATATTGGATAAATCAACTGATATTAAATAAATAAAACTATAATTCCACAAATTTAAGAAATTTATTACTATTAAATGAATAAAAATATTAATTAATTAATATTTAATCAATAAATCACCAATTAATTAAAATGAAATAGATAAAAATATTAATAAATCTAGGAAAAATGATTACGCACCCCATAAAATGTATCAGTTAACATATCATTAACATCATTATAACTTCTAATAATCATGTTAGCGTTTGCTCCGGCATTTAACAGGGCCAGGGATATATCATAATGTTTTTCTTTCACAGCAGCGTGAAGAGCAGTCTCCATGTTGTTGTTACAGTACATGTCAATTTTTAACGGCGAAATTAAAGAAGAATTTGGATCGAGCTACAAAACTCCATTTAAAAATTGAAGATGATAAATCAAGCTACTTACTTCGGCATTATTTTCAAAAGAATTCCCTCTTGATAAACTCAATTTAGACATAATGGACTGGATGCCATCGGATATTCGTTTGTTAGTTGGACTAACTAATGGAGCCGTTTCTAATATAGGTGTGACTTCATCATTCTAATTTAATATCAAATTTAAGTAACATTTATGTATACATACAGTGTGTTCCAGAATTAATGCAATAAGGAGTGTGATGGACAATTTCTTTTTTGAATTGTATCAAAATAAACAGATCTTTTAGGATTTTTGTATACAGAGATAGGCACTTACTTATATTGGGCCACATAGATATTTCACTTCATATAAGAGATAGAAATTTGCTTAAATTTGCAAAGTTACATATAATATAGATCAGTGGTCGGCAACCCCTGTAACGCGTGCTAATAGGTTGCATGCAGAAAAACTTCTTGAATTGTTTATGGGTCTGAGGCGGCTAAATATAAAATTCACAGGACCATAAATAAGAAAATAATTAACTGAATCGAAAAAAAAATACAACTTTTAAGCACTGTTAAGCAAAGATCAATATTGTTGGTGGCACTCAGGAAATTTTTAAAGTTTAAAATTATTTACTTATGGCACTTGAAGGAAAAAATGTTGCCGACCCCTGATATAAATCAATTCCCACAATTTCGGATCAAATTTGGGACACCCTGTATATCATATTATAGAGAGCTTAAAAATTATATCTAATAATAAAAGTGCATTAGAAAAAGAAAATTAAAATGAAGAATTTCAAAAACAATTGAAAGATATAAAATCTATTATATTTAAAATGAATTTTCTATCCTCTAAATATTTTGTAATACCACCAAAAGTCTATCTCTTAAAAAAAGTAGTTACAAGACTGGGGTATTCTTTTTGTGACACTCTGTATAGCAGTCAACTTTTGATTTGCCAATTTTGGAACTCGAAACATTTTTTGCCAATCAATGCATTAGCTATTATACAAAAATATTTACCGGTTTTATACGAACAGCTTTCACTTTAAACTTTAAAAGCATATTTAATAGCTTTTTATTTCCAAGTAAACATGCTTGGTAGAGAATATTTTGTCCTGTAGCGTCCCGTTCGTTAATATCGAAAGCCATGTAGTACTCCCACTGTTCGCTGCTATCCCTACAGTTATTTTATGTTAAAACGGCTTTTTTTTAATACCAAGATACATTACCTAAACTTTTTTAACAAAGAAGATGGATACGGAAAATTAAACAGCTGTTCTAATATTAAAATATGACCATTGATACAACAGGTATGGATAGGTAACCATCGTTCAACGGTATGTTGCTAAAATATGAAAACATTAACAGTTTTTGTTTTTTTTTTCCATAACTTTAAGAAAATTCTTTGCAAGGTTAGAATAGTAATGGAAAAACTTTACAGGGAAAATTTAAGGAAAACTCGAAACAGCAAAATGAAGGATGGTTCTAAAAGCCGAGGATCTGTGGGGCTTAAAAGGAAAAACGGATGGAGAAAATCAACAAAGACGGAACTCAAAGCCTCACACCTAATTCCATTTACCTGCACTAGTTCCGGAAATCTTAGAAGAAGAATTTCCACAATATCTCTGTAGCCATGGTAACAAGCGATATACAGAGGGGAATATTTTGTTACTGGATGGTATCTACCATCAGCACCATGCTCTAACAATAATTTTACTATATCTTTGTTGCCAGTCTGGCAGGCTCTGTAACAAAAAACATCTCATTTTTTCTCGTTCTTTTGTTTTCATGTCGACAAACAGTACGCAAAAATAATTAGGCATGGATTAATTGCACCAACTGTACTCTAACCATACGCCACCAGTAAATAAAGAAGCAAGCAAATTTACAAATAAAAGATATAATAAATAGGAGTAAAAAATATTTACAAAAAATTAAATTTAAGTATGTTATAGGTAAAAATAAGCAACCTATTCTACATTAACGTATTACAATTTGTACTAACGTAAATAATAGTGTGTTGGCACCACTAGGTGCCATATTAATAATAAGTTCGGCATCTTTTGAAAGCGACGTGACCAATTGTTGTACGGAACTGAGGTCTCCACGTACACATGCATCTCGGAGAGCCGCATGAATATCCAGTCTTGCTTTCTCTCTAGCATCTACAAAGAAAAAAAACACATAAAAAACTTTGTACGGTATAAAAACCAATGAATAAACCAACAAAATTTCTATATGGATACAAAATTTGAGCAACATTCGAGAGACAACTTCTAAACCATAACAGACACAGAGTCAATTAAATACGACAAAAGTTACTTATTTTATACAACTTCAAAAAAAATGTAAGATTCAATAAATAAGGTAAAAAAACTAAAATTAGCCAATTTAAAATATAAGTTCTGGAAAAAGTTATAGATATTTTATTCAGTATTAAATGGCATTATTTAACTGTTTAAATATTGCTTAAATCTGGAAAAAATGTCGAAATTGTTATTTTTAAATCGACACCATAGTCTGTTTTGTCATTAACAAAAATATCATTATATTTTATTCTCTTTATAGCAATACATGTGATAGCGTATTTATTTTAATATTTGGACAAATTACTGACACGTGGAACTATTTCAAGTTTAAATGTTTTGCAACTACAAATTTTTAAACGATTAACTGTGGGAAAGTAATTACATAATACTATTTACAGCAACTAACTAGCTTAAAAGTACTATAACTTGAAAAGAAAAAGCGAAACTAATTACCAGTTATTAAAAGTGATTGAGCATTAAACAACTACCAATAAATTACATTATTCAATTTTCACCAACCTTATTTCATATTTAACATAAAATTTGCAAGAAATCACTTTCGTGTAATTTATAATTTATAAAAATTTATAAAACTCTTTTTAACTTTGAACAGACATCTTACATAATGTAGATGTATTGAAACAACGGAACAATAAAAATACTTGCCTAAATGAAAATTAAACAAATACACATCATCCATAAAATAATCACAAGCATCAATTGCTAATTCTGGAGATGTATGAGAGCACTCAACACTTGCCGACATCACAAAAGCTTCAAAAAGATATCAAAAAAACTTGTTAACAATTTATATAAAAATAGATATTTCTAAAGCGCTATCTAATATAAAGAATTTACGGTGTTGTACGATCACATTTCGTATTAGGCAATATTTAATCTTGTTTAAAAATTTGGGCTTCTTTAAATTCACCCTAAAAACAACACGTATTCACTCATCTGCGAGAGGGTATTAAATTACGTAAACTGCTATCAAAATATTCACATATCTACGTGATAACAAAACTAGTTATTAAATAAACTAAAATACAAATTCAAAATAAATTTATCAGCTGTCTTTTCACCCTAATAAATATCTGGTTTAGTTTCAATGTGAGGGGTGGTACAGAGAAAATCAATAAGTACACTGCCTTTCAAAAACCCAACAATTCTATATAAAATAGAAATTAAATACCATAAAAACAGATTTGTGGTTAAGCGAACTAGTTCCTGTAATATCAATTACTTACTTCGACAACTCAGTTAATCCCCTGTGGTTGACGAATTGAAATAATTAAACTTCCTGTGTAATAATACTATTATTAGATACGTTAAAACTAATAATAAAATTGCTGTGAATATGCATCTTGCCATAATCATATACATTTGCGAAGTTTGTGTGTAGAACAATTACTAGGAGATAAATTAATATTTAAAGCACTCAGTTTTCTATAACTCGAACATGTTGTGAACTCTATTATAAACTAGTTGGTGAATTTTCAATGACCTTTAAAGAGCTTAGTTGCTTTGCTCTTTGTACTTATTTCAGCTGAACTATAATTTACACATTTTTACTTGATAACAGTATTATATATTTTTCATTCTATTCATAATTCCTGATTATCAAGTCAAAACAGATAAAATACAATAAGGAATTGAATTATATTCTATAACAATGTTCTGGATGCTTTAACAAATATTTAAAATTAAAGTAACTGTTTTTTTGTTTTAAACCACATAAAATAACACCATTAAACTACATTACTAAAATAAAAAAACATAAATTAATTTGACTTAATAACAATTACACGAAAAGTATAGTTTTTTGTAACCGATTAATAATTTTGTTGCTTAAAAAAATTCATTAGGACTTGAGCTTATTGATTTACAATTGATTAAGACTTTTAATGCTACAACTAAATTGCTTAGCTTTGAAAAAAAATGTTTTACCAATCGTAATAAATTTATAAACAATATAGAACAACAAACTATTACCAACAACAGATATAATAAAAAGTCTTAAGGTTATCTCTCCAATTATTTTAATCTCTTCCTACATTTTTTTAGATAGTCACTAACAAACACGAAAAATGATTCTCACCAGAGTTATTATAACAGTCCATTCATTACGTAATCGTACGCCTTCAATTTTTGTGTTAAATTGCATTTCTGCCCACCAAAAAGCAATTTTCATAACTAATGTGCCAAAAAAATGTGGAAAATTGTTTGGCTAAAAATTACGAGCAAAAAATCTATTGTTTATTGCAACTTCTTTTAACTAATAATAATTATTAAATTACATCAAATAATCCTAAACTCATTCTATTTATAAAACTGTAATTTAGCAATAAATATTAAAACAAAACAGTTCCTATTTAACTGCAACAATGCACAAATTTATTTACACTAGTAATTAATGAGCTTTCTAAATTCATAGCCATAGTGAGTTAATTAATCATTAATTAAAGGTGGCGCAGCTTTCCATTCATAAGTAAATAATGAGAAATTTAATAAAACAACAAAGGGCCACCCATCCTTTAAATACACGATGAAATTTTTTAACAATGTACCAGGGTTACCTATTTAACTGCTGAAGTGGAACCTTCAATTGTCAGTTCCTGTTTGTGTGGCAAAATCAAGCAGAAAAACATAAAATTTGATTGACTACTGTATCATCAATACGAACAAAAAATTATACACAATTGTTATAAATAAATATTTCATTCATTCAAACCTAATGCATTTGTAATAATAAAAAAGATTTGATCACCTACCTGCAGCTTCCTTTAGTAACGTCATACAACTGGTGTGACCAGCTTTGTCTGCCAAATCCGAGGCTGTCATGCCATTAGAATCTCGGAGCAACATATTGGCATCATGTTGTAATAATATACTAATGTTACTACAATGACCATGTTCAGCACTTAGATGTAAAGGAGTCTAAAAAAGTTTTATATGACTATGTTCTTAAAAAGCAATAAAGTCTACCACTTACCTTATTTTCTCCTCTAGGCCCACACTGAATATTAGCATCGGCACCAGAGTTCAACAGAATCTGTAAACATCGAGAATTTTCCGTAATAGCTGCAGCATGAAGAGGTGTTCGACCCCAGCTGTCTTGCGAATTAATAAAAGAATGTTGTCCACCTTCTAATAAATCTTCTAGTAATTCCGTATTGTCCCATAATGCTGCCTAAAATTTAATATATTACTTACGTAATTTTTTGATATTTTCATACACCATATACCTGGTGTAAGAGTCGACCAGGAAAATCCTCATCCTCCGGAGATGAATCCAACATTTTATATTAATTTATTTAATCATTTTAAATTACTCGAAAAATCAATAACATTATCTTCTATAATAAACCACATTTTGAACTGCCACAGTGTAACATGGTTTCAACTGATGTATAAAGTTTTAAATCTTTCAGGCACTGAATAAATTTGCTTCCTTTTTAATTTTAAAAAACTTTTCTTGTTGACATTTTACTTAGGATGACAGCTTGTTACTTGTCACATTTATTTGACTTTTGGGTCTGTTTATGTTCACATGTCCACCACCATTTCAATTAAAAAATTAAGCTTTTCTACATTGCTAACCTTGAAACAAAGGGGTTACAACATACATGTTAGTGTTGGCTACCATGCTACTTTATTTTGCTTGGCGGGTTGCCTAAAGTTTTAACATTCCTGAAATATTTCATGGTTTATAGTGCTTATTTGTTAAAGTTGTTTGTTTTTTGCAAATATGTTATCATAAATAAAAATGGTATTATTTTAATAAGAGTGTAACAATTATAACTGTCCACAAATGAAGTTTTAATTATAACTGGAACTATGTACGTTACAGTTAATGTTTGTAGTATTAAAGTACTTAATCGTGAGTTACTTTTAGTTACAAAATAATAATGGACGAAGTAGGAGCTTTGCCTCATGGGCCCCCTATGAATATTCTTCCTCCGACACCCGCAGGACTCGATGCTCTCTATTGTATATGTAGAAAAATATATCCGGACCAGCCAAACCCCCTTCAAGTAACAGCCCTGTTAAAATATTGGTAAATAAAGAAATATAATTAAATAGTTAACAAAATGTATTATTAAATAGCCTGAAACGTTATATATTGAAATATACACATAGGGCCAAATCTATTTTTAAACCAACACCCTCATTTGAACTTCCTGTTTTTTGTATTAAGGTATTTATAGCTGAAAGGATGTTGAAGTAAAGAAAGAATTTCCTCTTACTTTTGCTTAATAGTGTTGTCTTAAAGAGAATTATATCAGTACCGAATTGAAAGATTAAATATAGTTTTAGATAATTGTTAATACTACCTAAATTTTATTAATTATTTAGGCTTGGTGGTCCAGACCCTTTAGACTATATTTCTATGTATGCCAACCCAGGAATTCCTCATGAAAATATTCCTCCACACTGGCATTATATTAGGTAAGATATTTATTAATTTAATAAAGTCTGTATGATTAATTAAAATGTTTTATTAACAAATGTGATTTTGTAATGTACTTCATTAAAAATTTTAATCAAATTTTAATGATGTATAGCGTGTGCATTTATTTAGCCAAAAAAGATGTGGTATAACCAGTCTTGTATATTTTTAAAATCAAACGTAAAGGTTGTAGAAATATAATTTTTTTACAGTTTTGGTTTATCCGATTTACATGGTGATGGTAGAGTACATGATGTATCAGGAGGTGAAAGTACTTCAGGATATGGTTTTGAATTAACATTTAGATTACGAAGACAACCAGAAGAAACTGCTCCACCGACTTGGCCAGCAACTTTAATGCAGTCTTTAGCTAAATACGTATTTCAATCAGGTATGGAACCAATATTTTTTTAATTCCCAATTATTTTAATTTTGACCTACCGAACTTTGATCTTAGTTTTATTAAAATTTTAGGTAACACTTTATGTGCTGGTGACCATGTTTCATGGCACTGTGCTTTAGATAACAGCGAATCTCGTATCCAACACATGCTTATGACGACCGATATGCAGTTAAAAACGGCCCAGACACCATTTGGTACCGTCGACTTTATACAAATAGTAGGAATAAGCGCTGATGAATTAAAGGCCTCACAACAGTGGAATGGAATTGGTGTCTTAGACATGCTCAATCGATTACCACTGTAAGCCATGACATCCAAAGTAAATTGGCATGAATTACTAAATGTACATCTTGTTTCAGGGCTGGAGGAAAATGGCTTATAACAGACATGCGTCGAGGTGAGAGCTTATTTGAACTTGATCCAAGCGCACACGAAGAAGTAGAAAGGGGCTTCGAATTGGAAGGTTCGAATTTAAGTGGGGTCAGCGCGAGATGTTCGTGGACCGAACATGTTCCTACGCAATCGGAAATTAATCATTTTACGAATCAAACTGAAAGAGGATCAAGGATAACAGAAGAGGATTCAGAACAAATTAAGTCTACATTACAGAAAGGCCTTCAGTGCACAAACGATTTGCACGATATTAATAATAGCAATTATAAAATTCATGATATTGGGGAACGCTCGAGCATTTTGGAATCTGCCGAGTTGCTGCATGTTAAGAAATTGGAAGGTTTACATTTAATTTTTAATTTAGAAGCTGGAAGTTTATTACCACTGGCAATAAGGTAAGAAAAAAAAAATTTTTCTTTGTTTAACTTCTGTTTAACAGTAAAACATACAATTTTGAAAAGATGTTATGTATTTTCTGTTTTAAGTTTTTATTGCCTTTTTAAAATTTTCATTTAATTCTGTAGTGGTTTTCAAACTGTTCCACAAAATAGTGGGGTTCTGTAGGATACCTTTTGGAGACTTCGAATCTTGTATATTCCTTTAAATTCTGTTTTGCTTGTCCAAAAATAACAAACTGTATAAAATCGTAAGGATTGTTTTCTAATTTAATTTTTTAGAATTAGAAACATTATTTTTGACATTGTTTCAATTTTTTTGCTCAAAAGAACATTAATAAAAAAGGTTTTACAAAAATATGATGCCATAATAAGGGCTCCATTGATGTTGAAAGTTTGAGTCACTGGTGTATCCATGTAATACACATGGGTTTATTGCATTATTTTTGTTGTTGTTTTATATAGGGTATTCATAAACATTCGCATGAAACGTCATTTACGTCATGTTGACAGACGTCATTAACAAAAGGTGCGTTCGGGACGCACGCTCCCAGATTGGAGTGGATTGGACAGGATTGAAGTAAGATTGTAATCACGTGGTCTCAGAGCCTCCAAGAGTAAATCTTGTGCGTTCGGGACGTATAAGTGCAGAAAATCAGCGGATATTTCAAATATAAAGGTAACCTCACTATTTTGTTGTAGACCGGTCTAATCAGACATCATTGTAAGTAAAACAAGCAACAAATTGTATTGCTACGAATTTGTTAGATTATTTGGTTATAAAATTGATGTAAAATGTCATGATATGAAACCATTTAACTTCCCAAAATGTTGTTTTAATAATAGGGAATTACATCGAAAGTTAATTACTGTTCACAAGAAATTGTTGTTAACTAATGCAACACAATAACACGAAGCGTGGATGTTATTCTTATGCTGTACCTGGCAATTCAAAGAATTCAAACGTAGACAATCCGTAATGCGCATGTCTTCTTTCGCGAGCTCAGCTTGCCCCAGCTTCAGAGGTGGCGCAAATTAGAGTAGATTTATTTACTCCACTTATGCAGTCCCGAACGCCCTTCGGAGCGATCTTTTTTACTCCAAAGTCGCGTCCCGAACGCTGTGGAGCAAAAAGAGCAAATAAAGCAAAAAGAGCGTACGTCCCGAACGCACCTAAAAATGAGGTTAAGTAGAGCGGCTGGAGCGGCACTTCAAACTTTTTATACCCACTAATACACAAACACATATGCGGACATAAATACAATATCTATGGCAAAAGTCATTTGGTGGCCACACCAGTTTATTTTGATAAATTGTAAATATACGAAATGATTTGGAAAATTAAAAATTTTTCTTTAGAGCGGCTCCAACAATTTTTTTTCAAATTGTAGTTTGCTATAGTTTATTTGCCTTGGTAAAATTCCGTTTGTCTCAACCTTCTCGAGTGTCTGTAAAAAGTTGATTTTAAAAAAAATCGCTTTAAGAACGCTGTGGTTGTTCATGTGATAAACACTCGCATGAAACGGTATTTTGACAGACGTCATTGATAGATGTCATTCACAAAAATAAGGTTAATTAAAACGCCTGGAACGGCACTTTACATTTTTTATTTCATTAAATACACAATTACACATACCAATATATGGCAAAAGTCATTTGGTGGCCACACCAGTTTATTTTACTTGATAATTTTGTTGTCTATTATAAACTATTTTCTTACTCAAGTATATTTTTTTAGGGGTCGTGTTAAACACGGTAGACATTTTACATTTAAATCAGTATTAGGCGAAACAGCAATAACTCTAGTTGCGAATTCCGTAACCGGAACTTTAGTCGATTCTGAGCACCCATTCGTAGCACAAGGTTCTTGGCTTCAGGTGTTAATACCAGATGAACTGGCGCAAGAAATGGCTGTTACATTCCAAGAGCTTACCACACCTGAAAATCTTACTCTACCGAAAACATTTTCTTGGCCGGAACGGAAGCTGTCCATTACGATTGTAGCAGATAAGCTTCAGTGATTTTTTTTAAATATTTACATTCATTGCGCAAATTTTCATTACTAGAAAATGCAAGAATATTTTGTATTTCTACATTAGAAGCAACAGAATTATTTATTTATTTATGCCTGTTCATACCCCGTTTTACTTTTAAAACAATTGAACATTTTACAAGTTTTATGAAATTTAATCACTCAGTACATTTTATTTACAGTTATTTTTTGTTGTATGCATTTTGGGATTACGCACTTTTAAATCCTTACTACTCATTACGAAACAAATGTAGCTAAACAACATATTGTGTGTAGTTGCATAAGGTTAAAAAAAAAAACAAAAAATTATTTAAATTGAGATATATTTATAAATACTAGGCCTATTACTCACTTGTAAGTTAACAAATGCATTATGTACTTGTTGAAACAACTTTTATATTATATTTAAAAAAGTCAGTTAAATGTATGTTATTAAATTTTATATATTTCACAAATATAAAAAGGGTTTTTTATTTCGTAACTATATTAAAGGTATATCATCACTTTCATTTATTGTCAAGACCTCCTTTAACTTACTGAGCAACGATGATTCCGTTGTTTTTGTTACTGGTTCAGTGTGATCTTCTGGAGTTTGCAAATATTCCTTAATGTTGTTAAACTGTTGCTGAAACATTTAAAATTAAAGTAGCTTGTGTTAAATATTAAATATAACTTACTTCCAATCCTTGATAATTCATAATTCCCAAACAACTAATTGGAATATATTTCAAGACTAATTTTCCAATCGCTCTACGTTTTAAAGCAAAAATATGGGGTATATCTTTTAATTTTGCAGTAGCAACTATTTCCTTGATGCTACTATCTAAAACATCTAAAGAAATACTAATTTTTAAATAGGTGACACAAATAAACAAAAACTCATTACCATTTTCTTTTAAAACTTTAATATCTACAGCAATGATTAAAAACTTTATTCTGTTTAGTTTTAAATACTTTTTAACCTCATGGAATCCTGCTACATATCTTTTATTTAATTTTCCTTTGGACGGATCTCGTTTAAACAGCTTTTCTTGCAGTGCAACTAATTGTGCAAGAAAAGATTTGACTAATTCGTTAAGTTCTTCAGGAATATCTTTTTCACAATAGCTATAGAAATAAATTAGTAATTATATATATATTACCGTTAAAGCGTGTAATCTATTATTCTTTGAGATGAAACACCTATTATAAATAATTAAAGTATGAAATAGTTCTTTATTCCATAGAATACCGACTACGATCTGTGTAAAATGTAAAATAAATTTTTTTCGTGTAAAAAATGTATGCTATGTTCACAAGTATCTAATATAATTTTGTTTACATTAGTGAAAAAGGTTCAGGTTAAAGCATTTTTTAATCAAATCATAAAAATGAACTTACATTTGTTTTCATTAAAAAAAAAGCTTTAACCAACCTTAAAGGTCCACACACACCGGCGCGATTTGGAAGCGGGCGCGGCGCGGTCGCGGTCACGATAATTGGTAACCATGTTTACTTACTTACGTAACCAGGTTACTAATTATCGTGATCGCGACCGCTTCGAAATCGCGCCGGTGTGAGTTGACCTTTAACCCTCGTTCATTTGGTCAGTAATAGAGGGTCAGGTTAAAGTTTGGTTTAAACTTTTTTTTTTAAGAAATGATGAAAATAAGGGCAATAGGTTTGGTTTCAATAAAAAAAAAATCTTTCAGCAACCTTTAACCTGGCCCTCATTTTGTGAGCCTAGAACTACATTTCAATGTAGTCCTTAAAGAAATGATGAAAATAAGGGCAATAGGTTTGGTTTCAATAAAAAAAAAAATCTTTCAGCAACCTTTAACCTGGCCCTCATTTTGTGAGCCTAGAACTACATTTCAATGTAGTCCTTTAAATAGTCTACTGAAACTTATCCAGTACCCCAAGTTATTATCTAAGACCATTTCATACTTTATTTTGTACAATATTGCTATTTCCTGTAATAATTAGGTATTACATACGATAACTAGTTTTTAACTACCGAGACCCGGTATTTCTTGAGATACCGACATTACACGCTTTAACAGTAACATATACGTGAAAAACTTTAAGAAAATTACCAATAAATGTTTTCTTGATCATTTACATTCATTTGACCAAGACCACTCTGCTCAGATTCTTCAAGGGCCGTTTTTTCTGCTAATATATCTTGTTTAAGTTTGCTCACTTTTTTTGGTTTTGGAATTTCTCTATGTTTACCACGTTTTCGTTCAGGTAAACTAGAATCCAAGTAATTACCTGTGTATTTATCTTTATCAGGATTCAAATGTTTTGCTTTAGGCGAAGCAGATGATTGCTTATTTTCCTTAATTATATAATCAAGCAGATTCACTTTCTTATTTTTTCTTTTGATTTGATTTGTGATACACTGTTGTTCTGTATCTTCAACAGCATTAACTACTGAAGATCTTATCATCTGGCGACCTTCTCCCAATGCTGGAAAATTTTGATCAGTAATATGTAACTCCTGTGATGGATATTTAATATTATCATGATAGTCATTTGTTACACACTCTGCAAAATATCGAGAAACAATTGCAACATTGTCTCCTACAGGTTGAGTTTTAACAAGCAATAACTTTTGCTCTCTTTCTTTTCGTTTGTGAATTTTTTTTTCACTTCGTTTTTGTTGGTTTCTGAGTTTTCGCTCTTCTTTTAACTGTAAGTGGTCAAGTTCGGAAGAAGTGGTAAATATAACATTCGAGTCTTCGTTCAGTTCTTGCATTATTTACAAATCTTAGCACAGTGAAATCTCAGCTTTACAATTAGCCATTCACTTTAATTGCAAATCGCACAAAAATCACTATTGTAGTGCAAAATGTAATATTAACCTCAAATCAACTTTTTATAATTGTACATTTGAACTAACTCTCAAGCGGTTTCTTGTATTTGAGGTTAGTGTTTACAAATAATCTTAGTGTGGAGCAGTAAGGAAGATATAATTTAATTAAACTCTCATTGTTAACTAAAAATGTCTATAAGTGTTAATGGAACATTTATATCTGAGAAAACTAATAAAATTCGTTGGAGACCTGATCCTTTTAACAATGTAAATTCATTTATAACTGGAAGTTGGGACAATACCAAAAACAATATTCGCTTGTGGAATTTGGAACATAGTGAAGATGATCCCTATGGCTGCCCATTTGTTATTAGAAGCTATACATTTGTGGGTGACGTGACAGAAATGAAGGTACTCAGTATATTTCTTTGCGTTGTTAATGTTTATGTTGTAAACTGTGTTTTGTAGTTTTTAAACCCAGATAATTTTATTGTATCGTCATCATCAGGCTCAGTATATCACTTAAAGATAACAACTGATGAAGTAGGTGCAGTAGACATAACCGAAGAAGTTGCTTGGAAAAACTTGCACTATTTTAATACTGGTGATACAGCTTCATGTACATCATTCTGTTTATATGATAATGATATAGCTACTGTCGGTGAGGATGGTCGAATAAATTTGTTAACAGCAGATACTAAAGCTAAAGTTCGCAGCATAGGTAATGAATATACTTGATAGATCTGCATTTCCAAAATTTAATTGTTCATGAAAATTTTAGATAATGCAGATAGTTGTTCTCTCAACTGCGCAATATTCACAAAATTTAATGAAATTTTAACTGGTAATAATAATGGACAGATGAAAATATGGGATCTTCGATCTAATAACGATAAGCCTAGTAACACTTTTATGTTAAGTGATGGACACATAGCACCCACTTGTCTCGCGTATCATCCAACTCAACGTCACATGGTCGTAGCTGGAGATGAAGAAGGTGCTTATAAGTTTATAATTCACTAATCATGTAAATCTCATTTGTTTTTTTTTTAAGGTTCCTTGACTGTTTGGGATCTAAGGCGTAATACATTTCCTGTCAATCTTCTAAGCGCTCATGCTGAAGCTGTTATGGAAATCCAGTTTCATCCAGATTACCCGGATCAATTATTTAGTTGTTCTAATGCAGGAGAAGTTTGGCACTGGTGCACAAACAGTAGTACGAAATCATCGACTAATAAATTACTCAATATCGAAGACGTTGAGACGAACGCTTGGTTTACCAGTGATAACATTAAAAATTTGCTTGAAGTGTATGCCGTTATGCCACAGTTACACAAACCTGTCAATAGTATTGATTTAAATAGAAACAAGGTGTTATGTGGTTGTGACAATGGGGCCGTTTTCCTTATTACAAACGTAAATGTTAATAAGTAATGTATTTTTTAATAAATTCTACTTTTATATTTTGTTCTTTCATTTAAAAGTAAATTAATTAAAATAATTATGCGCCTTTTACACTTAATACAGCCCTGTGTATCTACTTGTATGTACTGTCTATTTACTGCATCTAATTCTCATTCGACAAAAAGTTTTATGGTTATGAATGTAAGTTTTGTTTACAAGTGTTTACTAATAACAGCATAAATGTCTGAATACGAAAAAGTACGCACTGGAAAATTAGTATTAAAAGGCGAAAAAAGCAAGTAAGTCGTACATGCAAGTATTTTAACTTTTGCATTATTGATAATTTGTTTCGAGGTCAAAAAAACGTAAACACAAGTCTCATAAAACTAAGGAGGCCCCAAAAGTCGATAAAGATTCAATAGAGCATGGAAATTGGTGGAAAGCAAAGAAGTTTGATGATATCAATGGACCAGTAGCTATCGAGTTTGGTCAACATGCGTACGTGAAAGCCTTGGATAACGGTCTATTTACGTTAGGAGCCCCGCATGATGAAGGTGAAGGTCCTTCGCCTGAGGAAATACTCACAGCAGTCCCTGTTAATGAATCCAAAATAGCGCTAAAATCTGGTTATGGGAAATATGTGAGAGTAGAAAAAGATGGAATAGTGACGGGTAGGTCGGATGCCATAGGAGCGATGGAGCAATGGGAACCAGTGTTTCAAGTAAGTAAACATATAAAATGGTAGTCTAGAACCATTTTCCTTACATCTACAGTGTATATTAAGTTAATTTACAATTTTTTTTATAACCCTTGATCTTGATTATACATGTTGCAAGTTTTCAAGTATGAACGTTTTTTGTGAAATCAAACGTATTTTGGTTGCTTTTGTTTTAATTTAATAAAATTCTTTATTACTTAATATTTGAAACAGTTTGGGGTGTAAATAATATTTTAGATAAAATGCAAATATATTTTAGGATAGTAAAATGGCACTGCTAAGTTTTACAGAATGTTTTATGTCTGTCGATTATGAAGATGATACGCTAGTGGCAGTGAGTAAAAAAGCAGGTGAAACTCAGATGTTGCAGATTAGATCACAAACAGTTCGAGAAATTAATGTACATAAAGAAGTTCCAAGCGAAGAACAAGGGAGCTTAGAGCAAGTCGAAATTAATTACATGTACGTTTACAAAATTCTTTTGGTTGTTTTTATCTCTGTATTTTATAGAAAAAAGTTCCAAAAATTTCAAGATAAGCGTTTACGAATTTGTAAGGAAGATAAAAAGGATTTGGAAAAAGCTAAAGAAACAGGTACATTCCACGAGACTATGTTAGATCGACGTAGTAAAATGAAGGCCGACAGGTACTGTAAATAATTACAACGTTACAGTGAATTAAATTTATTTGGCTAAAATTAAAATAAGGGTGTATAGCTTAACAAAATAAAAAATATATAATCAAGAATGAGCCAATTTTTTTAGTTTATGACATTCAGTACATTGTTACATTTTCTAATAAATATTATTGAACCTAACCGGTTCCAACAGCAGAGATTTGTAAGTTACTGAGCACATCATTTAGAAAATAAAACAAATCCGAAATGCACGTGCAATTTACACAAAAATTTTCCTGTACGGTTCGTTACACCATAAAAAATAATTTCGAAACAATGCGAAGGAAACAAAAGAAATCTGACTGTTCTGATGTGCTAGTAAGGGTGACACTATTAATTCTATCTACAGTTGGCAACTTAATTTCAAAGTTCATGATAACGTCACACTGTTGAGAACGTATTGGAGAATAATTTAGGTTTCAACTTATATTCGACTTCCCTCTTGATGCTTTCAACCATTCTACAAATTCGTCTAACATTACTGGCCCTGTAACAAACAACCAATTAGTTTAACTTAAGTTCTACACTTTTGGATAGGCCTACCATATTTTCGTAAAGTCAAACTGGGACAGAATAAATTTTTTTTTTAAATCAACACCTGGCACGGTTACCAACTCATAATTTGCACAAAAACGTGCAGAGACTAACACAAAAAAGTGGGGCAATGAGAAAATGTGCCAAAGACGACTATTTTGAATTGTAAAAGTTCAAACATGTTTTAATGCAAAGTTAGATAATATACAGCAGTGGTTCTTTAAACCATTTAGTAGTCGCGGCCGCCTAAATATCCTAAAATATTTTCGCGGCCCCATAGCTTGTAGTGACAAAAATATTATGATTTATTTAAGAAGATATCTCTCCAATGGTTCGAGTAAAATAAGAAGCAAAAAATATTTTTTAAAGCCTTCAATATTTTAAAAAGTAAAAACGTTTTATAAATTTTAACCGCCCCTCTTAAAATCTTTCACGGCCCCCCGGTTAAGAATCGCTGATATAGAGTACTTAACCATAATCCAAAATTACTCTTTTATGGCAAAACCTTTTCCGAAACGCATGGTAGGCCTAATTATGAAGACCTTTGAAACTAAAGTCCCATTGCATAAAAATGCTTAGATCGCTTTTCCAGTTAACCTTAACATAGACCAGAGGTCGGCGCACCGAGGTAAATTACCCCAAGTGGGGTAAAAATGAAATTCTCGGGGGTAATGAGGACTCAATAGACATAAATAAAATTATATACAAAAAAATGCGTTCCTTGTTATATTTATAATTGTATTCTCTGTATAAATAGATTCAATAAATCTTTTGAATTTAAATAATCTATGATTTTCTTCCTTTCAAATGAAGGGGGGGGGGGTAACGTCGGCGTAAATAAATATATTTTGGGGTAATAGGTAAAAAAGTTCCCCGACCCCTGGCATAGACCAATAGGTCGCAGTACAGGAACCCAAAAGGGGACCACCTCCGAGGAAACAATAATAAATAATAACCTTAGCATCAAGAACTTGATGCAAAACCTTAAGGTTAACTTTAACATGGTATGTGAAGCGCTTTATGAAATTAGCCTATAAACTGCTAAAAATAAACTTGTAGCACAATTTTGCCCATTTGATTTTTAGTTACAAAAAACAACTGAGATTACGGCAAATACAAAACTGCTTAAAGGTCAACTCACACCGGAGCGATTTCGACGTGGCTGCGGTCACGATCACAATAATTAGTAACTTGGTTACCAATTATCGTGATCGCGGCCACGTCGAGATCGCACCGGTGTGTGTGGACCTTTATACATTCATGGGTAATTGACCAAATAATAAATTTTTGAATACTTACATGCTCCATCGACATCGTAATTTGATAAATCATTACAAATAGTTCTGGAAAATTCGAGAATGTTACACCATTGGTCTTTATTAATAACTTTGTACTTTGACTGATCGAGGAACTGACTGAATTGTGTGTAGAGAGACCAATGCTTTCCTAAAAGCAATTGAAGCATTGCTTTTGCCGTTTCTATGTCCATACTCCTTTGGTCTTTATCCTAAAACAAATTGCCGATTATTAATAGTTGGCAACAATTTAATACAACTTGTTTAAAAACATTGGAAGCACAAAAAAGTATTGGCAAAAATTCATGAATAAGTGCAGATTACATTTGTTTTAAGTGAAAATTTAAATTACAATTACCCTAGCAAAATCGAAAGCATATCTATATATGGCTTTAAAAAGATTCTGGTCGTTCAGGTGACTTCTTAAGTATTCCAATTTACTTTGTATTTTAAGAATGGAATCGCACTGCATTTGTTCGAGCCCTTTCATCCATTCATCTTGTGTAAAAAAGCCCATTTGTCGAGCTTGCATCTTATATGCTAAAACTAACATAACCACGTTCTCGGGTTCTACACCTATATCTTCACAAAACTTCTCCATTCCATCTGGACCCAACATATCTGGATCGTCTGGATTTGTGTACTCTCTAAACCATGCTAAACAACGTTTTTGATTAAATGACGGAGCTTCTTCGACCCTTGAAAATCTCCTGGAACTAAGTGTTATAGTTAGCACTGACAAATAATTAATTTACCTACTCTGTGTCACCCATACAACAATGAAACAGTTTGTACAGTTTAAAGTAAAATTAACTGATAAAAAACATACAATATCTAGCACAAAAATAGTCAGCCACCTTAAAAGTAGCTAAAAATAGAATACTGTGACCACCAGTCTTAAAATACACAATAACCCAACTTTAAAATGTAATACTGAAACAACTACACAATAATTTGTGTTAGTACAGCATTTTTAAAGGCAAACAATAAACCAATTTTACTAACTAATAAAACATGACAAAACAAAGTTAAATATCAAACAAGATTTGTAATAGGTATTGGATATGAAAAATTTAACAAATATTACATTACTAGCCCTTACAAAAAAGGCTTCTGTACAATATTACAATTAGTATAAATAATCTGCTTAAAAAATAGTACATTAAATTATAATTTTATCGTTACGGTTAATGTCAACTATTAAAAGATATAATTTAATTAAAACACTACTTAAAAATTTAAATACAAATAATATTATTCGAACTAAATTGACTAAGTTCAATATTAAAAACCATGCAATAATCTTACTTGGCAGAATTACGCAGTCTTTTGGATGCATGTCGTTCGTCTTCCGCAGAACTCATTTCACTAGATCTCCTTTTACTGCGTGGCATCGCAGTCTAGCCAGACTAATGTAAAATTGTGTCTATACCTAAAACCACAACACCTAGTTAACTAAGTGATCAAATAAACTTATAAGTTAGGTTATGTACTAATGACAAATTCTATTTGTGTGGTGATTTCAAAACAATACAGTAATAAACGATACGCTTACTTTATCACTACTGTCATTTTAAACGCCTTTAAATTACAAATTTACCTAAAATTAATGGTGCAACAAATTTTTTAATCACCACTCCCAAACATGAAGAATAGGTCAAACACTTGGAAATTTTGAAGAAAATAAGTTTATAATAAGGGCTTATCCAATATAGTAGCAGTCTTAAACCAATGAAATATGCACTCGTATCACAAATAGTCAATTTTTTCTAATATGTTAGTTCCTCCGTAATGTTGCTTCTCGTTTTGTAGCTCAGCATCAGCTGGTGGAAGCATGTCTTGACCTTGAATGTTGGGGTTTTTATGTCTATAGTTGGCATTAAAACATACTATTTTTGACTCACTTGAAATGAAGGGGCTCTGTCAAACGCACGTGACAATTTACAATTTTTTTATGTGCCTTTACCAAAATTTCGAGTACAAGAAGTGTGATAAACGACTCAAAACAGATTTCCAGTTTAAACAACAGTTATTTGCAGCATAGAAATTTCTTCCGAATGTGGATCGTGTACGATATGGTATGAATTTCATCATTTGTAAATAAACATACTTACATAAACATATTTATCAGCTGGTTAATTGATAACACAATTAGCTAATTGTGGTAGCATACAATTTATAATTCAGCTCATTTAATTAAAGCTTAATTGCAGATTCTTGTGTCTAATTACGATACTTTCTTATATTTAAAAAGGTTTTTCTGATATGCAAATTACAGCCGTTAAAAACTTGTATAAAAAAATAATGATGTATTATTTAATCTTGTACTTGTACTTTTAATAATTGCAACAAATTAATGTTCAGTATCTTGAAATTAGTATTTTCATTAAAAATATTATTTCCTCTTTCAAGTAATTATATCTTGATAAAAATACTATTTATCCAGTACCTAATTTATGTTCAGATTTGTATTATGCTTCTTAAAAATACTTAGCTTATTTAAAATATAAACTTGTTTGGTAAACATTATACTTTACTCAATTAAAATAGGTATCACTTATTGTTATCAGTTATCACTAATGGTTGTCAGATAAACTTTCTGAATTAATGAATTGATTTGTGTATATGGGTAGTTTACCAAATGTAGTTTTTAATGTAAAATATTTGCAAGTACTTGTTTGTTTAAAAAAGTTTATTGCTTAAAACAATTTGAACTATATTTTCATTGAGCATGTGAAATTGCCCAATTATTTATAAGTAAAATTAAATAACTGTGTAAGTAAACTGTTTACTATTTATAGAAGTGGAAAGACATGAAATATACTTATTACGATCACAAATTATATCATAAACAATTATTGTTCCATTACATTTTATTTTGTTCGTAACTATGACAATGTTTGTTGATTTTTATGACTTGGCTGTATTATCTGCTGATCGATCTGCTTATCATGCAAATAATACTGGATCAAATATATTCAATTAAATGACGTGAAAATTTGATAAATTTTGTATTATCAGTTTATATTAATATACTGTGTAGGTGATACTTACATTGAACATCATTTTGGCCAATCAGTTTTAAATAAATTAAATTAATTAGTTTGAGTTTTATTGGTGTTAATATTTATCAATAGGCTTTTTTGTAGGAATAATCAGAGTAATAATCTATTATTTTTCAAATTTGAATAATGGCTGCAAAAACAACCAACACTGAATATAAACAGTCGAAAGAAAAGAAGGAAGAGGTTTTTAGTCGACTCGAAGAACTCTTTGGCAGTGTTTTAGACTTCGAAATAATACAATCTGTGACATATAATTGCGATTTCGATTGTAAGTTGTTATTTTACTTATTTGTGTTCTTAATTAATTTTTTGTGGTTTGCAGTGCAAAGAGCATCGGAGATCTTAATTGATATGACAAAAAATGTTAACGTTAATATTCAACAATCACAAGAAGCTAGAAGATGGGAAAAATGCAACAAAGAAACTAATAAAAATGCAGTTGTAACTGAAAAATCGGAAAAGGTTATTGATGCCGTACCGGGAAAAATGGATCCAAATCTATACTCGTTGCCTCATAAAAAAACAATCTCACAAAATTCAGTTCTTCGAGGAAAATCTAAAAAGGAATTAGATGTGGAACGAGTGATTGCCCATATAAAACAAGAAGGTAGGGTTTTAATTCTTTTAAGGGGATTGCCAGGCAGCGGCAAGTCAGAATTGGCCAAGTACATAGTGAAAGAATCAGTCGGAATGACAAACTATCAAACTTTCATCTTGAGTTCGGATGACATGTTCATGCAACGAGGAGTGTACAGGTACGATCCGGTTCGAATTCCCGAGGCACACCAAAGAAACCAACAACGAGCCTATGAAGCCATGCGTACCGGCGTTAGCCCCGTTATAATCGACAACACAAACATGCAAATGTGGGAAATGAAACCGTACGCTGTGATGGCGGCCAGTTTTGGGTATTACATCGAAATAATAGAACCTTGCACTCACTGGGCTTTTAACGATCGAGAGTTGGCTCGTAAAAATGTACACGGAGTCCCTCGCAACAAAATAAAGGAAATGATGGAGCGATACGAAAAAAATATTACACCACAAAAAATGTTTGCAATGTATTCATTAACATACACCATGAAACCTCCCGTGATGAGAGATTATCCTTCGGCGAAGTTTTCTTTGCATTATAAAGAAATGACGAACGGTTTTCGTAATTATAATAATGCAAACAGTACATTGCAGTCGTCACCTCCAAAAAATTCACGGGCTATCGACCATGCGGTAGTAAATCACACAGGACATTTCGGTTTGGTTCCGGATGTTAATAATAGGAGCCAAAAAGTGCAAAACGAGGCTTTTCCAAGGGTAAAAATTAACGATTTAATGAACTTTGATGAAGTATCATCAGCGCTGATTACAACAGATTTTGTGAATGATGATTATAGTCAAAATTCTTGGAGTACCGTCGATAGTATTCTTATGCACACTGATAGTGCAAACGCCAATCTTCTTGAACCAAGCATGTGGGAGTTGAATGCAGCCCCCGACTCCAAATCTTCACTTTTAAATGCAGTTGAACCGGAAGTCAAAAAAGCCCATACTTTTGTACCGAAAATGAGGTTTCCCGTATCAGATTCTTCCAAACAATTGATGGATACTACCTCAAAAACAAACGAAGAAGCAGCAATTAAGAAAGAAGTAGAAGCTGATTCTCCCCCCAAAGAAAATTTGGACCGTTACTCTATCGCAGCAATTAAAGAAAAATGTGTGTACCCAAAATTGGACCTCGCTTCTTGGGGCCTCACGGAAGCAGCCCCGTCCATTTGGGAGTCGTGGGGTGTCGTCACGCCTTTAGAAAATCCGAAAAAAGACAACGATTTGCCAGGTCCAACCCCTGATAAAAGCAAAGAAAACCATGAAACCATCGATTCATCGACAAATACATGTTCTGCAGATTTCGCATTATTACTACCCGGAGGAATGCTCAAAGAAAAAGATGTTAATATTGTAGAGGCTAGAAGTCGTGATATCAACATTGGCAACGTACAGATACCTCCTCTGAGTCCCCCGAAGAAAGCCTTACTAGACAAAGGGTGTATGACTAATAACGACGTGTTGAGTGCTGTGTCATTACGGGAACGTAAATTTAACGAAGCCAAACATATGAATGAGCTGGTCTGTTTGTTTCCGAACATATCGGCCGATGATTTGAGACATGTTTACGAAAGGTGTGGGAAGGATATCAACTGGACAGTCGATCTCTTGTTGGATGATTCCAATGTCGTGTTGAATATTAGTTCGAAAACCGATGCAACTAATTCAGAAAACTATGTTAGCCCAGGGCTGGGCATTTCGGATTCTTTAAACGGTAGACCCTGTTTTGCGGATAAAGAAGAATGTACCGAGAATGAACAAATGCAGCAGCTTACCAATAGCACGGAAAAAATAACCATAAACTCCAGGTCACCCGAACCGAAACTTCCCAAAAAAAAATGTATAGATCCTGAAGAAGCTACGGATTTAAAAAAACATATCGAAGATGCTGTAAACATCAATCATCATCATTATTCCAATCACATTTTGAAAATTAAGAATGCAAAATATGGAACCATCGATTCCCCAGGTACCTCCTCTTTTCAAATGTCTTCATTAAGTATCACTGATTTTGAGCCATTTGTTGAAGTCATCAATAATGATCTAAATCCTGATTTAGATGTTTCCGAGATCGATATAGATTTTCCCCAAAATGACGACGAAAGCCCTAATGAAGAAGAAGAAGAAATGATGGAGCTAAACATCGGTAACAAGTGCGTATCACAACTAGAAGGTACATTCGGTAATCCCGGCTTGCACCCCGAAGGTTTTTTACCGGTAGTGCAAGTGCCAAAAGCCATGGCCCGACAAATTTATGCTTTTTACCTAGAATCTGTTTTTCGACAGATGGAAGTGCAGAATGAAGTGTTGGAAACCATCATGAAGCAAGATGAAGAATTCGCAAAACAACTGCATGCTCAAGAACAGGAGCACTTTTCGAGATTATTGAATACGTCTCAGGATGTGAATCTTCGAGAAATAATGGACGAAGAAGCTGCTAATAGACTGTACAGAAAGGAAATAGATAAATGGAAGAAATTAACACCAGATGACTTGGCTTCAAAACTTACAAGGCAGAAACTTTTTAATGTGTTCCCAACCATCGATAAAGATGCTCTGTTGGAAATTTTGAATGCCCATGATAATTCTTACCAACAAACGGTTGAAGTACTGTTGGCTTCAACGGGTTCTGATTTAGTTAACGATCCTGATGGAACTCTTAAAAGTCCCCCAATATCTGAAGCTACTATTAATGACATGAAAATAGCAGAGGAAGAAAGTAATGAGGTAAGAATATAAATGTTTAATTGTATCAAACTTATTAGTATTATTATAAGGCTTGTGTGTGAACACTACAAGGGCGGATCCAGTCCTCCATCTTAGGGGGGGTAATTAAAACTTTCAGTGGGCCCTTGTCAATTGGCCTCCGCTGATTTTTTTTTCCTCTAAACTTTAATCAGCAATTGTTTCACTTCGCCCCTTAATAATTGTAATTATCAGTTTTTTAAATGAAAAACAGGCCAATGGCTAAAAGTATACAGGAAGTGTAGAATAAATATGACAATTTTTGTAATATACGGGTGCAAAAATTTGTTTTGGACATCCTATAAAAATTTTATTTTGAAAATTTTTACATTGAACTAATAAAATTTGAATTATCAGATATACACGTTCCTATATCCAATATTTCGGGTTGGTATTTACTGCAGTACATAATAAGTTTATTAACAACAATAAGTTTTTATTGCAACACAACAAAACTACAATATTTTATTTTTTTTTATTCTATGGGACATCAGTTTTAGATTGGGCATTGAACAACTCATTTTTCAATTATATCTTGAAAGTTTCTCATTGTAAGTTCTTTTTTTTTCCATGGATAATATTGCAAGAAAATTACGTGTCTCTTGAGACATTGAACAACTGAGGTATGTTTTAAATAATTTTTTTACTAGTTGAACGTTCTGCACTCACCACAGTGACCAGAAGTGTTAAATAAATTCTAAGTGCAATGTAAATGTTGGGGAAAACTTTATAATACTTTTTTTTTTGGTAAATTAAAGCGGATTAGAGGTTTGATCTTAAATAAGGATTTTTATTCTATTATATTCTGTCATGTCGTTGAAGATAATAATTTATTATTATCCTCTTGTGTGTATTTTGTTTTAATTTCTTTATTTTCGCTTTCCATTTTAGAAACGATATGGCCTGTACAATTTGAACTGTTCCTGTCCTTTTTATCCTTTAAACAACTGTTACTTCTCATTAGTTTTTAATTTTTATTTTGAAAGTTTTCTTTCCATTACAACTGATAAATTATTTTTTATCGATTGCAGTTTTGGGGCCCTCTACGTCGGGGGCCCGGGTGCATTGCACCCACTACACCCCTCACTTGACCGGCCTGATTATACGGTTCGGCTTTTGAAAAATTATACAATAAAATTAAGTTTTCTACATTTGGCCCAAATGTATTTATTATATTGTCTATGTTGACATCTATATCTCTATGAATATGCAATAATCAATAAAGCCAATCCCGTTAAACGTTCTTGTATCATATTAGATCGTAACCACCCTTTTAACCCTTTTAAAGCCGGAAAACTCCTTTTTGCCGAGGCAATGCTAACAGGAAGAGTGCATAAAATTTGCAAAATAATTTTTAAAGTGGGGTATATTTCGGCGTTATATTTTTCAGGTTTTTAAAGCACTGTCAGGTACATTTTCGTTTAACTGAATTTTTTTGCCATTCTAATGTCTAAAAATCGATTTCAGATTTAAGCTTTAATTTTATTAGATCGTCGTTTTCAAATACTTTACTAACTTAAATAAGTGACAATTGAATTTATAAATTCATTTAGATCTTCACTAGACTTTGTTATAAAAAGCGGGAACGCAGGAAATAAAATATTTGTAAAGCTTAATTTTTTTAAATATCTTAGTCTTAGGGGGGTAATTACCCCATTTACCCCCCCCCTGGATCCGCCACTGTGAACACATACATGTAAAATTGTATTTTCATAATTGAAAACATAATTTCTGTAACATTTTAAGTTTTTTTTGAAATTTCAGATTGCTGATTATACCGATGACCCAAAAACAGCAAGTTCCTACAGAGAAGAAGCAGCCAGATACTTAAAAAAACGGCAAGAACTCTTCCAAAAAGCCCAGCAAGCTTCCCAGAGGGGCCAATACGAAGTTGCCCTATTTTATTCCGACCTTGCGAAAAAACAAACGCAACACTTCGATCAAACAAATAACTTAGCGGCAGCGGCATTTTTGAGTGAACATTCAAAAGTTCAAAATTTCGATACGTTAGACTTACATTATCTTTACGTCAAAGAGGCGATACCTGCACTCGATATGTTTTTGGACAGAAACATAATGTTGTTGAGGGGTGGTAAAAAGAATGCCGAAACTTTATATGTTATTACGGGCAGAGGAAAACGGAATTTTAAAGGGATTTCACGTATCAAGCCGGCCGTCTCAGCGAGATTAAGAAAACGGAAAATTAGGTGAGAAGATTTACTATTTGTAGGTTACTATAAGGCAGGGGTCCCCAACTTTTTTGTATCCTAGAGCACATTCTTGAATTTCCATTTATTTTTTTAAAGAAAATTTATAGGTGTACATAGTTGATAATACACATGTTAAACAGCAAAATAGAATAGTAACTTGTTAAATTAAAATTTTTAAAAAATACTTTTGTCGTGGTCGAATAGTGGCGGGCTCACGCAAATGGGTCGGCGGACGCCGTGGTGCCTGCGGGCATAGGGTTTGGGACCCTTGCTGTAAGGGGTCTAAGGTACCAAATAATCAAATTATTTCCTAGTGGTATTAATATCATTGATTTGTTGTTTTTTTTTTCATTCCCTTTCAATGTATAATTAACAATACAGGGTTCAGCTTGAACACTTTTTACACTCATTGCATTATTTAAATTGAGGAAACAAGTGAACTTTCCCAGCTATAAAGGGTTCTCGTTTTTCGCGGGCCACTATGGGAATCTCGTAAACGGTAAGAGTTACAACTTCGGTTAAATTGGGGCAAAGTTGTATATTCAGGTGCTTAATAATTTGACAGAACTTATCTAGCTCACCTTCTTCCAAGGAAAAAGGGACAAAGACAATTTTTTATCATGCCGATTAGGATTTGTTTTAAATAAAATATTTGTTTTTGCCATTTTTAACAACAATTGTTTCAAAAAAGTGCCAACTGTTATACATTGTCGAATTCAGAATAAAATGCTCTACAAATTGGCGTTAAAATCAGATAAAGCGTCCATAAGAAAAAATTGACCTGATGATAGCTTTAAAAAAACGGAAACGGAAACAGAAAATATAATTGGGGAATTTGATTCCTTGCAAAAAGTGGCCATGAAATTTTTTTTACAAAAATGAAATTTGACATCAAATGAAAAAGTTACGGGCAAAAAACAAAAATCCAATTTTTTACTTTTTTCCCTATATCTCAAAAACTAGAAAGCAAGATAAGTTCTGTTTGCGTCAAATTATTAAGCACCTGAATATACAACTTTGCCCCAATTTAACCGAAGTTGTAACTCTTACCGTTTACGAGATCCCCATAGTGGCCCGCGAAAAACGAGAACCCTTTATAGCTGGGAAAGTTCACTTGTTTCCTCAATTTAAATAATGCAATGAGTGTAAAAAGTGTTCAAGCTTAAAATACTTCAATATTATGTTGTACTTGGATATACAGTGTGACCCATTTTAAAGCAAATCGTCCCTATAAAAAGTTTATTTATGGTCCGATTTTGATAAATTTTTTTAAAACGATAAATCATCAAAAACTGTTCAGGGCCTATTTTCGATGCCCACACAGGGTATCTCGGTTATGATCAGAGATAGAAAAAAACTAAGTATGTAGTCTCAATCTCTTTTTTCGAGAGAAATTCATTGCCGTAAACAGATTTTTGATATTTTTTTAAATTTTCGAAATATAGCCAAAAACAGATTTTTGGCAATTTTCAAAAATTTTAAATATTCCGCTTAAACGAAAAGATAAAAAAAAACTTTTAAAACATTTTTTGCATGGTTTTTGGTCCTTAATAAGATAGCGATGTTCAATTTTTTTTTACTTACACAAATATTGATATATTATACACCTAACTTTCTTATTTTAAATGGCAACTATAGTTGGCTTTGACATGAATCGAAAGCTTATTTTTTGCGCTTTTTAAAAATATATAATTTGCTTATGGTTGCCATTTAAAATAAGAAAATTAGGTGTAATATATCAGTATTGATATGAGTAAAAAACAATTGAACATCGCTATCTATCTTATTAAGCACAAAAAATCGTGGAAAAATTTTTTAAAAGTTTTTTTCTATCCTTTCGTTTAAACGAGATATTTAACATTTTTGAAAAGTGCCAAAAATCGGTTTTTGGCTATATTTCGAAAATTAAAAAAGATATCAAAAATCTGTTTACGGCAATGAATTTCTCTCGAAAAAATAAATCGAGACTACGTATTTAGTTTTTTTCTATCTCTGATAGTAACCGGGATACCCTGTATGGGCATCGAAAATAATCCACCCTGTACATTGGCACCCTATTTTAAAATTCAGTTTACACTCACAAAGCCTACTATGATTTTTATTCGATGTCAAAATTGACAAAATATGTTATGCGATTTTTTTATCTAAAATCTGACTACACCACTAGATTTAGGATGGCCTCAAATGGGTTTGTTAATAAAAAACAAAAGATTACGTTTTTAATTTATGCTTATAACTTCTTTATTTGAAATCAAACTCGAAATATTTTTTGACGTTATTGGGACACTTTTTTGCGTAGATTTGAAATCTATTAATTAATTTTATCTATCTTCATTTGTTTTTGTTATTTTAACATCAACTTTCTTATTTTAAATAAGGGCCTGTAGTTGGCTGCGACACCATCAAAAAGTTTTTTTTTTCTCATTTCATTGATATATGGGTTGTTAGGTTTACCTTGAAAAATAAGTAAGTTATTACAATATTATTGTTTTCGTGAAGTATCATCAAAGTGTAATTCTGAAGAACTTCATTATAGTTAAAGCCAGACAAAAAGAGAGCATTCATGTTATGTGGCATGCACTATGTAGTATTCTTGGACCTAAACAAAATAGAGACTGACAGTTGATAAACAAATGAACGTGTCAGTGCCTAGCCTCCTTGTGATTAACCCTTTCGCTGCGGCACTTGTTTGTAAAGTTCGTGCCTCGAGTGCGGCGTTTTTCGGGTCTTATGGAGTTTGTGGGTTACACTAGCATATTTTTCCGGCTTCGCACATGGGACAAAAAATAAAACCGACTTAATACGGTTCCCGCAGCGAAAGGCTTAAGAGCTATGATTCATTTGCAACTCAACAACATGCAAGGTGTTCCCTGTTCCATTACAATATCGATACTTTTTACCAGTAATAATGTTGTTAAAGAAAAGAATCTTAACTGGATTTTTTTTGCAGTTATGTGGAGATGAATCCAGGGCTACTAAAAATAAGACTTCTTAAAAATTCCACCATGACTAGTGACCTTCCATAATCTCAAATTACAGTGCATTAAAACTGTAAGTACAAGTAATAATACCTTTAGCATGTTATGTAATTATTATGTACATATAAACTTGTAAAACTGTCTTATGACAAAATAACAATATTAGTTTTTTGTTAGGCATTTAATGATAAGTTGCACTTGATTGTTTTTGACTGCTGAATCTACCATTTCAGTTTTTATTTTAACAGTAATGTGTTAGTTTAAAAAAGTTATAGTTTTATAAATCGATATAATATATAATAATAAGTTTCTGTAAGGTTGTGTAAATGTTTAATATTGTGTCTCGTGCATATTTAAAATCACTTTACAATGCCATTTTTTCTTTCGTGATTGTTTAGTCGATTAGATTTGTTTAAGAATGATTTTCTTAAGTATTTTTTTAATAAACCAACAGTAGTTATTTTTTAAGTTGATGTGTTCTTTGTTTTTATTTGGGTGAACTAGTGGGATATTGAAAGCTTTTTATGGTGTTATCAGGTTTATTACAAAAAAATTTGTATGTAACATTCATGGATTCATGCAGGTTTTTTGTTAATAGTAGCATAATTAAATCAGTTGTGGTGATCAGGGCCTACTAGAGGGGGGTCTAGAGGGGCTGCATCCCCGGGCCCCCAGTCTGAGGGGCCCCCTATATATTGTTTGCTGTTTAGTATGCATTTTAACGGCAAACTGCAAAAACAGTGGCCACGTTTTTTTTCTCTCATAAAAAAGGTTTTTTAATTCACAAGGGCCCCCAAATTTTAACTTCCCCGGGCCCCCTCTTACCTGTAGAAGGCCCTGGTGGTGATATCGTTATACGTAGCAGGTTAAGTGTTATTCACTTTGAGTCAAAAGTGTTACCAATTTATCTTTTAGTTATATTTTAAAAATGTATTGTGAACATTGATCTTTCCACACAGTGAAGTTTATAAAAGGTCTCCTCTAATTAACAAATATTATAATCTTATATAATATTTGTATTAAAAAATAATACCTGCAGAAACATTAGTAATACAAATGCAATGATATATAAAGTTGAATAGTGTTTGTTGTTTTAATATTAATTGTGGACATGTTGCACAAGTCTCAATTATCTTAAATTTTTAATGAAGGCCGAGAATTTTCATGTGTTTTCAGAGCTGAAATTTGTGAATTTTTCCTTGCTTTAATTAAATTTTTTTAACGATTAGTAACATTATAGTGTTGTTTTTAAAATATTTGATAATTATTTTGCTATGAAATTTGAGGCCTTGGTTATGCAACACACGATTCAGATAGTAGTTTAAGATAGTACAAAGGTGTATTAGTTTATTTTAACAAACAGATACATTTTATATCATGGTGATGATATATTGATTTATTAATTTATATTAAAAAATTGTTGGTTAGTTAAAACGTTTTAATTGATGTTTTCGGTTTTTTTAAAAATCATACTTGAAACCAGGGCTGCGGAGTCGGGAAAAAAAAAGTCGACTCCGGCTCCGACTCCGACTCCGACTCCTGATAATTTTAGTAGGTCGACTCCGACTCCGGGAAAATTAAATACAAAGACATTTTTTGGTGTGTAATATAAGAAAAAAAGAAATAAGTATAAAAAAATTATTTAAAATTTGAGTTTTAATTTTGCGGCAAAGGACCACCTCGCAATTTTTTGTTGTACTCTGAGTCGGAGTCGGTACATTTTTTCCGACTCCACTGACCAGAAATTCTTTCTAAACTCCGACTCCGACTCCACAGCCCTGCTTGAAACTATGAAATAAAAATAATATTGTGATTTTTTTTAGCATTTTTTTATATTTAGTTCCATAACAATGTTTAGTAATACAGTATACTTCAAATTTCCTTCTTTCTTTAAACTCATTACTGTTTTATATTTACACTGTATTTTAGCACAGTATTCTGCATGTTGTAATAGTCTGAAACCAGTTAATACAGTTTTCTTTTGATATTTTTTAAAGTATAGTTTATGTTGTTACCATTATTGCAATTTTTCATTATGAATTTGTTTATTGATGATGTTTATTACCTAATTAATAATTTAATTTAATGAATAACAATTATTATATTCTTATTTTGTATGTGTGAGATATTTCGAGGTACATATCCCAAAAAGGTTTGTGCAAGTAAGCTATGAATATATAAATAGAATTTTTTTATAAAAAAGATGTTATTATAAAAATGATTATATTTTTTATAAATACATTTTATTAAAATTATTTACATTTCTGAAACTACTTTTTGTTTCTTTTAAATAAAATTTGTCGCACTAAAAGTGCCGGTGAATTTGATGCATTCGTAACAGAAAAGTTAGCTTGGCCTGAAATGTTTTGTCTTGAATGAACGAAAGATTTCGATTGATATTTTTTGGGATAAATGGTTTTGTCTTCATTAAACGACTTCCTTATTTGTGGTAAGTTGCTGAAAAATAATCGGCACTTTAAAATTAAAATTTGTCAAAAAAATTCCTTACTTTGGATCTGTGTAATTTTATGGAAAATGTAAAAAAAAATTGTCCCTATTTTAGCATTGTCACTTTTCTGCAAGGATTTAAGAAACGTTTTTAATGTTGGGAGGTATTTAACAAAAACTTTAAGTAAAGTTTTCGTTTTTATCATTTTGCAGATCATCAAATGATAAGGTCCAGTTCAGTGGCGTATGCGTATGTCCAGGTCAGAACCAATACATAGGTTCACAATAAGTCGTTATAGAGCCGGAAAACTGTAAATTTTGTGCCTTCGGCTCCTTTTACTGTTTATAAATGCCCCCATGATGAAGAAACCATGAAACATGCTGCTAAAAAACTTAAAAAGTGGTGACCTAAAAAAATAGGTCCTCAGCTTTTTTTGCGTTTATTAACCCCCCCCCCCATGGAAGCATCCTGCTTACGGCACTGGTTCAGGTACTTTACTTCAGACTGGTGTTGGGGGGGGCTAGAGTATTTTTTTAAAAGTTACTTTAACTGCTGGTTGTGATGTTTTAAATTTTGTTATTACACATTTCACATATAGTATATTATCATGCAGAGCCAGCGATGTTTTTATAATAAATTTAAAATTACATTTGAAAAAAAAAGTATATCTTTGAGTAAATTTAAGTTTTGTTTTGTCGACCCCTAATTTATTTTTGCACACAGCTTTGAAAACCCTTAACCAACCCTGTTATAATGTTTACCAAACTAACAACCGTTTCGTACCCCTTTTGAGAGTTTAGTCTTACCGGCATACACCTCTCGGCCGAAGATAAGCCTAGTCTGGGGTAGTTTTAAATAAAAACTATTTTTTCTGCGACCGGCCAGAAAATCAGTTGTTACCTATCAATTTTTATGGTGCCTGTCCACGTGAGAGTAAACTACTCTCGATAGCAGCGTCGCCAAGGATACAGCCCCTGAGAGTAACTCGCGATTGGCTGTATCCTTGGCGACGCTGCTGTAGAGAGTTGTTTACTCTCACGTGGACAGGCACCATTTGGCTGGAAAATATGTCTTTACTGGCCTAGGCCAGAAAGTAACTGGTTGCCATGGTATTAACAACTCTTTACCGGCCTAGGCCGGAAAGTAGCTGGTTGCCATGGTGATGAGTTGTTTTGTTGATTTGCGCTGTCAAACAAGCGTCATTATACCACCAATCGAGTTTGCACCTGTAATTTGTTGAGTTATTGTTTAATTATGGATGGTGACAATAGTGATTTTGGTGTCAGTGGCGGACGCAGAAAAAATATTGTACGTAACATCCGCGTAAAGTGTCTTCACTGGACTCGTATCCTTTAAGGACTCGCCAAGGCTCATTCCAAAACTGTCTACTCGTCCAGTAAAGTACCACTTTCCGCTCTTGTTACGTGAATAACTGCTACTATTATTTAGCTACAATTAAAACATCCTAAAGTAAAATAAAACATTTTGCCGCGTACCCCTTAAAACTTTCGCATATTCTCCCACCTTTTTGTAAACACTTCGCAAAGCTACGGGTAATTAAATCGAAAGGAGCCATATCAATTACTGAAGGATTGTAGATTAATTAATTTTGTAAGGATGCTTTTGCATTATTATAATCCCCATTGTCCCAATGAATTTGCACAGCACTATAATGTGATCTAAATATGTTGTACCTTGTGGTTTTTCTAAACCTATCCGTGGTAACAGAACTGGTTTGATGGTTCTTAACTGAAACAGGTTCTCTTCTATTCAATGGGCTTTGATTAGGCTTAATTTTCATTCCGTTTAAAATTTTGGGTTTTAAAGTATTTGAATCAGCTCCCAGAGATCGTAAATTTTTTTGATTTAATAACATGGGCACACCTTCCTTAAGGGAGTGGGTCCTTGGTTTGTTGCAATAATCATTTGAAATGTTTATAACAGTTTTAGACCGTAATAAACTTTTGTTTCTATTGATGCTGTTAGAATAGGATCTATCACTCTCAGCGGAACGCTTATTCTTGTACTAAATTAAGAATCATGATTTTATCAAAAAATCATAAATTTTATTTTGAATTAAGTATTTAATTATGCCATACCTTGTTACTAATGTGTTTCGGGTGCACCATACTTCGACTCACAAAGGAGGAAGCTTTAAAGTCACCCATACTTTTATCTGTTCCTTGTTTGTATTTCTGCTTTGCATCTTCTTCCCTGTGGAATTATGTGAAAGTAATGCTAATGACAAGCAGTGTTTAATTCAAAACATTTAACGAACCTGAAGTATCTGAAATACTTGTGGCCTAATAACCGACCGACATTTGTTCGTACATCGGGGTCGTACTGAATCATAAGTTTTAAGACGTCTTGGCCTTCAGGAGTCATGTTATTAAGTAATTGATCTAGACCCATGCCTTTCTGTTTTGGAAAACTTTCAAAATTGCGCGATCTAAGCATAATTATTGAATTAAGATTGTTAAAGCGAAAAAATCATATTTCTTAAGTACATCAAGTGTACAGTAAAACCTCGATTTAGCGAAGCAATTTGGGTGTTCGTAGAATTGTGTCTGTAAAATGGCTTCTATACATACTAAAAAGTCAGTTAACTGACAAATTGTAACTTTTGAACCGTAATACAATCCGTTTTTACAGAAAATACGTAAATTTAGCTACTCCGTTATGCCATAAGTTCTTCCCAAAATGAAATAGTTTGGAGAATTAAAAGCAAATATTCTGTACATGATTTACATTTTTTTTTTGTTGGTGACAATATCTTATCTGTAGAGAAGGTCTCCGTTCGCTTGGATATTTTTGAGAGCAGCTCTGAGACGTCCTATCCTCAGTGAAATGCCCAAAGCTTAAAGTCTTCTGGTGATGTTATTCTTGTCATTTATTTTTCTTATTATTTTCGATTTAGTTCGCAAACCGTTTTAACAACACTGTTAGTGCGTGGACGTCCACCTCTTAGTTTATCTTTCACCAGGAAGACAATTAGTTACACGAAATGATGGACCTATGAATAGCCGCGTATTCACTTTGCGAGGCTGCCTCGCGAGGCAGCCTCGCGAGCCAAGCCTCGCAGCGTGTGGACGTGTCTCGCGGTAAGCGGAGCGCGCTCACCGCCTCGCGCGAGGCAGGCTCGACCCGAGCCACGGATTGTCGGTTTTTCTGTTATGCTCAAAGGCGCCTCGACATACATGCCTCGACTAGTCAGGACGTGCTAAAAACGGTTACGTCGAGCACTCGTGTTATTGTCAAAACCGACCTGACACTCTTTGCTGTACCATAACTCAGTAAACACGAGTTTTGTGTTGGTGAATTTATTTTGATATTATAAAACCAAGTTGAGTTCCCGTAAACAAACGTTACTCATAAAGGTAGGTAGTAAGTAGATTGTAGCCATGTACAATAGCATTATTATTTTTAATTTTACAGTTATAACAGTAACAGTCACCTGTAGCTAAAAAACGCAATGTTAAAGCAAATCTTTCATTTACTGTAATTGCGTTACGCATGTAAGTGTCGTTTTTTCGTATATACGGATCAACTAATGATAACAGATAATTAAAATCAGAACGTGTCAGACGTGTAAAATTTTTAAAAGAATCTTCATTATCGAAAGATAAGTCTCTAATTAAATAATTTCCACTTTCAAATCGTTTGCGATATAATTCTTTAACCCACCAACGTTTCCGTTTCCGTGGATTTTCCTCTAATAAATGATAAATAAAAATAAAACTTGCTGCTGCCGTACGAACGTTATCTGCCATTGCCTCGACCGTACTAATTTTGGCTCGATGTATTTTGTATCTTGGGCTGACTCGGCTCGCGCGCCAGCCTCGCACTCACAATCCAGCCACGGCTCGCGAGACTGCCTCGCGAGGCAGCCTCGCGAGGCAGCCTCGCAAAGTGAGTACGCGGCTAATGATTTTGTTTCTTATTTTGAATGATTTCAATGACTCAAAAATGTTATCTACTGCTTCTTTTCACTTAGGTGAGGCTATCACCCCAGTACGATTCTTTTTCGTCCTCATTCTGTGGTAACAGTTTCTGAAGACTGTTTTAACTGATAAGTCTTTAGATTCTTTAGTACCTTATGATTGATAATATAAATAAATCACTTAAATAATCAAACAACTTACCATTGCTGATTTAAAAAATACTTTTTCTACTTTATTGACTGCACTGCATGATTAATATATACAGGGTGTCCCAAATTCGAGTAAATGCATGGGGATCTTGCTTATCTTAAGAGCTACGATGTCGGTTAAATTAGGGCAAAGTTGCGAAATTAGATGCTCATCAAATATCTGCAAAGAAACTTTTCATAGCTGTCTTAGTTCAAAAGTTATTCAAGAAAAACTGAAATAATTGATTTTCGTTTTTTTGCCCTATTTCCTACATGTTTTAAGATATCGAGAATCTGGAAGCGCTTCCCCATGGCAACTTCTTACGCTTTATATTTTGAGATAACAGAATTTTCAACAACGTTTCATCTCTTCAGAACCATCATCAACTTCATTTTTTTAAATGCTGCGAAAAAATGTTAATATCATAGTCGGATAGAATTTTGTCTTCTGATTTCGATGATATATGACACTTAATATCTAAAATGATATTTTACCACAAAAATTTGACAAAAACTCATTTTGTCCAATTTTTAAATCATAATAAAAAAAAAAAAAAAAATAAACAATACAATTTTTTAGTTTTTCTTTTAAAAGTCACTTTGACGTTAATATGATCGTGATTAATTATTGTATAATTTGCGACCAGCTAACAATTCTTTGAATTTGTGCTTTTTTTTATTAAATATGACAATCAACACTTTTTAAGGAATTCGAGAAATGTCATAATATACACAAAATTTAGTTTTCTCTTGGTTTGCTTTTTAATTTTCAACAGTTTATTCAATAGTTCATTAAAATCAATTACAATATTATATTTGTAGCACCTTTTATTTCCCATAATTGACGAAAATTATTTTAACAATACTCCGCAAAACATGAAGGGATAGCGAATAAATTAAATAAATTAAAAATGTACTACCAGAACATAGTGAAAATAAAAATTGCGAACAAAAGCACAAATATCAAAGAAATTCTAGCTGATTGCAAATTATGCAATTAATCACGATCATATTAATGTCAAAGTGACAGTTTTAATAGGAAAACAAAAAAATTTGTATTGTTTTTTATTTTGCTTTTTTTTGTATAAGATCATTTGATTTAAAAATTTGACAAAATGAGTTTTTCTCAAATTTTTGTGGTAAAATATCATTTTAGATATTAAGTGTCATATATCATCGAAATCAGACGACAAAATGCTATCCGACTATGATATTAAAATTTTTTCGCCGTATTTAAAAAAATGAAGTTGATGATGTTTCTGAAGAGACGAAACGTTGTTGGAAATTCTATGTTATCTCAAAATATAAAGCGTAAGAAGTTGCCATGGAGAAGTGCTTCCAGATTGTCGATATCTTAAAACATGTAGGAAATAGGGCAAAAAATGAAAATAAATTTTTTTAGTTTTTCTTGAATAACTTTTGAACTAAGACAGCTATGAAAAGTTTCTTTGCAGATATTTGATGAGCATCTAATTTCGCAACTTTGGCCTAATTTAACTGACATCGTAGCTCTTAAGATGAGCGAGATCCCCATGCATTTACTCGAATTTGGAACACCCTGTATATATATTTTTGTATGTGGGACAGAATGTATGGCTTGACAAAGTATCATGTTTTATGTATGCATTAAGAAACAAAAAAAATCACTTGATGGTGTTAACAACCAAAAAGCAACTGGCGCTGTCGTTATGATGCACAAATAGGCGACAATTTACGCGTATAATTTGGTGAAGAACTGACACAGGATCGTAGAATTTTGTTAATTAAATACAGTTAAATTGCGGCTTTACTGCATTTACCTTTTCTTGAATCTTATTAAGATTCTTGGACTTGGAGTACCAAGAACGGAATGTATTTTTGCAAGTTGATCGATTTCATCTAGTCCAGGAAATAACGGTCTCAATCTGCAAAATTGTACGCTGTAGTTTTAATTCTAATTACAGCTAAATTTTTATTTATCTGTTCTATAATTATGCCGATTTATAACTATCTTTCTTGTTTGGCAGTGTTAACTTTTTCTGCATCTACATATACTGAATTTATAGTTATTCCACTTATTAAATTAAGAGACTGTTAATATTTTTTATTTAACTAGATCCTTTAAGGATATTGATATAGTATGGACTTTAATATTGATTGATAGTGTATAATTTTTTTTTAAAGAGTTTGAAAAGACCCTTTTTTTTAGAGTCCCCAAGTTAGAACATTCTAGACTTTTTACTAATGTTGGGCCTCTTAAAAAATTTAAGTTATTGAGAATTCCCCATAATTAAATTTTAAAATCGATGCTTGTACTACACTGTAATTGTATACATGCATAAGTTTTTTCATGTCGCAAAACTGGGGAATTGCGTAATAGCAAAATATCGGATGAGCAAAGCGAATTTGCTCCAGCTAGGGTAGTGAACGCACTTTACTAGTTTTGAGGTTGACCTCATTCAGCTTTAACATTATAAGCTCCAATTCTTTAAAATTTAAACAGCAATACCTTAACATTTCATAAAAGACACATCCAGTTGCCCACACATCCATTTTTGGACCATATGTACCTATTGTTAACAGGCATTCCGGGGAACGATACCATCTTGTAGAGATGTATTCTGTATATGGTGGATTGCTAAATACACCACGAATTGAACCTAAGTCTGCCAGTTTTACTATTTCCCTCTAATAAAAACGAATATTTTTCATATTACCGAATAGTAATTTTATTGGGCACAAAATTAAGTTGATCTCTTGATAAAATAGATAAAGATTCAATTAAATTATTCTTAAAATGCAAACCTGATGAGAATCTTTGGAATGATCTAATCTAACTAAGATGTTTTCTGGCTTAATGTCTCTATGAAATAAACCGTTTTTATGGAGATAATCCAAGCCTTTTAGTATTTGATACAAATAATGTTTCACTTTATATTCAGGCATGTATCTATAATATAAATGTACTAGTAGCAGTTATGTACAAACATTGGAAGTCGTTAAACCTTTTTTTTAATTTCATGAAGTCATACATACTCATATCCATTAACTCAAAAATAAACGATGCTTTGCAGGACAATGGATCACTGTAATTAAAATGTACAAGAGTCATGGGATATTTTCATATTATCCTGAATTACTTTGAACCTACTAGTGAAATTCTACCATATATAATATGTTTGGATGTCTCCCAATTTTAAATGAAGCTATAATTTCGGCACAGCCCAGAACATCCTGAGGACTTAAACAAATAACCATGTTTAAGCATAAAGTAATTATTTGATTAATCTTACGCTTTAAATAATTTTTTTAAACGTTTTGCAGCATAATGTATGCCAGTGTTCACATCTTCACATTTTAAAACTTCGGAAAAAGAGCCCTCACCTATTTTTTCAATCACTTTGTATTCTAAAAATTCAAATTATATCAAAAACATGTTTCTTAATTAATTTTTTCTTTTTTACTTCTGGATAAATGATTATAACTCATGTTTAAATTTAAAACCGAGCTTTCAGAAATATAACTAAATTAACGTTAACTTTGCTATAATTTTTAACTCCATCAATGTCAAAAATTAAACTTCAAATTTGTGAACAGTGATGTGTGTACTGACTTATCAAAATCAGTTTACTTTGATCAAAATGAAGTGTGACCAGATGTAGTAAATTTTCATATAGTGAGTTAGGGTAATACCGCCCACCTAAAACATTATTCTGGATATTTTTAAAAAATGTGGTCAGAGATTAAAAATAAAAATATTAGCTGCAAACAAAAACTATATTCTTCAATAATCACAGACACGACCCTTGGCTAATAAAATAAAAGTTGCAAAGCGGGAAATTCAAACATAGGCGATATGTAAGACCGGGCGGTATTACCCTTCAGACCGGGCGGTATTACCCTAACACACCTTATTTCTTTTGATTATAGCATTTTACCAACGCGCTTTTTAATACTTTGTTTATTTATCTGTAAAACGGATTTATTAATTAAGCAAAATGCCGAATTTTTGGCAAGTCGTTGTGCTGTAACATAGCTTTAATGCTAAGGCCGCACTGCAGGAGGCTAGATGGTAGATTGGTGGGTGGAGGTAGTGGGTAGATGTTTTATGGCCGCACTGCAGGTTAAGGTCCAGTCATTATAAAATCAAATCCCAAGTAGAAAACATGCCTCTCTCAAAAGCGGCGAGGAAAATGTTACTCTGTGAAAGCTCGACTTGGATCAATTTAACTAGTACTTTTAAAAAACCTTGGGTAGGTACATAGTTACTACTTAAGGAGGTTATACGATGGAGAATTCGTGAGAGTGTACAAAAACCTCAGAAGTCACCCTGACAAGTTCTACAGCTACTTGCTTATGACTCGAGAAGCATTTGATGTTCTATTGGCAAGTGTCGAATACCAGACAAAAAAAATATCAACAAATTTCAGAGAGGCAACTTTTGCAGAAGAACGACTGGCAATTACGCTTAGGTTACCATCCGTTCCGACTTCTTTTGCCACAGAAGGTTTATAAAAAACTAGGTTTTTTTATATAAATATTTTATATAAACAGTGTGTCCAAAAGTTATGGAATATACTATATATCTCAGTAAATATCCACTTTAGGGAAAAATGTTTTGAATAAAAGTTGTTTGGTACTTAGTTTTTCACCATAAGACAAAATTAATATTTTTTTTTCGAATAACAAGCACAATGAAAAACAATTTAATTTTTTTAAATGACGAGGTACCCCTATATTATACTCATTTGATAGAGAATTTTTTTCTCTCTTCGGTGATGCAAAACTTAAGTACCCTTACTTAAGCAACTTTTTGAGAAAAACGCAAAATTATTTTAATTGTTTAGTATTTATTTCTAACAAAAACATCATAAGAATTAAATTTTTTGACGAAATCTACAATAAGTGTTCAAACTGTGAACCATTTACAGCTTGGCAATGATAAACTCGGTTTTTAAACCCGTTTATAACATTCCCAACCATTTCAGGTGTAATTTCTCTTATACGATCTTTTAAATTTTCGATATTCTCCGGCCTCTTAGCATAAACTTAATTTTTAAGGTGACACCATCATTGAAAAGAGAAAAAAAATTCTATCAAATGAGTGTAATATAGTACCTTACCATTTAAAAAAATCTATTGTTTTTTATTGCGCTTTTTTTATTCGGAAAAAAATATTTAACCCTGCAGCGGTGGCGCCGGGTCTCTCAGACTCGAGCGTCACAAGATTTTGTGTAGAAAGGGGAGGGGTGGAAGTACACTTTACCGCCTTTCAGTACCCTCCTAAAATTCACTATATTAGCGATTAATGCAGAAAGAACATTGCAAATAGTTTTTTTTTCAAACGTTTTGAAGCCTTTTGGGTCTGTCAGACCCGGCGCCACCACTAAGCGAACGTTCATATCAAGTTCAATATTCCACGAATAGGCCTGTTTTTATCGCTTTTGGTAAGTAATAAGTGTACCATTTTCAGTGAATTGAATTATAAATTAATGTTAATCACAGAAACATGAGTTACGAAGATGAACAGGCGCGATTATTGCGTTTATTAGAAGAAGTAGACATTGAAGCTGACGAACAATTTGACGACGAAGAATCCGAAGGAGAAGAAGATAATGTTGAGGCACGTTTGACTGATACAGACATAGAGGAAGAAGGAGAAAGCGATACCGAGAATTTACCACTATTAGCAAAAAAAAACACGAATTTCCAGCTTCATCGGAAATTACTTTTGAAAAACTTGTAAAAAAAAAATTATGTCTGAAGAATGCAGAATTTCGCTGCCCTGCGTGTGTGACACTGACAGAAACTTGTTTATAATGTCTTATAATGTGTTATATAAAAAAAAAAAATTGTTTTTGGTATTTATATCATTCATCAAATAAATTTTTAATTTTAGTTTACATTATGTAATATTTCTTCCATTGTAAGGACACATTGGTATTTTTTTAATTTCTTATAACAAAATTATGTGACAGCTTTAAAAAAAAATCTGTTTATAAAAAATATACCTGGGCAACAGGAACACTCACAAAAAAACACAAATTTTATATGGTTGGTAATTAATTACATTGTTTTTAATAGTGGGTCTGTCAGACCCAGCGCCACCCCTCGTGAAATGCAAAAGGGCGCCACCACTCCAGGGTTAAATTTTGTCTTATGGTGGAAAACTAAGTACCAAACAACTTTTATTCAAAATATTTTTCCCAAAAGTGGATATTTACTGAGATATATAGCATATTCCACACCTTTTGGACACACTGTATATAAATTTTAATACGATTATATTTGTTACGGCCAAAGCCCGAAATCGGCCAGAGTGAGAAGTGTCCGGCCAATTCGAGAAATGGCCAATGTCGCTGTTAATTGACGGCCCAATGTCCGATATATTTGGTCAATTCCCGATTTGGCCGGCCAGTTTGCGAAATGGCATGGAGAGATCGGCCAAAGTCGGAAGAAAAAAATTAAGAGCAGATTTTGGTGCGTCTGTATAATTTCATACTGGTACTTGTCTGTTTCGTGAGAGCCAGTAGTGTCTATTGTCACTTTTTGCTTTATTACTTATTTAAAAAAAAAGCTTTAACCAACCTTTAACCTGACCCTTTCACTGATTAAATAAATGACGGTCAGGTTTGAGATTGTTTAAAGTGTTTTTTTCAAGAAAACAAACTGTATTTGTGCCCACGGATTCCAGTGTGAGCAGTTTCTCGTGTAGAATGGAAAACTCTTTTCTGGAATACCGAATACATCAGTACATCAAATATTGGCCAGGGATTTCCCGGCACTTCGGGAAGTGGCCGGCCAAAGTAAGGTCATTTCCAGCACATCGGACATTGGCCACACGCCACGGCCAAAGTGCGAAATGGCCGGCCAATTCGGGAATTGACCAAACTTCGGACTTTGGCCATAACATATTCATTTTCAAGATTATAACTTGCTCCCGAATTCTTTGTTAAAATATATAACCAGAGACATATAACCCAAAACTCTGATATTCATAATTATCCGACTAGAAACTGTAAAGACTTTAAATTGCCAGTCAGGACACGAAATTACACTCAAAATTCTCTATTTTATTAAAGACTGAAATTGTATAACGATCTAACAAGCTAACTTAAAAATGAAACAAATGTAAGGTTTAGACGTAAGCTTAGTAGTTACCTATATTAAAAAAAAGTTTTAAATTTTTATGTATTTATAGACGTAAGTTATAAAATGTAAACAAAATTAGCAATTCGCTAAATAAATTACATTATTATATTATTACTTTGGACCACAGAGCAACAAAAATTTTAGAATTTTTTCTCATCGGATCCACTTGGGTCCCAGATCGCTTTTCTATTAAAAATTGCACATAAATATTTCCATCGCGACTAACGTAAAAACCTCCAGGCTGCCTAGATGAATTAACAAACACGTCTGATAAGGTGGATACACGCCCGATTGTCGCCAAGCGTGTATCCACCATCTACCCTCCAGTCAACCATCCCGCGGCCTTAGCTTAACGGCGCCACTGGTACGACTGCGTTATTGTAAATGTGATTGTGTTTAATGTTAATGTTTAATTTTGATAACACCACGTGCGTCTCTTCTGTACTTCCCCTGATAGATGCAGTTGAACCATAAAAGAGCTTGCTTGCAGAATGTAGGAACAGTGCTGTCAGTAAATGGAATATAGGTAATTATTCTCGGTAGAACGTATACTTTTGTTATCTAAGGTTTGTTTTCCCATTTTCGAATTCGATACTTAAGCGATAGTAAAACCAGTGAAATCCATAATTGTATCGTGTTTTAGGTTTTAGGCAACATAATTTTAATAATCAAATTACGGAATCGTCCAAAGTAACTCATTGTAAACAATTTTTTGTACGAACTCAAATAAACAATGTGTTTAATAAAATTATTAGAGTGTTTTTGTACTTTTTAGATCATTGTAAGTGCAACAAAACTACTGTTTTCTATGATAATTATGCAATGGAACTAAATTTTATTGAAAGTCTTTTAAATAAAAACCTTCCCACATTAAAATATAAGTTATTCTATAAAGGGGGCGATAAGCCCAATCGAAGGTGCTTATTTTTCATATATAATGATGAAGTAGAAGTATGTGCAACAGGAGGAACAATACAAGATGCTAAGGAGAAAGCAGAAACATACTTTTTACTTTATGACTTAGGATGTTACAACACAAAAAGTAAGTTCAATTACAGATAATGTCCCGAAGTTTTTTAATTACTTAAATAAGTTGTTGCAGTTTTATTAATCACAGAACCAGTGTATGCCTATGCGTGTGCTATTTTTGATGTATTAACATTTAAAAAGAATCACTATTTTGTATCAAATAGTAGCTGTGTATGATGAGAATTGTATTTAATAAAAGTTCTATGTAATGTCTCAGAAATTTTAACCTGCTTTTGTGTGATAAATTATACTTTTATTTGATCGCGTGCTTGTTGATTTATAATGGTGATAAGCAGTTTTCGTGTTTTAGAATAGAAATTAGCTATTTAGTTAGTAAAACATGGCTAACGACGTTGAAAGTTTAAACACAAAATCGGTTAAAAGGCCTTTATCAGGTAAATAGTTATTTTGGCTCTTCTTGGGTTATATGTTATATCAGAACTTCACAATTTTAATTTTGTTGTAGACGATGATGTTGTTATACGAGTTAAACGTAAGAAGGGCGAAGCCAATGTGTCCATTGGAAATAAAAATGCAGTGGCTGTATTAAATGAATTACGAGCTGGTTTGAATTATAATGTTCTGGCTCGTTCTGGACCACCCCATGCTCCTGTTTTCAAAGTATCAGTACTCGTTGATGGGCAAGAATATTTTGGTATTGGTGGTTCAAAGAAAGCTGCTAAAATTAAAGCAGCTGAAACAGCTTTAAAATCCTTCATACAGTTTCCTGATAACAGCAAAATTGTTGGACCAACTACTTCACATAATAACGTGGATTTCACGAGCGATGTGTTTGAACATGGTGAAAAAGCGAAACAGTCTTCTAATAATTCCAGTCCTGGTTCAGTAAAATCGCCATCCAAAGGTGCCGTAATGTTGTTGAATGAATTGTTTCCTAGTGTTAAATATGAATGTTCAGAAAATGAAGGTGATATGTATGCTAGATTTAAAGTAATTGCCACAGTTGACAAAGAAATTTTCATTGGAACTGGTAAATTAATTATCTTACAATAATGATTAGTTAATAATAATGATGGGTTAAAGGTTCCAATAAAAAATTTGCCAAGAATGCAGCAGCAGCCGCGGCTCTTTCCAAGTTGTTAAATAATGTTCCTGCCATACAAAATGGAACAAATTCCCCATTTAAAAATCCCAACGTATCAAGTGCTCAACAAGAACTTGCGGATCACATCGGAAGGTATATTTAAAAGATATTAGCTCAGCTTATGGTTTCTTTGCCGCTTTCTTTTAGCATTAGTTTTAAGTTTTGATATTTTGTTTTGGGAGGTGCTTTTGATTTTTATCAATATTTAAGTTTTTGTCAGCAATGACGTAATCTGTGATTGTAATTTTCCCATGCAAGGCTCGTATCTGAAAAATTTGCCAACCTTATGGCCGAAGATCCTGTTCATGCCAAAAGAAAAGTTTTAGCAGGCATCGCAATGACTCGAGGTCCCAATCCATATAGAGTTAGCGACGTGGAATTGATTGCTGTTACTACGGGTACCAAATGCGTGTCCGGTGAACATATCAGCATGAATGGGTCGGCTTTAAACGACATGCATGCTGAAATCATAGCACGACGCTGTCTCCTGAATTACTTTTATGACCAACTACAACTGTTACTCATACCTCGTAAGTTATTTTGTTATTTGATAGTATGTTCTTTTATATTTGGTGAGTTAAAATCAGTCTTCTTTCACCGTACTGTTTAGAGATTTATTATTTTTCGTTCTCATACCTTTTATCATAGCCCGGTCATTATCCCCGTTAGCCATCCTAAATTTACTTTTCCGTTTCTTAATTTTTTTAGCTTTTCCCTATCTGTGTTCCATTCTCAATTCTTCCCTTTAATTATTAATTTATAAAATCCCACTTTGACATTTTTACCACTCTTTCTATCCGACTTTGCTCTTATTCTGATCTGCCTTTGAATTTTTTTTCCCTTCTCTGTTATATCCATTGTTCAATGAAAATTTGACTTTCCTTAACATTTTTTACTAAGCACTTCATCATATTCTCTTTTTATCTTTTTATCACTGGTGTACGAGCTTCCAGCGGAGTCTGAAATTTTACCTTTATTATGTACAGGGTGGTCCAAATTCGCTGGGGTTACATGGGTATCCCGTTTAATATTAAATATAGAGAAACTGTTAATTTACTAAAAATGTGCAGTTTTTTGAGACACCTAGAACCGTTTTCAAAAATTCTATTTTTGACTTATTACAAGAAACTGTATTTTTTTTTGGGTCATATTTATAATGTGTCATCCCTCCGTTATTATTGTAAATATCGAAAAAATTTATTAAGATTATCTTAAGATATTTTTATGTGGAATTTGATTGTAATTTTTAAAAAAAATTACACCCGCCGTTAAAAAGTTATGACACAAACTTGCCTTTTTTTAAATAGAAGCTTTAGTTGGCTATGACCTATTCTATTTCTTAATTTTTCTCATTCCAAATATATAGTGGTCGATGTAGTTATTTTCAGTAATACGAATGTTACAAAGGTGTTAAATTTTTTTTTAAAGATAAACATAAAAACAGGAGGTTGTGAAAACAAAAAAAACAAGCTGTAAAACCGTATAAAAGTCATGTGGTAAAACATCCCAATGATTATTTAATAGAGATTGAGTTGTCTTTTCTTTCTGCAAGACATACTGACAATAATTAGTTTCCCCTAAATATCATGTGAATATATAAATATTTTATATTAAATAATGGAGATTTTAATTAATAAATTATCATAACTGGACAAACCAAAATCCACACCTCAATACGTGAAACACAAAACCAAGACAAATGGGTTTTAAGTGTATGCTGTTGTTTGCTAGGCGATACGGTCCTGATATTTAATTTGCTTTATGAAAATATAACAGCAAACCATTATGTGCTTATATTTAATACTATTTAGAAAATATTTCCTCTGCCAAATCGACATCAAATTTACTCTTCCTTAAAACTTATTTCTTATAGTTAGTTTGGTTTCAATATGTTTTAGCTTCAGAGTCGATTGTCACAATTAAATCCTATTCATATTTTTTTACTTAACTGCTGATTCTGATTATATTGTTGTTTACAATGTTGTGACAATGAAATATTAACCTTTTATGGCCTATTTATCCTCAAAGCCATCCTTTTCGTAAAAAATAATGTAGATCTGTTCGAAGAGAATATAAGATATCATGCAGCCAATACCCGACATAAAAAAAACCTAAAACCCGATTGCTTCAAATATACCTATCTTCAAAAAAATGTTGCTTCCACAATTATTGCTATACCGGGTGATTCAGTTTGATTGTCGCACCCCTATAACTTTGTAAGTATTGAGAATAACCCCAACAAACCTTATATATTTGGAATCGGCGAGAAATTCTCTATTAAGTGATGTGCTTTTGTTACCTCTACGATGACGTATGTCAAATCCGTGATAGGCAACTGTTTTTTTTTTAAATTACATAGTATACATTTTTTTGTTGATTCGGATAGACAATTTAATTCTGAATCCGACCATGTACTCATAAAGTAGGCATACATTAAAAAAAATTCGAGAAAAATCAGCAGTGGCGGCCATTTTGAACACATTAAAATAGAATTTTTTATGTCGGCGTTTATTATTTGTTTTTATTTTTATTAAAAATTAATTTTTAATACATTTCCATTGATAGTTACCGTATAATTTTTAAGATTTGATCGTTTTTTTGTTATGTTAAATAGACTGATTGCTATGATTTAAATAAACTTTGAACTGATTTTTCTCGAAATTTTTTTAATGTAGGGTAAACTGCACAGTTATTGGACACTTAAGGAAATTTAACCATTTGAGACTTCGTAAAAAATATGCTATGTATGATAGATTTAAAAGTAACTCCAGCAATGAGAAGCTCATTTCTTAGACTTCATGTAGAACCACAGAGAAAACTGTTAAAAGCGTACATAAAATTGCAATTAATTATTAAACAAAACAACTCACAAAAGTACAGTTATTGGACACTTTTTACAGTTATTGGACATGATCAATACAGTTATTGGACATAAATATTTACTTTATTTTCATTATTTTATTTAACATAACAATTTCATTTCAGAGTTATAAATCTTAAAAATTTCATCAGTATCATCAGAATCATTCGTTGTTTGATCATCTGACTCTTCCTTGTAGCACATATGACACATGAATCCATCAAAATCGTCTTCATCGGGTAAATGTTTGATATGTGTATGAGGAACACAAACACGATGAAACATTTTTTTGCATTCGTCACAACGAATTTGCGTTTATGTTGTGATTGGTAAAGAACACACATAGCATAAGATAATCTTTTTTTTACTGGATTTTTTTTATTTTTGTTTAGCTTCAGCTCTTCACGCTTTCTTTTTTTCCTCTCTTTATCTTTTTCTGCTTGAAATTTTAATAACCGTTTCGCTTCAAAAATTTTTTGAAACTTATTGGAGGTAAGAGCAAATGGTGTGCGTTCCATTTGTCGTTTTCCTTTACGTTTTGGAGTATGCGGCCACATTAAAAATGGTGAAATTGAAGAATTTTGAGTTGAAGTTTTAATAAGTGGAGAATCATTAACGTTACTACAAGATGGAATGGGTTCATATTCGGAGGGTTTGGTTTGATTATTTACTTCTAATTCTGGTGAATTGCTATTAAGAACTACGGTGACGGCAGTTTTGTCTAAATCAGTGATTAGTTCATAACATTGTTCCGTATTTGTGTTGTCTTGAGTCACATTCTCTTCCGCGCAAAAATACTTCCATAAATGGAACAACTTTAGAAAGTGGTCACTGTCTTGTTGTTTTTGAAGAATTTCATTCATTGTCTTAAACTGTTCTATTTGCTCATTCCCAACTATGTTAACAAATGTGGCATAACTCATTTTAACGTTTTTTTCCAACGTAACATTTTTAGCAGCCGTGCTTAAATTTGACCCGAGGCACTTGGAGTAATCCACAGCATCTGGATCGAACGGACATAATCCACACACTCTAAATCCATTTACGAGTGTTTCAGGTTTGATTGTGGAAACAATTTCAAGTAAAAGTGGTGCAATATTAATTTTATTTAACGTTTCCCCTGGATTTTCTAATTGCCATTGTCGTACAACTTTACGCCAAGCACCCTTTACTGGACAAAATACAGCTACGTCAGCTGGTTGCAAAATTCGCGTAGCATTAGGGTAAAGTGCGACAAGTTCGATTTGCAGTTTTTTGCACAACAAACTTATTTCATAAGTCATGTGCGATTTATGTCCGTCCACAAAGACGATAACAGGAAATTTAATATTATTTTTTACCAAGTATGGATGAAAGATATTTCCTATATATTCGTAGAATATTTCTGAAGTCATCCATCCATTATCACTTCGAGAAACTCCCCATTCTGAGGGTACGGTTTTTGCTATTTTCTCAGGTATTCGTTTATATGGATAAACGATCATTGGTACACAAATACTTCCATTAGCTGAAAACGAAAACATCACGGTGATATTTTCTTTGGAAGACCCTTGGTCAATAAAATATACATTTTTTGACTTCTTTTCTGCCAATACCCGGCCAGTTGATGGGCAAATTTGAAACCAAGTTTCGTCACCGTTAAAAACTCTAGTAGGATCATTTATTACTTCCATGAGATCGTTTTCTATAAAATACTCATTAATTTCCTTAAACCAACTTCTAATATCTTTTTCCGACACGCATGCACTCGCAGAAGACACTGCTTCGCTCTGTCGGCAAGCAATTTGTGGATTTCTGCGTAGAAATGCCTTTATCCATCCAGTACCTGGTTGATTATTCTTAAATGGATTTGGACGAGAATGCTTTTCTAGATATTTTTGGACACTAACAATAAGATCGTCAGTTTTACGTGGAAACCCTTTTTTTCCTAACTCTGCAATCCACTTCACCAATGTTTGTTCTTCATTACCTGTAAGCACCGGCGATGGTCCAAAAGATTTCTTATGATCGGGATGTTTTATTTTGAAATGTATTGTTGATTTTGGTACACCATATTTTTGTGCTATTGTTCTGACTGATAAATTTGGATTACGTTGCAATTCCTCAATTGCCTTTTTAATGTCGAATGAACCATATTTTCTAAGTTTCGGCATTTTCAATACAAAAGTATGAAGCTTCTTACTTTCAAAACTGTTGAAAAACATAAATAAACAAATAACACTTCCAAATTAGCTCAATTTAATTAAAGATCATGTTAAGACGGACTAATTATTGTCTTATGACCCCCTTTGAATTTAGAATAGAATTGAATACATATTTTTTAAACTTAAGTTTAAAAAAAAAACGTAGTCCAATAACTGTCCAATAAAATAATATTAAAAATTCAGTTACTGGACACTGTGTCCAATAACTGAAAATCTCGCTTATTTTAGAACAGTTATTGGACAGCATTGGCAATGAACATCCGCTTAGATAAGCTATGCAAAATACGCAAATTACAACTTATTGTTTACCGCTACATTGCGATTTTAACTTTTAGAGTAGTTTGTATCCAAAAATAATTTTTTATAAAGAACACATAAATTGTCATCCGTTAAGAAATTGCTTACCAATTGCTTGTTGCGAACACTTCAGTGAAAATAAACTAATTTTTAAAGTGATATGTATTTATTTAAACAAAGTATTTGACAACACCTTGAAGCTAGAAGATTAGCTGTACCAACTATCTTGTTTTGTAAAAGCTTATTATAGAAATCTACAACGGACTTGTCCAATAACTGTATGGTGTCCAATAACTGTATAGTTTACCCTATGCCTAGAATTAAATTCTCTATCCGAATCAACAAAAAAATATACTATGTAATTTTAAAAAAAAACAGTTGCCTATCGCGGATTTGACATACGCATTGTAGAGGTAACAAAAACACATCACTTAATAGAGAATTTCTCGCCGATTTCAAATATATAAGGTTTGTTGGGGTTATTTTCAATACTTACAAAGTTATAGGGGTGCGACAGCCAAACCGAATCACCCGGTATATAATAAATTTAACACATCACCTGAGAGTATAATAAATCTTCCCACCCGCGAATTGAAAAAGAAATTAAGAAAAGTTCTGATTTCTAAAGCTTACTATGGAGTAAGCGAATATTTAAATGATGCTGACTTTATAAAATGTTATATTTAAATATCATTTTTCTGTGTTTTTTCTTTTTATTAACTATGTATATTATTGTAATGTACGTAAATTATTATTGTGACAAGTTCTACACCTTTTTTGGGATATTCAGAACAAATAAAGATTATTATTACAGTAAATTCTCTATAAATGCAACTTCTATAAGTGCATCATACTCTATAAATGCATTACTCCATATATGCAAAAACATTCTATAAACGCAACTTTCAAAAATCAAGCTACCCGTAGTAAAAACTGTCAGTGTCACAGTCAATCAATCAATCATGAAGAAAGTTAATTTAACAATTAAGGATAAGTGTGAAATTTTAAATAAACTTGAAAATACTAAAGTGAAAGACATTTTTTTTACCTAATGCAACACCCTGTATAATAGAAAGATTTTAAAAATATTTTTAAAAAATGGTTTCCTTTACTCTCTAAATGCATCTTTTTTCTATAAATGCATTTTTTAAAAAACATTTGAATCTAACAATGTTGCATTTAGAGAGAATTTACTGTATTATTATCTTTAGTTCAAATCTTGGTTTTCTTGTTTTCACAGCTTACTTTTTGTTTTTATGTTTATCTTTAAAAAAAATTAAAAACCTTTGTAACTTTTGTATGATTGAAAATAACTTAATCAACCCCTATACGTATGAAATTGGCAAAAAGTGAGGAATTTAAATAGGTCATAGCCAGCCATAGCTTCCATTTAGAATAAGGTAAGTTTGTGTAATAATAACGGCGAGCGTAAATTTTATTTTTTGTACCTTTGAATTCTAAATAAATATATCTAAAGATAATCTTCATAAATTTGTTCGATATACACAACAAAAACGGAGATATGACATTACAAATACGACATGTGTTTTTTTTTAATAACTCAAAAACCGGTAATGATAGATTATTTTTGGAAACGGTTTTGAGTTTGCCTTATAAAACCACATTTTTAGTAATTTAACTGTTTTTCTATCTTAAATATTAAGCGAGATACCCATGTAATCCTGTCAAATTTGGACCACCCTGTACACTGCCTGCTGCCTTACATGAAATACTGTACAATTACTTGTTGATGTAATATTAAATATTTAAATATCTCCAGATAACTCTTTGAAGTCAATATTCGAGCCTCGACCAGATGGAAGAGGTTACAGACTAAAAACTGGCATTGATTTTCATTTGTATATAAACACTGCTCCCTGTGGAGACGCTCGTACTTTTAGTCGTGAAGAAGATCGTGATGTAGATAGACATCCGAATCGTATATCGAGAGGACAGTTGCGAACGAAAATTGAGTCGGGAGAAGGGACAATTCCTGTTAAAGTAAATGCGCCCATTCAAACTTGGGATGGTATTTTACAGGGCGAGAGGCTATTAACGATGTCCTGCTCAGATAAGATAGCTCGATGGAATGTGTTAGGATTGCAAGGTGCTCTCCTGTCGTATTTCATCGAACCAATTTATCTGAAGAGTATCATTCTGGGTAGCCTACTGCGTGTAACGCATATGTACAGGTAGAATGTAAATTTAGTGACATCTGAAGTGTAGTGCTTTTATTATCCCATTTTTAGAGCTATGTGCGGTCGCCTAGAAAACACTTTGGAAGGTTTACCTCCACCTTTTCGATTAAATCGGCCGCTCATGCTTCTTACCACATCATCGGAAGTCCGACATCCAGCGAAGGCTCCCAGTTTTTCAGTAAATTGGATGGCGGGTACCGAACAAGCGGAAATTGTAAATACTACAACCGGAAAACCTGAGCTTGGAATGTCGAAAGTGTGTAAGCAAAGTTTGGGGCACAGATTCGTCGAGCTATGTAGACATCTACGGAATATCACAGGCCTAGATATGAATGTTCCTTCGTTCTACTGTGATGCTAAAGAATCAGCCTATAACTATAATGTAAGTATTTAATTTTTTTTTCCCAGTGAATGATTAATATATTTTTGTGTTGCGTTTTTACAGTCTGTCAAAGAACAGCTTTTTAAAGCTTTCGTGAAAGGCAGATTAGGGTCGTGGGTCAAAAAACCAATGGAACAAGACCAATTCCCGTTAATTTCAGTCGACAATGCTATACTTACCGACTAAAAGGTGCACATGAGCATTGGCATTATAGTAAAATACAGTGTGGTCCGAAAATATTAATTTTTGTTTTTCGTGATTTTTTTAAAAATCTCTCTTACAATTTTTGACTTGGCAAGGACATTAAGCTATAGTTTAAGACATCGATTTGTCTTTCGTTAAATTAAAAAATTTGGAATCTTAAAAACTCGTGTAAAAATCTGAATTTTTTATATTTTTATTTTGTTGATTCATGAGTCTAAAACTCAAAAGTTTTGTGATTTCGTTAAGAAATTCCAATGGTTAACGCTAACCAGTAATTTGCTTACGTGACCATCCTACATTGGGTTTAAAATGGCATAGTGCTAGTACAAAACAATACAGCATCGCATGATTTTTGTTTTTATTTAATTAGCGCTTGAGGTTAAGTTGGCCCATGGCTTTGTAACATGTTTTCCTCCGTTATTTTTCATTTTTTTTCGGTTTTCTAAATTTTTTAACTCCTAGCTCCTTCGGGTTTCTTCCCACTGCTTCTAACCATTTTTCCAGGGACCTTCCCCTCAACCTTCTTCTCGTAACTCCTCTCTCAAGTACTTGTTTCTTTATTCTTTTCTCAGGCAATTTTGATATATGTCCCAGCCACCTCATTGTGTTTTTACCACATTAATTATGTTTGGTTGACCATATAAGTAGTTCCTCATTGGCTTTTCTTCATCATTGTTCTCTATCCTTTTTTCCCCCAAATATCATCCGTAATACTTTCCTTTCCCAGACCTGTAATGCTTTTTCGTCTTTCTGATCCATTTGCCACTTCCCACCCTTGTACATTACTATTGGTGTTTTGTTTTGTAGATTTTAATTTTTACCCTCCTTGAGATAATTAGCTGCTGTTTTATTTCACAGTTTGATAAATATTTTACGCTGTTGAACAACATTAAATGAGCTTGACTAAGTTTAATTAAATATCACTTATTCTTTTGTAAAAATGCTGGAACAGTTTAAAATTTTGTGTTTTCGACAGTAGTTATTGAATAATATGAGAAGTTTTGAAACTGACCCTAGCATTTCTACAAATTTCATAAAATAATTAAGCGATTTTTAATAAAATTAATCACCTAAATAATTCAAGCATTTAACATGAATTAAAGCTATTGGTTTATGCAGAAGGTACTGTCACTTACGATGCTGCATTGTTTTATGCTGCTAGGCCTTTTCTGAACTCGTCTCTTTGTTAACCATAGCAAGATGGGGAATATTGAGGAATATTTGAGAACTTTAAAACTTTGTTTTTGATTGAAATTTATATATAAACTAAATATTTTTTATAAAATTTGGAAGAGTATTAAAGTTCTGTAGATTTATACGTCTTAAAGAGTAGGTTAATGTTCTGGCCATTATTAAACTCAAAATTTGGCAAGTAAATTAAAACGTGGAAGCGTATTGAAATGTTTTTTTTTTGCCACACTTTAGGTACATTTTTGTAACAACAAGCAACAGATTGCTTTAGTATTTAGTGTGTTAATTGTAGAATGTTTATAAAATTTTGAACATTAAATAACAATTGATCTCATTCTTCAATATGTCGATAGGTTTAGATATTGCTGATGGACACTCCTTAGATTCTTAGATGGTTCATTATCATAAAAAAGCAGTATAATTTACAAAGTTAAAAGATTATGAGCTCAGAATTTAATTTTTTGTGTGTTTTTACGTATGATTTATTTAATTGTTAATTTTATTACATTTGTGTTTATGATGGCACTGCATTGGCACAGGTTGCAATAAATTGAAGGATTTTTAAAGTGAACTCTGTGTACTCAGATGGATACACATCGATATATTAAACTTTTTTAACATAAGTGACTTATCTTTTAAGCGAGTGACTCATGTTGAGAAAGTTGAAGGAATCATTCCGTATAAAACATTGAAGCCCAATTCACAATGCGGCACTGGTGTTGAAATACAAGTTAAATCCCCAAAAACTAGGCAATAACACCGTCAATTATGCTGTGATTTTGCCTAGTTCTAGGGATAACGTGGTTCAATTCCGGGGTTAATCCCAGGTTTAGCTTTTATGCAATTGGGCCTTGGTGTTTAGCATACAAAACTATAAATACAGGCAAAATCCCAGCACAATTGACGCCAATATTGCCTAGTTTTGGGATTAGCATGTATGTTAGCATTACTTCTGCTTAGTGCAATCGGATCTTAAAAGTGTGTTTAAAATCCTTCAATATGTGCAGTGCTTTAAAAAAGTCTTATTCAGAATCACAGCAGACTAGCTTAAGCGTATGTAGCTTACATACCTATTTCTTCTTCTAAAGTTGGGACCATGTTGTGGAAACTTTACTTGGGTTTTATTGAGTTAGTTTGATTTTTATTTAGTTTTCTAAAACTTGAAGGTTTGCTTTAGTCTAAGTTGGCGCTGTGTTCAATTTAATTTTTGATTGTATTTTCTTTAATTTGGATTTCATAGATAAATTAGGTAAGGAGAAATGTAATTGATAGAACTTAATAACAAACGCAATCAATTAAGTAGCATTTTTGTATTTATTAAGTTGCTTTGAATAACATTTTGTACTTTTTCTGTCACGAGCGTGAAATAAATGTTTCAATATGGTGATCAATAAACGTTGCAGATACTGATTACAGTATTATTAATAGTACAAACAGTTCATCATTGTTTTTGTTTTATGTAACATCAAACTCGAACAGAAAAAAAAGAAGTTTTGTGCAAAATTTTTTTAGTAATGAGTTTAAAAACATAATTTTAATTTTATTATTTAAAAGTACGTATACTCTGATGAGTTAAACAAATTATTTTTATTGCATGTATCTTGATAATCAGAAATATATATGTAATGTATCATGATAACATTATTTAGTCAGTATTTTATCAGTTGGTTGTTTATCTTGTGATTTAAAAAAATTATATAGTACAAAAGTTGTTTTCAAAGCGCATCCGTATTTAGTTTAATTATTTAACGTAAGTTACTTTAATTTTATTTCTGTAGTCATGCTCATTGAATAATAAATACATCTTACGTATTAAAATTTATTTAGTATTATTTTGGATTTAGTTGAAATATAAGCTATTATAAAGAATTTTGGATTATTTACAGGACCAGAATACAAACTAGGCAATTGTCTAGGGCCCCTAAACTGGTTGCATAATATTTTCTTAGGGACTCATTGAAAGTTGAAGCACCTTTCTTTCTGTCATCGCCATTTTAAGTTAACTTTTTTCGCAGTGGCGGATTACCGCACAGGCGCATGAGGCACGCGCCTGGGGCCTCAGCAAAGCGGGGGCCTCACAATAGTTGGGTGCCTCATCCTCAAAAATCAAAATAATTTTTTTATTGTCTGTTAATATGAGAATTATAAAATAATAATTGTAGGCAAATTGCAACATCTTCTAAAACCTATTTTCATAGTAATAGTCATTGATGCCAATTTAAAAAAAAACATGGTAAATTAAACAAAAAAGATAGAAAATTTGGGTCCAAATCGCCAAAACTTGCAACCCTGCTTGCATCTGATTACAGTGCACTGCCAGCCCATGTACTGTACAGGGTGGTCCAAATTTGATGGGATTACATGGGTATCTTGCTTAATAATCAATATAGAGAAACGGTTAAATTACTAAAAATGTGCAGTTTTTTGAGACAAATTCAGAACAGTTCTCAAATATATTCTATCATATCCGATTTTTCTTGTTTTTCTTTTTTGTTTTCACCGCCTACTTTTGGTTTCTCATCTTTAAAAAAATTAAAAAACCTTTGAATTTGCGTATTATTGAAAATAAATACATCAACCCTTACGTATTTGGAAAAGAAAATAAGGAATTTAAATAGGTCGTAGTCAACTTTAGCTTCCATTTAAAAAAAGGTGAGTTTGTGTCATAACTTTTTAATGGCGAGCGTAAAATAATTTTTTTAGTACCATCAAAATCTGCATAAAAATATCTTAAAATAATCCTTATACACTTTTTTGATATTGTAAACAGTAAGGGAGATATGGCACATTAAAAATATAACAAAAAAAAACGGTTTTTCTTTAATAACTCAAAAACCGGAAATTATACAATATTTTTGAAAACGGTTTTGAGTTTGTCCTAAAAGGCTGCACATTTTTGGTAATTTAACTGTTTCTCTATCTTGACTATTAAACGAGACCCATGTAATTTCATCGAATTTGGACCATCCTGTACTGTATGATGCAGAATTTTACTGCGATTTTTTTTACCTGAGATGTGATTTTAAAAAAAATGGGAATGTGATTTTTTTTCTGGTACCTGATAATATTTTTTTATTTCTTATTTTTTGTATTTATGTGTTTTTTGATTCCAAAAATAAAAAACAATATGATTTTCTGCATTGTTCATTTTAGTGAACTATCCCATTCTTAGTAGGGTTAATAGGGGGCCTCCAGATTAGGTTGCGCCCGGGGCCCCACAAAATCAAGATCCACCACTGTTTTTTCGTCACGTCCTGTTACCCGAGGTCTAAATTGAGTGTTTTTCTAGGACCTCAAATTCCTTTTCATAAGTTACTTATTTTCAAAACGTAAATGTTGTCAGGGTTGCAGAGTATAACATAATTGTGAGTTTGTCAAATTGTACTAAGAAACCAGTCACCAAAAATGTAGTTAAAAAAAAAATTATTGAAAATAAATTGTCTTACTTTCTACATTTAATTTAATTTTATGAATTTTAACAGAATGCTGTCTTTAACAAGGCATTTATTTAGAGGAGGGTTTTTGTATGCATAACAAGATAATACAGAATTATTAATATGACGAATAAAGGCTTAAAAGTTGTTAAAATGTAGCTCCGATTCAAACGCATTTTGTGCATGATAAGGTTAGGACGACGAATTACTAGTCGTTAAAGTTTTTGTAGCATTCCAATACATAAAACACGTATAGAGAGCACACCACACCAAAAAAAGGGTAAACAGATTAATTTTACCAGGTCGATTTTTGGATTTATTTGTGTGGCTCTGTCCAAAGAAGTTGTTGGAACTGTATCAAAGTGCAAAAGTGTTTTCAATCGATGTTATTTTTTCAACTGAAAAAGGTAGGTGAACAAATAGGATTTTTTTTTTGTAAGAAGTTGGCATGAAACACCTTTTGTTTGTTAAATTTGTTATGAACCCGAGTTTTGCACATTTTAATTACATTTTCAAAAACACTTCTGCAATAATTTTGAATTTTTGACCATATTAAAAACAAAAATACGCAAGGAAACTTAATTTTATTTGCGACGTAATTTTAAACAAAGGCAATGTAAAAAAGCGTCTATTATTTTCTGGCCTACACAAAAAAAAATTAAAATATAGCTGGTCAGGTCGTCCTTAAAATATTTCTGTTCCATACGTGTTATTTAGGTTTTATATTACATTAAAACAACTGCAAGGCCACTTGAACGTGAAAAAAAACAACGCTCTTCGTTTTCAAAAACTTTTGTTTTGTGCACATCCGTTTTTCCTGTTTTTCTCTTTGATTGTCCAGCCTGAGCGTCGACTATTGCCCAGTAATATGGCCACATCGGGTGTTTTTAAGTTAAATTTTTCTACCCTACAAATTTGTTTCTAAACTTTCATTTTGCTACGTGAAAGAATATGGAGATGTTGGACTTGTGGTCAGATAATATTTCCCTGGAACGCTAAAACAATTCGTATTTTTATATTGCTTAAATACATAAGCCGTTTATTTTAAATGTGGCATAATTTACTTTTTGCGAATTATGAGTTGAAACTGTTGACGATTACAAAAATGTATGGTTTTTTTTATCTTTAAACATTTTACTTGCAATTTCTCTCAAAATCATTACTATTTTCGTCAATAGAAATTTCGGCAAACCTGGTAACTGCGGCCCCAAATTATTAAATTTAAAACTCGGTATATAATATCTGTTTAATGATGGAAATGTATACAGGGTGTCACACAAAAAACGCCGCAAGCTGTAACTCCGTTGTTTGTGGTCCGATTTTAGTGAACAAAAAACTAAATGAAATGGCTCCTCAAATACTATAAACTTCAAGTTGAACGTAAATGTCAAACGATAGTCAACTTGTTTTTTTCAAATGGCACCATCTATTTTTTTAAATTAAATCTGGTAGAATTTTTTTTTTGAATTCTATGATGTAATCATAAGTTAATTTTAGTGCAAAACTAATAAGAAATAAAAAATAAAAGGGTAACTAAATTAGGTTAGGTTTCACAAAATTTTCAAGCGTGCCGTGGAAAACAAAAAAAAATCCTAATCAACAAATGTCATTTAAACGTCAGTGTGGTATTTAAATGACATTTGTTGAATAAGATTTTTTTGTTTTCCACGGCACACTTGAAAATTTTGTGAAACCTAACCTAATTTAGTTAAAATTTTATTTTTTATTTCTTATTAGTTTTGCACTAAAATTAACTTATGATTACATCATTGAATTCAGAAAAATAATGTCTACCAGATTTAGTAAAAAAAATAGATGGTGCCATTTGAAAAAAAAAATTGACTATCGTTTGACATCTACGTTCAACTTGAAAAAAATTGAAATCCGATTCAGTTAATAGTATTTCCTCAAAAGGAGCCATTTAATTTAGTATTTTGTTCACCAAAATCGGACCACAAACAACGGAGTTACAGCTTGCGGCGTTTTTTGTGTGACACCCTGTATAAAGCTAAATAATTCCTTAAATAAGTCATTTCAAATTATAAAACCTATATAAATTGGTCAGGTCTGGTACTTTTGGTTTGCCTACCAGTCGCTATTGTATTCTATTGTACCTTAATTTTTGTAACATTTAAAAAAAAAAGCTTAACCAACCTTCAATCTGACCATCTTTTACTGATTAAATGAATGACGGTCATGTTAAAGGTCGTTTTTTTTTCCAAGAAAACAGACAGTATTTGTGATCTAGTGTAATGAGTTTTATAATTTAATAATTTGGGACCGGCGTTACCAGGTATGCCGAAATTTCATTCTTAAACAGAGGAGCAACATTTTATAGTACATTTATTTTGAAAATGGCATAATGATGGATTTGCTAAATACCGTCGATTTAGCACAGTTATTTAAAAAATGTAAAACGAAGTAAAATGTACAAAGACTTCGGCATTTCCATCAATGACAATTAATTATTATGAATAAACTTTTACACGAAATATGTTATACAAATTACTTATACCTACTTATATTTCAAAATGTATTGATAAATTTATTAATTAGTAATTACGTATGTATTTCATGAATATTAATGATTATGAAAAAATATCTGAATTAACTTATTTAATGAAATGCATTGTATAAATTACTTATATAATTTACTCAACAGTTTTTTCAAATTACTGTCCTATCAAACATCACTTAAGTAAAACATATCGGACAAAATCAACATAATATGTCCGTAGTTTTTATAAACTATTAATTTTGAAAGTGGCTTAACGCTTTAGTCACACTCGGTAACAAATAAATGGCGATTCGTTAACGTCTGTGCGAAATTGTGCCTATTGAGAATAATATAAGTAACCGATGGGGGTGGGCGATAAGTATATCGTTATAATTTCGATACCGACATACCGATATTCGATATTTTCTCAATATTTCTTGGCATCGACAACAAAAATGAGGGCAAAACCCCCTTTTTTTAAAGTCACCAACCTCTTTTCAGTTTTTTAGTAACTCTAAAGGGCTCTCCGGCCCTTTATGAAAATATCGATATCGATATTCGATATCGCCTACCTCTAGTAAATAACATAAAATTTACTTATGCCGCTTTTAAGATAAACGGCTCACATATAGTTTGCAAACTTACGCAGCTGCTAAGGAATAACCCATATGAACCGCAGATTGTTGATAAGGGTCGCATGTTCCTGAAGAATATTCTCTCCAGTTGTTGCACCTGATTGCTAAAAATGCTTGTTCGTTGATAACAGATTCGGCATAGAATTGAAAAGCGCGCCAGTGACTACAAAATACTGAAATGTAAACATGAAATTTTAGCATTATTAAAGTATTTATAAACAAAAGTATTTCAATAAAATGGTGATAAGAGAACAGAAGTTTAAGCGTTATACTAGTAAAATAGAGTGCCATTTACTCTTGCGAATATTTCAAAAATCGCTAAAATCTAGTGTCCTGTGACTTTTTATTGAACTTTTTTCATCTTAATATTTGTTACAGACTTTTTCAATGACGCTGTATATTCCTTAAGAATATGTTTATTAATTTTAGCAACTATGGACCTTTTCTCCCAAAACTTTTTTATGATAAAAAATTACAAGCCTCATATACAGGGATGCGCAAAAGTATGGAAACAGACAAATATCTAGAACACTATTGCAGATAGAACAATGAAATTTTGTATTTAAGCGTTATGGTATTTTTCGGATTCGATGAAAACATTAAGGTTGCAATACGACTTCCGGTTCGACCGGAAACGGACTCAAACTTTGAAATTTTAAATAGAACACCCTGTATATTTTGACATTTTTGGATTCCTCTTAATGTTTACTTTAAAAAATGTATCAGGTTATGTTGGTCTAAAGTCAACCGTTTTCGTAAAATTTACATTTTTGTGAAAGTTTTGAGCGATACAGCACTTTTAATTTTTGTCAACATTTAAGTTATTTAAAAAGGCAGTAGAATTTCGTTTGAAAATTAGATTGACAATAGATTATTTAACACTTTGCACTAGCTACATTTTAAAAATATTATACAGGGTGTTTTTTTTACGTTAGAACAAACACGTGAAACTTTAAACATTGATAACTCATTTTTCTTAAATACAACACTCTGTATATTTTTACACAGTCTTTCAAAAACATTAACCATGTTTTATACCTTAAACTGATATTTTACGAGATATCGCGATTTTATTGTTAAATTACTAGGGCAACATAATATTTTCGAGTAGGCTATGAAGGTAGACAGCGGTATTTTTAAGACAATTCAAAGATTAAAACAAGGAAGTTATAATATTACCTTTTTCTCACTTATTTTCGACATTTCTAAAAGTGTAGATGTAATTTTACCATTTTTACGTTTAAATCGAGGTTTCTTAAAATTATGCATTTACCTATTCATTGGACTAGTGTGATTTGTGATGGGACAATTACTAAATCCTATAAACTAATTTTTTGTGTTTCTACAGTATTATTTTCGGTTGAACCGGAAACGGTTTCAAACCTAACCATGTTTTTAAGATTTAAAGATAAGATTGGCCAGTGACTTTTGTTTAATCAGAGTTCTTTTTGGGTACTCAATACATTATTAATCGGTTTTTAGGACTTTGCAAACGATCAAAATCAATTATATGAAAAATATTGTAGTCCTGATAAGAAATCTAGATATAAACGTAAGATTGGTAAAATTACATCTACATTACAAAAAATTTCGAAAATTCGAAAGGAAAAGATAATATTACAATTTTCTTGTGTTTATCTTTCAATTGTTTCAAAATTACCGCTGTCAACCTTCATGGCCTACTCGAAAATATTACGTTGCCGGAATAATTTACAATAAAATCGCGATAACTCGAAAAATATTAGTTTTAGGTATAAAACATGGTTAATGTTTTTGAAAGACAATCAAATTTTCTACAAGACTATGTAAAAACAAATAGTGTGTTGTATTTAAGAAAATCGAGTTATCGATGTTTAAAGTTTCACAAGTTTGACCTAGTGTAAAAAACACCTGTATAATATTTTAAAAATGTAGCTAGCGCAAAGTGTTAAATAATCTATTGTCAATCTAATTTTCAAACGAAATTCTACTGCCTTTTTAAATAACTTAAATGTTGAAAAAAATTGAGAGTGCTGTATCGCTCAAAATTTTCATAAAAATGTAAATTTTTCGAAAACGGTTAACTTTAGACCCAAATAACCTGATACATTTTTTAAAGTAAATATTAAGAGGAATCCAAAAATGTCAAAATATATAGGGTGTTCTATTTAAGATTTCAAAGTTTGAGTCCATTTCCGGTTGAACCGGAAGTCGTATTGTAACCTTAATATTTTCATCGAATCCGAAAAATATCATAACCCTCAGATACAAAATTTCATTGTTATATCTGCAATAGTGTTCCAGATATTTGTCTGTTTCCATACTTTTGCGCATCCCTGTACGTATTAGGTACATGTTTTAAATCCATTGAACAGCTCTAAAAAATGTCCCTTAAAAAACGTATATAAAATTTTGCTGTACATAATTTAACCAAGGGAGCTAATATTCGAACAGCTCAAAATTAACATGGGATAACTTAAATGCCGATGAAGCACCCGGTAGGTACGTACAATTTAAGCTCTATTTTAAGATCCCAATCCTACTAAATTAATAACATCGGCAATGTTTAAAGCGCTTTATGTTTTTATTTTGTTTTCTATAACTTACTTTTTTCAATAAATCCACCCGGATTTCGTTTTTGAACTTCTGTTTTCGTGCAGCCAGGTTGTTCCCGAAAACCATTGTTTGGCCAAAAATCCACGTGACCAATAGGTGTTGGATAACCAAATACAGAGCCATCGCTATGAATAACATCAACAAATTCAGCATCACTTTTGTCGAGCTTCATATTGTTGGGTAGTTTCCTAAATAGGGGTCCCGCGGGATCCAATCCTAAAAACATGAAAATAAATTTACAGAGAAACTTAAATAAACGCTTAATTATTCGTACTTGGAGATGTTTATTTTTGTACTAGAAGTTTTGTTAAAGAAAATACGAATGAATGCGCCGATAGTAAGTAAATTTGCAAAGGATAATTGAGAAATAACATAGATTAGGGAACGAAAGAGTGGTAATACTAACTAAGTAGTGTGTTGGTTTCTACATGTGTTTGAGGTAATGAGGTATGCATGTTGGAGTTCTAGTGTATGTGATGTGGTAATTACTGTCCAAAATAATTTACCTGTAATGCGCGGTATTCTTCCACTTTTTACGTTTGAGCCGATAATTCCAGCAATTTGGGCTCCTATGCTAAAACCAACCACATGCAAACTCGACAACACCAATCCTTTTAAAACCAAATAATCAATAAATTGGGCAGTGTATTTCCCTATAATTTGGGCATTTTTTACTCCCGTGGCGTACCATATGCCGGCTTCTAGTCGCGGAGCATTCAACATAATTATATTGTGTTCTTTTCTCTGCAGATACGCTGTGAAAAAAAAGCACACTATTTTGTAACATTTGTGATGAGATTTAATTAATTATTGCACACATTTCTTTGATTTATGGTCCATTATATATTATTTGCTATGCATAAAAGTGTGGAAAATTAATTAATAATTACCTGTTCTTACTAAATTAGCGGTAGGGCCTGTAGCCGATTCAAAAAACGAATGACAGTACATGACAGTCGGTTCAGAAAAGTTGAAATGGGAGTTTGCTAATGCTACATCATCCCCAAGATTAATATTATCAGCTACTAATGGATTATTTCTGGAAAGTAATTAAAAATCGAACAGATTTAAATGTATTCATGATACACAAACACGTTGTTCCTTTTTTTTTCGTGAGAAATTCCAATACTCTCGTCCATTTTTTATTTGAACCGTTTATTAATAAAAGTGGTGTAAAAACTATGTTTCTTTGTAATTAACGGTTTGCAATTTAGTTCATTAAAAAATACTGATAAAGTCCAAGTTTGTCCACATTTCTATGAATTTAAATATAAGTTATTTTCTTAGAAGCACTAAACAATTTTTTTTCTGGGCTATAAATGAATTTACACCGTTTATTTTCAGGGTGACATGAGTCATAAGTCACTTTTATGTTATTTTGAGATATTAAATGTGTTGATTTTTAATGTGCAAAACAATGTTTATACTAACTATAAAGAAATGTCATTTATTATTATTCCCGTTACCTATTTTTTTCTCAGCATACATAATTTCGCACAGGCGTTAACGAATCACAATTTTTCATTGCTGAATAGGGACTTAAGCCACTTTAAAAATTAATGGTTTATAAAAACTATGGACTTGTATTGATTTTGTTCTATGTGTTTTACTAAAGTGATGTTTGACAAGACAGTAATTTAAGAAAATTGACGAGTAAACTTAATAATATAAGTAATTTATGTAATGTATTTCATTATAACTATATTAAAGTATTTTTTCATTATCATTAATATTCATAAAATAAATACATGTTATAAGTTAGTAAGTTCATCAGTACATTTCGAAATGTAGGTATGTAAGTGTAAGTAATTTATGTAACGCACGTATTTCATATTAAAGTTTATTCATTGAATCATTGTCATTAATAAGAGTGATGAACTCTTCGGACATTTCACATGTTTTAAATTTTTAAAATAACTGTTAAATTGGGAGTATACAGGGTGCACCACGACCCTGAGATTCTTCGATAGCTTCTTTATTAATGAAAATATCAAAAAATATTAAATACATATATTGTGCGAACCTATTTTCTACATAATCTAAAATTATTTTCAAATATACTGGGTGTTTCGTTTGAGCGGCACATATAAAAATGTAATTTTTTTAAATAGAACACCCTGTATATTTTTACATTTTTGGATTTATCTTAAAATTTACTTTAAAAAATGTATAAGGTTATATGGGTCTTAAGTCAACCGTTTTCGTAAAATTTACATTTTTAAGAAATTTTTGAACGATACCGCACTTTCAATTTTTTTTAACATTAAAGTTGCTTTTGATGGTATAACCCCCGAAATGTTATAAAGGGGGCTAGAGCCTTTCAGACAACGTCTACGGCTGTGCGTACAACAAGGACATAATCTTGAACAATTTATACGATAAATTTCGGAAAAATGGGGTACATATTTAGCCTAAAATTAAAGTTGCAGCTCTTTTTATTCTTTTGTTTAAAAATTCCTTGAAAAATTTCGACTTACCTCCATGGCCGACTTTAAAATATTTCAATTGCCTTAGTAATAATAATAAAAATCGAGATAGCTCGAAAAATATTAACTTTAGGTATAGGACATGCTTAATAATTTCGAAAGACAATTAAATTCTCTACAAGAAAATGTAAAAATATACAGGGTGTTGTATTTAAGAAAAATGACTTATCGATGTTTAAAGTTTACCGCATTAGACTAGGCGTAAAAAACAACCTGTATAATATTTTTAAAATGTAGCTAGCGCAAAGTGTTAATTAATCTATTGTCAATCTAATTTTTAAACGAAATTTTACCGCTTTTTTAAATAACTTTAATGTTAAAAAAAATTGAAAGTGCGGTATCGTTCAAAAATTTCATAAAAATGTAAATTTTACGAAAACGGTTGACTTAAGACCCATATAACCTTATACATTTTTTAAAGTAAATTTTAAGAGGAATCCAAAAATGTAAAAATATACAGGGTGTTCTATTTAAAAAAATTACATTTTTATATGTGCCGCTCAAACGAAACATCCTGTATATTTGAAAATAATTTTAGGTTATGTAGAAAATAGGTTCGCACAATATTTGTATTAAATATTTTTTGATATTTTTATTAATAAAGGAGCTATCGAAGAATCTCAGGGTCGTGGTGCACCCTGTATATGGAAGCAAATTAATCACTATGCCATTTTCAAAATATGTACATGTATTTGCACTTCTGTTTAACAATGAAATTTCTATTGACAAAACTACGTAGTAATGATTTTGAAAGAAATTGAAAATAAAATATTAAAAAACAGCTTTAACTCATTTTTCGTAAAAAGTGACTTATGTTACTTTGAAAATAAACAGCCCAATTATTGAATTACAATAATCGTTAAATTTTAAATATTTTTATTTTAATTTCACTTAATTACGGTACGTTTTAGTCCGGTTTTGTTTAAAAATAAGAACAAGAAACAAAACACTATTGTTTGATCTTATTAATTTAGACAACTTGTTAACATACGTTTAGGGAAATGAACTCGAACCGTTTTTATTTATAAATGATTATTCAGTGTCATTTACTAACAAAGTTTCAGTCGATAACAGGGATATTTATAATAAATTGCTAATTGGGTACAAATAAAAATTTCACACAAAATTATTTTTAAATTATTGGTCTCCTCAATTTTTTCCAATAATAGACTTACACCACTTTCATAATAAACGATTAGTTTAATTTTAGAAAATTCTCCATAAATGAATAAAATAACGTACCTGGTAAATAATTGATAGGAAATGTCTCTTATTTTATCTATTTGTGGACACTTCGTTTTGTCAACAGGAAGTAACTGAAAATAAGTATCTTGAATTGATACACCCGGCGGGCCTAAAAATAATTGTATTTACTATTATTGTGTAAACAGTGAAACTTAACTTCTGTAATACACGCAACAAAAGTTTTAAATTATCGTTAATTGCATACCTCAGATTTTTAATAATTTTTTAAATTGTAATTTTGAAATGTTCTTTGTGATTATTTAGACTGTTAAGCAAAGTTTTGCGATAGAGGTAATTCCAATTCGGTTACATTTTAAAGAAGTATTTTTTAATGTTTAAATAGAAACAATCAAGAGGAATTCCTTCAAAACAGTCTGTAATTTTTTTAAATTGGTAAATAATTTCGTAATTGCCTGTAAAATAGTTTAAAAATTTCGTAAGGTCATGTTTTAAATTACACAGAAACAATTCACTTTCAAAATCAACATAAATCACATGGTGGAACAAACAAGTAGAGCATTTTCAAATTTTAGAGCCACGAATGAACTTTTTCAAGGACATACAAGCGGTACAAAAATATTTATTGGGTAACAGAATAATTTACAATAATGTAACTGTGCATATATCAGAAATGAAAAAGAGAGTTCATTCGTGATCTTAATAAGATTGTCAGGTCTGTCTGATACTAATTATAATAGTAAATTACGAAATAAGGAAATATTAAAATGCAAAAAGAAAGTGTATTTGTATGTCACACAATCATTGGAGAAGGTGCCGTTTATTTTTATTTTTAAAATGACCCCTATTACATTACAAAGTCTTAATTGATCTTTATGAATGATAGGCAATCCGTTCATTTATAAAAAATTAATGAAACCTATTCATGCTTTTTATTTATGATATAATTAGCGTTACTCAATTGCAGTTGCAGTTATACAATACATACCTAATACTTGTAGCCACATAGAATTAATTAATTAATTAGATTATCCTGGTAAACTGCGCATAACGAGAAAATTAATGTAAGCCGTTACAGCTGCATAATTTCTTTCATTCATGGGTTGTTTTATTGTATCATTAATACCTGTGTATCATAGAGAGAGGTCACTTAACCGTAAAAGTGCAGCATTTAAGACTACAATCATAGACTACACTAAGCAGGACCAGTTGTTTTTTTTTTTTTTAAGTAGCAGAAATAAGATGTACCTTTGGAAACAAATTAAAAAAACAGTGAAGCTGGGCTCTAACGATTCAGTTGTACTGTAACGTTACAAAAAAAATTGTAGTTACATCTTTTTTTATTATACAGGTTAGTCCACATAGAAGGGCCACTATTGAGCTACAAAGAAGTTTAAATTAGACAAATTGTTTCTCTTTCTAAGACCTATTCAGCGATGCTTTATTGTTTTAAAAAAGTTCCATGGTACGCTAGATAATAAACAAAAAAGAAATTGGTAATTTTTTAATCGTTTATAACTCGGGTATACTTGATGAAATAAAAATATTTTTGGGGAAAAAGTTATAGGTTTTGTTACGCACTGTAAAATGAAAACATTCACATGTTTTAATATTGTTTAAATGCATGGCACTCTATAGCTTCGTAGGGACAATTTGATGAATTTTATTTGTTTTGAGCCTAAATATCGAAATAAATACATTAAACCTTATATTATTGAAAAGAGAGAAAAATAAGCTTTTTCATGAGGTCATAGCCAACTATGGTTACTACTTAAAAAATGCAAGTTTGTATTTTATCTAAAAGGAAGGGGTAACTCTATATGTTGTCGCTAGAATCTGATCAAGGCTGTTTATTGCATCAAGAACATCAAAACTAAATTATTTGCAGAGTTATACGTGCTACTGGCCATTTCCTTAAGGAAAATAGGGGGAAAAAAGTTGAATAATAAAGGTAATTTTTGCGATCGCGTTGGCTTTGAAACCGTCAAAGATAAAACCGAAATTTTTCTGTTTATCAATTCGCGCATTCTCAAGTAAAATGCTGCAAAGTTTTTGAAAAAATTTTAAACGGTTTCGGAGAAAAACGCGACAAACGAGGCCCTTGTAAAAACGGTTTTCCCTATGTTAAAAGTCTGTGCAAGTCATAGATTTAGTTATAATCTTATAACAGATACTGATATACCTACCACAACTTCTTAAATCATAGCGCTTTTGCAGGGGTTTCGTTTTTGACGTTTTTCTCTGGAACCGTTTAAGATTTTTTCAAAAAGTTGTACCATTTTACTTGCAAAGGATGCGTGAATTGATATATAGAAGAATTTATGAATTTGTTTTAAATGCGATGAAATCGACTATTACAAAATGTTGAGTATCTTTGTCGGAGCCCGCACAAATATACAAGTTTTTTGTTTAACTTCTGTTGTTAAATTTGCGAAGCTTCTTTATCAGATCTGTCGGGGTTATTTTTAAGATCTAACGAGATAAACAAAGTAAATGATGTCTGTGATATTTTGTAAACTATTTAATTGTTTGTTAGTTTTATTTGCAATTATGATGACAAAAATACATTTGTACCCCGAATATAAGGCTAAACATTGTTCCAAATTTCGAATGACGAATTACATAGAATTTCGAATTGTTGCAACACACTTGAATGCATGTTATTTGTTGATCTTTTAAGTGCAATGTCGAATTATGATATATACTACAAGTTGTAACAAGATTTTAATGTTTTATTCTTGAGGCTTTCGCGGCCGTTATCCATAATACAATCTTGGTTTCCGGGTTTGGAACCGCGTCTTCTATATTTAGAAGTAGTTGACGTTTCGACCATTGTGTCTTGGTCTTTTTCAAAAAGACTAATTTGTGAGGGATGTTGCAGGGTTTATATATCCAGCTTGTGGAGGCGTGGCGTTTCGCTTGATGGATTTGTTCTGCCTCAGTGATTTTGTGATGACTGGTTTCCAGATGTTTGGGAGTTGTATGCCTGTGTCTCTGTTGTAGTTGTTTGGGTTCTTGATGATTTCCAATGATTCTCGATATAATCTTGGCCAGAAATGGTTTGCGCGGGCCAGTAGTTTTGTTTCTCTGAAGAGGATGTTGTGTCCTGTACCCTGGGCGTGTTCTGCTACCGCTGATTTATCGACTTGTTTTCTTGTTGATTATATCGAGAATCATTGGAAATCATCAAGAACCCAAACAACTACAACACAGGCATACAACTCCCAAACATCTGGAAACCAGTCATCACAAAATCACTGAGGCAGAACAAATCCATCAAGCGGAACGCCACGCCTCCACAAGCTGGATATATAAACCCTGCAACATCCCTCACAAATTAGTCGTTTTGAAAAAGACCAAGACACAATGGTCGAAACGTCAACTACTTCTAAATATAGAAGACGCGGTTCCAAACCCGGAAACCAAGATTGTATTAAAGATTTTAATGTACAATAATTGTACGGTTCGATTCACCTCTGTGACTGCAATTTTAAATTTTCGTCTTATTTGGCTTGAAAATTATTTCAAGACGCTATAACAAAGTTAGATACGATCTATACATTCATTATGAAATCGTTGTTTTACTCAATAAGGCCAATATTAAAAATAAATTAAACATCATTTAATTCACTTAGGAAGTTTATGATTATGAATGTTCTTATGTATTTTAACTTAAACATTTCATTTAGGTTAATACATGATTGAATAGCCACTAATATGGGCGTTAAAGTTATTACATTAATTTAGTTATAAAGTCGTGTTTAGAACATAAAAAATGTAAGAATCGTTACGTGTTTTGTTTCCGGATCCCAATGTTTTTTTGTCGAAGTGAAAGTAGTAATTAAAACAACATAAAATGTAACAGATATACGTACACATATTTATTATTATTATGTTAGATTTCATTACGAATCATTAAAGTCTTAAAGCAAGTGAATGTTCAATAAAAAATAAAACATTTATAGCCAATTGGCCTACAGATCCAAACAAGATACCGGATACCGGACCTAATTGATTTCTTCATTGTCAAAAATATATCTTCAAACTTCTTCACCAATTCTATTAACCATTAGCCAAAATATTATAAATTGTAAAGAAAGAAAACAATCCGATATTAGTAAACAAACTGACAGATTGAGACAGCTTCAAACTATGTCTTGAAGAGAAAATCAATCTATCGGTATTCGGTACCATTAAGAAACGATCAACAACTTGAAGAAGAAGTAGAAATCTTCAATAATAACATACAGCAGGCTGCGTGGAAAAATACTCCTAAGATTAAACGCAGAATCTCGGGTAATAACTACCCAAAAGAAATTAGAGAGTTGATCTCTGAAAACAGAAAACTAAGAAGAAAAGGGCAGCAATCTAGATCCCCTCAAGTTAAAACAAAATTGAATAACTGCAGTCAACAACTTAAACGGGAAATTAAACAAATCAAAAATGATTCCATAAATGCTTATCTAAAAGAATTAACAAATGATAGTAGCACTGACTATTCTCTATGGAAAGCGACCAAACAACTAAAAAGACCAATCGTGCAGATCCCGCCAATAAGACAACCGGATGGAAAATGGGCCCCAAATAGTGAACAAAAAGCCAAAACATTCGCAGATCATTTAGAAAAAACATTCCAACCACATGGAGGAAACGAAGAAGCTCCTGACTGGGAAGAAATCCTACAAGAAAACAATAAAATCAGACGTACAACACCTAATGAAGTAATTACTGAAATTAAAGAAAATATTAACCCAAAAAAGCCCCTGGGTTTGATTTAATTTCTGGTGAAGTGCTTAGACATCTCCCAAGGAAAGCCATAGTAAAACTGACCACCCTAATAAATGCTGCCTTTAGGCTCAAGTATGTGCCTAGGCTGTGGAAAGTTGCAGAGGTGATTATGATCCCTAAATTAGGGAAACCTCCTCATGAAGTTTCATCTTACAGGCCAATCTCATTATTGCCTGTTATATCGAAACTGTTCGAAAAGCTGTTGCTCAAAAGAATGAAGCCAATAGTAGAAGAAAAAGAACTATTTCCTTCCCATCAATTTGGATTTAGAAATAAACATTCAACTATTGGCCAAGTACATAGAATTACGAATGTCATAGAAAAAGCCCTAGAAGAAAAGAAAGTTTGCTCTACTTTCTTTTCAGACGTAGCGCAGGCTTTCGGCAAAGTGTGGCATGATGGTTTAAATTATAAACTAAGATCGCTTCTCCCAAAACAATACTCCCAAATTCTTCAGTCGTACATCTCTGAGAGACACTTTAGGATAAAGCAAGAAGAATCTTATTCAGAACTTAAAGAAATTAAAGCAGGAGTTCCACAAGGAAGCGTACTAGGTCCGGTCCTATACCTACTGTATACTTGTGATATTCCAAAGCTAGAAAACAGTACTATAGCGACCTTTGCCGACGACACGGCTATTTTAGCAGTAGGAAGAAACAATACAGAATCATCCAAGAAATTACAAGCAGCTGCCAACCAGATCAACAACTGGACAAAAACATGGCGTATAAAGTTAAATGAAACAAAGTCAGTACATGTCAATTTCACCAACAAGAGAATTGAACATGTACCAATCAACTTAAACAACAAGCAAATACCATACTCCAACACAGCAAAATACTTAGGTATTACATTGGACGCTAAGCTACGCTGGAAGGCTCATGTCAAGAAAAAAAGGGAAGAAATAGGCATCAAATATAAAAAAATGTACTGGCTAATCGGGAGGAAATCATTGTTTTATAAAATAAGTTCAATATTAAAAAAAAGTCATTCAGTTCTGTTAGAAAATTATGAACAATCTTATGTATTCTAACTAACATTTCATTTAGGTAAATACATGATTGAATAGCCACTAATGCGTTAAAGTTATAACATTAATTTAGTAAAAAAAGTATTTAGAACTTAAAAAATTGTAAGAATCGTTACGTGCTTTGTTTCCGGATCCTAATGTTTTGTTTTGAAGTGAAAGTAGTAATTAAAATAACATAAAATGAAACAGATAAACGTACACATTTTCATTATTATTATGTTAGATTTCATTACGTCTTGAAGCAAGTGAAAGTTCAATAAACTGAGTAATTATGATGTTATTGAGTAAAATCCATGCACGATTTGTCTGCCAATCAAAACATAAGTATTTTGATAACACTCTAATAAGTTAAATTAAACTTACTTTAACTGTTTTAATTATGTTTTACTCTCGTCAGTGTGGCTAGCGATTACTTATGGTCCTCATGTGTTAACTGTAAAATTATGGTCACTATAAAATTCAAAACTTTGTCAAAATAATTTAATGTGCTGATTTTATATGCACCTTATTTATAAACACAGTTTTTAACACCACTTTACTGTAAAAAAATGGAAAGGGCGTAATGTTTTTTAAATACTAATATACAGGCTGATTCAATATCAAGAGTAATATTAATATATTATTATTATTAGAGATAGAGCATAGATTTAAAATTGGCTATGTTGAGTGTTGCACAAAATTATTTTATTCTAGAAAATTTGTCGATGATTATTAAAGAATATTTCGTTGTATTTCAGATTTGACTTGTTAAAATACAATTTAAAACAATTTTTTGTATTCGGTTAGCTCCTTCTAAGATAATTTGTGAATAAACTTTTTTGTGTTTTGAAATTGAAGGGTTTGCTGCAAAAAGGGATTAGCTCCAATTTTGTAAATGTGTGGAAAAATAAAAAAAAAACGTTTTAACAGTTCAAATCTCAAGTTACAAGAAAATATTTTTTTAAACTTATTCTACATAAGTATTCCTATGAATAAGCCCTATTAGCATGAAAAAATATCTCTTCTGGAGTAATGGGCCATGTTTTGAATGTTGGAGCTACCTCCTTTTTGCACCAAAGTATGTGATCAACCACTTTGTAAGGTAGGGGTCGCAAACTCAAATGGTACTACGGGCCAGTAAATTAGATGAGTAACGCGGGCCGTATTGAATAAGTGGGACACCTTTTTTTTCTTTTTTTAGCTCACAGCCTCTCTCTTTTTACCTTTTTTAAAAAAAAGTATTAAAAAACGACGTCTTAGTTCAAAAAGTACAAAACTTTTGTCAAAATAACGTACTACTACTCGTGTAACAACAAAATCTGTTAACTATAACCTTTATGTCAACAAACCACCTCAGCCATTTGTCGCAATAAGGAGGCAGCTCCAGGAGCTGCATCTTTCTTGCCCCAAACGAACAAGATAGCCAAATCCATATGTGAAATAACTCTGAAATGAGCGCTAGGAGCTACCTCGTTCTTGCACCAATCGAAAGAGTACTTTTTTTTGCACAAGATGTCTAACTCAAAACGCACAAAATTTGGAGCTAACCCCTTTTTGCAGCAAACCCTTCAATTTTCATTGTGCTATTTTACATTACAAATTACATCTCTATTGTATTAAATGCCACTCTGCTAGATACATTAAAATAAAATTAATTTAACCTTCAACTTGACCACCCTTTCCTAATGATTTAAGAAAATACCCTTATAGATCTGTGTGCGTTGTCAATGACTAAAGCTAGATCCACACCAAGCGAGCGAGCAAGAGCGAACGATGTTTTCTGCGAATGCTCAGGCGATGTGGACGCCTTTGTTAGTGAGCGAATCAGCGAATGTATGATCGCTCGCGCTCGGACTTGTTCCGTACGGTTGCGGTCATTGAATAAAAAGATAAAGGAATGAGCGTTATAGCGATACTAAGTCGTCCAGGTTAGCCTCTCAATATGGCGGATGCATGTTTCCGCTTCTCAGTGGCGTATCTAACATTTTTAAATATGTATTGATTAATGTAAATATTTGCTTTGTTTTGAATTGAGCCTCTTATTTACTTATTTATTTCTTGTTTCGTGGTTGAGGGAATTAAAAAAACGACAGCATATTTCAATATTTGGATTGTTTATTATGAGAGTTAAAAAATATGCTGTACACAAATGCACGCCACTGATATGACATACCAATTTGACAGACCACATCAAATTTTCAATACATGATTACACTACAAAATATTAATGTCTACTTACCTATGAAACGTAATCTTTTAATCTTCAACATTTTTTGACCTAGTAAGACTACAAGATCTGCAGCTAACCATTTTAGCACACAAAACCCTAAATTTCTTGACTGTTTGACCTGTCAAAACCGGCCGCCATCGGAGGCCATTTATGTCGTAATTTCCGTCGCCGCCCAAACGCTGCAGTATAGTATTAAAAGCTCCTTCCTTTATCTTTTTATTCAATGGTTGCGGTACATCAAAGAAAGTTCATGCACTTGGTCGTTCAGTTTTGACGAGATTTTTGAATATTCAGATTATTGTGTTGGTGATTTGAGTGAGGGTGTTTAACACTGAGCTCGGTGGCTGGTTGGTAAGCAATCTAGCAAGTAAAATCGTGAGGTTGTGGGTTCGAATTCCGAGGCCGCCTGTCAACGTAGGGGTTTCAGGTGGTTTCCCCTACCTACTATATGCAAATGCTGTGACAGTACTTCCACCTACCCTTACCTACCTTACATACAACACAAAGATCAACAACGAATATGACAATGATCGTCCGGTTTGGCCAAAGCCGAACATTTTTTTCAAACCACCAGCGAATGCGACCGAATGCTCGCTCTTGCATATTCTCGCTCGCTCGCTCGGTATGGATCCAGCTTAAAAGTCGGTTTAATAATAAGGGACGCTACTACTATGACTTACTAAAGTAGGAATTTTATAACGATTAAATTAAAATTAATTAGGTACATAAAACAAATTTTTACAACGTTGGTATTCTTATCAACCAGTTTATTACTTTTTAATGAGCAAGTAAATTTTTTACCGAGCAAAGCAGAATTTTTACCGAACAAGTTCATGAGTTAACCTAGCAAAGTGTATTTTTATTGAGCATAATAAAATTTAAAATAATGTAAATTACTGAGAAAAATAGTAATTTTACTGAGGAAACTAATTTTAAGGTGATGTGTAAAAAAAAATTAACCGAGCACTTAATTTGTTGCATGGTTACAACATAATACATATAATCTAGTGAAACAATTTTGAAATCAGAAGAAAGTTAGAGTCAACTTTATAAAAATTTAAATATGACACCTTTAACAAATAAAAAAATTACTTACAATAAAAAAAAAAAAAAATCGACCTAGTAAAAACCGATGAAACTATTAAATGAAGAACAAAATTTGCCGTTAAGACGTAGCAGAATTAATAAATTTTTATAAATATGACAGTTATAGCCAAAAAACGAAATTCAATTTTTAGATTTTGTCAGTCTTCATAAAGGTTTATAAAATTTAGCGACTTTACCAAATGTTATCTCCAATAATAAGCGAGATCCTAGTGGTTGCATTCGAGTTTGATTCAGTTTGAATATGAATACTGCAACCTTTTGTTGCGATCTCTACTTTTGAGTTGTTTTTCCATCGGATTATGTTGGCAAATACAAAAGTAAAATAATAATCCAGATTTTATAATAAGTCTGTTTAATTTTAGTACTTAAGCAACTTTAACAAAGAATGTGTTGATAACAAATCATTTAAAAAAAGATTTTGATAGCATTTTTTTAAAACAATTCTTTTAAAACAAATTCTTAAACAATTTAGAAACTATAAAGTATTAACTTAGTTCACTAAATTATCCTAGAAACTTAAGTAATTTTAACTACTTACCTGGCAAAGAACTTAATAGGCATGAAAATAAAAAACTTGAAGCCATATTTTTCAATTAAAACACGTTTTCTGCTTCTCTCAGTACATAAGTAATGACACTAACACTACCTAAAATTTGGGTAAGTATTCTTTCAATCAAATGTTGGGGGAACAAAGTTTATGAGCGTCAACAAGTGCCGATTTGTGGAATGAGTTATGCGGTGCTTTAAAAGGAGAAATTTGATGTACCTACTCTTAACGTACTCGGTTGATTCCAGGTTACGTAATTACATAAAAGAAGAGTATGTACCTTTTAATGTTACACAGGTTACAAAATTAAACACGTTTCAATACAAAGTGTAATGAAAATAAGTGTCACAGGTGATGCCGAATCAACACTTTCCTTTTTTTTTAATATTTAGATTGTTATTAAGATAGTTGAGGCGACGGAGATGTATTATTTGATGTTAATAAATCATGTACAAAAAACAATGCTATTAAGTAACTGGTGACTTTGGCATTTTAATATTCTATAGGAACTAATTTTAGGGCCTCTGTGGCTTACCGGTGATGACAATATGAGGTGGAGTTTCATGTTTCGTTATTGTATTTGTTATGTAAAGTTAACTTTAAATTTTGTTTGTTTAAAATACTTTTAAATTTAAATTTAAAATAGTTAACGATGTTTAGGACGTCTATTTAGTAAGCAATTTGGAACAGCGATTTGTTTGAATTTGGTTTAAATAAATACAGAAAAGTTTCAATTAACCGAAATTCGTTTAACCGAGGTTTCGATTATCCGAGGTTAATTTTTTAATAGTTGTATACAGTGTTACATGGCTAATTTAGTTAGGTAATATAAGAGTAAAAGAGTTGGTTAAACAAGGAAGATTGGGCAGAATTAAATAAGAAATTAAAAGATCATAAAAAATCACCTAGTGTTGCTAACGTTATGAGCAAACCCCGTATAACTAAAAAATGACAACATTTTCAAAGTCAAATATGTTTTTGACTGTGACAGATAGAAAAACGTTGTAATTAGATCATTTTGGGCCAATTTTACGCTGTGTGTGATGAAGACAATAATATTTTTTAAGTTCACTGGTTACACATAATACAGACCAAATTTACATTTTCTTAATTGGCAACCATAGTTACCTGTAGACTTACCAAAAAGTCTTTTGATTTCAAAGATATGCAAGTTGTTGGATGTAATGTTAGTAGCTTTAGATAAAGATAAAAAAATTGTAAGTCTTTTAATAATCATGGAAACTCGAAAAATTTAAAATGAAGACTACTTTAAGATAAAATAATCGTTTTTCTTTTCGTAACCTTTACATAAAAAAACAGTGTAGCTTTCTACTTCTATCAAACACATACTAACACCATAGTATGTAATTTCTTCTTCATAAATTAAGCCATAACTTTAAATATTTTTGGCACAAACTTTTACGATTGAAATAAGGTTGGCTGTAGTTTAGTGAAAAAAAAAACAAACATATATTTATTCATAGTCTTCTACGATTTTTTTTTCAAGATTAACAGATCTATTTTTTATAAAAAAAATTACTTATACTACGTATATTAACCCATGTAATAATGAAATCAGAAAACTTTAAACTTTATTATAAGGCTAGTCGACAACGGTTACATTTAAAAAAGTATATAAGTTTGGTTTGTTTCTCGGTATCCCTTTAAAGCAGGGCATGAAACCGGTTTTTTAAACCGGTTTCAGAAACCGGTTAACCGTTATTTTTTTGTCAGAAAAAGTGATTTTTAACCGAAACCGTTATTTTGAAAGGCATAAAAAACGGTAACCTTTAACCAAAATAATAAAAAACCGGTTTTTTTAACATCTTTTTTTAATAAAAATTACGATGAAAAATACAAAATCTGTATTATATGCGATTAGTTTACCAGAAGTCATTACTGAACGCTTGATTGTACATCTATATATATAAAAGAGCTTGTTTGTGTGTTTGTTTGTTTGTTTGTTCGCTATAGAATCCTAGGTCCGTTGACCGATCGGGACCAAATTTGGCACAGTTACTATTTAGGAGCCAACGGATCAAACGTCGTATAAAGAACGGCCGGAAATGCCCGGGAACGTCCGCCGAGCGCGAGCGCGGAGCGCCAGTAGTCTGTAATTGAACGTTTGGGAACGTCCGCCGGGAGCGAGCGCGAAGCGCGAGTAGTCTGTGATTGATAAAAGAGAATTGTAATCACCCGTGCAACGCCTGGCAAATCGCCTAGTTTATTATAAAATTATAAATAATTAATATCTTTTCATACTTTGCATTCCTAATCTAAATAATTTTAAAAACCGGTTAATTTAACCGGTTTTTTAAACCGGTTCATAATTTAAATCGGTTTCTTACACTAAACCGGTTTTTTACGAATAAAACCGGGTTATAAAAATAAAGTTCTCGATTTCGGTTAACCGTTAACCAAAATTTTTTTCGGTTTCGAGCCCTGCCTTAAGTAGTAAAAAATTTTGGTATAATATTCAGAGTCTACGTTAAATTATCTAAAAAGAATGTTTATACAACTTTTTGTGTTTAAAAATTAGAAAAAATGTGAAGAAAATTATTGTTATATTTTTATTAAATGTAAACTTTAAAATTTCAGTAAAAATTGATTTTAGCACTTACACTCAAATTAAAACAAAAAGAAAAGAAATAAGACAAAAATTATTTTCACGTGAATATAATAAGGCTTGAGCAAAAAGCTGAATAAATTAAATAAATAAGTAAAGAAACGTTTCACATTTGTAAACAATTGGCTATTGTAAATCTTTATTATTGCACGTTATGCATGTTTTTGTTTGTATATATTGTCTTGACTTTGATTTTATTTCAATTCATTGCGAGATATGCATACAAATGTAATGAATAATATATACCGCCGACACAACTTTCACTAGGTCGTTCGTTGCCTTTCTATCGAACATACCGCGAACTATCTTATTGCCGTGATGTTGATGAGAAGACTAATTATTCTAACAAGGAGCAAACGATTTATTTCATCGGTAGTTCACTAAAGTGAACCATCCCCTCTGTAAAACAATGCGATACAAAACGTTAAGTAAAATGTTTTAGTACTAGAAAAAAACAAACATGGTACTAGGCTATACGACTTCGTTTTTATTCATAAATTATATTTCCGCATTTTAATAGTTATTGAGGTTTTTTGATAAAGGTATTATGTTCGGTTCATTTTCAGGGCCGGTTTTACCAATAAACGACTTTAGGCAATTGCCTAGAGACGCCAAGACACGGGGACGACAGCCTTACTCATGAAAAAAAAAACGAAATGATAAATTTGAAAAAATGTTAACAGATGCGGGAAACATCGCTAAGCTCTAATGAAGTGAATTACAAATAATAGCAAGGCGAATTACAAGTAATACTTAATCATTAAATGTTCTGTTATACAGGGTGTCCCAAATTCGAGTAAATGCATGGGGATCTCGCTTATCTTAAGAGCTACGAGGTCGGTTAAATTAGGGCAAAGTTGCTAAATTCGATGCTCATTAATAATCCAAAGAGAAATTGGAAATATCCCAAACGGTATCCGAGAAAATTAGGAAAAACTGGAAAAAACTATTTTTGAAAATCGTCTATAACTCCTTTGGAGTTATAAGCAACTTTTAGATCGGAATTGGCCGCCGTTAGTTGCTTATAACGCGAGCTCACTGTATATGTTTTACATTCATAAATTACTAATTAAACAAGTGTATTTTAAATTATTAAAATTGCTACTGATCACGATACGAAAACCTGTAACTGTTTTAATATTTTTACCAGAGATTTTCGATTAAGAAGAGATGAGTGATATTTAATTAGGAAATTGCTGTACCGAAATAAGCAGGCTTTACTGAATGTTCGCATCCTGTATGTAATCTAAATGCATTTTAATTAAATTTAGTGCAAATCGACACAAATTTTGTCCCAGATGTCGCGAACTATCGGAGAGAGTCATTAGGTATCGATTTCGTAAATTTTTGGCCAAATTCCGAACAAACCATTTGGCTTAAGTAGTCCAATGGGATAGAACGAAACTTCGGAATAAAATGGGAAAAAGTTGTGATTCAAGATTTTTGAAACATTTTGCATTTTGTTTCGTTTTAAAATAAACGATATTAATTATAAAAAAATAGCGCAAATAATTAATTACCCTAAAATAATAGTGTAGAAGAGAATGGCATGTCTTTGTTTAAACAAAATTTTAAGATTGTTTTGCTTCGGTTCAAACTTTAGCTAAAATTTTCTTCCAGTTATCCGACTAGGCCTAATTTTTTGCTTGATAAGTATTTAAACGCCAATCCCACCCAAAAATTTACAAAAATATACTCAATTGACTGTTGATCCGATCGCTGGCGACATCTTCAGCGAAATATTTCGAAATTTGCATTAAAAGCCAGTGCATGAGTTTTATTTCATTTTAAGCAGTTATAATAACAAAGAAGGGCCGTCTTGAAGTAACAGTAGAAGGAAATGTATTAGTGTTAATTAATAAAATCATATTTAAATCAGAACGATAGGTATTAATTTTATAAATTCAAATGTTTATAAGGATTTGCCGGTTAAAATTTGTTCATTTGCTGCTGGACGTTTGGGTAAATCCCCAAAAACATATTACATTTTTTTGCCTGGGGGTGTCAGATATTCTTACGCCGGTTCGGTTCATATTGATCTGTAAGTTTAATCACTGATCACGGAGGGGTGAACTCGCGTATCCGCGTGAAGTTTTTCATACATTTAACCAGTTGGAAACGGATTTTTAGTGTGCACAGATTTTGCAGAAATTTTACTTTTTTTCCACTCTCAATTGGCTTTTACACCGGTGCATCACTCAATCACCACAACACATCGATCACTAGATCAGAACAGAAGAACCCTTATACAACTGATTGTGCAAACAAAATAACAAACAGCAATTGTTAAAATTTTTATGCAACAATTTATACAAAAATAAAATTATATTAACAAGATATCCATAACAATTAAAATAAATTAATAATAATAAGAAAATGGCGAGACCGACCTTGTTGTTAAATAAAAATTACCGCGGGCCCTAAAAAAATTTAATCACTTTATATAATAATAAAAAAATACTTTATACGTACGTATTTGATAAAGAATAACCCATGTTGACTGGTTCTTCATAGGGATCGCAGTTTCCTATTAAATAATCTTTCCAGTTATTGCAACTTATAGCCGGAAATGCGTATTCGTTTATAACGGATTCCGCGTAGAACATGTACGATCTCCAGTGACTGCAGAACACTGAAATACATTTTAGACATTTTTTAAATTTCTTTAAAGGTTGTCGGAAATATTTTATTATAATTTATACCTCTGCCTACTTGCATAAAATGTCTGCGTGTATTTAACACTGTGTTTATTTATTTATTTATTTATTAAATTACACCCAACAGGGGTAAACCCCAATCATAGGGCGATATACAATAATATAGTATACGTAATAATAAATGTAACATTATAGGTACTATAAATGTGTGCATTAAGAAAAATCAATTAACAGCCAAAACATTAAAAAAAATATTACAAATAAATATATGTGCATTAATTAAAACAAAAATAAATCATATTGAACTGGTGCACGTAAAATCAGTAAAGCTTTGTTTTTGAAAGTTGAAACACTACAATTATAAAAAATATCAATGTCTGAAAAAATATTTGCCACCTTACACATTCTGTACAAAGCGCATTGACTTTCATTTGTTAATGAAAATGTGAAACAGGTGTCTTTGGGCTGCATAAAACGATTCTTTAAGTGTATTGGCAATGTTCAGCTTCACTTATATCAGTTTTCCGAAAAGGACGCAAATGGTTGATCGCTTGTTGAATTTTATGCTTAAAAACTGTTTCTTGCAAAAGGGTTTACGCTAAATAAATATATAGCACAAGTATAAATTTTAAATTATTGTATAATGAAATAGAGTTTACTATAAGAACTAAAATATTTGGGAAATATTTCAACACTAATGCATGGTTGAAAGGAGTAGCTATAAAGTTTAACTTGGTAACTAAGCAACAATTATCGTATACGTGGTGCTACCCAAAAGTGCCCGGAATTTATTACTCAAAATTACACATTCAAAAATACTTTTTTTCAAAGCAACCGCCTTCTGCATAAATCCATCGGTCCTAGCGCGATTTTAATTTGCGTAAACACTGCTGGGAGTCATTTTCCGTCAGCCTCTTTATCACGCTCTGCAATACGTCTTGAATCACTTTTACGCTATCAAATCGTTTCTTCTTGAGCTCCCATTTTCATTTTGGGGAACAAAAAAAAACGCTGGGGGCTAAGTCGGGAGAACAAGAAAAATGGGTAATGACAGTCGTGTTCGTAGAAACCAAAAACTTACGTACAGTGAGTGACGAATGTGCTGGTACATTGTTCTCAAAGCCGCCCCAAGTTCCAACATAAGTTCTTCAGACAAAATTCGCTGACAAGTCCTGTATTACAAACCTAAACGTTCACAAAGAATGTGAATTGTTTGCCGGCGACCTTCACGAATGTTTTCATGAATTTTGGCGATGTTTGCGTTTGTGATGCCAGTTGAAGAGTGCCTAGAACGTTCGTCATCTTCAACGGATGCTCTGCCGTTTTAAAAACGCCTAAACCATCTCAGGTTTGAGTCTGATCTAAAGCTTCATCATCAAAAGCTTGTTTCAGCATTTGGTGTATCTCAGCCGCTGTTTTACCGAGTTTAAAACAAAATTTATCACAACCTCTTTGGTCCTTCAAGTCAGTCATGTCGGCAATCGCGAAACCCCAATAACATCACCTCACAAAGTCGCACAATGTAAACAAATGCGATATTCCACGGCAACAAAAAGTGCTAGACGGATTCATTAGTAGAGGTCTTGCGAAGTAAACTAAACCGCGAAATGCGCAAAAAGAGGGGATGGAGGTTGAAATGTAAACCTTTCTAAAAACGTTAGGTTTTAGTCAAATTAACCTCACAATTATAACCCCGCTGTTGAAATAGACGCATGTTTTTAGGTGGCGCAGTAATTAACGCTGTAGACGAGTTTTGGTTTCTGCGTCACAGTCCACTTTAGTTCGAAGGAGGTCTAATACTAGAGTCTAGAGTCTAGACTCTTCTAGAGGCTAGGCCTAATGGCGCAGTTCTGTACCACACTGCTCTTAAGTTGGACGTTTTGATTTCGGAACTTTTGGGTAGCACCAGGTACTATGGAGCGACGTGTGATGCCTCCCTTAACTTTTAGCCGTCCAACTGGACTTACATCAGTTTAATATGAAATCGAGGAAAAGCAATTAAGGGGCTTCAAAAAACATGTGTAAACAGAATACCTAGAGCACCTTATCAAACAAAACCAGGGAAAAATCAGAAAAACTAATTAGGAAGTAAACGAAATTATGTAAACACTTACAATGTTCAAGTACTGTGTCTGGATTACGCTTTCTTATCTCGGCTTTTGAACAGCCAGGTTGTGGAGAGATTCCTCGATTCGGCCAGAAGTCCGCATGGCCAATTGAACGAGGATAACCAAAAATACCAGCATCGGTATGGATCACATCAACGAACTCTGCATCATCCCTATCAAGTTTTAAACTCTTTGGAAGTTTGTTAAATAATGGACCAGCTGGGTCCAAACCTACAAACGAAAAAGCAATTTCATTACGAAGATACGGCAAATCGTATGGTTTCAGTTGGAAAAAAAAACGTGTCATAAGTATTGGTGATTTAATAAAAACAGTAAATGAGAGCTCACCTGTGATTCTAGGTACTCTTCCACTTTTAACGTTTGCTCCTGCCACACCTGCCATTTGGGCTCCTAAACTCAAGCCTACTAAATGCAAAGATTCCAAGGGCATTCCTCTTGATACTAAATAATCTATAAAGACAGCTGAGTATTCACCAACAATTCTGGTATTTCTTGCAGCAGTTAAATACCATGGACCTGCTTCTATTCTCTGGGCATTTAGGAAGATTATGTTATGTTGTTTTCTTTGTAAATATGCTGAAATATAAAAATTGGTATGAATTTAAAATCTACGGATGAATGTAAATAAGAAATTATGTAGGTAGGAAGTGAAAAAGAAATGAACGAACAAGAAATAAGAAACACATTGAAACAGGACAGCGCAGGTTTTTCACACTATGTGTATCATCTTCAAAGTAGTCAGAAGTGACACACTTTCTCCAAATTTGCATAATTGTAAAAATTCCCGATGAATCTTGATATTTAAAATGAACAATAAAGTAAAAGTTTATTTTGGAACCGATGTTTTAATTATATTGTGCAAAATATCTGTACAATTCCGAATGTTATTATTCCCCTTTTTTTGTTTTAATAAATCTTAACTTAATAAACGAGCGAGGTCTTGCAATACGAGTAGAACTTATGCCCGAAATCCTTAAATGAAGACAAAAGCAAGTGCCACTGCAGGATCCTTGTTATTGTCGCAAAAAAAAAGATTCCAGTGAGCCATCAGACAGTAAACACGTTTACGGAGCGAATTATGCTCGCAAACCATGGTCTCACTGTACATACTTCCAGTGCCGTTTCTGAGTACTTGGCCGCCCGCGTGCTAACGTACGTTTCGCCGCCCCGGTAAACAAAAAAAATTGAAATAAAAAAATAAATAATTGTCGTTGCAAGTATTATCTTTAACAACATGTATACAAGTATACAGCGTCATTCAAAAAGTCTGCAACAAATGGGAAAAATTGTTATTATTGATTTCTCAAAAAAAATTATTTTTGATAAAAGTTGGTGCATGGTCTAAAACTAATTTTAGGATAAAAAAAGTTTAATAAAAAGTCATAGGACACTGGATTTTAAGGATTTTTTAAATATTTGCAAGAGCAAAGTGCCCTTATTTTATGAGATACAAAAACAATTTATAGGAAAAAGTTATTTAGAATCTCAAAATAAGGCTAGATTTAAATTTTGAAGATCAAATTCAAAATTTATTTTTTTAAGAAATTTTAACATTTAAAAAAGTCTGCAACAAATGGAAAGGTTTTTTATTATTGATTTCTCAGAAAATTTTATTCTTCATTAAAGTTGGTGCATAGTCTAAAACTAATTTTAAGATAAAAACAAGTTTGATAAAAATTCATAGGACACTACATTTTAGCGATTTTTGAAATATTTGCAAGAGTAAATTGCCTTTATTTTAAGAGATACAAAAAAAAATTGTAGAATAAAGTTATTTAGAATCTCAAAATAAGGCTAGATGTAAATTTTGACGGTCAAATTCCAAAATTACAATCAATACAACATTTTAAGCACTTTACTTTTGCGAATATTTCAAAAATCGCTAAAATCTAGTGTCCTATGACTTTATTAAACTTTTTTTCATTTAAAATTAGTTTTGGACCATGCACTACCGTTTATCAAGAATATAATTTTTTGAGAAATCGATAATAAAAAACTTTTCCATTTGTTGCAGACTTTTTGAATGTTAAAATTTCTAAAAAATAAAAATTTGAATTTAACCTTAAAAATTTAAATCTAGCCTTATTTTGAGATTCTAAATAACTTTTTCCTATAACTTTTTTTTATATCTCCTAAAATAGGGGCACTTTACTCCTGCGAATATTTCAAAAATCATTATACTCTAGTGTTCCATGACTTTTGATTGAAATTTTTTTCATCTTTTAATATTAGTTTTAAACCATGCACCAACCAAATCAATAATAAAATTTTTTCCCATTAGTTGCAAACTGTTTGAATGACTCTAAATTTGTCATTATGTGTAAGAGGGATTTTCAGCGCCATCTCTTTCGCCCTTGGCACTTGTCCCATTGCCAATTGCATTGCTATCTACATTGCTACGGTACGGTATACAACCGCCGATTGAGTACATACATTTAATCGCAATCTTCACTCTCAAGTCGAAATTACCGAATAAGCAAACTGGAGAGTGATTTACCCGTTTTTACAATTTTTTTTTAATAGTATGGGATTAAAATCTTTAATTCTTGATCATTTTTACATACTTTTTTTCAAACTAATATTTTATTTTCAATTCTTGTGAAACATTAAAGACCGCAAGGGCGGTATTTGGCCGCCCTCTAAATCGGCCGCCCACGTGCGGGGCACGCTTTCGCCCCCCGCCAGAAACGGCCCTGCATACTTCCAACATGATGGCGCGCCTCCCCATTTTAGTCACAGTGTAGACGAAATTTTTTACATACTCGGCAGAGGCGGTCCAAAAACTGGGCACCGAGGTCGCCAGCTCTAAACCCCCTTGATTATTGTTTTGGAATAGATGAAATCATTGGTTTATGCAACCAGGGCAGAAACTAGGAAGGCATTACTCGATCGCATTATTAATGTTGCAGGTATGTAAGAAACAATCACCACCATTCACCATTCAATTCAACAAGCTACCCGAGCAGTAACAAACGAACTACAAGATACATCGAAGTTGGCGGTGGTATTTCCAAAATTGTTCTTTAGCGTAATGTTATTTGTTCGATGTTTGTAATACATGTTTTGCAGTTTTTCACTTTTAAATTAGTCATTAGCATAATTAATGTAATAAGACCTAATGACTTCAGTAAAGTTGGGTTTACATTACTGATGTGAGTGGATCAACTCACATGAATTCATGTGACATGAACGCCAAATGACCGTTTAAACCTTGTAATTCATGTCAGTTGATGATTTGAACGGAATCATTTAAATTGAATTGCAAGGTTTAGATAAGACGGTCATTTGGCGTTTATGTGCCATGAATTCATGTGAGTTGATCCACTCACATGACTAATGTAAACCCAGCTTTATGGTTGAGAATCGGACAAACACATTGTTTTATTTTTCTTATATTGGCATTCTGAACACCAATTCAAAATATTTCGCTTTTCTCCCGAAACACCCTGTATAAATGATGTAAGTTACGTAGTAAGTTACATTGTAGTAGTAAGTGGTATAGGTTGCGGTCAACAAAAACATTATTTTACTTTTGCGACACTTGTAAAAATGGTTAAGACATTAAACTGCGTTTTTTCAAACTTGCTATAAACAAAACAAGTGTATAAGCAATTAACAATACTGTTAAAATGCAACCCTTCAATATCTTGAAACAAGAAGTGGACTTAAACCACTATCAAACAAACCGGCTCATATTTAAAAAAAAACACAACTTAAATAAAAATAAACAAGATTTGGCTTTCGATTACGACCTTAAAATATTCTTCAAATAGCATCCTTGACTTTGTGTGGATTTAAACATTGATTTCAAAATTCAACGCCATTCAAGCGTTATGCAATTAAAATTTATCGTGATATAGTTGTAATTGATTCAGAAGAAAGTGAACGCATGTATTAGAAGGCTCGCTACCAGATCTGCAGCAACAGATGCAGAAGAGAGTGGATAAATAACTTTGAGCTGGTGTATTAGTCAAGATCAAGACCTCAATTCGTTAGGCGGTACTTGGTTATCAGTAACTGCTAACTGGTCTTGAAAGCGCTGATTCAAGTTTAGTTTTTACATTTCCGGAAATATTGAAGAAAAATATTTCGAGTACTTTGTTAATTTTGTAGATTTTCAAAGAAATTTTACGTAAAACTCTACTTAATTAATTAGTATAACGTGAATATGCTCCGATTCATCGGTTTTAATGTTTCTATCTCGTTATACTGTTCGCTTATACCTAATCGTGGTAATTAAACTTACGTAATAAAAAAGGTTGACATAATTTAATGTGCAGACTTGAATCAAAGGGTGTGTCACAACGTAGAACCAAAGATTAAATCCATTAAATAAATAGTATACAATTTATGCTCAACGTACTATACTTCTAGGCCATAAAAACTATGAGGCAAAATTTAAAAAACGACTTTGGAGAATGTCTTACAAGTTCATTGTTTACTTTCGCCATATAAAGTATTAGAAATGTTTGTTTGAGCAACTGAATCGGAACAAGAATTTTTTTGATAGTTTAGAACTTATGAATCGTGGTTGGTCGTGTTTGTTATGCTGCGGTTACTTTACATTTTACTTTTTTTGATGCGTTTATTTGTGCTATGTACATAATCAGTGCGTGATTCTGATTTGCGAGCACGAAGGTCCAAAAGCATATTTTATTGATTTTAAGTTATTAGGTTATCGCTTTAAGGTGCACTCCATTCTGTAATAATAATGTTTTGTACCTTTTTGTAACAAAGTGTGTTGGAAGGTAATTTTTGCCTAATAATTTAATCACTTTAGGTTTAATGCGAACACGTGTTGTATGCTCCAATGAATGAATATGTAGAACCCATTTAACACATTGGCGTGAATGGATGATGTTATTTATTTTAGAATTTTTAGCTATTTTGACTATGAACTAGTAGATTATAGGATAGAGAATCGTTACTCCCGCCAAGAAGGGTTCATTTAATTAATTAAGACTACATAATTTTTAATGTTTAATATATAGGGTGTGTATAAATGTTCCGTGCATTATTCGTGTTGAAAATATTTTTGCAAAAATTTTGGCCGGTGTTTAAATTAATCAAATAAGACTTTTTTTAATTTTTTTTTTAACGGCCCAGGGTAATTTGCAATTATCCGTTTTTGGATATCAAGCAAATGTTGTGTCGGATTGATAGAGCGTGTATGAAATATCCCAGTGGATACTTGGCTTCATTATATCATTTTATGTAATTTTAAGTAATTAAAAAAAAGGCTTAATTTTAATTTTTAATTTTAAAAACTTTCACTTTTCATGGGCATTTAGACATTATACTTTGAAAAATCAAACTAAAATTGAAAAGGTTTCTTTGTTTTTTCAGTGCCCCCAAACGTAGTCGGTGCGCTTAACCTACACAGAATATTTTCTTTTTCAACACAGTCTTTATCTCTGTTTTTAGAGAAAGAAAATCTAAAGTCGGAAGTCTTTTTCAGAAAATTTACCTGATTATGATCATTGTCCCACAATGCACCATGTGATCAATTTTTAAAAGCAACGATTTAATGAAAAACTTGTATGATTATTTTAAGTTTTAACATTGTACATACATTTAATATACTGTTAGGTACACCTACGCCAAATTTTCGAATTGTTGTTAAATAAATAAAAAAGTTTTAGCACATAAACTGAATAACCACAAAAAAAACAATGCGCAGTTACCAAACATGCCTCACATGTGCAAGTCACTATGACATTGTTTACGACACATACTGTAGACAGGATATAATGGGACTGCTTAACCGCTATTTTGATGTAAACAAACTTCAAGTACGGGGTAACCATAGGCGCCGACTTTCTAAACTCGCTAGGGGGGCAGGAGATACTAAAAAACCGGTTAACCGTTACTTTTTGTCCGTAAAAGTGATTTTTAACCGAAACCGTTATTTTTAATGACAAAAAACGGTAACCCTTTTTTAATAAAAATTACTTTAAAAAAATAAAAAATCTGTATTAAATGCGATTAGTTTACCAAAATTTATTACTAAACGCTTGATTGTAGGTACATATATTATGAAATTATAATTAGATAGGAGCATTTTTATTTCATAATTTGTATTTCTAATCTAAATAATGACAAAAACCGGATTTTTAAGAGGTTTTCAAAACCGGTTCATAAGTTAAATCAGTTTTTTACTAATTAAATAAATTACATAGTTAAATAAAATATAAATTAATTATAAAAAGTAACATCTTAACTGTTATTGCCGGAAAAAGTGAAAAGAACTAACAGATTAAAAGAAAATATTTACAAGAGAAAAAAGAATTTAGACATTTTCATATTTTTTGCTATAACATCTGAAGTACCAAGAATTTTGTACTTTTGTTAACTAAATGCTTTGGTAAAAAATATATTTTATCTTTTAATAGCGGGAATTTACTTGAAAGGATGATGGCACACAACTGGTCAACTGTTAACAGCTTGGGGTTAAGAAATGAGAACGATAAATGTACAAGTAGGTAGGTAGCAGCGGCGTGCGGTCCATGGATGCGTTGGATGCGGCGCATCCCCTAAAATTCACGTCAAGAATATTTTTTTCCGTATCATATTTGAATTTCGTGTAGCTTTATTTCGCTTTGATTTTATTTTTTGTTACGTGATAATTTTATTTATTATATACGATGTTTTGCCTGCTCGAAAATTTGCGTTATATAATCTACATCCAGCGAGCGGCTGACTAAATGTGTGCGATAAACAGCGCTAGCGATTGTGAGCCCGACTGAGGGATGCGTTTCTGATTGTGGATTCTAAATTTGCGTTCTTGGCGCATGCGCACTGCGATGCAGTCCCTAGTCTATTGCCCGCATCGTTGCTTTACTTAACAGCTACGGGAAGCGATTACTCTCATGGTTCCTCTGTGTGGGGCAACTGTTACATGGTAGGGCAGCCGCACTCGATTGATATTACCGCACGCTACAAAATAATCATTTCCGTTGTAAATTGATTTTTGTTTACTTTCTTTAAATCAAGCTTCTTCTATTTAAATAAGCTTAACTCTATTTTTAGTGCACTGTTTCGCTACTTAGAATTTTGATTATTATTTAATACGACCTATAATATGGATGAAACTTTGGTTAATAATAATTGCAATTTTTGATTGAAAATTTAAAGAATATGAAAAGAATTTTCCGGATTTTCTATTACAATCACTTCAGCCAACTTATAGAAAATACTTTGATTTTATGAAGTTAAAAAGTCAATTAGTTTACTTGTACTCGACTCCCGACTTTCATTTAAAATCTATAAAGTGCATAAAAGAATTAATTGTGAAAGATGAGCTAAAAGATGTTTTGACAGAAGTATTTAAATTAATATAATTAATTTGCACTATACCTTCCACGAGCGCATCGGCTGAACGATAGTTTACGACAATGAAAAGAATAAAAACATTCACCAGAAGCAGCCAAAATGACGATAGAATGTCTGCTCTCGCTTTATTATCAATTGAAAAAAAATTGTTGCTAAATATGAAAAATGAAAAAAGATTGTATGATGTTGCTATAGACGAATTTTGTAAAAAAGATCGTAGAATAAAATTAATTAAAAAAAAAAATATATTGTTCGTTTTTTTGGACAGCATCCCCTGGTTGAAAAGTCACCGCACGCCACTGGTAGGTAGGTATTGGTACATAGTCTCAGTTCAGTCTCAGAATGGACAAAAAAACAAAGTTTGGCACTAAATGTAAGTTGTATTCGAACGTGATATGTGCTGTTTGGCATAATTAAAATCTGATATGCACAAGTTAGCCTTTGCGATGTCGCATGGGGGCGATGCCCCCCTAGTTCAATCGGTACGGGGGCACGAGCCCCGTTGCCCCCGTGTAGTCGGCGCCTATGGGGGTAACAGATGGCCAAAATCTCTGTTGTCCCACTATATACCATGTCCCAGTATATACCATCTTCCCCTACATGAATGCATTTATAAAAATTTCATGTTTTGTTTGGGATTTTTGTTTTGCCATATGCGTTACTCAATTTATTAAAAAAAAACATTACAGTGAAAGAGAAAATGCTAATACCAACGCGCTTCAAATAGCTACCAAATAAATTAAGTTCAAGAAACAACTGTCGGTAACAACTTTCTATGTTGGGTTTTTAGTGATTGTTGGTGTTTTAAACAAGATTGTTTCTTCTAATATTAAATGTTTTCTAACATTTTTCATACGCAAAAAAAAGTTATGCGAGGTGCACACAGTAAAAAATATTCATTAACATTAAAAATCAATTTTGACAGTACTTACTGTTATTTATTTTAAGATTTTAAACAGTGTATGGTTTGTGCGGATATAACGGGTGTAACTGAGTTCTTTACAAAAACGTTTTTCGGACACTTGTTGACATAATAAAATTCAATTTAAGCAGGTCACGGCACACTTAATAAAAAAGTAAATTTTCGTCAAAAAATTATTTGAGGTTATAAAAATTAACCAAAATGGTGCAGTTGTGTTCAAAATTGCTCCCTGTTTCTAAAAATGTAAAAATATACAGATTGTTCCATTTAAAATAAAGTTGGGGTCATTTCCGGCGAAACCGGAAGTGAAATAATAGTGTAAATATGCTCAAATAATCCGGTTTTTCACACATATCATACGTCTACAATTTCATTTAATTAAATACCAAACTTTAAAAAAAAAGGGGGTGTACCAGAACTTAGTTCACCCGGAATAACTTAATTTTTCATGATTGTAGATAGAAAATAATAGTTTTACTCCTGAGAACGTTTAAAAATTTAATTTTTAGGCGTATGGTTTGCTGATAAGTTACTCGTCCATTCTACAACACGTAATTGTGTAATTTTCTCAGAGCAAAAGAAATTAAGACAAATTGATGTTACTGATTGATAGTAGGCAAAACACGAAATTGCATTTTGTACATTCCTTTTTTTTATCAGCTCCAGAATTAGAAAACGCTCTTAAAACCATTCTACGTAACAAAAATGTAAGCAATTGATTTTAAATACGCAGCTTATGTAATCTTAAAAAAATGTTTACCTGTTCTTATTGTAATAGCTGTTTGGCCCTGAGACGACTCAAAAAAGGCGTGAAAAAATATTACTGTAGGGTCCGAAAAATTCATATTTGAATTTGCCAGAGCTGCATCGTCACCAATTTGCAATACATCCGGTTGTAGAGGATTGTTTCTGAAAAATGTACCTGTAGTATTTGAAGTACAATGTACAAGTGGTACTGGTTGGATAAAAATTCCTTTTTTTTGTGTGTAATTTGAGAAATTTTAGATTTTAGATCAAGACATATACAAACGGGAAGTTCCCGATCAAATACAATTTTATCAGCAATGATCATTGATTTACTACTTAAAACTTTAACAATATTTAAATAATTAAAAATGGCATGCCATTAATCAAAACTTATTTAAAAATTCATAATGATCACGGTTTTAAAAATGGAAAACCAAAAGTCCAGCATTTTGCTACAATTAAATAACAAATGAAATAATATAACTGTGAATATTTGATCGATTCATTACATTAATCTAAACATTTTATGGGCGCATACTTGCTCTAGAAATTGTCAATTTTAAATCAGAGAAATTATAATTATTTGAAAAAGCCGTTAACATTTCACAAATAAAGTAGGTACAACAAAAATATTGTTGATACATGATACCCATGAAAATGTTAGCAATAGTGCTCTAGATTAAAGGTAATAAAAACATCATGGAAGGGCGTGTCCTAAGAACACGACTTAAGAAGTAAATGTATTTGTACTTAATACTCAAGAAAGTAGGCTTAGTATGTAACATTATGTAAATATTATGAGGTGACTTTCTTTCCTAGTATAATTTTAAAAGTAAAATTGATACAGTTTTATTCGTACAATGTTTGCAATACATCGATTAACGAATTTATTATTTAGATTTGTAAGTAATTATGCTAATTTTCAGGAAATTTTTTCAAAAAAGTTTTAATTCTCTAAACCTTAGCGTTTGCTTTGTATTTTAGGCACACATACATATATGTATACGTACACAAAAACTTTAATTTCATGACAACAAAATTTCAAAGCATAATTAATGAACGTTAAGTCAAAAGCGGATAATTTAAAAAAAAAATCGTTATGAAAATGTTTGGGTGTTGAAATTTTTTTGAAATTTGTGAAAACTAAATTTTTTTAGGACAAATATTGGAGAGCTATATTTTTATGACATACAAACACTATAAATTATTGTTTTGTATTTTAAGAGGGGTACTAGGTACTAAACAAATTTACAGTCTTTAAAATTAGTTATAGCTAAACTGAACGATTATTTATTATAATATGTATTACATATTTTGAAAAAGTACACCATTTTTGGCTTTCCAGAAAATTTGATATATAACATGTTGAAAATTTGTTTTGGTCTAACTAAACCAGTTTTGTAGTAGCTTAAATTTAACAATTAACTTATAAATAAGACACTTTATTACCGTTAACCTTTAGTCCAGGCAAAGTTTTGAACAAAAACAAAGTCCGAATGATATTTATTTATTATTAATAAACAATTTTTTCATTTATTAAAAGCAATTTAGTGTCCATTTTTCTTTGCTATCATTTTTAATGAATTTTTAAAACTAGAAGGTTGTAGAAGTGCGTTTTTTATTACTAAAAGTCTATTAATGATAAAACTTATTTTTGAAAGAATTTTAAAAATGAAAATTGGTTTAGCGCAAATTGTAAAAACCTAGGTGAAATCGATTTTATTTGTTTTAATAAATTTATTAAAATATTGATTTACTATTGAACATTGCAATTACTTAATTATTTTAATTTTCAGTAGATATTGTGTAATTTTTTTTTATAGCCAATAATATTTTAAAAAAATGACGATTTAAGTAACAAATCGCAATATTTAAAAAACTTTTACACCATATTTTCATTAACAAAAATTGAATCCAATTCGTAAAAAGAGTTTAATATAAATTTTAAAATCAAATATTGCTACACTAGAAAAATCATGCATTTTTTGTTTTTAAAAGCTCGAAAGGATTTTTAAAGATATGTCGGAAAATAGATAAGCAACCAATTCAAACTATTTTAAAATAAAGTGTTTTTATTTGCAAAAATTATAACAATAAAATCGTAGATAACATTTTAATGACTTTAACCGCAAGTCAAATACAAACTAATTAGCAGAAACAAAGTTTAACTGTTATTAATTTATTGCAGTACATATTTATTTTAATTAAATGGCATTTTAAGTAGATGTGTCAATTTTGACTTTTTTTTAAATTTTAATCAAAGTAGGAAGATTCGAGGAGAACTGTTATTACATCTTAAGTAAGTTCATTTATATAAGTCTATTGATGGTGTTAAGTAATCCGGCGCTTACACACATTTTTACTGGTAAATTTAAATTAAAAAGCTACATACCGTGTGTACAACTGATAAGATATATCTCTTATAGGATCTATATTTGGGCAAGCAGTTTTATCCACAGGAAATAACTGTATATAGGCATCCTCGTATCGCACTCCTGGCGGCCCTGCAAAGAGAAATTTTAATTCGTACTTTGCTCTTGCATTTCCTCCGGAAAACAGTGTCACTTTCTTTTCCGCGTCTTACACGCATTTTTATTCAATTATTTTACATACCTGGGAGTGAACTTAAAAAACAAGCAAGTAACGTATAGGATGTTTGCATTATGGTGGTGGTTTTAACTACTGTGGTTAAATTAACTTATTTAGACGGTGCTAGCAGTTCTTTCCTTCTTTTGCCGGAGCAGGGGTATTGGAATTTTGTAATTCAGTTGAGCGTTATATACAATTTTGAGTGTGTTCCTTAGATCTGCATGGGTATTGGTAAAAATTTTAATATAATAATTAGCATACTTCTTTTAAAATTAGTTGTATAATTATGGTTGAAGAAATGGAATAGTTTTTGTACTGTCATTTCTTGATAGTATTAACTTTTTCTCTTACGCCTATCTTATGTATAGAGCAAAAATTATACGTATATTTTGTTTAAATAATATCTATTTCATCTGGCAATCGCTAATATGTTTAAGTGGGCTGTGGAACCTGTTTCGCGTAAGCATGTCGTACCATTTTCTAATTCGAGAGCTTTTTTTAATGCAGAAAAATGATTTTGATAAATTAATTCAGACGGACCAATTCATTTTAAATAACATTTCATAACATTTTACTACAAGGATAAAAAAAAATGCGAAAATGTATAGGGTGTTTCACTAAAAAAAGAGACTTATTCGTGTTTGAAGTTAAGTTAAATGGACCGGGCGTAAGAAACACCATGTGCATTATTTTAAAATTTTAACTAGTCAACAATCACTATTACACTGTTGTGAACGATGCCATAGTTTTTAGGAATTCGTTCTTACTATGCTACTTTGTGAAATATTAATATTCCTAATTTTTACAGTCCTGTTCCTGTCAATATTTTTATAAAAGTTTAAATAACTCAAAAAGGATTGATTTTAAGTACAAAACACCCTTATGTTTTTGAAAGAAAATTGAATTTTGCGTCTAAGAAATACAAAAGATACAGAGTTATGTATCGGTACGCAAAAACAAAACACTGTGTATAGTTAAAAACAATTTTAAGTTATGTGGTAAACAACCACGAACAACTTTTAAGTTAAACTTTTTTTTAAAATTTTCGTTGACATAGCTATCTAATCATTCGTCTGGGCTGGGGCACCCTGTATATTGTCTTTTATTATCCTCAAAATGTCTACACCTTTTTTTAATTATTTCTCTCTTGCTTGTGAAATAAGTTGCTTTCTTGGTTTACAAAACTTTTCCCCAAGATAGTGATCCTATGATGTTAAGAGTTGATAATCACGTGTTTTTTTTTTTTTTTTTTTTTTTTTTTTTTTTTTTTTAAAAGAAACTTTCGTGTTTTTCCTTTTTACAACTAGTTTATTTGTTATTCACCCTACATTATATAGGGTGTCCCAGCCAAGACGAATTATTCGATAGCTCTGTTATTAGTAATAATACTTAAAAAAGTTAAATATAAAAGTTGTTTGTAATCATTTACCTATTTACCACATAACCTAAAATTATTTTCAACTATACACCGTGTTTTGTTTTTGCGCTCTGATACTAAACATTGTTTTTTTTATATGGAACACCCTGTACATTTTGTAATTTTTGGATGTAAAATTAAATACTCTATCAAAAATACTATAGGTTGTTCATGTCTAAAATGAGCTGTTTTTGAGTTATTAACTTTTTATTATTATTATTATTATTATTATTGAACATTTTGACAGAGGCAGACCTTTATAAAAATATTAATATTTATTAACATAAGAACATCAGAGCAATTTACTCTGGTAATTTATTAGACAATAGTGTCATAGTGATTGTTGACTAGTCACATTTTTAAAATAATATACAGGGTGTTCGTTATACTCGGTACATTTCGCTAAACTTTAAACGTATATAAATCTTTTTTTTTTTTAATGGAACACCCTAACATTTTGTTGTAGAAAATGTAATTATCTTTCAAAGTTGTTAAGCATGTTTTCTGTCTAAATATAATATTTTTGAAGTTATTTCGTTTCTTATGATTATTTGCTAGTATTTTACCTAAAATATCGGTAGTAGCCTTTAAAAATTCAAAACAATGTGTATGAACTGTCAACCAGAACAGTTAATCGGCACAATTTAAATTATTATGCCACTAATTATCCATATTTTTTAAGAGTTGTTGATACACCGCATAAATGGCAGCAAATAACACCAGAATGCTGTGTATCCACAGTTCTTAAGAAAATATGGATTTTTAGTGGCATATTAGTTTAAATTGTGCCGATTAATTGTTCTGGTTGACAGTTCATACAAATTGTTTTGAATTTTCAAAGACTACTACCGATATTTTAGGTAAAATACTCGCAAATAATCATAAGAAACGAAATAACTTCAAAAATATTATATTTAGACATAAAACATGCTTAACAACTTCGAAAGATAATTACATTTTCGTGTCATATGAATTTTTTTCCATCTTAAAATCAGTTTTAGACCATGCATCAACTTTTATCAGAAATAAAATTTTCTGAAAAATCGATAATAAAAAAACTTTTCCAATTTCTTGCAGACTTTTTGAATGAAACTGTAGATCTTTTGACTCTAAAATTAATTATTATTGGAAAAATTTACAAAGTAAATCTATCGGAATGCGTCTCTAACAAAAAACATTCTTGTAGATACTTTATTTCTCCCTGTTATAAGAACTAAGAAGCCAATAGGCAACATTTCCGGCGGTTGTTTAAGAGTGTGGAAGTAAAACGTGCATTTAATTTACGTGACGTGTGACGTTGAATCGTGAAAATAGTGATTTAAATGAGGCCAATCCTGCTTTGGACCCATAAAACCTAATATATTTTCCAAAAAATATAGAGGGTGCTCCATTTAAAATCTCGAAGTTTGAGTCCGTTTCCGGTTGAACCGGAAGTCGTATTGCAAAAAAATAAACTCGAAATGTAGGTGTATATGTTAAAAAAGTTAGTAATTACATTCACTTTAATTAGCTATATTTTATGTAATATATTAATGAAGGTATATTTTAAACAAATTTAACTAAAAACTTGAAATATTTGAGTGATTAATTTATGTAATATGAACAAAAAATTACCTATTTTTATTTAAACTCTTTTGTGTTAACTAAAAACTATTTTCTTTGTATTATATACTTAGTCAATAACACCTGCGAAAAATTTTATTAATGCAGTGTTAAGCAATTGGAACAAAGCATTCTAAAAATGTAAACAATACTCATAAAAAACGTGTTTTAAAGAAATGTTCACGCACCTAAGTAAGAGTTTATAGACCTTGGCTATAGTATTCAATACAATTATTTGATTGATTTATCGATAAAGTTGAGAAACAAAAAAAATTGTAGCAATACCGAATGATTTGATTTGTTTAAGGCGCTTGCATAAAAAGTTGTGACCACTTTCATCTTTCGCTACATGGCCCACCAAAGTAGGGCAATTAATCTTATTTTTATTTTGTAAATTAACATGGTTTTCCTATTCATACCAGGTATATTACGAGTAGAACATTAATTTAACACTCAACAAAGTTTTAATGTATGTTTATGTACATATACTATTAAAAATCTCCCTACTCTTTTTCACTTCCTTGTTTAGAATCTGAACCACTTTCTCGTTATGATTTTATGTATATCTTGATACGTTTTAAAACTGTCTGATAAATTTTGTATTAGCTTGCAGCTACCGGCTACCTTAATTAACTGTTATATAAACGAAATTGTTGAACCTTAAAAGGCTATTCATAGTATAATTAACTTCATTTATCAAGTACAAATATAATTTAAAATAGGGCAATACCGCTTGCAATTCTGTCGAATCGAAAATGGTATTCGGGGCGAATATTCTTTTGTTTGACAGTTTCACAATTTGCAATTTAGCAAAACGAATTGAAGTAACCTTGTTTTTCTTTCACTATTTTGAAATTGATCATAACTGCCAAGCTGTGGTGAACAATTTCTCAGACCAAAAAAACAATGAATTTGGAGTATTAAAATGACGTGATTTTAGACGAAAACGATCATGCATTATCTATTATATTTTTTGCACGCATATCCTATTGAGGGTCTGAGAAAGAATATCTTTAATTATAGTGCTGTATGTACCTATATTATGTGTTGCAAGAAATTTCTCAATGAATACAAGTGAAGTTATTTAAACATGCATAAATCGAATGCAAAAATTAGCGAGGGCATACCTTGTGGGACACTTCTTAACTCACAGTTTTTCATCGGTATTTCGTTTAAATTGCGGTTAAAAATGTTTATGAAAAATGAACAAAGATTGAATAGTGTTTGCACTCTTTTGGTACAATTGCAGAAACATGTTTTAATCTTATAAGCTACAGTTACAGTCACTTCTTAATTTACTTTTTAATATTAGAGTCTATTAGTAAATTTGAAATTGACCTTCTTATAATATGTTACATTTCTTTTAAAAATAAGACCAGTTGTTGCAATGTTTAAAAAGTAATTAACTACGTGGTTACTAGCAGCATTGTTCAACCCTGTATGGGGTTTGTATTGACAAATACTTCACGGCCACTGAGTAACTTGCACACAATGCACAAAGTATGCCTTGATTAATTTGAAAACTAGTTGCGAACATTTTTTATAAGCAGGTGCACACGCAAACACTTAATTCGAAAGAATTACATAACTATAATACGCATGCAAATGAAAGTAAGTTCGATATCTTAAGGCACATTAGCAATTACTTTTTGAAATTGTTTTTTTTTTAAATACATATTTTATTTACGAGTTTGACTGATATGCTAATCGGCGCCCGGTCATTACCAAATAAAATATAAGGAAAGTTATTATCACGTAATGATTTTTTATGATTGCATTTCTTATAACTAATCTATCTCTGTATCTAATAATTATAGTTAGTCGAAATAAATAATATTTAGTGCACGTTGATTTACGAAACGAGACAATTTTGCGAAATTTTATTATTACTTTAATATCTGTTGGCCCTAATTTGAGAAAATTGGTGTAAAACGGTCTACAAATTACGGGTTCGGTACAGGGCTAGACGGTTGTTTTTCGCAGCATGAAATGAAAGACTCAGAATGGGCTCTTCCTTTTTTGGGAGCTTCGATTGGACCATTTATTATGTAAGTTGTAAGTGGTGTAAGTCAATTTTTGGAAAAAATCAAACGACAATAAATTACATTTAATATAGGGTGAACTTTTATTTACACTTTAAAATATTTATATGCTTTGACAACCGAAATTCGTTAGTATAAAAATGGTTCAAGTTTATTTCCCGTAGTCTCACTTAGGTATCCTAATCTCACTGGGTAAGGTATAGAGTGTAACCGTGTCTTTTTACAATTTAAATTCCTTAAGCAGAACGAAAATCTAAGAGTTTATAAACACACTCGTAAGTATAATGTACCGGTAAACCGGGGCTACTTGAACACCCCGGGGTAACTTGGACACCTAGCTTATTGTTTATTATTTTACTTGTTTACATTTTACTTTGTTTTTTCTTTTCGGTTTTGGCATGTTCTTACCGTTTGTGACAGGTAATTTTTGAATAAAAATAGTGCGCAATTACGAAAGAACTCCCGGTTCCAAACCTTATCGTAATTTTAAAGTCGAGGATCTGGAAAATGCCATACAATCCGTTCAAGCTGGAATGTCAAAAAAACTGGCAACAAAAACCTATAAAGTGCCTCGGTCAACATTAGCTAGGAAGGTTTTTGAAAAGAATTTGGGGTCAGTTGGTCATCCAAGAGTTTTTTCGAGCGAAGAGGAGGCCACCATAGCGGAGACACTTGGCGTTGTCGCCAATTGGGGTTTCCCCCTAGGCTGGATGTAAGGACTGTTATTTCAAAATATTTTGAAAAACAGGGAAAAACAGTTAGTAATTTCAGACAACATCCCTGGAGAGGATTTCCTTAATTCGTTTATCCAAAGAAACAACCTGTCCATACGTCTTGCTCCTAACATCAAGAGATCCAGAGCTTCCGTTGACCGTATAGACATTTTAAATTTTTTCAACAACATTAATGAAGCTTTAAGAGATGTGGATAATTTTAACATATATAACTACGATGAAACTAATATTACCGACGATATATTGTTGGTTTTATTAAATTTTTCGAGTGTGACCAAGTAGCACCAACCCCGGGGCTACTTGGTCACCACATTTTTAATTTTTTTTTTTCAAAAACTGTATTCAAATTAGAGCCTCTGGATAATTTAGGTGTTGTATGTTGCTATTGTCGGTAAAATCAAATTTATTTGAAATCAAAATATCGATTAGTTTCAGAATTACCTTTAAAAAAGTGATAAAATGGTGTCCAAGTAGCCCCCGATTACGGTACTTTGCGAAAAGTAAATACATATTGGGATTAAACAATAGTATTTTGTTTCTTGTTCTTAGTTATAAATAAAACCAGCCTAAAACATAGTGTAATTCAAGTGAAATAAATGGAGATAATTATAATTTAATGATATTTAAGTACAGTTCAATGACACTATAAAAATGGTTTAAGTTCATTTATAGCCCAAAAATAATCATTTTTGATTAGTAGATTCTTACAAAAAGTATTTGCTTAATAAATTTACAGCCTAAGTACTTAAACCCAAAAAGTGCAGCCAATGTACAGAATGGCCAGTCACAATATATTACTTTCTGATTGTTAATTAATATATTTCAGTACTTTTTATCCAATTATTTTTCAATGATGCGATGAATTGCGTATGCGGTGAATTGCTTTTCAGTGTATCTTCCGGATACCAATTTACATACGATACGAGTATATTAAAATTTATAGAAATGTGGACAAACTTACTAGACTTCATCAGTAATTTTAAGTCAACTGAAAAGCAAACCTACGGTCCTTTAGACATCTTAATGTAAAGGTAATGGATTTACATTACTTTCATAATAAATGCTCCGTATTATACTGATTTAGTTGAATTATTTTTCATCACCCAAACAACGTCTTCAAATTTTTGTCTAAAATAAGACTTTCCTTACGACTGATACTGGAATGTTTGTAACCAAAAAAATTTATTGACGCTATAAAAGTTCGTTTATCATACTTTGTTCTTTGTTTAATATTTCTATTTAATCAAAGTCTTTTAAATTATTTGTGTTGTACGAATTAACGCGTGCAGATTTATTTGTTTGGTTTAATTTTGTATATCTAATGTCTTATTTTAGACGAGATTTAATCATTCGTTTGGTTACAAGTACAATAAATATTGTTGTAAATTCTTTCACATTCTTAAGAAATTTTATCTTTAGCACTTTAGAAAATGTTAGTTATTGTGTGTGTGTCGCACGTTTCTTTGTAATGTGAACTGCGTTTATTTTATCTGTGAAAATTTAAATTTGAGGCAAATAACATCGTTAGATGTGACATATAATTTTATTTATATGTTTTGTCTTGTAGCTTTTGCTTCGCGTAAAGTGGCAATCCCCGTTTTTATAGAATTATTGTCTTACATTATGTGGTTCTTACAATAAGTGTGTTGATTAAAGTGTTTTTTTTCGTTGTCGTAAAACAGCAATTGGTGTTTTTCAACATCTACTGTAAATTTTATATCTGAGTAAATGTTATTTTTCACAACTCAGAAATGTATTTAGTTTGTTTAAACTACGTGGTCATATGACGAAGTATCATCAACATATCTAAGCCAACATTTTGGTTTATACCAGGGGTTCCAACCTTTTTTAATCATCTACCCCTTACATGAAAAAAAACATCAACCTCCCTTTTTTAAGTCTTTAACACAAAAATTTTAACTTCTTTAATGCCTAATTATCCAACGAAAAAAAACAGGATTCTTAAAGAGGACATTGTCCCTTTTATCTTAGCACTCCAAAAAAAAATTTAAGATATTTACAGTAAGTGTTGGGATTTTTTATTCGGTGGTGTATTAGTTCCAATAAAGCTTTCTTTGGTTGATTAAAATAGGCAAAATATTCCAATAATAATTTATTGGACAAAATACTATTACACACAAAGAAAAAGTAAGTGATAGTAAAGTATGGTATACAAAAATAAAATAATGTAATATTTTTATTAATAACAAGATGGTTGGGCTTGTTGTTTAGATATATTTGAAATATTTAGTTCAAAACTACTTAATATATTCGCAAATCTCCGCGTTCTGATATAGTTAATCTGTTTCTACGTTTTCTTAATAAATTGTTCTGGTTGATAAAACTGAATTTCACTAAATAAGAACTCGTAAGGGCTAACAATAGGGCTCTAATATATGTTTTAATCCTGGGCCTTTTAACGTACCTACCTATATTTTTTAAATTTCAAAATTTTGCATATCCATTTGTTAAAAAAAAACTTTTAACACGAGACCTTATTTAAATTCAATTAGTTCTTTTTGTAAAGAAATGTACTACTTGATGCTTGCTGGCTGCACAAAGGCACTTATCGAGACTCTAAACAGTACGATGTTTTAAAATAAAAAAAATTATTTAAGAAAAGTTAATGAAATATCGTTATATTATACCAAACAAAGTTCTTTAGAGTAAACCCGGGCAAAAGTCCGCACTTAACGTTCTCAACTCCCTAAGTAAGTAAGTTTTATGTTTAACTGGTCAACATTTTTTTTATGAACACATTAGACACTTCTCATTGCATCATAAAATGGGTTGCCACCAAAAGTAACGAATTCAAATAAAAATATTTTTTTTATGGTTTGATGTAGATTGGTACTTTTGCCCCACCCTATGGGGCAAAAGTCCAAATTGATGGGGCAAAAGTCCGTTCGCGCATTAGTCTAATTAATATGTTTATATCTTTGACACATTAATATACGGTGTGTTATTTTATAAAATGAAAGTTAATTATCTTCAAAAATACAAAATAAAAGTTCAGTCCTGTAACAAAATTTAAAAAAATATCACATTTAAAAGAACACAAAAAATATTTGACGAATTCAACAAAAATCACAGGCGAACTCGCCGGTTTCAAAATTTGAGCAACTTTCGTGCCACTAGTTGTGGCATTTACTGCACAATCTAGTCCTCGACTGGTGGATCTTCATATATTTCTTAACAACCTGGGCAAATATTTTCGTTTTCCCCTTCTCTGACATGGCTGTTCGTTAAATTATCGTAGAATCTTTCTATTTGGACTTTATTGAAACCTATAATCCTTCCGACGCTTGTCTTTTTGGGCGTTTAAAAGAAAATTTGTGTCGAGATAAAAAAAACTTTTGGTCCAGTCGTTTCCCGTCATTTGTGACTCCTTATTAAAATCGTTTACGATGTTATTTTGCGAAGCAAAGTCAAAAGCCAACCGCCGAATATTTTTCTAGTAATTCCGTAGAACCTTACGTCCATCTATCTATCTACAGTGATCAGCCAAACTTGCTTCGTGATCAGACGTAAATGTGGCTTTGAATCTTTCCAAATTAAATAGACGGGACAAAAGCCCGTGTGCGGCCTTTTACCCCAGTCAAGACTGCGGCTTTTTGCCCCCATGCGTGCTAATTACGATAGAAGCAATATGACGGCATCTTTAGTTTAAGTTAGGACACGTTTGGCGACATGATTGTGTAGCTAAAATGAGGGTGTTTATATGAAAAAAGTTGCATGCCGGTTGTGAGACTTTTAAATATCACTGCCTAATAAAAGATCATCGAAAACTATAACAAGCCAAGCATTTTCACACTTAGCTCATTTAAGCAGCGGTTTAACTGCCGATCAAGCTAGAACTATATGTGTCCACCACAGATACTGTATCTCCAACTACCTATAATAAAACCTTTTCTCTCTTAACTCTCCAGTCCTTGCTATCCCTAATAGGACTTTTACCCCGGTGCGGACTTTTGCCCGGGTTTACTCTAATGGCACTCCAGTTGACCACTTATAGTTTATCCATTACCAAAAGCCCCTTAAATATTCATCGACCTCTCTCAAGTTTTCATTTACGCCTGGTTTATACTGATATTTTGCAGTGTCATACTTTTTCACTTTTTACCCACTAATAAAAATCCTTAAAATAAATACGAATTTTCATTTACGTTTGCCGATGCCGGATGCATGTTAAAAATATCAATCAAAGAAAAAATTAAACATATTTTTGTATTTAGTGTTAAGAAAGATTTGAATTAATTCATTTCTCTATAAGGTAGTTTGGTAATCAGAGTGAATAGATTAAGTAATACGTATTTGCTTCAGATGTGCAACCTCCCATAACAAAATAGATTAAATAATGTACGGTTGGGATATATTAATTAGAGTGAAACAAAACAAAATGATAAAGTGTACGTTCTGTTTTCAGAGGGCAAAGGTATTCCAGACGTTTTTATTGGGATCTTCAGTGTCAAGTACATCTATGCAGATAATCACTGGAGCAGTCGAATCATGCGGTCAGTATGCAGGAATGCAAGTAAACACAGTTTCACCGAGCATTCTTGGTAGAGACGAAATTAACCACCGAAATGTAGTGCAGGAAGTGTTAAGAAACCGCATTCTAGAGGAAGTTAAATAAAAGGGACGAAAAAATGTTGAATTCGTTGCAGGTAATATATCTGCGATAGTAATGTGTGAGATAATTTTATTTTGTGTTGTTTACTTTTAGATTGCAAAGAACATTGTCTGAACTTGCCCGGGTAACAACTACGTGCATTCGCGTGCATTTACCGTTAAGAAAATAGGACATCAATCCACTGGGTTAAACGCTTGAGGATGTTATAGCTCTACAAAAGTTCACAGTAAAAATTCAGTAACCCTCGCTCCACAATTAAGCCAAAGGTGGTGCTCGACAACGATCTTTTTTTGCGGCAGTTATCAAAAATGTTGTTCCACAAAATAGAAAAATAATAAACAGGGTGTCCCAGTAATAACTTCTCGACTTTGTGTTTTCTAAAAAGAATTAAGTTTTCTATAAGACGGTGTAAAAAAATATAGGGTGTTGTATTTAAAAAAAAAATTAGTTATCGATGTTTAAAATTTCACAAGTTTGACCAAGCGTAAAAAACGCCCTGTATAATATTTTTTAAATGTAGGTGGTGCAAAGTGTTACATAATCTATTCTCAATCTTATCTCCAAGCGAATTTCTTCAGACTTCTCAAAGTCTTTAAATGTTGAAAATTTTTGAAAGTACTGTATTTTCATGAAAATGCAATTTTCACGAAAACGGTTGATTTTACACCCATATAACCTTATAAATTTTTTGAAGTAAATTTAAAGAGGAATTCAAAAATGTAAAAATATACAGGGTGTTCCATTAGAAAAAGTATAACTTTGATATGCCACTCTTTTTTGGAGCACCCTGTATGTTTGAAAATATTTTTAAAATGTAGCCCTTATTGACTTACCTACATAATCTAACAGCGACAAAAGTTTAAAAATATATACTGTTTGGCCATAAAACTCCGTGGCGTCCGTCGTGACTCACCCTGTATAATTCAAGAATCTTTCGCGAAAAACTTTTTTATTAAAACAGCAAACAATATATCAATCAAAGTAATCGTTAGCAATAATTAAAAAAAAAAGATAATTGAAAAAGTCGTTAAGATGTTTGATAAACTTTTATGGAGATACGTAATGTAGAAATGATAAACTGAAGTGTAAATTAACTACAAATAGAAAAAATGTATTGGAGTCAATTTTTAAAGTTTTATTTTATAATTTTTTCATATTTTTAATTGCTACCCTGTACTTTCAAGTATCTCATGTAAAAGCTTTTAAAATATTTTATCATATGATATGCAGGTCATTTATATTTAGCAACAGTTTTTTTTTTTTAAGAAGAAAATATTAGACTAGTTAAAATAGGGGAAAAAATGTAATATACTGTAGCAAAAATTGATTAAAAGTTTATCATAAAGTGTTGAAGGTAATAAATAAAAGCATGATCTAAACAAAATAAATATACTAATAATACCAAAAGTAATAACTGAAAATTTTGTTCGTTAAATTTTCATTTTGTTTCATACTTATTTCTATTATGTTTTTGGTTGCTTATTGTTTGTAAATGATTTTGATTATTATTAGTTTTTTTAAAATTGCTTATTTATTGGACCACTTTTCGTCTTTTCATACTTTTTTCACAGGTTGTGCTCTATCTAATGTTGTTATACATCATAAAAAAGCTTCTCGCAAAAGGAAATCAAATTAATGCCACTGCCTTTCCACGGCCCTTTTATGAAGTTACTGCAATACTAGTAAATTTTCAAATATTGATAAATAGCATAAATACTCATATTAGATTACAATACTTAATTGTTATGGTTTAAACATTAAACTATGAAATTTGAACCTTTAATCTAAAGTTTTAAATTTCATATCTATGTGCCATTTAATTCGATCGATTATAAATATTTTGCCTAATGTAAGAGAAAACTGCATAAAATATTATTAGCAACATTTTATATTGTGCTTGTATCAAGTGCTGTTGAAAAACTTCAGAATATTGCTACCAATACCAATCGAGATTTAATGTACGTAACTTTTTGCTAAATCAACAAAAGGCATACTTGTATGAAGCGAGATATTTGTAGTACGCCAAATTAATTGGTACCCACTGTACATCACCACCTACGAAAATTGTTATACACCAATAACAGTTCCTATAACCATTATAATAGGATACATTATTTAGCTAAGTAAACCAGTACTTTATGTTTGTAACTAAACTGCAAAATAAATAAAAACTGACTGTGCATAACGTGTTTTTAATCTGGCCAAAAAGCAAATCAAAATCCTTAAAACAAATAGGAAATTGAATCGTATTCACCACTAATAATGGCAAATATCTGAGCTAAAGTTTTTAACAACGCATTAGTTCGGCTATTCACCGTTAGGTGCGCATAAAAATTGAATTGCGCAATACCTATATATAAAAAACCAACAACCTCTAGAGGTTGTTGGTTTTTTATCAATAGATATTGCACAATTTTAAAATTTATGCTTAAAAGTGCATGGTAACGCCATCTATTAGTGGATAGCCGATATAAATGTTGGAAAACATTTGAATTCAATTACTAATACTCGTTTTTTTTTGTCTTTTGAGTGGTAGGTTCTTTTCTATTACATTACTTGGGCATAAAAGGAAATAAAGTTACACAAATTTTCCTAAAATTTTATTTAGAATTAATACACTTAAAAAGTATAAAAAATGTAACTTATTAAAAGTCCTAGAGGTGATGCAAGACAAAAGCCCCCTTTTACTTTGTTGGGACTTGCACAGCAACAAATAATATAATTAACTCATTCAAAACTAGTAAAAGCGACACCTAGATACATATTTGACTGCATACATATTAAAGATGTTTATTTTTGTACCCTAACGCTTTCAGTTTTTCCTACTTCCACGCCTTCGCATTGACGCTGTACACTGTGGACAGAACCATTTACCTTTGGGTGGAGCAGTGATGCCAACGCATGGATAATGGAACCACTCAGACGGACACTTAACACAAAAAGATCCATCAAAACAAAATTTATCAATTATGAAAAAAACAAAAGTTTTTAATATAAACAATTACTTACATCTTCATTATCACATGCAACCATGTCACCATAGGACACTTGATTACATATGCAATATCTGGGTTCGTTCGGATCGTATGTCCAATCAGCATCATTGCCATCAGTTGATTGAGCGGAGTTATCGACTTGCGGTGAAGACGGAGTTGATGCCACAATTGTTGGAGCTGTTAATATTGCTTGTACCGCTGATGTAACAGAGCCACTGTTATTCGATGAGGTGCTAGCAGTCCATTTTCTGCAATTTTGCAATTAATTAATGTAAGGTTTAAAACATTTAAGTACACCCAATGGTAATGCGTTTTTCCTCCATATCTCATTAATTAATATCAAAAATACTTTAAAGATAAAAACTGTTGGAGATTAATAACAAAATAATCTAAAATTATTTTTAACTGTACTGGGTGTTTTGTTTTAGCAAATCAATACGTAACTTAGAGCCGGAATAAGTGTTTTAAAAGCCCTAGACCAAATTTAGCATTTTGAAATGGAACATCCTGCATTTTTCTATGAATTATTAACCTGCTTTTTTTTTTAAATATTAGGCATGTCTTAAAATAATAGTTTTACAGTTTTTGTTTTACTAATGATAAATTATAGGCCAATGTCCAATAATCCATCAACTTTGATAATTTTAAACAAATGTGTGATAATTTTTATGTTGTACACTTAAGTAATTTAAAAAAAAAAAAACGTATCAGGGTTGTTATGCCAAATTTTATTTACTGCTCACAAATAAGAAAAAACTTTCTGCAACTTCTGGCAATCTACTATTATTTTGTTTTAAACATCTTAGCTTATACCGGGTGTAAATGAAATGTGGTACACCCCCTTTTTTTATTTAGTTTTGATTTTAAATAAATGAAATTTTAGACATATGATATGTGCAAAAAACCGAGCTTTTTGAGCCGTTGCCACATTTGTTCCACTTCCGGTTTCGCCGGAAATGACCCCAACTTTGTTATTTTAAATGGAACATCCTGTATATTTTTACATTTTTGGAAAGAGGAAGCGATTTTTGATAGAAATGCACTATTTTGGTTAATTTTTATAAGCTCAAAAATTTTTTAAAACAAAATTTAGTTTTTTATTAAGGGTGCCGTGACCTGCACAAATTGATTTTTATTATATCAAAAATTATTGTCCAAAAAATAAATTTTCACAATAATTTGAAATTTCTGAAGCAGACTCTTAATAAGAATAAAAGTTATTGGTATCGATGGATTCGTTAGAAGATGCTCCATTTAAGTAACTGCTAGTACCAGCATGGTTCCATTTAAAAAAATCGACTTTTTGTCAAAAAACCGATTCGGCAACCTTCAAAGCCGATTAAAGTAACCTAAATGTCATTTAAAATTTACAAAAACGGTTTTTGGACAATTATTGACATAATAAAAATCAATTTGTGCAGGTCACGGCACCCTTAATAAAAAACTAAATTTTGTTTAAAATTTTTTTTGTGGTTATAAAAATCAACCAAAATAGTGCATTTGTATCCAAAATCGCTTCCTCTTTCCAAAAATGTAAAAATATACAGGGTGTTCCATTTAAAATAACAAAGTTGGGGTCATTTCCGGCGAAACCGGAAGTGAAACAAATGTGTGCTACGGCTCAAAAAGCCCGGTTTTTTGCACATATATGTTTAAATTTTCATTTATCTAAAATCAAAACTAAAGAAAAAAAAAGGGGGTGTACCACACTTCATTTACACCCGGTATTTGCAATCTGCTTACTATGAAGCAATAAGCAAATTTGTTGACAAATTAGACTTTTATCCTACTATTATAGCAAGAGCTTTATGTATGATCATTAGGCAAAGAAATGAAAGGGAAAACAATTTATTGAAACAAGTCACCAATGGAAAACAGGATAGATTTGTCAAAACAATTGGAATTATTGGAGAACCTTTTCTTTTAGTCACCAGTGTGAAACAGGAGACCGGTTTCAAAACAATTCGAGAACCCTTTCTTTTTTTAGTCACCACAGCTAAAAGGATCAACGGGGGGCACACAAAAAAGACTGTATGGGTGAGGGGGCGCAAGTTCAAAAAGGTTGAGAAACACCTACTTAAACTAAATAAATTTTCACTTACTTTTGCTTTTTCTTGGTGCTATTAACGTGATCTTGCTGTATTGCTTGTATAGCTGTTTGCGCGGCCCCTGCTAATTCACGTCCTATGCCAAACTCATTCACATGAGATCCGGTATTGATTGCTTCGTACGAAGCTTTTAAACTGGCAGTTCTCCTTCCTTGCTGCATCTAAAAATTACATATTAGAATGTTTAAGGTATGATGATGTTTTTAAGGGCAACCTGTTGTGTGGCAGCTATAGCTTGTGATGCTGCAGCTGCTATGGCGGGTCCAGCACCAATGTGGCTTATGTTGTAAGAACTGACACTAGCTTGGGAATTTGTAGCTGCCTGTGGTGTAGGCGTGTGTCTCGTGTCTACTACAGCCACCGTTGTAACTGTTTGTCGTTTTTCTGGGTAGGAGGTTTGTATACTCGTACTGCTATCACGTCGTTTTTCGCTACGTGGTCTTGTATACCTGAACAAAAAATAAGTGAATGAAAAAATTAAACAAGAACAATTTAATAACATCTTAATAATCATGTTCTTTAAAAAACAGCATAGTACCTATCATAACGGTTTTCTTTCTGCTGTACAGATGATTGTATGTTTGATCCTGGAGTAGGAGTATCCAATTCAAGAGATCGCTTTTCAAGGAGTTCAGTAATACCTTTATTATCAGCTTCTAACTCACATTTAAATTTATGCAGTTCAGAATCTAATCTACGTAAGTATTTATCCACTAATTCATACATTTGATTAGCTAAGTGAACCTAGAACAAAATATTTTTAAAACAGTTTTGATTACATTCAAACTATTACCTTTTCATCAGCATCTTCTAATACTTTATAATACTCTTTTCGCAGTGATTGAAATTCATTCTCTCCACTAGTAGACACTTCATTAGCGTTTCGTTTACAATCAGCAAACAACACCTTCTCTCGTTTTTCTAAATCGTCCATATTATCTACGTAAAAACAGGGTCAGTTTACGAAACAATACAGTATTAATGTGGTGTATAAAATATCTTACTTTGAACTGATAAATCCAATTCACGCATTTCCGTAAAGCGATCTCGTAATTCTTGGGGAAGATGTTCAATCACTGCAAATATAATTCGTGTAGTATTACCATAATATTTGAGGTTAGCGTATATTTACTTTCTAAATAATCCTCCAAGTACAACATTTTGAGTCGAAATTTTAATACAGTGGCTATCAATAAATTAAGTGCGTTGAAGTTAACACAAAGCTGACCGAAATAAATGTTTAAAGTTGTTAAATTCTTTGTGCACGTTTATTTGACAATTCAAATGACAGTAATAACGATCATAACGATCCGTTTAGGTATATCGAATTCTCGTTGGATATAACTAGGTATACCAATTGAACAGTGCCCTTTAACTTCGAAAATGCCTGATAAATTAAAACGTGTCACTAATACGTGCCCCTTTCATAATTTGGAGAAATGTAAATTTAGTTTTTATAAGGGATAGTTGTATGATTTATTTCCATGATTAATTTTAAATGTAATGTATAGATTTACTTAAAAATAGTTTATACCTAGTCCATGAAAAATCTCTTGCAGCAAACTAGTCCAGTTTTTTGATGAAATTAAACATATAAACTATGCATTTATTTAATGAATTAATAAGTAACTTTTCAATCTTAAACTGGGTCACAGTTGACAAAAGTTAATAATGTGATATAAAAAATATTGGGTCGTATGCATAAAAGCAAGTAAAAGCTTTTACTAGTGATTTTGCAAGTAAATACTCGGTTCCGTATGCATTAAAAGTTTAAGCATTTACTAGGAGTAGTATTTACTTAATTTTCAGTAAATACTTAAAAACCGTATGCATAACATGGAGTATTTACTTAAGACTTTAAGTAAGTACTAGTACAATCTCAAGTCTGCCTCTCACCGTACTTATTTTCGCATCAGTCTTAATCATGGCGTTGTTCATGAGAGGTAAAGCTCCTAAAATCTATAAAAATCGACGAAATCACGATTCTTGACAATATCGTGCACTATTTAGGTTCGAAGAACGTCATGTCGAGTACCTGGCAGAAACATTCTTGGCAACGTGGACGAAACCAGAGGTGGTGCTCTTTCACGGAAGGAAAAAGTTGAGGTATTTTTAATATACGTAGGTGATCCCGGATTTCAGATAGGCGTTGGTGAGGATGTAGGTGTTAATCAAAGTACAGTTAGCCGAACTGTAACAGAAGTTGCGTGCAAAATCTATACCAAACGCCAAGGCTGGATCAAATTTCCAAAAAATATGGGTGAAGTAGATAAAGCAAAAAGAAATTGTCAGATAAAATTTAATTTTCCGTGTTGTATAGGAGCTTTAGACTGTACACACGTCGAAATACTTAGACCACCAGAGCACGTCGACAAATATATTAATAGAAAATCCAAGTCTTCTATCTATTAACGTTCAAGTTACTTGTGATAGCAACGAATTATTTACGAGTGTTGATGCTATCAATCCAGGCTATACTCATGACAGTCGGGTGTTACGAAAATCTGGATTCGTTGAAAAGATTGCCTGTTATAACAGAAATGCAGTCATAATTGCCGACGCGGGATATTGGATCGCTCCGTGGATTATGACACCATACAGGAATCCTGATAATGATGTCCAAAAGCATTACAACAAAGTACATGCAAAAAACAGAGTTAATATTGAAAGACTCTTTGGATAAGAAGCGACGGTTTCCACTCTTAAATTCGGCTTGACTTTGCTATAATTCCGTCAGTTATCGTAAGTTGTTTTGTACTCCACAACGTAGCAAAGCACCTACCTAGGTGATAACACATTCGGTGAGGAAGATCAAGTTAACTATAATCTTAGTGTCGAAGAGGAGGAAGGCCAAGAAGACGTTGAGAATAACATCAGGCGAGCTGGCATAAGGAAAAGAGAAAACATCGCACAATTACTAATCGGTACTTAGTTGGGGAAAAAAATTGATCTAAAAGTTTATAATACTCCTAGTAAATTCTAAAAAGACACCATTTATTGTTTAGAACCTAAAATTATAAAAAAAATTTAATAACAATCAAATTATGATTTTAATATGGACTGTTACAAACGTTATTCTTTTCTTGTGATTAACCATGACAATATTTGAATCATTAAGTAAAAGCTAGTAGTATTTACTTAAGATTTTCCAGCATTTGCTACCTAGTACTAGTAAAAGATTATGCATATGACATCTAGCATTTACTTTTACTTATACTTAATACTTATAGGTAGTTACTTATTTTTATGCATACGGCCCATTAAAAGCCTGCTCGTCTAAATCCATCCAATTTTGATGCAAAAACAAGCCTTTTCATATTTATGCCGATTATCCATTAAATGAGAGATCCCTACAACAAAAATGCTCTAAAGTAGAGAAACTAGATTGGCGTACGCTTTTATTAAATGAATTTCCGTCACTGAGCAAAAAAGTGGCAATTACGTCGGGTTTCAGCTGTTAGCATGAGGAAATTTAATAAGCTAAAAAAGGTTTTAAAATTGAAATCAAAGTTCAGCTTTAAAAGTTTTGCCTGCATAATCTATATACATAATAAATTACCACAAAAACTTAGAAAAACAAATTCTACTGTGGTTTTTAATTAGTCGGAGCAAACTATAATCGAATTAAAAACATTACCGTCAATAAATTGAAACTTTAGTAGTATTAAATAATTATCATTGCTGTTTAACCCATACATACATACATACATAGATAATAAATTATAGCTAAATAGTTAGACATGCACTCATGCACAGCAAATAAAATTTCTATGTAATCTCTATAATTTCACAAGTTTAATACGAGTGCTATAAGGTTTTTAAAAAACAATAAAAAATAAAAAAAAGTTCTTTTTAGTAATTGGTGTACATAGCTCGTATTTGATGGATGGGTTATTTTTAATTTAGTGCTCCAACGTGCCCCTTTATCACAATAAATTATCAGCGTCGGTATCAAAACAGTGGTAATTAATCTTTGATCTTTATATTCATGCTAGGTCATAAATTCACGCTTGTAGCCTTGTAGGATCTATAATACACTGAAAAATTGGGCTCAGACAAAGCTTTGTTTACATACTTTTACCATAATTAAACACTTCTTGCGTAATGAATAATCTTAGATAAGTTTTTTTTTATGTCGAGAAATTAAAGCAAAAAAAATAATAAGAGAGTAATTGTTTTTTTTTTAAACAGTACTATAATGTCGTCATAAAAGAACGAAAATAACCAAAATCGTAAGAGCCGTTTTCGAGAAAAATTTTCAAAATTTTTAATTTTTTGAATAACTTTGTAAATTAAATTTCAAAATAGTTGAGACAAACGGCATAATACTAAGAAAATTAAACTCAATAACATACTAAAATTTGAAAAAAATCGTAAGAGCCGTTTTCGAGAAAAATTTCAAAATTCTTAATTTTTTGAATAACTTTGTAAATTAAATTTCAAAATAGTTGAGACAAACGGCATTATACTAAGAAAAATAAACTCTATAACCAGAAGCGGACTGGGAAATTCAACCGGCCCGGGAAATAACCTGCTAATCCGGTTACCAAAAAAAGAATGACCCAAAAAAATTTAATTTTAAAATGTTGTCATATTTAGATAATAATAAAATTATTTCTAAAAAAATTCCATGTTCAGTCTCATTATGCTCTAATGAAAGTTAATTAGTAGATTTCTGAGAGCCCGAAAAGCTAAACCCCTTTTTCCAATTAGTTTTACATCTATAATTCTTTCCAATACTTGCTTGCGTTCAAGAGCATTTTTTTTTGACGTAAGCTACCTTCATTTGAGAATATTAAACCATAAATATCTTTACTTTTAAGTTTAAGCATATGCCTATAAACACAATTTTCATGGATCTTATTATTTTCATGTTCTTTAACACGTTGCAGAGTATGCTTCCAGTCTTTCATTCCATCATTTACAAACGAACATTCGTTCTTATCACTGTATACTGTATGCCAAGCACACGGAACAAAATAGAGATTCTTTTTCTAAACAATATGATAATCATCGTCTGCTTATTTTATCATCTCTGTAAAATATAACATTTGGCTTAAATGGCCAATAAGTTATATCACCAATAGTTGGCTGACAATGATGTTTGTTAAAAAAATACTCAAAATTTTGACTTGTTGGTTTTGTGAAACAACTAGCTGATTAAAAACTATAACAAACTTTAATTTTTTCCCTACACAATCTCATAGCCAACGCGATCACAAGTATGACAAGTATCAACAAGTATGACCTTTTGAAAGGACCTTTTTTAGACGGCCGTGGATGATATCAAAAAGTGTTTTCGGTAGGCTAATAACGGAGTTAAGAATTTTTTTGTAGACCGAGTTGTTTTTATTTTTGCGAGCGAACTCTCGGCATATTGCCAGACCTTTTTCAGACGGCCGTGGATGATATCAAAATGTGTTTTATTTGCACTTTATTTACATCGTTGGATGCGCCAGTCTTTTAGCTACATTTTAAACACCGAATCAAAATTTTCGGTACGCTAATAACGGAGTTACGAATTTTTTTGTAGACCGAGATGTTTTTATTTTTGCGAGCGAACTCTTGGCATATTGCCGGACCTTTTTCAAACGGCCGTGGATGATATCAAAAAGTGTTTTATTTGCACTTTCTTTACATCGTTGGATGCGCCAGTCTGTTAGCTACATTTTGAACACCGAATCAAAATTTTCGGTCCGCTAATAACAGAGTTACGAATTTTTTTGTAGACCGAGATGTTTTTATTTTTGCGAGCGAACTCTTGGCATATTGCCGGACCTTTTTCAGACGGCCGTGGATGATATCAAAAAGTGTTTTATTTGCACTTTATTTACATCGTTGGATGCGCCAGTCTTTTAGCTACATTTTAAACACCGAATCAAAATTTTCGGTCCGCTAATAACGGAGTTACGAATTTTTTTGTAGACCGAGATGTTTTTATTTTTGCGTGCGAACTCTTGGCATATTGCCGGACCTTTTTCAGACGGCCGTGGATGATATCAAAAAGTGTTTTATTTGCACTTTCTTTACATCGTTGGATGCGCCAGTCTGTTAGCTACATTTTGAACACCGAATCAAAATTTTCGGCACGCTAATAACGGAGTTACGATTTTTTTTGTAGACCGAGATGTTTTTATTTTTGCGTGCGAACTCTTGGCATATTGCCGGACCTTTTTCAGACGGCCGTGGATGATATCAAAAAGTGTTTTATTTGCACTTTATTTACATCGTTGGATGCGCCAGTCTTTTAGCTACATTTTAAACACCGAATCAAAATTTTCGGTCCGCTAATAACGGAGTTACGAATTTTTTTGTAGACCGAGATGTTTTTATTTTTGCGTGCGAACTCTTGGCATATTGCCGGACCTTTTTCAGACGGCCGTGGATGATATCAAAAAGTGTTTTATTTGCACTTTCTTTACATCGTTGGATGCGCCAGTCTGTTAGCTACATTTTGAACACCGAATCAAAATTTTCGGTCCGCTAATAACAGAGTTACGATTTTTTTTGTAGACCGAGATGTTTTTATTTTTGCGAGCGAACTCTTGGCATATTGCCGGACCTTTTTCAGACGGCCGTGGATGATATCAAAAAGTGTTTTATTTGCACTTTCTTTACATCGTTGGATGCGCCAGTCTGTTAGCTACATTTTGAACACCGAATCAAAATTTTCGGCACGCTAATAACGGAGTTACGATTTTTTTTGTAGACCGAGATGTTTTTATTTTTGCGTGCGAACTCTTGGCATATTGCCGGACCTTTTTCAGACGGCCGTGGATGATATCAAAAAGTGTTTTATTTGCACTTTCTTTACATCGTTGGATGCGCCAGTCTGTTAGCTACATTTTGAACACCGAATCAAAATTTTCGGCACGCTAATAACGGAGTTACGATTTTTTTTGTAGACCGAGATGTTTTTATTTTTGCGTGCGAACTCTTGGCATATTGCCGGACCTTTTTCAGACGGCCGTGGATGATATCAAAAAGTGTTTTATTTGCACTTTCTTTACATCGTTGGATGCGCCAGTCCTTTAGCTACATTTTAAACCCCGAATCAAAATTTTCGGTCCGCTAATAACGGAGTTACGAATTTTTTTGTAGACCGAGATGTTTTTATTTTTGCGTGCGAACTCTTGGCATATTGCCGGACCTTTTTCAGACGGCCGTGGATGATATCAAAAAGTGTTTTATTTGCACTTTCTTTACATCGTTGGATGCGCCAGTCTGTTAGCTACATTTTGAACACCGAATCAAAATTTTCGGCACGCTAATAACGGAGTTACGATTTTTTTTGTAGACCGAGATGTTTTTATTTTTGCGTGCGAACTCTTGGCATATTGCCGGACCTTTTTCAGACGGCCGTGGATGATATCAAAAAGTGTTTTATTTGCACTTTCTTTACATCGTTGGATGCGCCAGTCTGTTAGCTACATTTTGAACACCGAATCAAAATTTTCGGCACGCTAATAACGGAGTTACGATTTTTTTTGTAGACCGAGATGTTTTTATTTTTGCGTGCGAACTCTTGGCATATTGCCGGACCTTTTTCAGACGGCCGTGGATGATATCAAAAAGTGTTTTATTTGCACTTTATTTACATCGTTGGATGCGCCAGTCTTTTAGCTACATTTTAAACACCGAATCAAAATTTTCGGTCCGCTAATAACGGAGTTACGAATTTTTTTGTAGACCGAGATGTTTTTATTTTTGCGTGCGAACTCTTGGCATATTGCCGGACCTTTTTCAGACGGCCGTGGATGATATCAAAAAGTGTTTTATTTGCACTTTCTTTACATCGTTGGATGCGCCAGTCTGTTAGCTACATTTTGAACACCGAATCAAAATTTTCGGTCCGCTAATAACAGAGTTACGAATTTTTTTGTAGACCGAGATGTTTTTATTTTTGCGAGCGAACTCTTGGCATATTGCCGGACCTTTTTCAGACGGCCGTGGATGATATCAAAAAGTGTTTTATTTGCACTTTCTTTACACCGTTGGATGCGCCAGTCTGTTAGCTACATTTTGAACACCGAATCAAAATTTTCGGCACGCTAATAACGGAGTTACGATTTTTTTTGTAGACCGAGATGTTTTTATTTTTGCGTGCGAACTCTTGGCATATTGCCGGACCTTTTTCAGACGGCCGTGGATGATATCAAAAAGTGTTTTATTTGCACTTTCTTTACATCGTTGGATGCGCCAGTCTGTTAGCTACATTTTGAACACCGAATCAAAATTTTCGGCACGCTAATAACGGAGTTACGATTTTTTTTGTAGACCGAGATGTTTTTATTTTTGCGTGCGAACTCTTGGCATATTGCCGGACCTTTTTCAGACGGCCGTGGATGATATCAAAAAGTGTTTTATTTGCACTTTCTTTACATCGTTGGATGCGCCAGTCTTTTAGCTACATTTTAAATTCCGAATCAAAATTTTCGGTCCGCTAATAACGGAGTTACGAATTTTTTTGTAGACCGAGATGTTTTTATTTTTGCGTGCGAACTCTTGGCATATTGCCGGACCTTTTTCAGACGGCCGTGGATGATATCAAAAAGTGTTTTATTTGCACTTTCTTTACATCGTTGGATGCGCCAGTCTGTTAGCTACATTTTGAACACCAAATCAAAATTTTCGGCACGCTAATAACGGAGTTACGATTTTTTTTGTAGACCGAGATGTTTTTATTTTTGCGTGCGAACTCTTGGCATATTGCCGGACCTTTTTCAGACGGCCGTGGATGATATCAAAAAGTGTTTTATTTGCACTTTCTTTACATCGTTGGATGCGCCAGTCTGTTAGCTACATTTTGAACACCGAATCAAAATTTTCGGCACGCTAATAACGGAGTTACGATTTTTTTTGTAGACCGAGATGTTTTTATTTTTGCGTGCGAACTCTTGGCATATTGCCGGACCTTTTTCAGACGGCCGTGGATGATATCAAAAAGTGTTTTATTTGCACTTTATTTACATCGTTGGATGCGCCAGTCTTTTAGCTACATTTTAAACACCGAATCAAAATTTTCGGTCCGCTAATAACGGAGTTACGAATTTTTTTGTAGACCGAGATGTTTTTATTTTTGCGTGCGAACTCTTGGCATATTGCCGGACCTTTTTCAGACGGCCGTGGATGATATCAAAAAGTGTTTTATTTGCACTTTCTTTACATCGTTGGATGCGCCAGTCTGTTAGCTACATTTTGAACACCGAATCAAAATTTTCGGTCCGCTAATAACAGAGTTACGAATTTTTTTGTAGACCGAGATGTTTTTATTTTTGCGAGCGAACTCTTGGCATATTGCCGGACCTTTTTCAGACGGCCGTGGATGATATCAAAAAGTGTTTTATTTGCACTTTATTTACATCGTTGGATGCGCCAGTCTTTTAGCTACATTTTAAACACCGAATCAAAATTTTCGGTCCGCTAATAACGGAGTTACGAATTTTTTTGTAGACCGAGATGTTTTTATTTTTGCGTGCGAACTCTTGGCATATTGCCGGACCTTTTTCAGACGGCCGTGGATGATATCAAAAAGTGTTTTATTTGCACTTTCTTTACATCGTTGGATGCGCCAGTCTGTTAGCTACATTTTGAACACCGAATCAAAATTTTCGGCACGCTAATAACGGAGTTACGATTTTTTTTGTAGACCGAGATGTTTTTATTTTTGCGTGCGAACTCTTGGCATATTGCCGGACCTTTTTCAGACGGCCGTGGATGATATCAAAAAGTGTTTTATTTGCACTTTCTTTACATCGTTGGATGCGCCAGTCTGTTAGCTACATTTTGAACACCGAATCAAAATTTTCGGTCCGCTAATAACAGAGTTACGAATTTTTTTGTAGACCGAGATGTTTTTATTTTTGCGAGCGAACTCTTGGCATATTGCCGGACCTTTTTCAGACGGCCGTGGATGATATCAAAAAGTGTTTTATTTGCACTTTATTTACATCGTTGGATGCGCCAGTCTGTTAGCTACATTTTGAACACCGAATCAAAATTTTCGGTCCGCTAATAACAGAGTTACGAATTTTTTTGTAGACCGAGATGTTTTTATTTTTGCGAGCGAACTCTTGGCATATTGCCGGACCTTTTTCAGACGGCCGTGGATGATATCAAAAAGTGTTTTATTTGCACTTTATTTACATCGTTGGATGCGCCAGTCTTTTAGCTACATTTTAAACACCGAATCAAAATTTTCGGTCCGCTAATAACGGAGTTACGAATTTTTTTGTAGACCGAGATGTTTTTATTTTTGCGTGCGAACTCTTGGCATATTGCCGGACCTTTTTCAGACGGCCGTGGATGATATCAAAAAGTGTTTTATTTGCACTTTCTTTACATCGTTGGATGCGCCAGTCTGTTAGCTACATTTTGAACACCGAATCAAAATTTTCGGCACGCTAATAACGGAGTTACGATTTTTTTTGTAGACCGAGATGTTTTTATTTTTGCGTGCGAACTCTTGGCATATTGCCGGACCTTTTTCAGACGGCCGTGGATGATATCAAAAAGTGTTTTATTTGCACTTTATTTACATCGTTGGATGCGCCAGTTTTTTAGCTACATTTTAAACACCGAATCAAAATTTTCGGTCCGCTAATAACGGAGTTACGAATTTTTTTGTAGACCGAGATGTTTTTATTTTTGCGTGCGAACTCTTGGCATATTGCCGGACCTTTTTCAGACGGCCGTGGATGATATCAAAAAGTGTTTTATTTGCACTTTCTTTACATCGTTGGATGCGCCAGTCTGTTAGCTACATTTTGAACACCGAATCAAAATTTTCGGCACGCTAATAACGGAGTTACGATTTTTTTTGTAGACCGAGATGTTTTTATTTTTGCGTGCGAACTCTTGGCATATTGCCGGACCTTTTTCAGACGGCCGTGGATGATATCAAAAAGTGTTTTATTTGCACTTTCTTTACATCGTTGGATGCGCCAGTCTGTTAGCTACATTTTGAACACCGAATCAAAATTTTCGGCACGCTAATAACGGAGTTACGAATTTTTTTGTAGACCGAGATGTTTTTATTTTTGCGTGCGAACTCTTGGCATATTGCCGGACCTTTTTCAGACGGCCGTGGATGATATCAAAAAGTGTTTTATTTGCACTTTATTTACATCGTTGGATGCGCCAGTCTTTTAGCTACATTTTAAACACCGAATCAAAATTTTCGGTCCGCTAATAACGGAGTTACGATTTTTTTTGTAGACCGAGATGTTTTTATTTTTGCGTGCGAACTCTTGGCATATTGCCGGACCTTTTTCAGACGGCCGTGGATGATATCAAAAAGTGTTTTATTTGCACTTTCTTTACATCGTTGGATGCGCCAGTCTGTTAGCTACATTTTGAACACCGAATCAAAATTTTCGGTCCGCTAATAACAGAGTTACGAATTTTTTTGTAGACCGAGATGTTTTTATTTTTGCGAGCGAACTCTTGGCATATTGCCGGACCTTTTTCAGACGGCCGTGGATGATATCAAAAAGTGTTTTATTTGCACTTTCTTTACATCGTTGGATGCGCCAGTCTGTTAGCTACATTTTGAACACCGAATCAAAATTTTCGGTCCGCTAATAACAGAGTTACGAATTTTTTTGTAGACCGAGATGTTTTTATTTTTGCGAGCGAACTCTTGGCATATTGCCGGACCTTTTTCAGACGGCCGTGGATGATATCAAAAAGTGTTTTATTTGCACTTTATTTACATCGTTGGATGCGCCAGTCTTTTAGCTACATTTTAAACACCGAATCAAAATTTTCGGTCCGCTAATAACGGAGTTACGAATTTTTTTGTAGACCGAGATGTTTTTATTTTTGCGTGCGAACTCTTGGCATATTGCCGGACCTTTTTCAGACGGCCGTGGATGATATCAAAAAGTGTTTTATTTGCACTTTCTTTACATCGTTGGATGCGCCAGTCTGTTAGCTACATTTTGAACACCGAATCAAAATTTTCGGCACGCTAATAACGGAGTTACGATTTTTTTTGTAGACCGAGATGTTTTTATTTTTGCGTGCGAACTCTTGGCATATTGCCGGACCTTTTTCAGACGGCCGTGGATGATATCAAAAAGTGTTTTATTTGCACTTTATTTACATCGTTGGATGCGCCAGTTTTTTAGCTACATTTTAAACACCGAATCAAAATTTTCGGTCCGCTAATAACGGAGTTACGAATTTTTTTGTAGACCGAGATGTTTTTATTTTTGCGTGCGAACTCTTGGCATATTGCCGGACCTTTTTCAGACGGCCGTGGATGATATCAAAAAGTGTTTTATTTGCACTTTCTTTACATCGTTGGATGCGCCAGTCTGTTAGCTACATTTTGAACACCGAATCAAAATTTTCGGCACGCTAATAACGGAGTTACGATTTTTTTTGTAGACCGAGATGTTTTTATTTTTGCGTGCGAACTCTTGGCATATTGCCGGACCTTTTTCAGACGGCCGTGGATGATATCAAAAAGTGTTTTATTTGCACTTTCTTTACATCGTTGGATGCGCCAGTCTGTTAGCTACATTTTGAACACCGAATCAAAATTTTCGGCACGCTAATAACGGAGTTACGATTTTTTTTGTAGACCGAGATGTTTTTATTTTTGCGTGCGAACTCTTGGCATATTGCCGGACCTTTTTCAGACGGCCGTGGATGATATCAAAAAGTGTTTTATTTGCACTTTATTTACATCGTTGGATGCGCCAGTCTTTTAGCTACATTTTAAACACCGAATCAAAATTTTCGGTCCGCTAATAACGGAGTTACGAATTTTTTTGTAGACCGAGATGTTTTTATTTTTGCGTGCGAACTCTTGGCATATTGCCGGACCTTTTTCAGACGGCCGTGGATGATATCAAAAAGTGTTTTATTTGCACTTTCTTTACATCGTTGGATGCGCCAGTCTGTTAGCTACATTTTGAACACCGAATCAAAATTTTCGGCACGCTAATAACGGAGTTACGATTTTTTTTGTAGACCGAGATGTTTTTATTTTTGCGTGCGAACTCTTGGCATATTGCCGGACCTTTTTCAGACGGCCGTGGATGATATCAAAAAGTGTTTTATTTGCACTTTCTTTACATCGTTGGATGCGCCAGTCTGTTAGCTACATTTTGAACACCGAATCAAAATTTTCGGTCCGCTAATAACAGAGTTACGAATTTTTTTGTAGACCGAGATGTTTTTATTTTTGCGTGCGAACTCTTGGCATATTGCCGGACCTTTTTCAGACGGCCGTGGATGATATCAAAAAGTGTTTTATTTGCACTTTATTTACATCGTTGGATGCGCCAGTCTTTTAGCTACATTTTAAACACCGAATCAAAATTTTCGGTCCGCTAATAACGGAGTTACGATTTTTTTTGTAGACCGAGATGTTTTTATTTTTGCGTGCGAACTCTTGGCATATTGCCGGACCTTTTTCAGACGGCCGTGGATGATATCAAAAAGTGTTTTATTTGCACTTTCTTTACATCGTTGGATGCGCCAGTCTGTTAGCTACATTTTGAACACCGAATCAAAATTTTCGGTCCGCTAATAACAGAGTTACGAATTTTTTTGTAGACCGAGATGTTTTTATTTTTGCGAGCGAACTCTTGGCATATTGCCGGACCTTTTTCAGACGGCCGTGGATGATATCAAAAAGTGTTTTATTTGCACTTTATTTACATCGTTGGATGCGCCAGTCTTTTAGCTACATTTTAAACACCGAATCAAAATTTTCGGTCCGCTAATAACGGAGTTACGAATTTTTTTGTAGACCGAGATGTTTTTATTTTTGCGTGCGAACTCTTGGCATATTGCCGGACCTTTTTCAGACGGCCGTGGATGATATCAAAAAGTGTTTTATTTGCACTTTCTTTACATCGTTGGATGCGCCAGTCTGTTAGCTACATTTTGAACACCGAATCAAAATTTTCGGCACGCTAATAACGGAGTTACGATTTTTTTTGTAGACCGAGATGTTTTTATTTTTGCGTGCGAACTCTTGGCATATTGCCGGACCTTTTTCAGACGGCCGTGGATGATATCAAAAAGTGTTTTATTTGCACTTTCTTTACATCGTTGGATGCGCCAGTCTGTTAGCTACATTTTGAACACCGAATCAAAATTTTCGGTCCGCTAATAACAGAGTTACGAATTTTTTTGTAGACCGAGATGTTTTTATTTTTGCGTGCGAACTCTTGGCATATTGCCGGACCTTTTTCAGACGGCCGTGGATGATATCAAAAAGTGTTTTATTTGCACTTTATTTACATCGTTGGATGCGCCAGTCTTTTAGCTACATTTTAAACACCGAATCAAAATTTTCGGTCCGCTAATAACGGAGTTACGATTTTTTTTGTAGACCGAGATGTTTTTATTTTTGCGTGCGAACTCTTGGCATATTGCCGGACCTTTTTCAGACGGCCGTGGATGATATCAAAAAGTGTTTTATTTGCACTTTCTTTACATCGTTGGATGCGCCAGTCTGTTAGCTACATTTTGAACACCGAATCAAAATTTTCGGTCCGCTAATAACAGAGTTACGAATTTTTTTGTAGACCGAGATGTTTTTATTTTTGCGAGCGAACTCTTGGCATATTGCCGGACCTTTTTCAGACGGCCGTGGATGATATCAAAAAGTGTTTTATTTGCACTTTCTTTACATCGTTGGATGCGCCAGTCTGTTAGCTACATTTTGAACACCGAATCAAAATTTTCGGTCCGCTAATAACAGAGTTACGAATTTTTTTGTAGACCGAGATGTTTTTATTTTTGCGAGCGAACTCTTGGCATATTGCCGGACCTTTTTCAGACGGCCGTGGATGATATCAAAAAGTGTTTTATTTGCACTTTATTTACATCGTTGGATGCGCCAGTCTTTTAGCTACATTTTAAACACCGAATCAAAATTTTCGGTCCGCTAATAACGGAGTTACGAATTTTTTTGTAGACCGAGATGTTTTTATTTTTGCGTGCGAACTCTTGGCATATTGCCGGACCTTTTTCAGACGGCCGTGGATGATATCAAAAAGTGTTTTATTTGCACTTTCTTTACATCGTTGGATGCGCCAGTCTGTTAGCTACATTTTGAACACCGAATCAAAATTTTCGGTCCGCTAATAACGGAGTTACGATTTTTTTTGTAGACCGAGATGTTTTTATTTTTGCGTGCGAACTCTTGGCATATTGCCGGACCTTTTTCAGACGGCCGTGGATGATATCAAAAAGTGTTTTATTTGCACTTTCTTTACATCGTTGGATGCGCCAGTCTGTTAGCTACATTTTGAACACCGAATCAAAATTTTCGGCACGCTAATAACGGAGTTACGATTTTTTTTGTAGACCGAGATGTTTTTATTTTTGCGTGCGAACTCTTGGCATATTGCCGGACCTTTTTCAGACGGCCGTGGATGATATCAAAAAGTGTTTTATTTGCACTTTCTTTACATCGTTGGATGCGCCAGTCTGTTAGCTACATTTTGAACACCGAATCAAAATTTTCGGCACGCTAATAACGGAGTTACGATTTTTTTTGTAGACCGAGATGTTTTTATTTTTGCGTGCGAACTCTTGGCATATTGCCGGACCTTTTTCAGACGGCCGTGGATGATATCAAAAAGTGTTTTATTTGCACTTTATTTACATCGTTGGATGCGCCAGTCTTTTAGCTACATTTTAAACACCGAATCAAAATTTTCGGTCCGCTAATAACGGAGTTACGAATTTTTTTGTAGACCGAGATGTTTTTATTTTTGCGTGCGAACTCTTGGCATATTGCCGGACCTTTTTCAGACGGCCGTGGATGATATCAAAAAGTGTTTTATTTGCACTTTCTTTACATCGTTGGATGCGCCAGTCTGTTAGCTACATTTTGAACACCGAATCAAAATTTTCGGCACGCTAATAACGGAGTTACGATTTTTTTTGTAGACCGAGATGTTTTTATTTTTGCGTGCGAACTCTTGGCATATTGCCGGACCTTTTTCAGACGGCCGTGGATGATATCAAAAAGTGTTTTATTTGCACTTTCTTTACATCGTTGGATGCGCCAGTCTGTTAGCTACATTTTGAACACCGAATCAAAATTTTCGGTCCGCTAATAACAGAGTTACGAATTTTTTTGTAGACCGAGATGTTTTTATTTTTGCGAGCGAACTCTTGGCATATTGCCGGACCTTTTTCAGACGGCCGTGGATGATATCAAAAAGTGTTTTATTTGCACTTTCTTTACATCGTTGGATGCGCCAGTCTGTTAGCTACATTTTGAACACCGAATCAAAATTTTCGGTCCGCTAATAACAGAGTTACGAATTTTTTTGTAGACCGAGATGTTTTTATTTTTGCGAGCGAACTCTTGGCATATTGCCGGACCTTTTTCAGACGGCCGTGGATGATATCAAAAAGTGTTTTATTTGCACTTTATTTACATCGTTGGATGCGCCAGTCTTTTAGCTACATTTTAAACACCGAATCAAAATTTTCGGTCCGCTAATAACGGAGTTACGAATTTTTTTGTAGACCGAGATGTTTTTATTTTTGCGTGCGAACTCTTGGCATATTGCCGGACCTTTTTCAGACGGCCGTGGATGATATCAAAAAGTGTTTTATTTGCACTTTCTTTACATCGTTGGATGCGCCAGTCTGTTAGCTACATTTTGAACACCGAATCAAAATTTTCGGTCCGCTAATAACAGAGTTACGAATTTTTTTGTAGACCGAGATGTTTTTATTTTTGCGAGCGAACTCTTGGCATATTGCCGGACCTTTTTCAGACGGCCGTGGATGATATCAAAAAGTGTTTTATTTGCACTTTATTTACATCGTTGGATGCGCCAGTCTTTTAGCTACATTTTAAACACCGAATCAAAATTTTCGGTCCGCTAATAACGGAGTTACGAATTTTTTTGTAGACCGAGATGTTTTTATTTTTGCGTGCGAACTCTTGGCATATTGCCGGACCTTTTTCAGACGGCCGTGGATGATATCAAAAAGTGTTTTATTTGCACTTTCTTTACATCGTTGGATGCGCCAGTCTGTTAGCTACATTTTGAACACCGAATCAAAATTTTCGGCACGCTAATAACGGAGTTACGATTTTTTTTGTAGACCGAGATGTTTTTATTTTTGCGTGCGAACTCTTGGCATATTGCCGGACCTTTTTCAGACGGCCGTGGATGATATCAAAAAGTGTTTTATTTGCACTTTATTTACATCGTTGGATGCGCCAGTTTTTTAGCTACATTTTAAACACCGAATCAAAATTTTCGGTCCGCTAATAACGGAGTTACGAATTTTTTTGTAGACCGAGATGTTTTTATTTTTGCGTGCGAACTCTTGGCATATTGCCGGACCTTTTTCAGACGGCCGTGGATGATATCAAAAAGTGTTTTATTTGCACTTTCTTTACATCGTTGGATGCGCCAGTCTGTTAGCTACATTTTGAACACCGAATCAAAATTTTCGGCACGCTAATAACGGAGTTACGATTTTTTTTGTAGACCGAGATGTTTTTATTTTTGCGTGCGAACTCTTGGCATATTGCCGGACCTTTTTCAGACGGCCGTGGATGATATCAAAAAGTGTTTTATTTGCACTTTATTTACATCGTTGGATGCGCCAGTCTGTTAGCTACATTTTGAACACCGAATCAAAATTTTCGGCACGCTAATAACGGAGTTACGATTTTTTTTGTAGACCGAGATGTTTTTATTTTTGCGTGCGAACTCTTGGCATATTGCCGGACCTTTTTCAGACGGCCGTGGATGATATCAAAAAGTGTTTTATTTGCACTTTATTTACATCGTTGGATGCGCCAGTCTTTTAGCTACATTTTAAACACCGAATCAAAATTTTCGGTCCGCTAATAACGGAGTTACGAATTTTTTTGTAGACCGAGATGTTTTTATTTTTGCGTGCGAACTCTTGGCATATTGCCGGACCTTTTTCAGACGGCCGTGGATGATATCAAAAAGTGTTTTATTTGCACTTTCTTTACATCGTTGGATGCGCCAGTCTGTTAGCTACATTTTGAACACCGAATCAAAATTTTCGGCACGCTAATAACGGAGTTACGATTTTTTTTGTAGACCGAGATGTTTTTATTTTTGCGTGCGAACTCTTGGCATATTGCCGGACCTTTTTCAGACGGCCGTGGATGATATCAAAAAGTGTTTTATTTGCACTTTCTTTACATCGTTGGATGCGCCAGTCTGTTAGCTACATTTTGAACACCGAATCAAAATTTTCGGTCCGCTAATAACAGAGTTACGAATTTTTTTGTAGACCGAGATGTTTTTATTTTTGCGAGCGAACTCTTGGCATATTGCCGGACCTTTTTCAGACGGCCGTGGATGATATCAAAAAGTGTTTTATTTGCACTTTATTTACATCGTTGGATGCGCCAGTCTTTTAGCTACATTTTGAACACCGAATCAAAATTTTCGGTCCGCTAATAACGGAGTTACGAATTTTTTTGTAGACCGAGATGTTTTTATTTTTGCGTGCGAACTCTTGGCATATTGCCGGACCTTTTTCAGACGGCCGTGGATGATATCAAAAAGTGTTTTATTTGCACTTTCTTTACATCGTTGGATGCGCCAGTCTGTTAGCTACATTTTGAACACCGAATCAAAATTTTCGGCACGCTAATAACGGAGTTACGATTTTTTTTGTAGACCGAGATGTTTTTATTTTTGCGTGCGAACTCTTGGCATATTGCCGGACCTTTTTCAGACGGCCGTGGATGATATCAAAAAGTGTTTTATTTGCACTTTCTTTACATCGTTGGATGCGCCAGTCTGTTAGCTACATTTTGAACACCGAATCAAAATTTTCGGTCCGCTAATAACAGAGTTACGAATTTTTTTGTAGACCGAGATGTTTTTATTTTTGCGAGCGAACTCTTGGCATATTGCCGGACCTTTTTCAGACGGCCGTGGATGATATCAAAAAGTGTTTTATTTGCACTTTATTTACATCGTTGGATGCGCCAGTCTGTTAGCTACATTTTGAACACCGAATCAAAATTTTCGGTCCGCTAATAACAGAGTTACGAATTTTTTTGTAGACCGAGATGTTTTTATTTTTGCGAGCGAACTCTTGGCATATTGCCGGACCTTTTTCAGACGGCCGTGGATGATATCAAAAAGTGTTTTATTTGCACTTTATTTACATCGTTGGATGCGCCAGTCTTTTAGCTACATTTTAAACACCGAATCAAAATCTTCGGTCCGCTAATAACGGAGTTACGAATTTTTTTGTAGACCGAGATGTTTTTATTTTTGCGTGCGAACTCTTGGCATATTGCCGGACCTTTTTCAGACGGCCGTGGATGATATCAAAAAGTGTTTTATTTGCACTTTCTTTACATCGTTGGATGCGCCAGTCTGTTAGCTACATTTTGAACACCGAATCAAAATTTTCGGCACGCTAATAACGGAGTTACGATTTTTTTTGTAGACCGAGATGTTTTTATTTTTGCGTGCGAACTCTTGGCATATTGCCGGACCTTTTTCAGACGGCCGTGGATGATATCAAAAAGTGTTTTATTTGCACTTTATTTACATCGTTGGATGCGCCAGTCTTTTAGCTACATTTTAAACACCGAATCAAAATTTTCGGTCCGCTAATAACGGAGTTACGAATTTTTTTGTAGACCGAGATGTTTTTATTTTTGCGTGCGAACTCTTGGCATATTGCCGGACCTTTTTCAGACGGCCGTGGATGATATCAAAAAGTGTTTTATTTGCACTTTCTTTACATCGTTGGATGCGCCAGTCTGTTAGCTACATTTTGAACACCGAATCAAAATTTTCGGCACGCTAATAACGGAGTTACGATTTTTTTTGTAGACCGAGATGTTTTTATTTTTGCGTGCGAACTCTTGGCATATTGCCGGACCTTTTTCAGACGGCCGTGGATGATATCAAAAAGTGTTTTATTTGCACTTTCTTTACATCGTTGGATGCGCCAGTCTGTTAGCTACATTTTGAACACCGAATCAAAATTTTCGGCACGCTAATAACGGAGTTACGATTTTTTTTGTAGACCGAGATGTTTTTATTTTTGCGTGCGAACTCTTGGCATATTGCCGGACCTTTTTCAGACGGCCGTGGATGATATCAAAAAGTGTTTTATTTGCACTTTATTTACATCGTTGGATGCGCCAGTCTTTTAGCTACATTTTAAACACCGAATCAAAATTTTCGGTCCGCTAATAACGGAGTTACGAATTTTTTTGTAGACCGAGATGTTTTTATTTTTGCGTGCGAACTCTTGGCATATTGCCGGACCTTTTTCAGACGGCCGTGGATGATATCAAAAAGTGTTTTATTTGCACTTTCTTTACATCGTTGGATGCGCCAGTCTGTTAGCTACATTTTGAACACCGAATCAAAATTTTCGGTCCGCTAATAACAGAGTTACGAATTTTTTTGTAGACCGAGATGTTTTTATTTTTGCGAGCGAACTCTTGGCATATTGCCGGACCTTTTTCAGACGGCCGTGGATGATATCAAAAAGTGTTTTATTTGCACTTTATTTACATCGTTGGATGCGCCAGTCTTTTAGCTACATTTTAAACACCGAATCAAAATTTTCGGTCCGCTAATAACGGAGTTACGAATTTTTTTGTAGACCGAGATGTTTTTATTTTTGCGTGCGAACTCTTGGCATATTGCCGGACCTTTTTCAGACGGCCGTGGATGATATCAAAAAGTGTTTTATTTGCACTTTCTTTACATCGTTGGATGCGCCAGTCTGTTAGCTACATTTTGAACACCGAATCAAAATTTTCGGCACGCTAATAACGGAGTTACGATTTTTTTTGTAGACCGAGATGTTTTTATTTTTGCGTGCGAACTCTTGGCATATTGCCGGACCTTTTTCAGACGGCCGTGGATGATATCAAAAAGTGTTTTATTTGCACTTTCTTTACATCGTTGGATGCGCCAGTCTGTTAGCTACATTTTGAACACCGAATGAAAATTTTCGGTCCGCTAATAACAGAGTTACGAATTTTTTTGTAGACCGAGATGTTTTTATTTTTGCGAGCGAACTCTTGGCATATTGCCGGACCTTTTTCAGACGGCCGTGGATGATATCAAAAAGTGTTTTATTTGCACTTTCTTTACATCGTTGGATGCGCCAGTCTGTTAGCTACATTTTGAACACCGAATCAAAATTTTCGGTCCGCTAATAACAGAGTTACGAATTTTTTTGTAGACCGAGATGTTTTTATTTTTGCGAGCGAACTCTTGGCATATTGCCGGACCTTTTTCAGACGGCCGTGGATGATATCAAAAAGTGTTTTATTTGCACTTTATTTACATCGTTGGATGCGCCAGTCTTTTAGCTACATTTTAAACACCGAATCAAAATTTTCGGTCCGCTAATAACGGAGTTACGAATTTTTTTGTAGACCGAGATGTTTTTATTTTTGCGTGCGAACTCTTGGCATATTGCCGGACCTTTTTCAGACGGCCGTGGATGATATCAAAAAGTGTTTTATTTGCACTTTCTTTACATCGTTGGATGCGCCAGTCTGTTAGCTACATTTTGAACACCGAATCAAAATTTTCGGCACGCTAATAACGGAGTTACGATTTTTTTTGTAGACCGAGATGTTTTTATTTTTGCGTGCGAACTCTTGGCATATTGCCGGACCTTTTTCAGACGGCCGTGGATGATATCAAAAAGTGTTTTATTTGCACTTTCTTTACATCGTTGGATGCGCCAGTCTGTTAGCTACATTTTGAACACCGAATCAAAATTTTCGGCACGCTAATAACGGAGTTACGATTTTTTTTGTAGACCGAGATGTTTTTATTTTTGCGTGCGAACTCTTGGCATATTGCCGGACCTTTTTCAGACGGCCGTGGATGATATCAAAAAGTGTTTTATTTGCACTTTCTTTACATCGTTGGATGCGCCAGTCTTTTAGCTACATTTTAAACCCCGAATCAAAATTTTCGGTCCGCTAATAACGGAGTTACGAATTTTTTTGTAGACCGAGATGTTTTTATTTTTGCGTGCGAACTCTTGGCATATTGCCGGACCTTTTTCAGACGGCCGTGGATGATATCAAAAAGTGTTTTATTTGCACTTTCTTTACATCGTTGGATGCGCCAGTCTGTTAGCTACATTTTGAACACCGAATCAAAATTTTCGGCACGCTAATAACGGAGTTACGATTTTTTTTGTAGACCGAGATGTTTTTATTTTTGCGTGCGAACTCTTGGCATATTGCCGGACCTTTTTCAGACGGCCGTGGATGATATCAAAAAGTGTTTTATTTGCACTTTCTTTACATCGTTGGATGCGCCAGTCTGTTAGCTACATTTTGAACACCGAATCAAAATTTTCGGCACGCTAATAACGGAGTTACGATTTTTTTTGTAGACCGAGATGTTTTTATTTTTGCGTGCGAACTCTTGGCATATTGCCGGACCTTTTTCAGACGGCCGTGGATGATATCAAAAAGTGTTTTATTTGCACTTTATTTACATCGTTGGATGCGCCAGTCTTTTAGCTACATTTTAAACACCGAATCAAAATTTTCGGTCCGCTAATAACGGAGTTACGAATTTTTTTGTAGACCGAGATGTTTTTATTTTTGCGTGCGAACTCTTGGCATATTGCCGGACCTTTTTCAGACGGCCGTGGATGATATCAAAAAGTGTTTTATTTGCACTTTCTTTACATCGTTGGATGCGCCAGTCTGTTAGCTACATTTTGAACACCGAATCAAAATTTTCGGTCCGCTAATAACAGAGTTACGAATTTTTTTGTAGACCGAGATGTTTTTATTTTTGCGAGCGAACTCTTGGCATATTGCCGGACCTTTTTCAGACGGCCGTGGATGATATCAAAAAGTGTTTTATTTGCACTTTCTTTACATCGTTGGATGCGCCAGTCTGTTAGCTACATTTTGAACACCGAATCAAAATTTTCGGCACGCTAATAACGGAGTTACGATTTTTTTTGTAGACCGAGATGTTTTTATTTTTGCGTGCGAACTCTTGGCATATTGCCGGACCTTTTTCAGACGGCCGTGGATGATATCAAAAAGTGTTTTATTTGCACTTTCTTTACATCGTTGGATGCGCCAGTCTGTTAGCTACATTTTGAACACCGAATCAAAATTTTCGGCACGCTAATAACGGAGTTACGATTTTTTTTGTAGACCGAGATGTTTTTATTTTTGCGTGCGAACTCTTGGCATATTGCCGGACCTTTTTCAGACGGCCGTGGATGATATCAAAAAGTGTTTTATTTGCACTTTATTTACATCGTTGGATGCGCCAGTCTTTTAGCTACATTTTAAACACCGAATCAAAATTTTCGGTCCGCTAATAACGGAGTTACGAATTTTTTTGTAGACCGAGATGTTTTTATTTTTGCGTGCGAACTCTTGGCATATTGCCGGACCTTTTTCAGACGGCCGTGGATGATATCAAAAAGTGTTTTATTTGCACTTTCTTTACATCGTTGGATGCGCCAGTCTGTTAGCTACATTTTGAACACCGAATCAAAATTTTCGGTCCGCTAATAACAGAGTTACGAATTTTTTTGTAGACCGAGATGTTTTTATTTTTGCGAGCGAACTCTTGGCATATTGCCGGACCTTTTTCAGACGGCCGTGGATGATATCAAAAAGTGTTTTATTTGCACTTTCTTTACATCGTTGGATGCGCCAGTCTGTTAGCTACATTTTGAACACCGAATCAAAATTTTCGGCACGCTAATAACGGAGTTACGATTTTTTTTGTAGACCGAGATGTTTTTATTTTTGCGTGCGAACTCTTGGCATATTGCCGGACCTTTTTCAGACGGCCGTGGATGATATCAAAAAGTGTTTTATTTGCACTTTATTTACATCGTTGGATGCGCCAGTCTTTTAGCTACATTTTAAACACCGAATCAAAATTTTCGGTCCGCTAATAACGGAGTTACGAATTTTTTTGTAGACCGAGATGTTTTTATTTTTGCGTGCGAACTCTTGGCATATTGCCGGACCTTTTTCAGACGGCCGTGGATGATATCAAAAAGTGTTTTATTTGCACTTTCTTTACATCGTTGGATGCGCCAGTCTGTTAGCTACATTTTGAACACCGAATCAAAATTTTCGGCACGCTAATAACGGAGTTACGATTTTTTTTGTAGACCGAGATGTTTTTATTTTTGCGTGCGAACTCTTGGCATATTGCCGGACCTTTTTCAGACGGCCGTGGATGATATCAAAAAGTGTTTTATTTGCACTTTCTTTACATCGTTGGATGCGCCAGTCTGTTAGCTACATTTTGAACACCGAATCAAAATTTTCGGCACGCTAATAACGGAGTTACGATTTTTTTTGTAGACCGAGATGTTTTTATTTTTGCGTGCGAACTCTTGGCATATTGCCGGACCTTTTTCAGACGGCCGTGGATGATATCAAAAAGTGTTTTATTTGCACTTTATTTACATCGTTGGATGCGCCAGTCTTTTAGCTACATTTTAAATTCCGAATCAAAATTTTCGGTCCGCTAATAACGGAGTTACGAATTTTTTTGTAGACCGAGATGTTTTTATTTTTGCGTGCGAACTCTTGGCATATTGCCGGACCTTTTTCAGACGGCCGTGGATGATATCAAAAAGTGTTTTATTTGCACTTTCTTTACATCGTTGGATGCGCCAGTCTGCTAGCTACATTTTGAACACCGAATCAAAATTTTCGGCACGCTAATAACGGAGTTACGATTTTTTTTGTAGACCGAGATGTTTTTATTTTTGCGTGCGAACTCTTGGCATATTGCCGGACCTTTTTCAGACGGCCGTGGATGATATCAAAAAGTGTTTTATTTGCACTTTCTTTACATCGTTGGATGCGCCAGTCTGTTAGCTACATTTTGAACACCGAATCAAAATTTTCGGCACGCTAATAACGGAGTTACGATTTTTTTTGTAGACCGAGATGTTTTTATTTTTGCGTGCGAACTCTTGGCATATTGCCGGACCTTTTTCAGACGGCCGTGGATGATATCAAAAAGTGTTTTATTTGCACTTTCTTTACATCGTTGGATGCGCCAGTCTGTTAGCTACATTTTGAACACCGAATCAAAATTTTCGGTCCGCTAATAACAGAGTTACGAATTTTTTTGTAGACCGAGATGTTTTTATTTTTGCGAGCGAACTCTTGGCATATTGCCGGACCTTTTTCAGACGGCCGTGGATGATATCAAAAAGTGTTTTATTTGCACTTTCTTTACATCGTTGGATGCGCCAGTCTGTTAGCTACATTTTGAACACCGAATCAAAATTTTCGGTCCGCTAATAACAGAGTTACGAATTTTTTTGTAGACCGAGATGTTTTTATTTTTGCGTGCGAACTCTTGGCATATTGCCGGACCTTTTTCAGACGGCCGTGGATGATATCAAAAAGTGTTTTATTTGCACTTTCTTTACATCGTTGGATGCGCCAGTCTGTTAGCTACATTTTGAACACCGAATCAAAATTTTCGGCACGCTAATAACGGAGTTACGATTTTTTTTGTAGACCGAGATGTTTTTATTTTTGCGTGCGAACTCTTGGCATATTGCCGGACCTTTTTCAGACGGCCGTGGATGATATCAAAAAGTGTTTTATTTGCACTTTCTTTACATCGTTGGATGCGCCAGTCTGTTAGCTACATTTTGAACACCGAATCAAAATTTTCGGTCCGCTAATAACAGAGTTACGAATTTTTTTGTAGACCGAGATGTTTTTATTTTTGCGAGCGAACTCTTGGCATATTGCCGGACCTTTTTCAGACGGCCGTGGATGATATCAAAAAGTGTTTTATTTGCACTTTCTTTACATCGTTGGATGCGCCAGTCTGTTAGCTACATTTTGAACACCGAATCAAAATTTTCGGCACGCTAATAACGGAGTTACGATTTTTTTTGTAGACCGAGATGTTTTTATTTTTGCGTGCGAACTCTTGGCATATTGCCGGACCTTTTTCAGACGGCCGTGGATGATATCAAAAAGTGTTTTATTTGCACTTTATTTACATCGTTGGATGCGCCAGTCTTTTAGCTACATTTTAAACACCGAATCAAAATTTTCGGTCCGCTAATAACGGAGTTACGAATTTTTTTGTAGACCGAGATGTTTTTATTTTTGCGTGCGAACTCTTGGCATATTGCCGGACCTTTTTCAGACGGCCGTGGATGATATCAAAAAGTGTTTTATTTGCACTTTCTTTACATCGTTGGATGCGCCAGTCTGTTAGCTACATTTTGAACACCGAATCAAAATTTTCGGTCCGCTAATAACAGAGTTACGAATTTTTTTGTAGACCGAGATGTTTTTATTTTTGCGAGCGAACTCTTGGCATATTGCCGGACCTTTTTCAGACGGCCGTGGATGATATCAAAAAGTGTTTTATTTGCACTTTATTTACATCGTTGGATGCGCCAGTCTTTTAGCTACATTTTAAACACCGAATCAAAATTTTCGGTCCGCTAATAACGGAGTTACGAATTTTTTTGTAGACCGAGATGTTTTTATTTTTGCGTGCGAACTCTTGGCATATTGCCGGACCTTTTTCAGACGGCCGTGGATGATATCAAAAAGTGTTTTATTTGCACTTTCTTTACATCGTTGGATGCGCCAGTCTGTTAGCTACATTTTGAACACCGAATCAAAATTTTCGGCACGCTAATAACGGAGTTACGATTTTTTTTGTAGACCGAGATGTTTTTATTTTTGCGTGCGAACTCTTGGCATATTGCCGGACCTTTTTCAGACGGCCGTGGATGATATCAAAAAGTGTTTTATTTGCACTTTCTTTACATCGTTGGATGCGCCAGTCTGTTAGCTACATTTTGAACACCGAATCAAAATTTTCGGCACGCTAATAACGGAGTTACGATTTTTTTTGTAGACCGAGATGTTTTTATTTTTGCGTGCGAACTCTTGGCATATTGCCGGACCTTTTTCAGACGGCCGTGGATGATATCAAAAAGTGTTTTATTTGCACTTTCTTTACATCGTTGGATGCGCCAGTCTGTTAGCTACATTTTGAACACCGAATCAAAATTTTCGGCACGCTAATAACGGAGTTACGATTTTTTTTGTAGACCGAGATGTTTTTATTTTTGCGTGCGAACTCTTGGCATATTGCCGGACCTTTTTCAGACGGCCGTGGATGATATCAAAAAGTGTTTTATTTGCACTTTCTTTACATCGTTGGATGCGCCAGTCTGTTAGCTACATTTTGAACACCGAATCAAAATTTTCGGTCCGCTAATAACAGAGTTACGAATTTTTTTGTAGACCGAGATGTTTTTATTTTTGCGAGCGAACTCTTGGCATATTGCCGGACCTTTTTCAGACGGCCGTGGATGATATCAAAAAGTGTTTTATTTGCACTTTCTTTACATCGTTGGATGCGCCAGTCTGTTAGCTACATTTTGAACACCGAATCAAAATTTTCGGTCCGCTAATAACAGAGTTACGAATTTTTTTGTAGACCGAGATGTTTTTATTTTTGCGAGCGAACTCTTGGCATATTGCCGGACCTTTTTCAGACGGCCGTGGATGATATCAAAAAGTGTTTTATTTGCACTTTATTTACATCGTTGGATGCGCCAGTCTTTTAGCTACATTTTAAACACCGAATCAAAATTTTCGGTCCGCTAATAACGGAGTTACGAATTTTTTTGTAGACCGAGATGTTTTTATTTTTGCGTGCGAACTCTTGGCATATTGCCGGACCTTTTTCAGACGGCCGTGGATGATATCAAAAAGTGTTTTATTTGCACTTTCTTTACATCGTTGGATGCGCCAGTCTGTTAGCTACATTTTGAACACCGAATCAAAATTTTCGGCACGCTAATAACGGAGTTACGATTTTTTTTGTAGACCGAGATGTTTTTATTTTTGCGTGCGAACTCTTGGCATATTGCCGGACCTTTTTCAGACGGCCGTGGATGATATCAAAAAGTGTTTTATTTGCACTTTATTTACATCGTTGGATGCGCCAGTCTTTTAGCTACATTTTAAACACCGAATCAAAATTTTCGGTCCGCTAATAACGGAGTTACGAATTTTTTTGTAGACCGAGATGTTTTTATTTTTGCGTGCGAACTCTTGGCATATTGCCGGACCTTTTTCAGACGGCCGTGGATGATATCAAAAAGTGTTTTATTTGCACTTTCTTTACATCGTTGGATGCGCCAGTCTGTTAGCTACATTTTGAACACCGAATCAAAATTTTCGGCACGCTAATAACGGAGTTACGATTTTTTTTGTAGACCGAGATGTTTTTATTTTTGCGTGCGAACTCTTGGCATATTGCCGGACCTTTTTCAGACGGCCGTGGATGATATCAAAAAGTGTTTTATTTGCACTTTATTTACATCGTTGGATGCGCCAGTCTTTTAGCTACATTTTAAACACCGAATCAAAATTTTCGGTCCGCTAATAACGGAGTTACGAATTTTTTTGTAGACCGAGATGTTTTTATTTTTGCGTGCGAACTCTTGGCATATTGCCGGACCTTTTTCAGACAGCCGTGGATGATATCAAAAAGTGTTTTATTTGCACTTTCTTTACATCGTTGGATGCGCCAGTCTGTTAGCTACATTTTGAACACCGAATCAAAATTTTCGGTCCGCTAATAACAGAGTTACGAATTTTTTTGTAGACCGAGATGTTTTTATTTTTGCGAGCGAACTCTTGGCATATTGCCGGACCTTTTTCAGACGGCCGTGGATGATATCAAAAAGTGTTTTATTTGCACTTTATTTACATCGTTGGATGCGCCAGTCTTTTAGCTACATTTTAAACACCGAATCAAAATTTTCGGTCCGCTAATAACGGAGTTACGAATTTTTTTGTAGACCGAGATGTTTTTATTTTTGCGTGCGAACTCTTGGCATATTGCCGGACCTTTTTCAGACGGCCGTGGATGATATCAAAAAGTGTTTTATTTGCACTTTCTTTACATCGTTGGATGCGCCAGTCTGTTAGCTACATTTTGAACACCGAATCAAAATTTTCGGCACGCTAATAACGGAGTTACGATTTTTTTTGTAGACCGAGATGTTTTTATTTTTGCGAGCGAACTCTTGGCATATTGCCGGACCTTTTTCAGACGGCCGTGGATGATATCAAAAAGTGTTTTATTTGCACTTTCTTTACATCGTTGGATGCGCCAGTCTGTTAGCTACATTTTGAACACCGAATCAAAATTTTCGGTCCGCTAATAACAGAGTTACGAATTTTTTTGTAGACCGAGATGTTTTTATTTTTGCGAGCGAACTCTTGGCATATTGCCGGACCTTTTTCAGACGGCCGTGGATGATATCAAAAAGTGTTTTATTTGCACTTTCTTTACATCGTTGGATGCGCCAGTCTGTTAGCTACATTTTGAACACCGAATCAAAATTTTCGGTCCGCTAATAACAGAGTTACGAATTTTTTTGTAGACCGAGATGTTTTTATTTTTGCGAGCGAACTCTTGGCATATTGCCGGACCTTTTTCAGACGGCCGTGGATGATATCAAAAAGTGTTTTATTTGCACTTTCTTTACATCGTTGGATGCGCCAGTCTTTTAGCTACATTTTAAACACCGAATCAAAATTTTCGGTCCGCTAATAACGGAGTTACGAATTTTTTTGTAGACCGAGATGTTTTTATTTTTGCGTGCGAACTCTTGGCATATTGCCGGACCTTTTTCAGACGGCCGTGGATGATATCAAAAAGTGTTTTATTTGCACTTTCTTTACATCGTTGGATGCGCCAGTCTTTTAGCTACATTTTAAACACCGAATCAAAATTTTCGGTCCGCTAATAACGGAGTTACGAATTTTTTTGTAGACCGAGATGTTTTTATTTTTGCGTGCGAACTCTTGGCATATTGCCGGACCTTTTTCAGACGGCCGTGGATGATATCAAAAAGTGTTTTATTTGCACTTTCTTTACATCGTTGGATGCGCCAGTCTGTTAGCTACATTTTGAACACCGAATCAAAATTTTCGGTCCGCTAATAACAGAGTTACGAATTTTTTTGTAGACCGAGATGTTTTTATTTTTGCGAGCGAACTCTTGGCATATTGCCGGACCTTTTTCAGACGGCCGTGGATGATATCAAAAAGTGTTTTATTTGCACTTTATTTACATCGTTGGATGCGCCAGTCTTTTAGCTACATTTTAAACACCGAATCAAAATTTTCGGTCCGCTAATAACGGAGTTACGAATTTTTTTGTAGACCGAGATGTTTTTATTTTTGCGTGCGAACTCTTGGCATATTGCCGGACCTTTTTCAGACGGCCGTGGATGATATCAAAAAGTGTTTTATTTGCACTTTCTTTACATCGTTGGATGCGCCAGTCTGTTAGCTACATTTTGAACACCGAATCAAAATTTTCGGCACGCTAATAACGGAGTTACGATTTTTTTTGTAGACCGAGATGTTTTTATTTTTGCGTGCGAACTCTTGGCATATTGCCGGACCTTTTTCAGACGGCCGTGGATGATATCAAAAAGTGTTTTATTTGCACTTTATTTACATCGTTGGATGCGCCAGTCTTTTAGCTACATTTTAAACACCGAATCAAAATTTTCGGTCCGCTAATAACGGAGTTACGAATTTTTTTGTAGACCGAGATGTTTTTATTTTTGCGTGCGAACTCTTGGCATATTGCCGGACCTTTTTCAGACGGCCGTGGATGATATCAAAAAGTGTTTTATTTGCACTTTCTTTACATCGTTGGATGCGCCAGTCTGTTAGCTACATTTTGAACACCGAATCAAAATTTTCGGCACGCTAATAACGGAGTTACGATTTTTTTTGTAGACCGAGATGTTTTTATTTTTGCGTGCGAACTCTTGGCATATTGCCGGACCTTTTTCAGACGGCCGTGGATGATATCAAAAAGTGTTTTATTTGCACTTTCTTTACATCGTTGGATGCGCCAGTCTGTTAGCTACATTTTGAACACCGAATCAAAATTTTCGGCACGCTAATAACGGAGTTACGATTTTTTTTGTAGACCGAGATGTTTTTATTTTTGCGTGCGAACTCTTGGCATATTGCCGGACCTTTTTCAGACGGCCGTGGATGATATCAAAAAGTGTTTTATTTGCACTTTATTTACATCGTTGGATGCGCCAGTCTTTTAGCTACATTTTAAACACCGAATCAAAATTTTCGGTCCGCTAATAACGGAGTTACGAATTTTTTTGTAGACCGAGATGTTTTTATTTTTGCGTGCGAACTCTTGGCATATTGCCGGACCTTTTTCAGACGGCCGTGGATGATATCAAAAAGTGTTTTATTTGCACTTTCTTTACATCGTTGGATGCGCCAGTCTGTTAGCTACATTTTGAACACCGAATCAAAATTTTCGGTCCGCTAATAACAGAGTTACGATTTTTTTTGTAGACCGAGATGTTTTTATTTTTGCGAGCGAACTCTTGGCATATTGCCGGACCTTTTTCAGACGGCCGTGGATGATATCAAAAAGTGTTTTATTTGCACTTTATTTACATCGTTGGATGCGCCAGTCTTTTAGCTACATTTTAAACACCGAATCAAAATTTTCGGTCCGCTAATAACGGAGTTACGAATTTTTTTGTAGACCGAGATGTTTTTATTTTTGCGTGCGAACTCTTGGCATATTGCCGGACCTTTTTCAGACGGCCGTGGATGATATCAAAAAGTGTTTTATTTGCACTTTCTTTACATCGTTGGATGCGCCAGTCTGTTAGCTACATTTTGAACACCGAATCAAAATTTTCGGCACGCTAATAACGGAGTTACGATTTTTTTTGTAGACCGAGATGTTTTTATTTTTGCGTGCGAACTCTTGGCATATTGCCGGACCTTTTTCAGACGGCCGTGGATGATATCAAAAAGTGTTTTATTTGCACTTTCTTTACATCGTTGGATGCGCCAGTCTGTTAGCTACATTTTGAACACCGAATCAAAATTTTCGGTCCGCTAATAACAGAGTTACGAATTTTTTTGTAGACCGAGATGTTTTTATTTTTGCGAGCGAACTCTTGGCATATTGCCGGACCTTTTTCAGACGGCCGTGGATGATATCAAAAAGTGTTTTATTTGCACTTTCTTTACATCGTTGGATGCGCCAGTCTGTTAGCTACATTTTGAACACCGAATCAAAATTTTCGGTCCGCTAATAACAGAGTTACGAATTTTTTTGTAGACCGAGATGTTTTTATTTTTGCGAGCGAACTCTTGGCATATTGCCGGACCTTTTTCAGACGGCCGTGGATGATATCAAAAAGTGTTTTATTTGCACTTTATTTACATCGTTGGATGCGCCAGTCTTTTAGCTACATTTTAAACACCGAATCAAAATTTTCGGTCCGCTAATAACGGAGTTACGAATTTTTTTGTAGACCGAGATGTTTTTATTTTTGCGTGCGAACTCTTGGCATATTGCCGGACCTTTTTCAGACGGCCGTGGATGATATCAAAAAGTGTTTTATTTGCACTTTCTTTACATCGTTGGATGCGCCAGTCTGTTAGCTACATTTTGAACACCGAATCAAAATTTTCGGCACGCTAATAACGGAGTTACGATTTTTTTTGTAGACCGAGATGTTTTTATTTTTGCGTGCGAACTCTTGGCATATTGCCGGACCTTTTTCAGACGGCCGTGGATGATATCAAAAAGTGTTTTATTTGCACTTTCTTTACATCGTTGGATGCGCCAGTCTGTTAGCTACATTTTGAACACCGAATCAAAATTTTCGGTCCGCTAATAACAGAGTTACGAATTTTTTTGTAGACCGAGATGTTTTTATTTTTGCGAGCGAACTCTTGGCATATTGCCGGACCTTTTTCAGACGGCCGTGGATGATATCAAAAAGTGTTTTATTTGCACTTTCTTTACATCGTTGGATGCGCCAGTCTGTTAGCTACATTTTGAACACCGAATCAAAATTTTCGGTCCGCTAATAACAGAGTTACGAATTTTTTTGTAGACCGAGATGTTTTTATTTTTGCGAGCGAACTCTTGGCATATTGCCGGACCTTTTTCAGACGGCCGTGGATGATATCAAAAAGTGTTTTATTTGCACTTTATTTACATCGTTGGATGCGCCAGTCTTTTAGCTACATTTTAAACACCGAATCAAAATTTTCGGTCCGCTAATAACGGAGTTACGAATTTTTTTGTAGACCGAGATGTTTTTATTTTTGCGTGCGAACTCTTGGCATATTGCCGGACCTTTTTCAGACGGCCGTGGATGATATCAAAAAGTGTTTTATTTGCACTTTCTTTACATCGTTGGATGCGCCAGTCTGTTAGCTACATTTTGAACACCGAATCAAAATTTTCGGCACGCTAATAACGGAGTTACGATTTTTTTTGTAGACCGAGATGTTTTTATTTTTGCGTGCGAACTCTTGGCATATTGCCGGACCTTTTTCAGACGGCCGTGGATGATATCAAAAAGTGTTTTATTTGCACTTTCTTTACATCGTTGGATGCGCCAGTCTGTTAGCTACATTTTGAACACCGAATCAAAATTTTCGGCACGCTAATAACGGAGTTACGATTTTTTTTGTAGACCGAGATGTTTTTATTTTTGCGTGCGAACTCTTGGCATATTGCCGGACCTTTTTCAGACGGCCGTGGATGATATCAAAAAGTGTTTCATTTGCACTTTATTTACATCGTTGGATGCGCCAGTCTTTTAGCTACATTTTAAACACCGAATCAAAATTTTCGGTCCGCTAATAACGGAGTTACGATTTTTTTTGTAGACCGAGATGTTTTTATTTTTGCGTGCGAACTCTTGGCATATTGCCGGACCTTTTTCAGACGGCCGTGGATGATATCAAAAAGTGTTTTATTTGCACTTTCTTTACATCGTTGGATGCGCCAGTCTGTTAGCTACATTTTGAACACCGAATCAAAATTTTCGGCACGCTAATAACGGAGTTACGATTTTTTTTGTAGACCGAGATGTTTTTATTTTTGCGTGCGAACTCTTGGCATATTGCCGGACCTTTTTCAGACGGCCGTGGATGATATCAAAAAGTGTTTTATTTGCACTTTATTTACATCGTTGGATGCGCCAGTCTTTTAGCTACATTTTAAACACCGAATCAAAATTTTCGGTCCGCTAATAACGGAGTTACGAATTTTTTTGTAGACCGAGATGTTTTTATTTTTGCGTGCGAACTCTTGGCATATTGCCGGACCTTTTTCAGACGGCCGTGGATGATATCAAAAAGTGTTTTATTTGCACTTTATTTACATCGTTGGATGCGCCAGTCTGTTAGCTACATTTTGAACACCGAATCAAAATTTTCGGCACGCTAATAACGGAGTTACGATTTTTTTTGTAGACCGAGATGTTTTTATTTTTGCGTGCGAACTCTTGGCATATTGCCGGACCTTTTTCAGACGGCCGTGGATGATATCAAAAAGTGTTTTATTTGCACTTTCTTTACATCGTTGGATGCGCCAGTCTGTTAGCTACATTTTGAACACCGAATCAAAATTTTCGGCACGCTAATAACGGAGTTACGATTTTTTTTGTAGACCGAGATGTTTTTATTTTTGCGTGCGAACTCTTGGCATATTGCCGGACCTTTTTCAGACGGCCGTGGATGATATCAAAAAGTGTTTTATTTGCACTTTCTTTACATCGTTGGATGCGCCAGTCTGTTAGCTACATTTTGAACACCGAATCAAAATTTTCGGCACGCTAATAACGGAGTTACGATTTTTTTTGTAGACCGAGATGTTTTTATTTTTGCGTGCGAACTCTTGGCATATTGCCGGACCTTTTTCAGACGGCCGTGGATGATATCAAAAAGTGTTTTATTTGCACTTTCTTTACATCGTTGGATGCGCCAGTCTGTTAGCTACATTTTGAACACCGAATCAAAATTTTCGGCACGCTAATAACGGAGTTACGATTTTTTTTGTAGACCGAGATGTTTTTATTTTTGCGTGCGAACTCTTGGCATATTGCCGGACCTTTTTCAGACGGCCGTGGATGATATCAAAAAGTGTTTTATTTGCACTTTCTTTACATCGTTGGATGCGCCAGTCTGTTAGCTACATTTTGAACACCGAATCAAAATTTTCGGCACGCTAATAACGGAGTTACGATTTTTTTTGTAGACCGAGATGTTTTTATTTTTGCGTGCGAACTCTTGGCATATTGCCGGACCTTTTTCAGACGGCCGTGGATGATATCAAAAAGTGTTTTATTTGAACTTTATTTACATCGTTGGATGCGCCAGTCTTTTAGCTACATTTTAAACACCGAATCAAAATTTTCGGTCCGCTAATAACGGAGTTACGAATTTTTTTGTAGACCGAGATGTTTTTATTTTTGCGTGCGAACTCTTGGCATATTGCCGGACCTTTTTCAGACGGCCGTGGATGATATCAAAAAGTGTTTTATTTGCACTTTCTTTACATCGTTGGATGCGCCAGTCTGTTAGCTACATTTTGAACACCGAATCAAAATTTTCGGCACGCTAATAACGGAGTTACGATTTTTTTTGTAGACCGAGATGTTTTTATTTTTGCGTGCGAACTCTTGGCATATTGCCGGACCTTTTTCAGACGGCCGTGGATGATATCAAAAAGTGTTTTATTTGCACTTTCTTTACATCGTTGGATGCGCCAGTCTGTTAGCTACATTTTGAACACCGAATCAAAATTTTCGGCACGCTAATAACGGAGTTACGATTTTTTTTGTAGACCGAGATGTTTTTATTTTTGCGTGCGAACTCTTGGCATATTGCCGGACCTTTTTCAGACGGCCGTGGATGATATCAAAAAGTGTTTTATTTGCACTTTCTTTACATCGTTGGATGCGCCAGTCTGTTAGCTACATTTTGAACACCGAATCAAAATTTTCGGCACGCTAATAACGGAGTTACGATTTTTTTTGTAGACCGAGATGTTTTTATTTTTGCGTGCGAACTCTTGGCATATTGCCGGACCTTTTTCAGACGGCCGTGGATGATATCAAAAAGTGTTTTATTTGCACTTTATTTACATCGTTGGATGCGCCAGTCTTTTAGCTACATTTTAAACACCGAATCAAAATTTTCGGTCCGCTAATAACGGAGTTACGAATTTTTTTGTAGACCGAGATGTTTTTATTTTTGCGTGCGAACTCTTGGCATATTGCCGGACCTTTTTCAGACGGCCGTGGATGATATCAAAAAGTGTTTTATTTGCACTTTCTTTACATCGTTGGATGCGCCAGTCTGTTAGCTACATTTTGAACACCGAATCAAAATTTTCGGTCCGCTAATAACAGAGTTACGAATTTTTTTGTAGACCGAGATGTTTTTATTTTTGCGAGCGAACTCTTGGCATATTGCCGGACCTTTTTCAGACGGCCGTGGATGATATCAAAAAGTGTTTTATTTGCACTTTATTTACATCGTTGGATGCGCCAGTCTTTTAGCTACATTTTAAACACCGAATCAAAATTTTCGGTCCGCTAATAACGGAGTTACGAATTTTTTTGTAGACCGAGATGTTTTTATTTTTGCGTGCGAACTCTTGGCATATTGCCGGACCTTTTTCAGACGGCCGTGGATGATATCAAAAAGTGTTTTATTTGCACTTTCTTTACATCGTTGGATGCGCCAGTCTGTTAGCTACATTTTGAACACCGAATCAAAATTTTCGGCACGCTAATAACGGAGTTACGATTTTTTTTGTAGACCGAGATGTTTTTATTTTTGCGTGCGAACTCTTGGCATATTGCCGGACCTTTTTCAGACGGCCGTGGATGATATCAAAAAGTGTTTTATTTGCACTTTCTTTACATCGTTGGATGCGCCAGTCTGTTAGCTACATTTTGAACACCGAATCAAAATTTTCGGTCCGCTAATAACAGAGTTACGAATTTTTTTGTAGACCGAGATGTTTTTATTTTTGCGAGCGAACTCTTGGCATATTGCCGGACCTTTTTCAGACGGCCGTGGATGATATCAAAAAGTGTTTTATTTGCACTTTCTTTACATCGTTGGATGCGCCAGTCTGTTAGCTACATTTTGAACACCGAATCAAAATTTTCGGTCCGCTAATAACAGAGTTACGAATTTTTTTGTAGACCGAGATGTTTTTATTTTTGCGAGCGAACTCTTGGCATATTGCCGGACCTTTTTCAGACGGCCGTGGATGATATCAAAAAGTGTTTTATTTGCACTTTATTTACATCGTTGGATGCGCCAGTCTTTTAGCTACATTTTAAACACCGAATCAAAATTTTCGGTCCGCTAATAACGGAGTTACGAATTTTTTTGTAGACCGAGATGTTTTTATTTTTGCGTGCGAACTCTTGGCATATTGCCGGACCTTTTTCAGACGGCCGTGGATGATATCAAAAAGTGTTTTATTTGCACTTTCTTTACATCGTTGGATGCGCCAGTCTGTTAGCTACATTTTGAACACCGAATCAAAATTTTCGGCACGCTAATAACGGAGTTACGATTTTTTTTGTAGACCGAGATGTTTTTATTTTTGCGTGCGAACTCTTGGCATATTGCCGGACCTTTTTCAGACGGCCGTGGATGATATCAAAAAGTGTTTTATTTGCACTTTCTTTACATCGTTGGATGCGCCAGTCTGTTAGCTACATTTTGAACACCGAATCAAAATTTTCGGCACGCTAATAACGGAGTTACGATTTTTTTTGTAGACCGAGATGTTTTTATTTTTGCGTGCGAACTCTTGGCATATTGCCGGACCTTTTTCAGACGGCCGTGGATGATATCAAAAAGTGTTTTATTTGCACTTTCTTTACATCGTTGGATGCGCCAGTCTGTTAGCTACATTTTGAACACCGAATCAAAATTTTCGGCACGCTAATAACGGAGTTACGATTTTTTTTGTAGACCGAGATGTTTTTATTTTTGCGTGCGAACTCTTGGCATATTGCCGGACCTTTTTCAGACGGCCGTGGATGATATCAAAAAGTGTTTTATTTGCACTTTCTTTACATCGTTGGATGCGCCAGTCTGTTAGCTACATTTTGAACACCGAATCAAAATTTTCGGCACGCTAATAACGGAGTTACGATTTTTTTTGTAGACCGAGATGTTTTTATTTTTGCGTGCGAACTCTTGGCATATTGCCGGACCTTTTTCAGACGGCCGTGGATGATATCAAAAAGTGTTTTATTTGCACTTTCTTTACATCGTTGGATGCGCCAGTCTGTTAGCTACATTTTGAACACCGAATCAAAATTTTCGGCACGCTAATAACGGAGTTACGATTTTTTTTGTAGACCGAGATGTTTTTATTTTTGCGTGCGAACTCTTGGCATATTGCCGGACCTTTTTCAGACGGCCGTGGATGATATCAAAAAGTGTTTTATTTGCACTTTATTTACATCGTTGGATGCGCCAGTCTTTTAGCTACATTTTAAACACCGAATCAAAATTTTCGGTCCGCTAATAACGGAGTTACGAATTTTTTTGTAGACCGAGATGTTTTTATTTTTGCGTGCGAACTCTTGGCATATTGCCGGACCTTTTTCAGACGGCCGTGGATGATATCAAAAAGTGTTTTATTTGCACTTTCTTTACATCGTTGGATGCGCCAGTCTGTTAGCTACATTTTGAACACCGAATCAAAATTTTCGGTCCGCTAATAACAGAGTTACGAATTTTTTTGTAGACCGAGATGTTTTTATTTTTGCGAGCGAACTCTTGGCATATTGCCGGACCTTTTTCAGACGGCCGTGGATGATATCAAAAAGTGTTTTATTTGCACTTTATTTACATCGTTGGATGCGCCAGTCTTTTAGCTACATTTTAAACACCGAATCAAAATTTTCGGTCCGCTAATAACGGAGTTACGAATTTTTTTGTAGACCGAGATGTTTTTATTTTTGCGTGCGAACTCTTGGCATATTGCCGGACCTTTTTCAGACGGCCGTGGATGATATCAAAAAGTGTTTTATTTGCACTTTCTTTACATCGTTGGATGCGCCAGTCTGTTAGCTACATTTTGAACACCGAATCAAAATTTTCGGCACGCTAATAACGGAGTTACGATTTTTTTTGTAGACCGAGATGTTTTTATTTTTGCGTGCGAACTCTTGGCATATTGCCGGACCTTTTTCAGACGGCCGTGGATGATATCAAAAAGTGTTTTATTTGCACTTTCTTTACATCGTTGGATGCGCCAGTCTGTTAGCTACATTTTGAACACCGAATCAAAATTTTCGGTCCGCTAATAACAGAGTTACGAATTTTTTTGTAGACCGAGATGTTTTTATTTTTGCGAGCGAACTCTTGGCATATTGCCGGACCTTTTTCAGACGGCCGTGGATGATATCAAAAAGTGTTTTATTTGCACTTTCTTTACATCGTTGGATGCGCCAGTCTGTTAGCTACATTTTGAACACCGAATCAAAATTTTCGGTCCGCTAATAACAGAGTTACGAATTTTTTTGTAGACCGAGATGTTTTTATTTTTGCGAGCGAACTCTTGGCATATTGCCGGACCTTTTTCAGACGGCCGTGGATGATATCAAAAAGTGTTTTATTTGCACTTTATTTACATCGTTGGATGCGCCAGTCTTTTAGCTACATTTTAAACACCGAATCAAAATTTTCGGTCCGCTAATAACGGAGTTACGAATTTTTTTGTAGACCGAGATGTTTTTATTTTTGCGTGCGAACTCTTGGCATATTGCCGGACCTTTTTCAGACGGCCGTGGATGATATCAAAAAGTGTTTTATTTGCACTTTCTTTACATCGTTGGATGCGCCAGTCTGTTAGCTACATTTTGAACACCGAATCAAAATTTTCGGCACGCTAATAACGGAGTTACGATTTTTTTTGTAGACCGAGATGTTTTTATTTTTGCGTGCGAACTCTTGGCATATTGCCGGACCTTTTTCAGACGGCCGTGGATGATATCAAAAAGTGTTTTATTTGCACTTTATTTACATCGTTGGATGCGCCAGTCTTTTAGCTACATTTTAAACACCGAATCAAAATTTTCGGTCCGCTAATAACGGAGTTACGAATTTTTTTGTAGACCGAGATGTTTTTATTTTTGCGTGCGAACTCTTGGCATATTGCCGGACCTTTTTCAGACGGCCGTGGATGATATCAAAAAGTGTTTTATTTGCACTTTCTTTACATCGTTGGATGCGCCAGTCTGTTAGCTACATTTTGAACACCGAATCAAAATTTTCGGCACGCTAATAACGGAGTTACGATTTTTTTTGTAGACCGAGATGTTTTTATTTTTGCGTGCGAACTCTTGGCATATTGCCGGACCTTTTTCAGACGGCCGTGGATGATATCAAAAAGTGTTTTATTTGCACTTTATTTACATCGTTGGATGCGCCAGTCTGTTAGCTACATTTTGAACACCGAATCAAAATTTTCGGCACGCTAATAACGGAGTTACGATTTTTTTTGTAGACCGAGATGTTTTTATTTTTGCGTGCGAACTCTTGGCATATTGCCGGACCTTTTTCAGACGGCCGTGGATGATATCAAAAAGTGTTTCATTTGCACTTTATTTACATCGTTGGATGCGCCAGTCTTTTAGCTACATTTTAAACACCGAATCAAAATTTTCGGTCCGCTAATAACGGAGTTACGATTTTTTTTGTAGACCGAGATGTTTTTATTTTTGCGTGCGAACTCTTGGCATATTGCCGGACCTTTTTCAGACGGCCGTGGATGATATCAAAAAGTGTTTTATTTGCACTTTCTTTACATCGTTGGATGCGCCAGTCTGTTAGCTACATTTTGAACACCGAATCAAAATTTTCGGCACGCTAATAACGGAGTTACGATTTTTTTTGTAGACCGAGATGTTTTTATTTTTGCGTGCGAACTCTTGGCATATTGCCGGACCTTTTTCAGACGGCCGTGGATGATATCAAAAAGTGTTTTATTTGCACTTTATTTACATCGTTGGATGCGCCAGTCTTTTAGCTACATTTTAAACACCGAATCAAAATTTTCGGTCCGCTAATAACGGAGTTACGAATTTTTTTGTAGACCGAGATGTTTTTATTTTTGCGTGCGAACTCTTGGCATATTGCCGGACCTTTTTCAGACGGCCGTGGATGATATCAAAAAGTGTTTTATTTGCACTTTATTTACATCGTTGGATGCGCCAGTCTGTTAGCTACATTTTGAACACCGAATCAAAATTTTCGGCACGCTAATAACGGAGTTACGATTTTTTTTGTAGACCGAGATGTTTTTATTTTTGCGTGCGAACTCTTGGCATATTGCCGGACCTTTTTCAGACGGCCGTGGATGATATCAAAAAGTGTTTTATTTGCACTTTCTTTACATCGTTGGATGCGCCAGTCTGTTAGCTACATTTTGAACACCGAATCAAAATTTTCGGTCCGCTAATAACAGAGTTACGAATTTTTTTGTAGACCGAGATGTTTTTATTTTTGCGAGCGAACTCTTGGCATATTGCCGGACCTTTTTCAGACGGCCGTGGATGATATCAAAAAGTGTTTTATTTGCACTTTATTTACATCGTTGGATGCGCCAGTCTTTTAGCTACATTTTAAACACCGAATCAAAATTTTCGGTCCGCTAATAACGGAGTTACGAATTTTTTTGTAGACCGAGATGTTTTTATTTTTGCGTGCGAACTCTTGGCATATTGCCGGACCTTTTTCAGACGGCCGTGGATGATATCAAAAAGTGTTTTATTTGCACTTTCTTTACATCGTTGGATGCGCCAGTCTGTTAGCTACATTTTGAACACCGAATCAAAATTTTCGGCACGCTAATAACGGAGTTACGATTTTTTTTGTAGACCGAGATGTTTTTATTTTTGCGTGCGAACTCTTGGCATATTGCCGGACCTTTTTCAGACGGCCGTGGATGATATCAAAAAGTGTTTTATTTGCACTTTCTTTACATCGTTGGATGCGCCAGTCTGTTAGCTACATTTTGAACACCGAATCAAAATTTTCGGTCCGCTAATAACAGAGTTACGAATTTTTTTGTAGACCGAGATGTTTTTATTTTTGCGAGCGAACTCTTGGCATATTGCCGGACCTTTTTCAGACGGCCGTGGATGATATCAAAAAGTGTTTTATTTGCACTTTCTTTACATCGTTGGATGCGCCAGTCTGTTAGCTACATTTTGAACACCGAATCAAAATTTTCGGTCCGCTAATAACAGAGTTACGAATTTTTTTGTAGACCGAGATGTTTTTATTTTTGCGAGCGAACTCTTGGCATATTGCCGGACCTTTTTCAGACGGCCGTGGATGATATCAAAAAGTGTTTTATTTGCACTTTATTTACATCGTTGGATGCGCCAGTCTTTTAGCTACATTTTAAACACCGAATCAAAATTTTCGGTCCGCTAATAACGGAGTTACGAATTTTTTTGTAGACCGAGATGTTTTTATTTTTGCGTGCGAACTCTTGGCATATTGCCGGACCTTTTTCAGACGGCCGTGGATGATATCAAAAAGTGTTTTATTTGCACTTTCTTTACATCGTTGGATGCGCCAGTCTGTTAGCTACATTTTGAACACCGAATCAAAATTTTCGGCACGCTAATAACGGAGTTACGATTTTTTTTGTAGACCGAGATGTTTTTATTTTTGCGTGCGAACTCTTGGCATATTGCCGGACCTTTTTCAGACGGCCGTGGATGATATCAAAAAGTGTTTTATTTGCACTTTATTTACATCGTTGGATGCGCCAGTCTTTTAGCTACATTTTAAACACCGAATCAAAATTTTCGGTCCGCTAATAACGGAGTTACGAATTTTTTTGTAGACCGAGATGTTTTTATTTTTGCGTGCGAACTCTTGGCATATTGCCGGACCTTTTTCAGACGGCCGTGGATGATATCAAAAAGTGTTTTATTTGCACTTTCTTTACATCGTTGGATGCGCCAGTCTGTTAGCTACATTTTGAACACCGAATCAAAATTTTCGGCACGCTAATAACGGAGTTACGATTTTTTTTGTAGACCGAGATGTTTTTATTTTTGCGTGCGAACTCTTGGCATATTGCCGGACCTTTTTCAGACGGCCGTGGATGATATCAAAAAGTGTTTTATTTGCACTTTCTTTACATCGTTGGATGCGCCAGTCTGTTAGCTACATTTTGAACACCGAATCAAAATTTTCGGCACGCTAATAACGGAGTTACGAATTTTTTTGTAGACCGAGATGTTTTTATTTTTGCGTGCGAACTCTTGGCATATTGCCGGACCTTTTTCAGACGGCCGTGGATGATATCAAAAAGTGTTTTATTTGCACTTTATTTACATCGTTGGATGCGCCAGTCTTTTAGCTACATTTTAAACACCGAATCAAAATTTTCGGTCCGCTAATAACGGAGTTACGATTTTTTTTGTAGACCGAGATGTTTTTATTTTTGCGTGCGAACTCTTGGCATATTGCCGGACCTTTTTCAGACGGCCGTGGATGATATCAAAAAGTGTTTTATTTGCACTTTCTTTACATCGTTGGATGCGCCAGTCTGTTAGCTACATTTTGAACACCGAATCAAAATTTTCGGCACGCTAATAACGGAGTTACGATTTTTTTTGTAGACCGAGATGTTTTTATTTTTGCGTGCGAACTCTTGGCATATTGCCGGACCTTTTTCAGACGGCCGTGGATGATATCAAAAAGTGTTTTATTTGCACTTTATTTACATCGTTGGATGCGCCAGTCTTTTAGCTACATTTTAAACACCGAATCAAAATTTTCGGTCCGCTAATAACGGAGTTACGAATTTTTTTGTAGACCGAGATGTTTTTATTTTTGCGTGCGAACTCTTGGCATATTGCCGGACCTTTTTCAGACGGCCGTGGATGATATCAAAAAGTGTTTTATTTGCACTTTATTTACATCGTTGGATGCGCCAGTCTGTTAGCTACATTTTGAACACCGAATCAAAATTTTCGGCACGCTAATAACGGAGTTACGATTTTTTTTGTAGACCGAGATGTTTTTATTTTTGCGTGCGAACTCTTGGCATATTGCCGGACCTTTTTCAGACGGCCGTGGATGATATCAAAAAGTGTTTTATTTGCACTTTCTTTACATCGTTGGATGCGCCAGTCTGTTAGCTACATTTTGAACACCGAATCAAAATTTTCGGCACGCTAATAACGGAGTTACGATTTTTTTTGTAGACCGAGATGTTTTTATTTTTGCGTGCGAACTCTTGGCATATTGCCGGACCTTTTTCAGACGGCCGTGGATGATATCAAAAAGTGTTTTATTTGCACTTTCTTTACATCGTTGGATGCGCCAGTCTGTTAGCTACATTTTGAACACCGAATCAAAATTTTCGGCACGCTAATAACGGAGTTACGATTTTTTTTGTAGACCGAGATGTTTTTATTTTTGCGTGCGAACTCTTGGCATATTGCCGGACCTTTTTCAGACGGCCGTGGATGATATCAAAAAGTGTTTTATTTGCACTTTCTTTACATCGTTGGATGCGCCAGTCTGTTAGCTACATTTTGAACACCGAATCAAAATTTTCGGTCCGCTAATAACAGAGTTACGAATTTTTTTGTAGACCGAGATGTTTTTATTTTTGCGAGCGAACTCTTGGCATATTGCCGGACCTTTTTCAGACGGCCGTGGATGATATCAAAAAGTGTTTTATTTGCACTTTCTTTACATCGTTGGATGCGCCAGTCTGTTAGCTACATTTTGAACACCGAATCAAAATTTTCGGTCCGCTAATAACAGAGTTACGAATTTTTTTGTAGACCGAGATGTTTTTATTTTTGCGAGCGAACTCTTGGCATATTGCCGGACCTTTTTCAGACGGCCGTGGATGATATCAAAAAGTGTTTTATTTGCACTTTCTTTACATCGTTGGATGCGCCAGTCTGTTAGCTACATTTTGAACACCGAATCAAAATTTTCGGTCCGCTAATAACAGAGTTACGAATTTTTTTGTAGACCGAGATGTTTTTATTTTTGCGAGCTAACTCTTGGCATATTGCCGGACCTTTTTCAGACGGCCGTGGATGATATCAAAAAGTGTTTTATTTGCACTTTATTTACATCGTTGGATGCGCCAGTCTTTTAGCTACATTTTAAACACCGAATCAAAATTTTCGGTCCGCTAATAACGGAGTTACGAATTTTTTTGTAGACCGAGATGTTTTTATTTTTGCGTGCGAACTCTTGGCATATTGCCGGACCTTTTTCAGACGGCCGTGGATGATATCAAAAAGTGTTTTATTTGCACTTTCTTTACATCGTTGGATGCGCCAGTCTGTTAGCTACATTTTGAACACCGAATCAAAATTTTCGGCACGCTAATAACGGAGTTACGATTTTTTTTGTAGACCGAGATGTTTTTATTTTTGCGTGCGAACTCTTGGCATATTGCCGGACCTTTTTCAGACGGCCGTGGATGATATCAAAAAGTGTTTTATTTGCACTTTATTTACATCGTTGGATGCGCCAGTCTTTTAGCTACATTTTAAACACCGAATCAAAATTTTCGGTCCGCTAATAACGGAGTTACGAATTTTTTTGTAGACCGAGATGTTTTTATTTTTGCGTGCGAACTCTTGGCATATTGCCGGACCTTTTTCAGACGGCCGTGGATGATATCAAAAAGTGTTTTATTTGCACTTTCTTTACATCGTTGGATGCGCCAGTCTGTTAGCTACATTTTGAACACCGAATCAAAATTTTCGGCACGCTAATAACGGAGTTACGATTTTTTTTGTAGACCGAGATGTTTTTATTTTTGCGTGCGAACTCTTGGCATATTGCCGGACCTTTTTCAGACGGCCGTGGATGATATCAAAAAGTGTTTTATTTGCACTTTCTTTACATCGTTGGATGCGCCAGTCTGTTAGCTACATTTTGAACACCGAATCAAAATTTTCGGCACGCTAATAACGGAGTTACGATTTTTTTTGTAGACCGAGATGTTTTTATTTTTGCGTGCGAACTCTTGGCATATTGCCGGACCTTTTTCAGACGGCCGTGGATGATATCAAAAAGTGTTTCATTTGCACTTTATTTACATCGTTGGATGCGCCAGTCTTTTAGCTACATTTTAAACACCGAATCAAAATTTTCGGTCCGCTAATAACGGAGTTACGATTTTTTTTGTAGACCGAGATGTTTTTATTTTTGCGTGCGAACTCTTGGCATATTGCCGGACCTTTTTCAGACGGCCGTGGATGATATCAAAAAGTGTTTTATTTGCACTTTCTTTACATCGTTGGATGCGCCAGTCTGTTAGCTACATTTTGAACACCGAATCAAAATTTTCGGCACGCTAATAACGGAGTTACGATTTTTTTTGTAGACCGAGATGTTTTTATTTTTGCGTGCGAACTCTTGGCATATTGCCGGACCTTTTTCAGACGGCCGTGGATGATATCAAAAAGTGTTTTATTTGCACTTTATTTACATCGTTGGATGCGCCAGTCTTTTAGCTACATTTTAAACACCGAATCAAAATTTTCGGTCCGCTAATAACGGAGTTACGAATTTTTTTGTAGACCGAGATGTTTTTATTTTTGCGTGCGAACTCTTGGCATATTGCCGGACCTTTTTCAGACGGCCGTGGATGATATCAAAAAGTGTTTTATTTGCACTTTATTTACATCGTTGGATGCGCCAGTCTGTTAGCTACATTTTGAACACCGAATCAAAATTTTCGGCACGCTAATAACGGAGTTACGATTTTTTTTGTAGACCGAGATGTTTTTATTTTTGCGTGCGAACTCTTGGCATATTGCCGGACCTTTTTCAGACGGCCGTGGATGATATCAAAAAGTGTTTTATTTGCACTTTCTTTACATCGTTGGATGCGCCAGTCTGTTAGCTACATTTTGAACACCGAATCAAAATTTTCGGCACGCTAATAACGGAGTTACGATTTTTTTTGTAGACCGAGATGTTTTTATTTTTGCGTGCGAACTCTTGGCATATTGCCGGACCTTTTTCAGACGGCCGTGGATGATATCAAAAAGTGTTTCATTTGCACTTTATTTACATCGTTGGATGCGCCAGTCTTTTAGCTACATTTTAAACACCGAATCAAAATTTTCGGTCCGCTAATAACGGAGTTACGATTTTTTTTGTAGACCGAGATGTTTTTATTTTTGCGTGCGAACTCTTGGCATATTGCCGGACCTTTTTCAGACGGCCGTGGATGATATCAAAAAGTGTTTTATTTGCACTTTCTTTACATCGTTGGATGCGCCAGTCTGTTAGCTACATTTTGAACACCGAATCAAAATTTTCGGCACGCTAATAACGGAGTTACGATTTTTTTTGTAGACCGAGATGTTTTTATTTTTGCGTGCGAACTCTTGGCATATTGCCGGACCTTTTTCAGACGGCCGTGGATGATATCAAAAAGTGTTTTATTTGCACTTTATTTACATCGTTGGATGCGCCAGTCTTTTAGCTACATTTTAAACACCGAATCAAAATTTTCGGTCCGCTAATAACGGAGTTACGAATTTTTTTGTAGACCGAGATGTTTTTATTTTTGCGTGCGAACTCTTGGCATATTGCCGGACCTTTTTCAGACGGCCGTGGATGATATCAAAAAGTGTTTTATTTGCACTTTCTTTACATCGTTGGATGCGCCAGTCTGTTAGCTACATTTTGAACACCGAATCAAAATTTTCGGTCCGCTAATAACAGAGTTACGAATTTTTTTGTAGACCGAGATGTTTTTATTTTTGCGAGCTAACTCTTGGCATATTGCCGGACCTTTTTCAGACGGCCGTGGATGATATCAAAAAGTGTTTTATTTGCACTTTATTTACATCGTTGGATGCGCCAGTCTTTTAGCTACATTTTAAACACCGAATCAAAATTTTCGGTCCGCTAATAACGGAGTTACGAATTTTTTTGTAGACCGAGATGTTTTTATTTTTGCGTGCGAACTCTTGGCATATTGCCGGACCTTTTTCAGACGGCCGTGGATGATATCAAAAAGTGTTTTATTTGCACTTTCTTTACATCGTTGGATGCGCCAGTCTGTTAGCTACATTTTGAACACCGAATCAAAATTTTCGGCACGCTAATAACGGAGTTACGATTTTTTTTGTAGACCGAGATGTTTTTATTTTTGCGTGCGAACTCTTGGCATATTGCCGGACCTTTTTCAGACGGCCGTGGATGATATCAAAAAGTGTTTTATTTGCACTTTATTTACATCGTTGGATGCGCCAGTCTTTTAGCTACATTTTAAACACCGAATCAAAATTTTCGGTCCGCTAATAACGGAGTTACGAATTTTTTTGTAGACCGAGATGTTTTTATTTTTGCGTGCGAACTCTTGGCATATTGCCGGACCTTTTTCAGACGGCCGTGGATGATATCAAAAAGTGTTTTATTTGCACTTTCTTTACATCGTTGGATGCGCCAGTCTGTTAGCTACATTTTGAACACCGAATCAAAATTTTCGGCACGCTAATAACGGAGTTACGATTTTTTTTGTAGACCGAGATGTTTTTATTTTTGCGTGCGAACTCTTGGCATATTGCCGGACCTTTTTCAGACGGCCGTGGATGATATCAAAAAGTGTTTTATTTGCACTTTATTTACATCGTTGGATGCGCCAGTCTTTTAGCTACATTTTAAACACCGAATCAAAATTTTCGGTCCGCTAATAACGGAGTTACGAATTTTTTTGTAGACCGAGATGTTTTTATTTTTGCGTGCGAACTCTTGGCATATTGCCGGACCTTTTTCAGACGGCCGTGGATGATATCAAAAAGTGTTTTATTTGCACTTTATTTACATCGTTGGATGCGCCAGTCTGTTAGCTACATTTTGAACACCGAATCAAAATTTTCGGCACGCTAATAACGGAGTTACGATTTTTTTTGTAGACCGAGATGTTTTTATTTTTGCGTGCGAACTCTTGGCATATTGCCGGACCTTTTTCAGACGGCCGTGGATGATATCAAAAAGTGTTTTATTTGCACTTTCTTTACATCGTTGGATGCGCCAGTCTGTTAGCTACATTTTGAACACCGAATCAAAATTTTCGGCACGCTAATAACGGAGTTACGATTTTTTTTGTAGACCGAGATGTTTTTATTTTTGCGTGCGAACTCTTGGCATATTGCCGGACCTTTTTCAGACGGCCGTGGATGATATCAAAAAGTGTTTCATTTGCACTTTATTTACATCGTTGGATGCGCCAGTCTTTTAGCTACATTTTAAACACCGAATCAAAATTTTCGGTCCGCTAATAACGGAGTTACGATTTTTTTTGTAGACCGAGATGTTTTTATTTTTGCGTGCGAACTCTTGGCATATTGCCGGACCTTTTTCAGACGGCCGTGGATGATATCAAAAAGTGTTTTATTTGCACTTTCTTTACATCGTTGGATGCGCCAGTCTGTTAGCTACATTTTGAACACCGAATCAAAATTTTCGGCACGCTAATAACGGAGTTACGATTTTTTTTGTAGACCGAGATGTTTTTATTTTTGCGTGCGAACTCTTGGCATATTGCCGGACCTTTTTCAGACGGCCGTGGATGATATCAAAAAGTGTTTTATTTGCACTTTATTTACATCGTTGGATGCGCCAGTCTTTTAGCTACATTTTAAACACCGAATCAAAATTTTCGGTCCGCTAATAACGGAGTTACGAATTTTTTTGTAGACCGAGATGTTTTTATTTTTGCGTGCGAACTCTTGGCATATTGCCGGACCTTTTTCAGACGGCCGTGGATGATATCAAAAAGTGTTTTATTTGCACTTTCTTTACATCGTTGGATGCGCCAGTCTGTTAGCTACATTTTGAACACCGAATCAAAATTTTCGGTCCGCTAATAACAGAGTTACGAATTTTTTTGTAGACCGAGATGTTTTTATTTTTGCGAGCGAACTCTTGGCATATTGCCGGACCTTTTTCAGACGGCCGTGGATGATATCAAAAAGTGTTTTATTTGCACTTTATTTACATCGTTGGATGCGCCAGTCTTTTAGCTACATTTTAAACACCGAATCAAAATTTTCGGTCCGCTAATAACGGAGTTACGAATTTTTTTGTAGACCGAGATGTTTTTATTTTTGCGTGCGAACTCTTGGCATATTGCCGGACCTTTTTCAGACGGCCGTGGATGATATCAAAAAGTGTTTTATTTGCACTTTCTTTACATCGTTGGATGCGCCAGTCTGTTAGCTACATTTTGAACACCGAATCAAAATTTTCGGCACGCTAATAACGGAGTTACGATTTTTTTTGTAGACCGAGATGTTTTTATTTTTGCGTGCGAACTCTTGGCATATTGCCGGACCTTTTTCAGACGGCCGTGGATGATATCAAAAAGTGTTTTATTTGCACTTTCTTTACATCGTTGGATGCGCCAGTCTGTTAGCTACATTTTGAACACCGAATCAAAATTTTCGGTCCGCTAATAACAGAGTTACGAATTTTTTTGTAGACCGAGATGTTTTTATTTTTGCGAGCGAACTCTTGGCATATTGCCGGACCTTTTTCAGACGGCCGTGGATGATATCAAAAAGTGTTTTATTTGCACTTTCTTTACATCGTTGGATGCGCCAGTCTGTTAGCTACATTTTGAACACCGAATCAAAATTTTCGGTCCGCTAATAACAGAGTTACGAATTTTTTTGTAGACCGAGATGTTTTTATTTTTGCGAGCGAACTCTTGGCATATTGCCGGACCTTTTTCAGACGGCCGTGGATGATATCAAAAAGTGTTTTATTTGCACTTTATTTACATCGTTGGATGCGCCAGTCTTTTAGCTACATTTTAAACACCGAATCAAAATTTTCGGTCCGCTAATAACGGAGTTACGAATTTTTTTGTAGACCGAGATGTTTTTATTTTTGCGAGCGAACTCTTGGCATATTGCCGGACCTTTTTCAGACGGCCGTGGATGATATCAAAAAGTGTTTTATTTGCACTTTATTTACATCGTTGGATGCGCCAGTCTTTTAGCTACATTTTAAACACCGAATCAAAATTTTCGGTCCGCTAATAACGGAGTTACGAATTTTTTTGTAGACCGAGATGTTTTTATTTTTGCGTGCGAACTCTTGGCATATTGCCGGACCTTTTTCAGACGGCCGTGGATGATATCAAAAAGTGTTTTATTTGCACTTTCTTTACATCGTTGGATGCGCCAGTCTGTTAGCTACATTTTGAACACCGAATCAAAATTTTCGGTCCGCTAATAACGGAGTTACGAATTTTTTTGTAGACCGAGATGTTTTTATTTTTGCGTGCGAACTCTTGGCATATTGCCGGACCTTTTTCAGACGGCCGTGGATGATATCAAAAAGTGTTTTATTTGCACTTTCTTTACATCGTTGGATGCGCCAGTCTGTTAGCTACATTTTGAACACCGAATCAAAATTTTCGGCACGCTAATAACGGAGTTACGATTTTTTTTGTAGACCGAGATGTTTTTATTTTTGCGTGCGAACTCTTGGCATATTGCCGGACCTTTTTCAGACGGCCGTGGATGATATCAAAAAGTGTTTTATTTGCACTTTCTTTACATCGTTGGATGCGCCAGTCTGTTAGCTACATTTTGAACACCGAATCAAAATTTTCGGTCCGCTAATAACAGAGTTACGAATTTTTTTGTAGACCGAGATGTTTTTATTTTTGCGAGCGAACTCTTGGCATATTGCCGGACCTTTTTCAGACGGCCGTGGATGATATCAAAAAGTGTTTTATTTGCACTTTCTTTACATCGTTGGATGCGCCAGTCTGTTAGCTACATTTTGAACACCGAATCAAAATTTTCGGTCCGCTAATAACAGAGTTACGAATTTTTTTGTAGACCGAGATGTTTTTATTTTTGCGAGCGAACTCTTGGCATATTGCCGGACCTTTTTCAGACGGCCGTGGATGATATCAAAAAGTGTTTTATTTGCACTTTCTTTACATCGTTGGATGCGCCAGTCTGTTAGCTACATTTTGAACACCGAATCAAAATTTTCGGTCCGCTAATAACAGAGTTACGAATTTTTTTGTAGACCGAGATGTTTTTATTTTTGCGAGCGAACTCTTGGCATATTGCCGGACCTTTTTCAGACGGCCGTGGATGATATCAAAAAGTGTTTTATTTGCACTTTATTTACATCGTTGGATGCGCCAGTCTTTTAGCTACATTTTAAACACCGAATCAAAATTTTCGGTCCGCTAATAACGGAGTTACGAATTTTTTTGTAGACCGAGATGTTTTTATTTTTGCGTGCGAACTCTTGGCATATTGCCGGACCTTTTTCAGACGGCCGTGGATGATATCAAAAAGTGTTTTATTTGCACTTTCTTTACATCGTTGGATGCGCCAGTCTGTTAGCTACATTTTGAACACCGAATCAAAATTTTCGGTCCGCTAATAACAGAGTTACGAATTTTTTTGTAGACCGAGATGTTTTTATTTTTGCGAGCGAACTCTTGGCATATTGCCGGACCTTTTTCAGACGGCCGTGGATGATATCAAAAAGTGTTTTATTTGCACTTTATTTACATCGTTGGATGCGCCAGTCTGTTAGCTACATTTTGAACACCGAATCAAAATTTTCGGCACGCTAATAACGGAGTTACGATTTTTTTTGTAGACCGAGATGTTTTTATTTTTGCGTGCGAACTCTTGGCATATTGCCGGACCTTTTTCAGACGGCCGTGGATGATATCAAAAAGTGTTTTATTTGCACTTTCTTTACATCGTTGGATGCGCCAGTCTGTTAGCTACATTTTGAACACCGAATCAAAATTTTCGGTCCGCTAATAACAGAGTTACGAATTTTTTTGTAGACCGAGATGTTTTTATTTTTGCGAGCGAACTCTTGGCATATTGCCGGACCTTTTTCAGACGGCCGTGGATGATATCAAAAAGTGTTTTATTTGCACTTTCTTTACATCGTTGGATGCGCCAGTCTGTTAGCTACATTTTGAACACCGAATCAAAATTTTCGGTCCGCTAATAACAGAGTTACGAATTTTTTTGTAGACCGAGATGTTTTTATTTTTGCGAGCGAACTCTTGGCATATTGCCGGACCTTTTTCAGACGGCCGTGGATGATATCAAAAAGTGTTTTATTTGCACTTTATTTACATCGTTGGATGCGCCAGTCTTTTAGCTACATTTTAAACACCGAATCAAAATTTTCGGTCCGCTAATAACGGAGTTACGATTTTTTTTGTAGACCGAGATGTTTTTATTTTTGCGTGCGAACTCTTGGCATATTGCCGGACCTTTTTCAGACGGCCGTGGATGATATCAAAAAGTGTTTTATTTGCACTTTCTTTACATCGTTGGATGCGCCAGTCTGTTAGCTACATTTTGAACACCGAATCAAAATTTTCGGCACGCTAATAACGGAGTTACGATTTTTTTTGTAGACCGAGATGTTTTTATTTTTGCGTGCGAACTCTTGGCATATTGCCGGACCTTTTTCAGACGGCCGTGGATGATATCAAAAAGTGTTTTATTTGCACTTTCTTTACATCGTTGGATGCGCCAGTCTGTTAGCTACATTTTGAACACCGAATCAAAATTTTCGGTCCGCTAATAACAGAGTTACGAATTTTTTTGTAGACCGAGATGTTTTTATTTTTGCGAGCGAACTCTTGGCATATTGCCGGACCTTTTTCAGACGGCCGTGGATGATATCAAAAAGTGTTTTATTTGCACTTTCTTTACATCGTTGGATGCGCCAGTCTGTTAGCTACATTTTGAACACCGAATCAAAATTTTCGGTCCGCTAATAACAGAGTTACGAATTTTTTTGTAGACCGAGATGTTTTTATTTTTGCGAGCGAACTCTTGGCATATTGCCGGACCTTTTTCAGACGGCCGTGGATGATATCAAAAAGTGTTTTATTTGCACTTTCTTTACATCGTTGGATGCGCCAGTCTGTTAGCTACATTTTGAACACCGAATCAAAATTTTCGGTCCGCTAATAACAGAGTTACGAATTTTTTTGTAGACCGAGATGTTTTTATTTTTGCGAGCGAACTCTTGGCATATTGCCGGACCTTTTTCAGACGGCCGTGGATGATATCAAAAAGTGTTTTATTTGCACTTTATTTACATCGTTGGATGCGCCAGTCTTTTAGCTACATTTTAAACACCGAATCAAAATTTTCGGTCCGCTAATAACGGAGTTACGAATTTTTTTGTAGACCGAGATGTTTTTATTTTTGCGTGCGAACTCTTGGCATATTGCCGGACCTTTTTCAGACGGCCGTGGATGATATCAAAAAGTGTTTTATTTGCACTTTCTTTACATCGTTGGATGCGCCAGTCTGTTAGCTACATTTTGAACACCGAATCAAAATTTTCGGTCCGCTAATAACAGAGTTACGAATTTTTTTGTAGACCGAGATGTTTTTATTTTTGCGAGCGAACTCTTGGCATATTGCCGGACCTTTTTCAGACGGCCGTGGATGATATCAAAAAGTGTTTTATTTGCACTTTATTTACATCGTTGGATGCGCCAGTCTGTTAGCTACATTTTGAACACCGAATCAAAATTTTCGGTCCGCTAATAACAGAGTTACGAATTTTTTTGTAGACCGAGATGTTTTTATTTTTGCGAGCGAACTCTTGGCATATTGCCGGACCTTTTTCAGACGGCCGTGGATGATATCAAAAAGTGTTTTATTTGCACTTTCTTTACATCGTTGGATGCGCCAGTCTGTTAGCTACATTTTGAACACCGAATCAAAATTTTCGGTCCGCTAATAACAGAGTTACGAATTTTTTTGTAGACCGAGATGTTTTTATTTTTGCGAGCGAACTCTTGGCATATTGCCGGACCTTTTTCAGACGGCCGTGGATGATATCAAAAAGTGTTTTATTTGCACTTTATTTACATCGTTGGATGCGCCAGTCTTTTAGCTACATTTTAAACACCGAATCAAAATTTTCGGTCCGCTAATAACGGAGTTACGAATTTTTTTGTAGACCGAGATGTTTTTATTTTTGCGTGCGAACTCTTGGCATATTGCCGGACCTTTTTCAGACGGCCGTGGATGATATCAAAAAGTGTTTTATTTGCACTTTCTTTACATCGTTGGATGCGCCAGTCTGTTAGCTACATTTTGAACACCGAATCAAAATTTTCGGCACGCTAATAACGGAGTTACGATTTTTTTTGTAGACCGAGATGTTTTTATTTTTGCGTGCGAACTCTTGGCATATTGCCGGACCTTTTTCAGACGGCCGTGGATGATATCAAAAAGTGTTTTATTTGCACTTTATTTACATCGTTGGATGCGCCAGTCTTTTAGCTACATTTTAAACACCGAATCAAAATTTTCGGTCCGCTAATAACGGAGTTACGAATTTTTTTGTAGACCGAGATGTTTTTATTTTTGCGTGCGAACTCTTGGCATATTGCCGGACCTTTTTCAGACGGCCGTGGATGATATCAAAAAGTGTTTTATTTGCACTTTCTTTACATCGTTGGATGCGCCAGTCTGTTAGCTACATTTTGAACACCGAATCAAAATTTTCGGCACGCTAATAACGGAGTTACGATTTTTTTTGTAGACCGAGATGTTTTTATTTTTGCGTGCGAACTCTTGGCATATTGCCGGACCTTTTTCAGACGGCCGTGGATGATATCAAAAAGTGTTTTATTTGCACTTTCTTTACATCGTTGGATGCGCCAGTCTGTTAGCTACATTTTGAACACCGAATCAAAATTTTCGGTCCGCTAATAACAGAGTTACGAATTTTTTTGTAGACCGAGATGTTTTTATTTTTGCGAGCGAACTCTTGGCATATTGCCGGACCTTTTTCAGACGGCCGTGGATGATATCAAAAAGTGTTTTATTTGCACTTTCTTTACATCGTTGGATGCGCCAGTCTGTTAGCTACATTTTGAACACCGAATCAAAATTTTCGGTCCGCTAATAACGGAGTTACGATTTTTTTTGTAGACCGAGATGTTTTTATTTTTGCGAGCGAACTCTTGGCATATTGCCGGACCTTTTTCAGACGGCCGTGGATAATATCAAAAAGTGTTTTATTTGCACTTTCTTTACATCGTTGGATGCGCCAGTCTGTTAGCTACATTTTGAACACCGAATCAAAATTTTCGGCACGCTAATAACGGAGTTACGATTTTTTTTGTAGACCGAGATGTTTTTATTTTTGCGTGCGAACTCTTGGCATATTGCCGGACCTTTTTCAGACGGCCGTGGATGATATCAAAAAGTGTTTTATTTGCACGTTCTTTACATCGTTGGATGCGCCAGTCTTTTAGCTACATTTTGAACACCGAACATCAAGTGCACTAACTTTAGAAGTTAGGGCAAACATATCGCGGCCCCAGAGCGACCGGCCCACCGGGATTTCTCCCGGTGTCCCGCCAGCCCTGTCCGCCACTGGATAGGCATGACTTCGTCGCTTTACAAATGTATGTAATGAAAATGATTTTAAGATATATTTTTTCTTGAGAAAATGGTTAACAAGAAGAACAAGGGGCTCGCAAATTAAGGAATAATTTAACAAAGGGCTAGCGCGAGCCCCCTACAGCTCACCACTGCCTCTACACCGAAAGGTACAAGAGGAACCGATTATTATAATAAATTTCCAAAAATAAGCAATTTAATTTGTTGTCTGTAGTGCCAAAATGGACTGCGATACATTCATTACATATGCGTTGTTTTCTCAAAAAAATAGCCCAAGAGACCGTTATCAGATTTTCGCTAACTATTACGGTAACCGAGATACATAGTAAAAGATTAGAATTTAGTCCACCCTGTATGCACTTTTTCCGAGTATACCATCTCCAATTTTCCGGTTCTTTAAATTTTTATTTGGTTGAATTAAATATTACCTACTATGATGCAATCAAAATTAGTTTATTAAGTCAAAAATAATTAAATAAAACCCTAACTAACAATGCATTTTAACTAATATGTTTATGAAAGTATTATTTTGTTGTATTGACGAGTATCTACGTTAAGGCTACATTTTGCTAACCCTAACACAATGAGTAAGATAAATGTTACACATGGGATAAAAGTAATAAATATAATGGCATAACAAACGTGCGTTGAATGGCAACGTAAAATAAGTGAATTAGTTTTGTTTTTGATAGCTGGTTTAAGAATTAGAGAAAAACAACAGGAAAATCGTTTTTAATAATCTTTAATACCTTTAATATTTTTGAAAGAGAATTTAATTTTGCATCTAAAAGTCACAAAATATACAAGATGTTTTATTTTTAAAAATAATGTTTTGTATCGGTGCTCAAAAACCAATCCCTGTATATAGTTGAAAATTATTTTAGGTTATGTAGTAAATGACTACAAACAATTTTTATTTAGAACTTTTTTACAAGTATAACAGAGCTTATATAATTTGTCTTGGCTGAAACGCCCGTATATAATTAGTTTTTAATTGCTTTATTTATTATAGAGCAAATATAAGTTTAATAAAAAAACAGTTAAAGATATTATTTATGCGAAGAATATTTTCCTGAAATATATTGAGACTGAGACTCTTGTTTATTATCTGTAGATTTCTTATTTATTAAAATAAAATTATTGCGTATGAACAAAAACCAGTCAAATCTCGAAGGACCATAAGTTGAATTTGAGATAACAAACGAAAGGTTGGGTTCACTTACCAATAAGATGCACTCGCAACGACACATGGGAAAATGTCATGTATCTTCTTCCCGCCCGAAGAAGGCCTTTATGGCGGGCATGCGCGACGGCCATGAAACCAACCAAAAAGGCGCGACAAAAATGCTAAATTTAAAAATAAAACAACAGGCACATTTAGCCCAACGAACGATACTTAACAAAAATAAAACTAAATACAATATTAAGTCTATCAATGAACAGTCTAGATTCAGCGTTTCTCAACCGGGGAAATTCAGAACCCTAAGGTTCCGCGAAATATCGCTAGGCGTTCCGCCAGAAATATTAGTTAATTATTAACAAATAGGAATTAGAAAGGTAATAAGTCAGTGGTACTCAACCTGTGGGCTGCGGCGCAAAATATCTTAAGGGGGGCGTAAAGCTAGGAATGGGAAACCTATTTATTGAAACAAGTCACCAATGTGAAACGGAATGGATTTTTGAAAACAATTGGAGGACTTTTTTGACTCGACTGCATTCTAAAATTAAAAGGGGGGCGCAAATTTAAAAAGGTGGAGAAATAGAGTAATATGTAATGTAATGATATGAGTAATAGTTTTAAATTGCAAATTTATTTTAAATACATTTTTCATTTTAAATACTATCCTGGGGCCGAATTTTTAAAAACATTAAACAAACATAAATTAAAACTGAGTTGAAAAGCTTTACTTACTTTGATTATCTTCAGAAACTGACACTTTACTACTTTAGTAAAGTGAAGTTCATGAAATAGCAATAGTTTGTAGCGTTTAAAACTTAATTTGCTCTGGGTGCTGCATTAAAAGAATTATAATTTAAACCACAGCGCACTGCAATATTTCGTTATCAACCCTGACTTAACTAGCAGTATAAAGAGATTTTTACAAACTAAATTGTAGTTTAAATTTTGCATACATTCGATGATACATTTAAAACGTTCTTAGAACTGAAAAAGAGAGAAAAAAAGAGGTACTTTAATTACTCTGTGTGTGTTTAAAGATATATCAGACAAATTTTTAAACAAATCTAATTATCTAATATGTTATAAAAAACACCATGAGCAGTTTGGATTATGAAAAGCGTAAAATAATTATATTTTATAAAACTAACGTAGCAATACAATTTTAGATTGTAACAAAGTAGAAACCAACTTTTTATTAGTTCCTTAATCATTTATGTCCCATAAAAGGCAGGTTATGGCCAATTTCACCAGTTCCTAGTGTTCTTTTTTTACGAAAAAGCGTTTGAATTTAGTTTGTTTTTTTTATACCCATTCAGATACAAGTTTATACGCCGTTGGAAATAAGCCCACGGAATAATTTTTTACCTTCACTGTTACAAATGTTTCACTAATGGCCCCCCAGCAGAGCTCAATTCAATTACACTATTGTTGTTTCGTGGAAAAACTGTATTGTCGATATTTTAATTTGGAATGTCACGTAGTTAACGTTTTTATACAGAGTGTAGTATAGGATCAAGCAACATAGTAATTTCAATGGTAAAATTTTAAAAGTTGGGTAATATTTCCCCTAATTATTTTAGAAAAAAAGTTTATTGACTAAAATCTGTAGTGCTTTGGAATTATGCTGAGACAACAAACTGCCCAGCCTAAGGTCACTGGGTCACATTGACGCAAAATTTATTTTTAATTGACGTTTATATTTTATCGAACATTTAATTTATACAATTAGTTGTGAATTTATTAAAATGATATCATAATCTTGTTACATTAATAAAAATGTACGAATTTTACAAGTTAACTTCGCGTCAAAGTGACAGTATAAGTACGGTGACCATTATTTCTAGACAAAAATACAGTACAAAAGGTGGATTACGTTTTTTTTTTGCTTTCACTTTTTTTTTAAGATTACCGGAACAAAAAATGTGTTTTAGGAAGAACGGAACAGAAAATGTGGATGAAGTTTGTTTATTTTTTTGCTCTCACGAATTTTGAAGATGGAAATTATATTGAATTATATGTTTGTGGCTCGCGCTATGTAAAAGGTTGGGTTATATTTAGCACAATTTTCATAACATTAAAAATACAGTACATAGTTACATACAGTACAAAAAAATAAAATACAGTACATTTATTTCTGTTTAAATTATAAGTACAGTACAGTGCCTTAAAATACAGTACTGTACTGTATAATACAGTACGGATGGTCACCGTAAAGTATAAGTGACATTAGGACGGGCTATTGTCACAGCATAATTTCAGAGTACTACAGATTTTTGTCAAAACCGTGTTTTGAAATTTTCTCAATTTTCAGCTATTGAAAAATTAATATTGATTACATTTATAGACACAGATTTTTTTGCTCTACAAACAACCTCAATGGACTGTTTTCTAAAATAATTAGGGGAGATAAATTATGCAACTTTTAAAATTTTACTATTGAAATTACTATGTTGCGTGATCCAATTCGATACAGTGTATAAGTATATAAAATGTTTAAATATGTTTGTTAGTTACAAAATAATATAAATAAATGAATAAAAAACTGTATTTTTTCTTTATTTTAATTTTTTGTAATGATACCTTTACATTTCTAAATTATTTTCGGACCACTTGTTTTAACCATATCTTTCTTAAGCGATTCTAGAAATTCCGATTTATGACACAATTCTTTAAAAGTAAGTATATTTTCCAATATACAGCGTAATTTAAAAAGGCTGGTGCGTGGTTTAAAACTCATTTTAGGATGAAAACAAGTTTAATTAAAAGACATAGGACACTAGATTTTAGCAGTTTTTGAGATATTCGCAAGAGTAGATATACAATACAAATAAAAAAAAAAACAAAAAAAAAATTTATGAGAAAAAGTTATTTAGCCTAGAATCCAAAAATAAGATTATGTTACAATAATTTTATTTTTTTTCTTTAATGTACTCTAATGTACTTATATTTACAATTTATTGTGCATTTAAAATAAATTGCGAATTTAATTACGAGTGCATCTATGGACAGTACGTAGATCGTTGGAAATAAAACAATACAGACATCTAAAAATCGCTAAAATCTAGTGTACCTACTATGATTTTTTATAGAATCTTTCTTTCATCTTTAAATTAGTTTTAGACCATGTTTCAACTTTTATCAAAATCAAATTTCTGAGAAATCGATAATAAAAACGTTTTCCATTTGTTGCAGACTTTTTAAAAGTTGAAATTTCTTAAAAAATAAAAATCGGTCGCCCAGTTAACCATCGCCCAGTTGGACTTGCCTAGTTGACCGTCACGTCGCCCACTTATCGCATACCGTGGCATAGTATAGACGAAAATACTTTAGCGTTCGTATACCACCGCTTGGCAGTCAACTCGTTTAAATCAATGAACAATGCTAACATAAGTAATTAGCTGCAAAAACTTACCGAAAAGTTACGTACTGCATGCAAGGCCAAGGCCAAGACAGTCTAGATTTTATTTTCTCCATAATAACGCAAAGCCTCATGTTGCATAGGTCACCCGGAAGAAACTGTTGGACGCTTCACCTCACCTCTTACCTTGCTTATAATACTGATCGCCTGTCAACCGACTAATATTCTGTTCGCGCCTTGGACAATAATCTTCTGCAGAAAATATTAAATAATGACGCTGATTTTAACTGGTTAATGTTATTAATTTCCTGCTGACGCAGTTGTATCAAGATGAAATGAGAAGCTAGTCTGATCATGAGAGTTGATGAAGGCGATGGCTATTATTAGATTGATTGAACTGCTGGAATTTTATTATTTTTTTGCACGCAGGATTCAATGTATCATCAATAAGATTGTTTTTTATTTGAGTAGTCCCTTAACTTAATGTTCAAGCCGTGTATGTGAAGTTTATACGTACTATTAACGAAATGGACAGAACTTTTTTACGTTTGATTAATAAAATTTGCTTTTGCTTAACCCTCGTCAGGCGGCATAATTTTCCAACGTAACAGGCGGTAAAGGTACAATTGTACCTTCATATATTTTGTATGAAAATTATTAGTAAATAAAAATTTTTTATACGGCAAATGGATAATATTAAATTTAGTATCTACACATTGTTTAAGTCATGTTTTGTGATATTTTGTTTATTTCAACACTACTTAGATATTTTGTTTTGATTCTATAACGGGAACCTGCAAAAAGATGCTGAATATTTGCGTTCTTATCACAACCTAAGTAGACCTTTGATACACATTCAGTATTTGTAGAATCTGATTTTGAATATGAGGAAGAATCATATGTTGCACCTGATGACGAAAACTATGTACCACCAGCGGATGTTTCAGCTGAAGAAAAGTCAGACATCGAGCAAGACAGGTCATAGAGCAGAAAAAAGGATACAAGAGGAAAGCGTTGAGGATGAGCCTGTATCTCAAATTGTGGATGACATTTGGACTGCTAAGGATGGAACTCAATAGCATAGTGATCCACTGCTAAGTACACAAACAAGATCTCGTAACATCATACGACAAGGAGATGGGTACAGTGAGAAAAAACAAGAGATTAATGTTAAGCAATCTGCCAAAAAAAGGCCTGTAAATTCGATAAATTTTGCCTAAAATCGTGATGCAACAATTTGTTCATATGTGACAAAGAAGAATAAATCAGTCGTGCTTTTGTCATCCATACAAAGGAGAAGTCGATGGGACACAAGCACCCAAGCCAGAAATGATAAACTATTACAATAATTCCAAAGGCGGAGTTGTTGTTATGGATAAAATGTTAGGCGAGTACACTGTGAAACGAAGAACATTGCGTTGGCCTCTAGCATTTTTCTATAACATGTTTGACGTCAGGGTTAGCATCCTGCATCATCTACAGAGAACACAATCCACAGCTCAGGGTCAACGATCAACGAAGAAAGATTTGGCCAATCAGTTATGTATAACTGTTATATATATATACCTGCAATCGAAGGTCGTGGTACAAACCGGATGTCGATGAGAAACCATTTCCTTTGATGTGCAGTAGAAATGGTGCTTGGACGACGGATTGTGGTAGCACCAGAGACAGCAAGTCCTCAAGTACCTCATGGTAGTCGCAGATCCTCACCTGTCGTTGGCAGTTGTTATGTCTGCCGAAAACCGAATCGGAAACAACGTAAGGCTAGGAAGTCCTGCGTAGTTTGCCCGAAACCTGTTTGCGATGAACACTCAGTAACAAAGATGCACGTAGCATTACTTGTGAAGAAACTCTATTAAAAGATTTTCTCAAAATTTTCTTTTATAAATAAATGTAAATCAACTATTTCTTACTATTTTTAAAAGTAAAAAATATTTTTTCCCCCAAAATATATGAAGCTACAATTGTACCTATGCCGCCTGTTATGGATGCAAAAACAACTTGACCCCTTATCTCGGAAGAGGGGAAATATTTTTCTGAAGTTTAGCTCATCTTATAATCTAGATAAAAAATGTAGAGATGTCACAAAATTTTAGCCCTCTACGGTTTCCAGATAAAAAGTTATTGCAATTTAAAAACTAAAAAGTTACAATTGTACCTATGCCGCCGCCTGACAAGGGTTTCATCATTATATTTAACTTGTACATTCAATTCTATTAGTGTAAATATTAAAACTTGCCCTGTAGACTGCGTCAATCAAATTGGCACAGTGGCCTTTCATGTATTTCAGGTTATTTACTTAAACTACTTTGCGGTTGATCTTCCGGTTCACGTAACAAAGGGATTGGCCGAAATCATGTGATAAATATTTACCTAATCAAACAATGTAGTCCCTTTCGCAATCAACACTGTAGTTGCGTCTATAAAAATATCCATTCAATGTTGTTCTTAACGCAGGAATCGCCACGTGCCCGTTTCGCTTTCAGGATTGTTTCTTTAAATTTTGTTTCAACTAAAAGCGAACAAACATTTTAGCTTGGAAAGAAAAACAGAACAAAAAAAAAACGATATAAATTCTAAGAGTATTTTTGAACGGATTTTTGAAGCGGACTATTTTAAGAAGGCCATTGAAGAATTCAGGGTTCAAATAAAACACGAAGTGGGCGTTGATTAATTACCCAACTTTGCTTCAGAGTTCAGATTTACTTTATCACGATATAACGATCAGTACTTGAAACAAATTTATTTTTAATTCATTAAGGTATTGTACATTGAAATAGACAAAGTACATATAGTTTATTAGTTTATACATTAAAAAATAATCACAGATAACATTATTCCAAAAGTTTCAACACTTTAACATTTAATATCACATCTTTATTCAGGGTAGATATTTTTTTGATTATGTTTGTTTAACAAGGTTTAAGAGATTGCATAATTCCACTGTTAAACTAATTACATAACAGCGACATAATAAACACCAGAGTGGACGCACAACTAGAATGATTTAAGTTTACGGATATCTTAAGCTGTCTTTTTTTAAATATCGACGAAAAATTCATACAGGTATAAAACCATTAAATTAATGCGCGGTTTCACTTTGCAATTGTTTAAGATTATTCGATCGTTTCTAATGAATTTGCGCGCGGCACTAACTAACTATGTCGTTAATTTGTTCGCCGTTATAATAAACAACTGATATATTATACCCTATTTTGATATCACATTTCGGTGATGACGGTAGTTCCTATATAACGTCAGGGTTTGAGCAATCATAGTTGTGGCTATTTCGCTTCTCTGGGCAAGGACATGGGTCACTATGAAAAGTTTCACAAAAACCACGGTTTGGCCGCGGTTCGGCCAATAAGGATACGTGACCAATACTTGGAGGACGATGTAAGATCCTTGGGGAATTCTGAAAAATACACAAAAAAATTATTGATTAATGACAAGAGTTTTGATAACAATATTTTATGTAATAATGCGCATATTATACAGGGTGTTTCTTAAATATTGAGAAAACATTCGGGAGGTAATTCCTTATCGAAATTTAAGGGGGGGGCTTAAACATATTTTTTTTCTCTTAGACGACTTCTTTCGGAGTTACCCCCCATCCCTAAAGAGGAGCGGTAAAATTAGCTTTTTATTTTATTTCTCAAACTTGGATAAATGTAGGAGAATGATTTTTGGTAAACCCTTCAATTCTACTCAACATAAAATTAACAAACCGTGGTACCAAAATGAATCGTTTTACTTTAGAATAAATATTTAATGGTTCATGTTCACTTACCTATTTTATTTTTTACTCAAAAACTGTAGGTTTTGTAGGCAAAATTAAGGAATAAAAAAGTTTTTAAATAAATCAAGCTTTCAAAGAAGATTTTTTAAAATTTAAAATTAAAATTTCAAGCCTCCAAATAGTTCTGATAAAAAAACCAACACGGGTCGCACTTTTCAGCCCCTTGTGAAGGTAGAAGATGATTAAAAATATAACTAAAGGAAACCTTTTAATAAGTACAAAACGTCTACCAAATATCATTCTCCTACTATTATCCAAATTTGAGAAATAAAATAAAAACCTAATTTTACCGCTGCTCTTTAGGGGGGTGTAGGTAACTCCGAAAGGGGACGTCTAAGGAATAAAAAATATAAGAACCCATAGTTTTCGATAAGGAATTACCTCAAGACTTTTTTCGCAATATTTAAGAGACCTGTCTACTTTTTATGTTAGAGTTTTAATGAGAGTTGGAAGTGTAATACTTAATCTACCAAGGAAAAAATTTTTTTTAGCAACCTTATTAATGATATAATCTGTATTACGCTTAAAATTAAGCTTATTGTCTATTATTATACCCTAAATATTTAATTTCATTAACGCTCTTTAATGTACTATGTACAGGGTGGTCTATTTTCGATGCCCATACAGGGTATCTCGGTTATTATCAGAGATAGAAAAAAACTAAATACATAAACTCGATTTATTTTTTCGAGAGAAATTTATTGCCGTAAACAGATTTTTGATATCTTTTTTAATTTTCGAAATATAGCCAAAAACCGATTTTTGGCACTTTTCAAAAATGTTAAATATCTCGTTTAAACGAGAAGATAGAAAAAAACTTTAAAGACATTTTTCGCATGATTTTTTGTGCTAAATAAGATAGCGATGTTCAATTGTTTTTTACTTATATCAATGCCGATATATTGCACCTAACTTTCTTATTTTAAATGGCAACCATAGGGAAATTATATATTTTTGAAAAACGCAAAAAATAAGCTTTCGATTCATGTCAAAGCCAACTATGGTTGTCATTTAAAATAAGAAAGTTAGGTGTAATATATCAATATTTGTATGAGTAAAAAAAAATTGAACATCGCCTTCTTATTAAGGACAAAAAACCATGCAAAAAATGTCTGTAAAGTTTTTCTCTATCTTTTCGTTTAAGCGAGATATTTAACATTTTTGATGTCTTTTTTGATACTCGAAATTAAGCCAACACCATTTTTGGCTCTTTTCAAAAATTTTAAATATCTCGTTTAAACGAGGAGATAGAAAAAAACTTTAAAGACATTTTTTGCATGGTTTTTTGTCCTTAATAAGATGGCGTGGTTCAATTTTTTTTTACTCATACAAATATTGATATATTACACCTAACTTTCTTATTTTAAATGACAACCATAGTTGGTTTTGACATGAATCGAAAGCTTATTTTTTGCGCTTTTCAAAAATATATAATTTGCCTATGGTTGCCATTTAAAATAAGAAAGTTAGGTGTAATATATCGGCATTAATATGAGTAAAAAACAATTGAACATCGCTATCTTATTAAGCACAAAAAATCATGCGAAAAATGTCTTTAAAGTTTTTTTCTATCTTCTCGTTTAAACGAGATATTTAACATTTTTGAAAAGTGCCAATAATCGGTTTTTGGCTATATTTCGAAAATTAAAAAAGATATTAAAAATCTGTTTACGGCAATAAATTTATCTCGAAAAAATAAATCGAGTTTATGTATTTACTTTTTTTCTATCTCTGATAATAACCGAGATACCCTGTATGGGCATCGAAAATAGACCACACTGTACTTTGACTTGTTGATTAAGTACACTTTTATTGTTTATAAAAAACATTAATTTTAGTTTGTTAACCTTTAACCACTCTGTAATTTTATGTAGGTCAAAACTGCATAATAGGGCTATAGGAATTATTTGACGCTGTTCCATGTACACCAAAATTACTATAATGCTAGATACTTAACAGTGTGTTAGTATGAAACAAAGGTTAGTTTTTAACACGATTATTTTTATTTTAAAAATTGTAAATAAACTGCTTCTCAACTTTTTGTTAAAATATATAATTCAAAATTGTGAAATTAATAATTACGCAACTAGCAACTATAAAGATTTTAAATTGCCATTCAGGATACGAAATTACATGCAAAACTATCTGTTTTCTTAAAGGATTAAAAGTAAAACGGTCTATCAAACGAGGTTAAGAATTAGTTATTTTGACTATCTTATTATTATACAGGGTGTTTCAGGAGAAAAGTAAGTTTAAGGAGCTGGTAGTATGGACCATTTTGAGTTAAAACGTTCATACAGGGTGTAGACTTGGATCACGCAACATAGCAATTTCAATGGTAACTTTGTAAAAGTAGTATATTATCTCTGCTAATTATTTTAGAAAAAAAAGTGCAAACAGGTTTTTTGTAGAGAAAAAAATTCTGTATTTATAAATGTAAATAATATTAATTTTTTGTTTTCAAATAACTGAAAATTGAGAAAATTACTAAACGCGTTTTGACAAAAATCTGTAGTGCCTTGGAATTATTCTGTGACAACCGTGACAACTGCCCATCCCAATGTCGCTTATACTGTCACTGACGCGAAATTCATTTTTAATTATACTTTATATTTTATCAAACATTTATTTTATACAATTAGATATGTTTTCATTCCAAGAAATGATAAAAATGACAATTAAGAATAAACTTCGCGTCAAATTGACAGTATGTATAAGCGTTATTAGGATGCGCAGTTATCATAGCATAATAATTGCAAAGCCTACAGATTTTTGTCAAGACGCGTTTAGTAATTTTCTCAATTTTTAGATATTGGAAAACAAAAAATTAATATTGATTACATTTATAGATAAAAAATTTTTTTTTCTCTACAAAAAACCTAGTTGCACTTTTTTTCTAAAATAATTAGGAGAGATAATAGGACTTTTAAAATGTTACCATTGAAATTGCTATGTTGCGTGATCCAAGTCTACGCCCTGTTTAAAGATGTGTCCAATGTGTTAATGGTTAGGAAGATACAGCTATTTGAATGTTAAGCTGAAGAGGCCTTACAAGAGGTCGATTTTTGCATTTACTGATTATTTAAATTACAAAACACACGAATAATTAGCAATAGTTCAAAGTTGATGGTCAAAAATTCCACCAACAACTTCAATGCACTCTCGAACTTACTTGCCAATACTACGTGTAGCTCTTAGTAACTAAATAATTTTATAAATGCTATTTAATTTTTTAAAGATTATGTTCGTTCATATCATCAAAGTGATCTAAGGAAGGCGATAGATAATAATTTTCACTCTGTATAGTAGTGACGGTACTATGATATTCCCAGATAATCATTAACAATTAACAATGTTATAGCTTTTCATTTATATGAATTATTCTAGGTTATTAATGTTAAGCTAAGATGCTACAAATGCTACAATTCTGCTTAACATTAACACAAATGGAAAGTTACGAATGGATTAATTATTAGAAAAGTGCAGCTCCCAATCATATTACCATGACAAGAAATTTACATGAGAACACAAATAATGCTAGCGAGGTGTTTAAATAAGAATGATTTGTTTGTAACAACTCTTTGTAACATGAACGTAAAGAATGCTTAAAGTATTTTTCAGCGACAAAAGGTGAAAAATAACATCGCTTACAAAGCGGAAGAAAATCAATTTGAAATAAAATCGTAGCCAAGGGTAAACTATTAGGAAAAGCGGTGCAATTTTTTATCAATACAAGACAAAGACGATTTTACAAATACTAAAACACGGATGGCGCTGCTTTTTAGATTCAAGTCAGGAGCTTAGCATTTGGGGCACTTGTCTACAAAGCACTTTTATTTATAGTTTAATGTTATTTTCAGGGAATTAAACTATGCCTTTCTGTAAGGCTAAAAATGTTGTATGTAACAGTTTAAAATATGTAATTTTATTTGTCTAATTAAACGTACTTAATTATTCACATTTTGTGTTTCCTTCAACTATTATTTGTATACAGTTTAATAGCTGTTCGTAGATTCGTTAATAGAAAAATATCCTTAAATAATATTTCGATTTTTACGTCGGCCGACGTTTTTCGGCTCCTCTCCGCCACTTTTCCTTATCTTCGGTAGGTATCTTTATCTTTGAGTTTTCTTAGATTCATAGCTTAAACCACCCCTTACCTCCATGTTGTTTTGGTTCTTTTTCTCTTTATTCTGTAGGGTGGCGTACACTCGTAGATTTTCTTCAGCCATCTTTCCTCCGGCATCCTTTTCACATGTCTTCACCATATTAGTTGTTTCTGCTTAATTGTAACCATTATCGTTTTCTTTGCTCTCATTCTATTGCGCATTTCTTCATTGGTTACGTAGTCCACCCAAGAGACCATGCAGCTTTTCTCATGAAAGTCCATTTCCAGCGTCATTAGTTTGCTCCAATTTCTTTGTGTCAATTCCCAGGTCTCTGAGCAGTAAGTAGCGATGCTTTCAACTAGGGTATAACATGTTATGTTGATCTTTTTGGATATTCGACTACTCCACAATAGTGCATTTATTTTCAATTTCTAGGTTGGTCACGCCGTCATTCCGACAGCGATGACATTTTTAGGTTTATGCTTCTTCTAGTTTTTCTACCTTGGTTTATTTTGTGATTTATATCCTTGTTAGTTGCGTCTTTGCTTATTGTAACAACAAGGTATTTGAATTGAATCGTTTCGTTTTCAAGCGGTAAATCTTGGCGATTTCCTTCTACTACTAAGTACTTTGTATTATTAAGGTTTATTTCGAGCCCCCATTTATTAAATTCGTCTTGGAGTTTTCTACACATATAGCCTACGTAGTTTATATCATCGCTGTCCTCATAGGCGGCGCATCGGGGGGGGGGGGGGGGGGGGCTGGGGGGTCCCAGGCCCCCCCACTTTTTTCAAATCAAAACTTCACAATCTTCAGATAATTACGAGTATTAATAGATCAGACTAGGAAATTTTTTTCTGCACAACTTTATATAGTATAAAAATCATATATTCGTATATCGTATTTACAATTTAGCATTAGCAATTAGTGATTTTTACATTGGTTGGTGCGTTGGGGTAGGGTACATTAACAATAAGGGCATTACGACAATACGAACATTAAAGGGTCTCTCTAAAACAAGATGGACAGTAAGACAGGTTGCTGTTAAAACTGTTTTAAATTTGTTACCAGCTATAGTAGAAACACTAAAAACAATATCTGAAGATTCAAATAATCCAAAAGTGGCAGCAGAAGCTAGTGGTGCACTAAAATTAATATTAGATGAGAAGTTTATTTTTTCTTTAATTGTCTTGGAATTCATATTAAATATAACCGATTCGTTATCAAAAGAACTTCAATCAGCTTCTCTGCTGATAACCAGTGTATATCCAAAATTTAATGCAACTGTCACCACTATACTTAGTTACAGAAACGAAAAAGCGTTTAAGACGCTTCTCGAAAAAATGAAATCTATTGGAACTCAAATCAAAAATTTGGGATTTGACCTAAATGAACTTGCTTTACCGCGGCAAAGAAAAATTCCAAAAAAAATTGGTTTTGGAGGAAAAGAAAATTTTACATTTCAATCTGTCGAAGATCTAATACGCGTTGATATACTGTATGCAGGAATTGAACAAGTTGTTGGTAATTTGCGAAAGCGATTCTCTGAAAACGACTACGGCATGATTAATGAAATTGTGCGACTCTTAACTGATTTGAATTGTGAAATAAATTACACCGATATTGAAGTTATAAATAATTTTTACAAGTTAACTACTGATAACAACATCTTAATTAATCAAATAATTATATACTTATAGAAATATTTTACTGGCAGAAACAAACAATTTATTAAGTATTGAGGAATGTGCGGAAAATTTTTTAAACAATGAATTAAAACAAATGTTATTTTGTGTGTGGGAACTTTTTGAAATTGTTCTTTGTTGTCCTGTGTCGTCTGCCTCAGCCGAGCGATTTTTTTCCACATTAAAAAGACTAAAAACCTATCTCAGAAGTACTATGGGCGATGAACGATTAAATGGCCTGGCTTTAATGGCTATAGAACAAGAAACTGTGGCTAACATGATTTTAAATGAATCGCATTTAGAAAAATTAATTAATAATTTTATTGCTGATAAAAACAGAAGAATGATGTTTTTTTAAAGATATATTTTGTTGTTTTTTACTATTATGAAGGGTATATTCTTTGTTCTTAGTTTTTTAATATTTTGGAACTTTAAAAATTATTTTTGTTAAATAATATCTACTTATTTTATTTTTGTTACTTAATATGGTTTATAATAGTTTTTGATATTTTGGAGCTTCAAATATTATTTTTGTTAAATAATACTTATTTTATTTTTCTTGCTTAATGTGGTTTATAATAAAGTGTTTGATATTTTGGAGCTTCAGATATTATTTTTGTTAAATAATGCTTATTTTATATTTTTAACTTAATGTGGTTTATTATAAAGCACTATTAAGGTAAACCCAGATTTTTTTAAAAATAAAGTGTAGCTAATATACATGGATAAGTTGTGCCCCCCCACTTTTTTAGGTCACGCGCCGCCACTGGCTGTCCTTGGATATCACGTCTTGGTCGTCTGCAATAAGTAAAGTATGGAGAACCCTATCACCAACTTTTTTTTTTTTTTTTTACTCCTTTTTTTCCGAGATCTGCCCTAGAGCAATAATCGGTTGATTAAACATTTTGCATTTTGGCAGCGGGACATGCTGCAATGCAAGCGAGTTGTTAGTAAACTTACATTAAAGCCCTAACAAATAATAAAATAATACGATTAATGTTAGTAATAGCGTCTAGTCTTATCTGTAGCTTATTTCTAATGGGGTGTATCGCTTCAACCGATGTGTGGTTTGGCTATTGTCTAATAGGCTGACGGCAAACGGGTTGGGATGCCGTTCCAGTCGCCTGATGTATTTGGTGCTTGTGGCCTTCACTTCTTGTAACACCGGAGGGATGTTTAGGTCATTGTGTAGAGTTTCATTTGTCACAAACCAAGCTGCGTTTGTTATTGTTCTTAGTGTTTTAGATTGGAATCTTTGCAGAATTCCTATGTTTGAAGCACTCGCGGTTCCCCACAACTGCACACCATAGGTCCACACGGGTTTTAAGATAGTTTTGTAAATAATTATTTTATTGTCCAACGAGAGTTTTGATTTTCTGCCGATTAGCCACAGAAGTTTATTAAATTTTAATCCTAACTGCTTCCTCTTCATAAAAATATGATGTTTCCACGTTAAGCGTCGGTCCAAGTGCATCCCTAGGTATTTAGCAGTTTCTGTTTGAGGAAGTAGTTTTCCATTTAAACTAACACTGGGGCATGTTTCTTTTCTTAATGTGAACGTCACATGCTGGGACTTAGTTTCATTAGCTTTAATGCGCCACCTTTTTAACGCAGGTACTTCACTTGTTGCCAGAATAGCCGTGTCATCGGCAAACGTTGCCGTGATAGTATTTGACGTTGTTGGAATGTCTGCAGTGTAGACAAGGTATAGTATTGGTCCCAGTACACTGCCCTGTGGAACTCCTGTGGAACTCCTGTCACCAACTTTTATACCCATAGTGCTGCATTTTTTAAGTTTTGGATTGATTTAGCTATATACAGGGTGTGCCAGATAAAATTTCCAGCATGGGGATCTAGCTTATTATAAGAGATCCAGGTTTGCTTAACTTAGATAAATTATTCCCAAATATGAGAGGAGCTACAATCAATTTTTAAAAGTACAAAATTTCTTGTACTTTAGATGTTGGCACAAAATATAAAAATAATAAATTTCTTTTTTGTTTTATCCATTAGATCAATTTTATTAGTATTTTCTTGAGATTGATGTTAATGTAGAATGTAACAGTTAGTTTAGATTTTTTTATCACTTACCATTTTCGAGATATTAACCCAATTTTTTTTTATGGGCTGCAGAGTTGGCCATGGAATAGTTAAATATACCTACTTCTTTTTCCTCATTTTAATAATATTTTACATGCTATATCTATTTTTATAAAAAAGTCACTTATTGAGCAATCTATGAAAAAAAAAGGAAAAAAAAACAACTAATTAAGTAATAACCATTTGTCTTTAAAATTTTATTGTATTGTTGTGTAATTCGATAGCCTTTGTAGCAAATTTGTTATCATATAATTATGGGCACATTTACAGCTAGTGAAAAATTTGACATGTTGAGATGTTACGTTCTTTGCCATAGAAACTGTGTAAAAACAAAAAATTGTCATTCCTCCTTTATTTATTTTGGATTTTTAGTTGGTTTCTCGAAGAAACCATATTCTTTTAAATTTATTTCCAAATTATATCACGCGTACTTCGTTGCCTTCTCTCGGGATGCAGCTCTAAGTAGATTCGTTTAGCTTCTACACAGTTTTTATGGCAAACAATGTAGCTTCATCTAAACATGTCAAGTTTTTTGTTATTTTTAAATGTTGCCATAATGATAACAATTACTACAAAGACTATCGAATTACACAACACAACTATAAAATTCTAATAAGTGATACCGCAGACAATAATTGATACTGCCATTTGACATTTAGTTAATTGTTTTTTGTTTTTATTTTAATAGATAGTTTAAGAAAGTAGCAATAAAATTAATCTAATGAATAAAACAAAAAAGTTACAAGAAAAAAAAAACAACTGAAATACGAGATATTTTGTACATTTAAAAATTAATTGTAGCTCCTCTCATCCTTAGGAATAATTCATCTAATTTAAACAAACCAGTATCTTTTATAATAAGTGAGATCCCCATACAGGAAATGTTATCTGGGACACCCTGTATAATTGAAATAATAAAAAAGCAATAGACAGCATCCATGTTTTTTAAGCCTTTTGTTCTATTTACTTCGCTTGATTATTTATTGCGTACTTTCAGTATGCGTTTGCAATGATGACAGCTTTTTAACGGTATTCTCTATAGTTGTAATTTGTTTCTAAAATTTTAAAAAGTTTTTATTAGGTGCGCTATCATAAGCTTTACGTAGATCGATGACTACCAAGGGCCTTTCTCTACCACATGGTTTTTTGTTTTTTCTTGCAGTTGTTGTAGACAGAACACATTGTCTATGCAGGATCTACCTGCTCGAAAACCACTCTGTTCTTCAATGTTTTGCACCTCTAATTTTAATATTTTTTAAATTACAGTCTACAATGAACTAGTCCGACTAATACCGCTATAGTTTCCACATCCACCTTTGTTCCCCTTTTTAAAGATGTGAAATTTTAGTTTTTTTTTCATTCATCAGGAAAGCCGCCATTATGCAAAAAGCATTAATTAAATATTATTGTTATAATTTCATTTATACATTTAGTGCTATGTTTTATTAGTCCTATTGGTTAACCTCCAGCTACTGACTAAAAATCGCAGACTAAAAAGGGAGGATGTGACATCATAAAGATCAAGCAGGTATCGGAAAACATTTGCGGTTTAAATCAATAATCAAGTGTGATATATTACTAAGAATCCTTCAAATGTTTGTTTAACGGATTATTTTACAAAAACAACTGGCTTCCCCAAGGGCTTTAATAATTAACGGTGGTTTAGACGTTTAGACAGCATCTAAAATGTAGAACAAAATTCGGTTGTATGTACATTAAACTAACACCCACACAGAATTTTGCTTTATATTCTCAAGTTTACAAAAACATTAATGTTATTCATTACACCAAAATACATTAACCAATTTTATGTTAACGTTTCAAGCCAGTTTCTAGTTAAATAAAATAACACACCAACTTTATCATCATATTATTAAGACATTAGGTTTCGTTTACTTTAGTAGTTTGTTTTTGTAGCAAAACTAACTGACGTTTTATTTACGCACAGCGGATATATTATTTTTGAATGCATTAACCTTTAACTGATGTTGAACAAGAATTATTTCTGAAGGCTTATTCTGAATTTGACTCATAACATTTACAATGGAAATCTGAATTTATTTCGTGTGTTATTAAAGAGCAAATACTACGCGATATAAATTTATTTTGTTAGAAAAATGTTTTCATTTAAAGTGAAAAATGGTTAAAGGTTGAATGAATAATGCAAAATATTATACTTTTAAAATTTTGTGCGTTTTAAATTACGTTGCTGTTTTGACTTCAATTACAAATGATTTGCCATAATAGATAGGGGAAGGTGGTATATACTGGGACACTTTTTTTAAATTTTGCGTAACTTTTGAACGGCTTAATTTGCATACCTCAAATTGATATGAGATATCCATATTGCTTTAGTTTATCATTGCATATACAAAAAAATATTTAAAAAAATAAAGGTACACAAATAGAGGGACTGTCCCACTATACACCACTTGTCCCCGCATAAACCACCCCGTGGTACATTGTGGGACAGCAAAAAATATATATGAAATAAAGCATAAGTAATTAAAAATTTTAATTTTTTATTTTAAAAACTTTCACTTTTCATGGGCATTGAGACATTGTACTTTGAAAAATCAAACTAAAATTGAAAATGTTTCTTTGTTTTTTCAGTGCCCCCAAACGTAGTCGCACCGAAGAAAATAAGCGGTGCGCTTAACCTACACAGAATATTTTCTTTTTTAACACAGTCTTTATCTCTGTTTTTAGAGAAAGAAAATCTAAAGTCGGAAGTCTTTTTCAGAAAATTTACCTAATTATCATCATTGTCCCACAATGCACCATGTGATCAATTTTTAAAAGCAACGATTTAATGAAAAACTTGTATGATTATTTTAAGTTTTAACATTGTTTATACATTTAATATGCTGTAAGGTACACCTACGCCAAATTTACTAATTGTTGTTAAATAAATAAAAAAGTTTTAGCACATAAACTGAATAACCACAAAAAAAACAATGCGCAGTTACCAAACATGCCTCACATGCGCAAGTCACTATGACATTGTTTACGACACATACTGTAGACAGGATATAATGGGACTGCTTAACCGCTATTTTGATGTAAACAAACTTCAAGTACGGGGTAACAAATGGCCAAAATCTCTGTTGTCCCACTATATACCATGTCCCAGTATATACCATCTTCCCCTACTGTTAAAATATTTTGCCAATAATAAACTATGATGCAAAACAACCTAAACGAATAACCTAACACATCCGATAAACTTGCCACCAAAGTTGTTGAAAATAGAAAAAGCTAGGTACTTTTATTTAAAAAAATTACAAAATTCTAAATACGTGTAGAACGATTTTAGCGCACGTCACTAACCTATACAAAGTGTCCCACTTATCGTAAACAGCATGGGGATCTCGTAAAAGGTAAGAGATACATAGTTGGTTAAATAAGTCAAAATGATCGATGATTTAAGAGCAACTATCCTATAAAAAAAAATTGAAAGTTTGGCGCTTTTCATAAATAAAAAAATAATAACGTTTTTTATTTTTGCTTATAGCTTTCGTATTTAAAATCATACTCAAAATATTTTTTCACAATACCAGGACACTTTTTTGCGTAGATATATTCGAAATTTGTTCATAAATTGTACTTATCTTCAGTTGTTTTTGTTATTATAACATCAACTTTCTAATTTTAAATACGGGCCTTAACACCATTAAAAAAAAAAATTATTTTCGTTTCATTGATGTATGGGTTGTTAGATTAATTTCTAATAATAACTAAGTTACTACAATATTATTGTATTTATTAAGTTTAATCAAAGTGGCCGGTAAAAAAAAGGTTTCACAAATAAAGTAGCTGTACTGAGTTAAACAAAAAAATCAAGATATTTTTTCATTTCATAATAGCTGATGTTTTTTTTTGTAACTATTACTAGATATTAAATATAAATTATGGGTCTAGGAAGATTCACCGAAAACCAATTCACCGAAAGCAATTCAGCAATTCACCGAATAAGCAATTCACCGAATCATCGAAAAATAAATGGATATAAATTACATGAAATATGTTAATCAAAGATTAGAAAGTAATATATTGTGACTGACCTGACCATCCTATTTTGTACATTGGTTGCACTCTTTGGGGTTAAGTACTTATTACTCATATTTTTATTGTTTTTAATTATGGCTTTATAAGGTGGTTGGACCCTCAAACGTTGAGCAATTATTACACAGTAAGAAACAAATAAAACAATGAGAAAGTAATACATTTATTAAGAAAATATTGTCAAACAATTATAATTTACATAATATTATTTAATATACTTACTATTTTAAAATAATTTGAATTAAAATTAATTTATATTCAGATATTAAGAAAAATTAAAGATTTATTGTTGCTAGATAACATTGAACAAAATCAAGCATTTCATTTGTGATGATTACATGGTTTAGGCGTTTATCAATAAACCAGTCATAGGAGGATCCCTTGTTTTCCAAAACAAACGTTTGAGGGTCCAACCATCTTTTAAAGCCATAATTAAAAACAATAAAAATATGAGTAATAAGTACTTAACCCCAAAAGTGCAACCAATGTACAAAATAGGATGGTCAGTCACAATATATTACTTTCTGATCTTTGATTAACACATTTCATGTAATTTATATCCTTTTATTTTTCGATGATTCGGTGAATTGCTTATTCGGTGACTTGATATTTGGTGTATTGCTATCGGTGAATTGCATTCGGTGAATTGCTTTCGGTGAATTGGTTTTCGGTGAATCTTCAGGATACCTTAAATTATAACATGCGTTCAAAGTATATTGCTTTTTGTTTGATGAAATGTTCTTAAGGCAGCGAATTTTAGTCAGCGTTCACAATGAACGTAGTAGATAGTAGATAGTAAGTAGTAATTAGTAGCTAAAGTGGAAATATATAGAATTAAATGCAAGAGTTATTTTTTCCGGAACGAAAACCGGGAACGAACTGATATATTTTTTTAATAGGACTAGAACGAAAAAATAACGGTTTGAAGCCCTGCTTACAGCAAAACAATGTAACCAACGATTAAATATTCCGGCTCAAAGGGTGCATTTAAGGTTTACAATCTGTTATTTTAACTTAATTTGTTCAATATTTTTTACTGATTGTGGGTGTAATTTTATATTTAAATTGTGCGGCGAAATTTAAAAAAAAACTATTTCTAATTGTAATTACAAGTGTAGGATATTAATAAATTTGCGAACTAAGCGCATTCCGTAGGAATAGCAATTTGGTGTACAGTGAATCTTCAAATTAAAAATTGCTACTGTGACTTGCAACTCGTTAAAATTATCAGTGCCAGGAAAAATAATTAATTTGAAACATTAAAAAATAGATATTTCACTTTGTTTATGTTTTTTCAATAAACCAGATTTTCATAGTTATAACGTAAATATTACGTTCACTGTGAGCACTTGGGAGTAAAACCAACGATTTCTATGTTTGTTTTACGTAGATACTAATTATTATCTACTATCTACTATTTACTACGTTCATTGTGAACGTGGACTTAAAAATACAATTGAATACAATTCATGAATTAAATTATTTATTTTAAGCAAAGTATATTAAACAAAAAGAAACTTGCTTAGGAAAAATTACTGTTTCTACAAAGCGAAGATTTCTATTGCTCTTGGAGAGTGGGCTACACTTTGAAAGCATGCAGTAATTTATATTTAATGGTAATAGTATCTAAAAAATCATAATTATTAAGAAATGTAAAAGATATCTTCAATTTTTTGTGTTTAATTAAGTAGGTACAACTAGTTTATTTATGTAATTATTGTATGTAATAATATTAAACTTAATAAATACAATATTATTGTAATAACTTACCTACTTATACTTTAAGATAAATCCATACACCAATAAAACGAAAAAAAAGTTCTTCATAATGGTGTCACAGCCAACTACAACCCGTCTTAAAAATAAGAAAGTTGATTTTAAAATAACAAAAACAAATGAACATAAGTGAAATTTATTAAAAAAATTCAAATTTGCGCAAAAAAGTGTCCTGATAATGTCGAAAAGTATTTTGAGTATGTTTTAAATAAGAAAATTATAAGCAAAAATAAAAAACGTATACATTTTTTTAAATTGATAGTGTAAAACCTATTAATGCTTTTCAAGCTTTTTTTTCATAAACAGTTGCTCTTAGACCTTAGATCATTTTGACCCATTTAACCAACTCTGTATCTCTTACCGTTTACGAGATCCTCATGCTGTTCACGATAACTGGGACACACTGTATAATAATTATATTAATAATAATAATAGTAATAGTAGCAGTAGCAGTAGCAGTAACAGTAATAATAATAACAATAATAATATTAATAATAAAAATAATAACATAATAATAATAACAACAACAACATATACTTTTATGAAAATGCAATATTGTGTTTGTCGAAAACGTTTTCATAAAGCTTTTTAAACACGATTTTTCTGCAAAAGAATTTAATGCGATAAAATAACACTTAAAAAACATTTGTTTTATAAATATCGTATAAGAATTTAAAAGAACGTTATAATAGAAACTCGTCTGGGTTACAACTGTTTAATAAGTATAAACACATCGTTAAAAGATGGCAAATGCACCAGAATATTTATGTGGGCGACCCATTTCCTGAATTTGCAAGACATGCATAATTTTCAACAAAATTCCCTAATAAATGAATATTACAAAAGTCGTACAATGCAGGTTTTGGGCAAAATAATAACGTGGGAGTTACTGTAAACAATTACTTGTAATATATCTGGTGGAAAACAGACATAGTTGTCGTGTTAACGAATCTACATAAAAGTAAAATAGTGTTTAGATAATAAAGAATTCCATTAAAATACTTAAGGCCGGTGATTCTGTATGGAGCAGAAACAATGACAATGACGAAAAGGGAAGAGGAGGAGTTGAGAATAGTGGAACGGAAAATAATGAGAACGATACTAGGACTAGTAAAAGTTAATGAAAACGAAGGTAGGCAATACATGAACCACGAAATAACGAAGGAATTAAAGGGAGAGGACATAGTAAAAAGAATAAAGATGCAGAGAATAAAGTGGCTGGGGCATGTATGGAGAATGAGAGCAAATTAAGTAGCACTAGCAATGCTACAATGGGAACCAGGCGGTAGGAGAAGACGAGGAAGGCCCAGATCTAGGTGGTTGAAGGAAGTGGAAGAGGATTTGCGCAGGATGGGAATCACCAGATGGAAGGAAAAAACCAAGGACAGGGAACAGTGGAGAAAAATAAGTGTGAAAACAATGAAGTGACGGGGAGTGATCCACCCCATAAAGCGGATCTTGAAAGCAGCAATGCGGCGCAACCCCACAAGGGGTGTTAAGCCATATTATTATTATTACAATACTAAAAACGCAAGAGCCTATAAACATAATGAAGTATATACGATGCTACATGGTATAAAACAAATTTTTCGAATTTTAGGAGCAATAAAGAATCCATCTATCTGGAATTCTCTAATTACATCGAGGAAATAAACGATGGACGCCAATATGGTCGATCGCAATGTGTTTTTGGTAAATACTTTTTAGCTCAATCACCTGTACTCAGAAGATCTTAGATACAGACATTTTCCGAGCATTATTAAATTTTGTGAGAGAAATCCTGACATGACTACACACAATCCAACAGATTTATTGAGGAAATTAAAAGTGTAGAATGTGGAATTTAGAGATTTAAAGATATAGGTTGAAAATATTGTTTAGTTTTTCCGAAATCTATATCAAAACAATTTCAACGTGAAAGGAATTTCAAATCAGATCTCGGCAATATTTGACGTAAATAGACGGACTGGATGGAAACAATTTAAAGCAGGGACTAAAAACGAAAAAAAATCCGTTCGTTTCTGTTCGGAACGAAAACGAAATATATCGTTTTCGTTCTTTTCGTTCTAACCGAAAAAATTCTTTTTTCGTTTTCGTGAACCGAAATAATAACGGTTAAAACCGGTTTTACAATATTTTTTTTTGTCGTCAAAAAATCAATTTTTTTTTCTAGTCACCACAACCCTCTACAAATACGATAACAATATTGTGAAGCTCACTTATTTCAAGTGATATTTTTTACTGCCTCGTGGAGTCTCCCCAGCACAGAAGGTTTGTGTTTAACAAATAAAATTGAAATAGCGACAAAACCGGTTTTGGAAAATATTTATTTCGTTTTCGTTCTTGAAAGAAAAATAATAATTTCGTTTTCGTTCTTAAAAAAATTTCGGTTAATTTCGTTTAACGTTTTCGTTTTCGTTCCGTTCTCAGTCCCTGATTTAAAGGCCAATTTGATTTGCATCTGAAATATGCATTCTTATTTTTAATAAGTGCAACAAAATATTACGCAATTTTATTTCTCCCATGAAAAATTAAAGTCACACAAAAAAATATTTTTTATTACAGTAGAAAATATATTTTTTTTAAATATTTTCATTACTTATAAATTTTGAGTTTTATTGGTATCGATGGAATTATTAGGAGATGCTCCATTTAGATAACCGCTTGTACCACCACAGTTCAATTTAAAAAAAAAAAGACTTTTTGTCAAAAAACCGATTCCGCAACCTTCGAAGCTGATTAAAGTTACCTAAATGTCAATTAAAATTTATTAAAACGTTTTTTGGACAATTGTTGACATAATAAAATTTAATTTATGCAGGTGATGCCACACTTAATAAAAAACTAATATTTGTTTCAAAAATTATTTGAGTTTATAAAAATTAACCAAAAAGTGCAGTTGTATCAAAAATGTAAAAACATACAGAGTTTCCCATTTAAAATAACAAAGTTGGGGTCATATCCGGCAAATCCGGAAGTAAATAAATGTGTGCATGTGCTCAAAAGCTCGGTTTTTTGCACATATCATATGTCTAAAATTTCATTTTTCTAAAATCAAAACTAAAGAAATAAAAGCGGGTGTACCACACTTCATTTACACCCGGTAAATTGGGGAGTAATTTGTTACAGTTATTTTAAAAATCTTAAACAAAGCAAAATCTTTAATGTTTTATCACTCCTATTATGACAATGATTCAATACATGAATAAACTTTTATAAAGAATACCTTATATAAATTACTTATACCTACTTGGATCTCAAAATATAGGTACCAATTTTACTTATTACTTATAATTATTTTGAATTTTAATGATAATAGCAAAATACTTGATAAACATTTTATGAAATACATTATACAAATTACCTATATTATATAATTTTCTTATAATTTTCTTAAATTAATGTCTTATCAAACGTCACTTCAGTACAACACACCGAACAAAATCAACATGTTTTTAAAAACTATTAATTTTGAAAGTGGCTTAAGTCACTTTCCAGTAATGAAAAATGGCGATTCGTTAAGGTCTGCGCGAAATCATGTATACATACTGAGAAATATATCTTTAACCGAGATAACAAGCATAAGTGAAGCTCTTCTATAGTTAGCATTTTATGCACATTAAAATGTAAAACAAGTAATATCTCAAGATAAAAAATAAAATAAACGGCTTATTTTAAGAATTATAATTTTTTTAAATAATGGACTTGCCCTACTTTCAATATAACCGGCTCAATGACAGTTTTTTATTTTGTTTCTATTTCATCATACATGTTCATATTTTGTTATTTTTAATACACATTGAAATAAAATGCAACATGGTTTTTTTTCCCCAGTTTTTGAGTAGACCACCGGATAGCTTTACTAAAAACATGTACAAAACGGTTGAGCAGTTCTGAACTAACCCTCAACAAAAGTCTTTTAAGAATGCCTAAACATTCAATAAAGTTTTCGTTTTCAAATATTATCATTCGAAGAGTGTAATATGGATATCACGTTATAATAAAACTAGTATTGTAAGCAGCGTTGAGCAGATTTAAATCAATTGATTTAAATCACGATTTAAATCATGATTTAAATCAAGTGATTTTTTTTTTTAAATCGTTGATTTAAATCAAGTGATTTTTTAAAAAAAATATCAATTTAAATCACAGATTATATGAGTACAATATAATATTTATAATAAAACAAAATTGTATTACTATTACTATTAGTAATTAAATACACGAAATGGTGAATAAACCATATCATTTTGCTCTTGTAAAGTAATATTCATTGTGGAAATGCAATAATTCAAAAAATAAATGACAAGTTTTTGACGTTAGCGAAGTGAACAGTCAGTTTTTTCAATTTCCACGGCACTCTATTGTTTCAATAACGATTTGAAGAAAAATGCCGGATATCTCAAAAAGTATGAGTTTTGGGTATAGGACATACTTAACAAAATATGAAGCTCTTTTAAAGACGAATTCGATGACATACAAAAATACAGGGGTTTGCATTTAAAAAAATCGAGTTAGGAGCTTTTGAAAATCATAGAAGTTGCCACCTATTTATAAACACCCCTACCCCTGTATGTGTCATTCAAATTTTTTCATATCGAGCGAACAGAGAAATTTTTTCTGCATGTCCATACCAAATTACAACTCTGTACTTCAAAATAACTTTAGGAGAATTTTTTAAATAAAGACTTAAAACCTTAAATAATTAAGAAAATAATTTTTTTTTTACGCCGTATAAAAAAACCTGTAGTATTTTATATTGATGCAAAGCTAAAATTAAGGCGGTCAAAAATATTAAATAAAAAATTGGCTGTTGTATATGAAATATAAAAGTTGCTATTAGTTCCAGAAAGGTGACTCACCCTGTACATTTAAAAATATTTTTATTGTGTTGTTTAGAAAAAATTGTATAAAATAGCATTTGAATCAACTTCATATCTCAACCCGTTTAGCCACAATCGACCGATCCCGCACTAATAACCCTGTATATAATTAATTAAACATCACCATTTAGCACTGATTTTTTCAATATTCTTAATCATATTTAATTTTGACAAAAATTCAGCAATGAATTAAATATATTGGTTATTAAATATATTAGCACAAAACAGAAATAGCATATGAATTTGTCACTAAATTCGATAATATGGTATATTTGATTTAAATCAAAAAAATCTGATTTAAATCAAATAAATCGATTTTTTGATTTTTTTAAAAAAATCATGATTTTTATCCACCCTGATTGTAAGTGTAGCAGATATTACAAATATTTTGTAAGACTTATAAAATTCCATTGTGTAACTAAAAGCAACGACAAACTAAAAACTTCAAATGTACGAATGGGTAGTCGATACAGAATAATGTTTGAGGCAGTTTTTATTATTATAATGATTCGCCAAAAAGTGATTTACATATTTAAGTAGAACGGGTTAAAAATAGGTTCAGGATGTGGGATTTTTATTGGAGGTTCCGTTCGCGTTTCCAGCCCTTTTGCGCTTAAACCCATTAATCTTGTTCAGTTTTGATTACCTGCTGCAATATGAAAAATTAGCTTTTTTTATAAACTAATATCACGCTGATATAAATTTGTCGTATTCTAAATACGTTATTAATCTATACTTGCGCTGGGACTGTTGTATAATTCATTAATTGCATTCACGAATTTGAACAGTAATGCCATAATTTTAGCTGAGGATTTTAATATCACACGCGATAGAGAAGTAATCATTTAAACACATTCGTAAATAATCGAAGAAACTGCATTTTTTGTGAAAGTAACTAAACATATACATGTTGTCCATCGAGTGCGCATTACCTTTACATTTCATGCAGACAAAAAATTAAATAAAACGTTGGTTATCAAAAACTTCATAACCTGACATTATTTACAGTTATACTGTGTCTAGTTTCCATGTAGGTACTAAGACTTAACTTTTTTTAATGAATTAAATTAAATTATTAAAAATGTATACGGTATTTTGTGCCAAAATACAATCTCTTTTGAATAATTTGCGTTTTATTGAAGTAAAGATGGATACAGCACTTTAAGAGAATATTAATATTAATCAAGGTGAGAACGACACAGTAAAATAATTTTGAACTTTTATTGATAGCTGACCAGTTTATTTTTTTAACCCTAAACACAGGGTGTTTGTTTAGGTCAGTCTATTTTGCTGAACTTAAATACAAATAAGTAATTTATTTTGACAGAACATTCTATAGGGCAGTGGTGCCCAACCTTTAACTGGGCTCGAGCCAATTTCGAATTTAGAAATTTTAGGCGAGCCACATATAATATATTTTGATTTTAATTTTAAACGTTTTAATGCACAAACAATAAAAATTTGTAAAATGTTAAAGAAAATGAGGCACATCAAAAGTTGTTTCGAGCCAAATTAAAAGTTTCGCGAGCAACACGTTGCTCGCGAGCGACGGGTTGGGCACCACTGCTATAGGGTATTATATTTATTTATGGATAGATTAATTGTGTCTTAAACTAATAATTCAGGAATTATTGCTTTTATTGATAATGTATAGGTAAAAATGCCATATTTGTTACATTTAAACATTTTTTTAAAATTTAGTGTGAAATACAATTACCTTATAACTTTATTTTAGTATATTTTCACCTTTAACCAAATTACTTTAAAAATGTATGCTTCCAAAAGCTATTTACTTTTTTACTTTATAAAAAGCACTACTTGTAAATAATAAATAATGAATAAAATGCGAGAAAAGCATTTCGAATAATAACTCTAATATGTGCAGCAATATAGAGCATATCGATTGCAAAGTAATATTATTTTAGTGCAATTATGTTTTAAAGAAATAGTTCCTTATAGCAACAGAGTAACGACATTATTAGTTTTAAAAAAATATTGAGATATTTAAATATTTCATTAACACAAAGTAAAGGTTTTTAACACCATTATATTTTCGTTTCTTTTAATATATGTAGATTAATAGTTATTTATGTATCAAGGCCAAAAAGTGTGACTTTTTCGGCCGCGTCCAGCAAACAGACAAGGCCGAAAAAGTACGTTTCGGCCGAGGTGCATATTACATTTTTGTGCGATCGAATTAAAAACAATTTAAATTTTTAGTATTTTTCAAAAATATAGGTTAGAAATTACGTGACATTCTGTCACTGACAGATGACGGCGTATGCTGTTAGCTTTAATGCAAATTTACTTTTTCGTAGGCTTTAGCGGCCGAAAAAGTTACTTTTTCGGCCGTTGCTAAGGGTAACACCGGTAAGGCAGTACTTTATGGCTGCTAACGCGTCCGTCAAACAGCTGTTTCTAGTACGATCGCACAAAAACAATTATATTATAAATTTAAATTAATATGGTTAAGGGTTAACATGTACATACAGCGTAAAAGTTTAAGTACAATTTTACAAGACATTTTGAAAATTATTGTTTAAGGTTTTATAAAGGTCAACTCACACCCTCACACCGCCGCGATCACTATAAAAAATAACCTGGTAACGTAGTTAAGTAACTTCGTTACTTATTATAGTGATTGCGGTTCGCCACCGCCACCGCACCGGTGTGAGTTGAACTTTAGGGCGTTTTCACACACAACGGCAAAACCGCTGCCGTTGCCGCCAGCGGCACCGGTATTAATGTAAAGCTGCGACGCGCGAACATTTATAGCAAAAAAGTTATAATCAAAATAAAAAGTCTGTCTTTTTCGATCATGCTATATTCATCTTTTAGATGTTGTCAGACGTAAGTAAATAGTAAATACAGCGTTGCTGGAAAAGTAACGGTTTTTTTTAGTTCATTAAGCCACCCGCAGCAAATTGTATTCGTTTTATGTGACGAAACAAAGAAGCAAAAACAATGGTGTTCAACGAACTGAAAATGTTTATTGTTCTTAATAAACACAAACTGATCTACCTTTCGACCATATAATTTTAATTAAACTTATATAAATATATGTACTTGTATATACAATGAGCTGCAGTTATTTTTTATACTGATAAGGGCCTACGGACAGGAATTACATATTTTCATAGCATTTAAACCGGAATTTCATTTTTATAAAAGCGTTACATCCCTCTTGTACCGTTAAAAATATCAGTTGAGAGTAAAAATATCGAATTTGTAAAGGCCTGAATACATAAAATTTGGTTATTATTGTACGTTTCGGATTCGATGCGAGTATTAACGATATATATCGATATAATTTCGATATCGATATTCGATATCGAAATTTGGATATCGCCCTCCCCTACTGAACATACTTCGCTATGATACTATATGCCTGGCTATAGAATATAACGTAAATTATTGCGTTAATTATTAAATATTACTATCTTTTATTACTATTTATTATTTATAATTTATTCAGAAGGTTTTCAAATGTATTTAATTATAAAGGTATTTAATTATAAATGTATATTTTCTAATTCCTATACGTTTCTAATTTTCTCAAGGTTTTGTTTACTTTTTCTCCACGTTGATCATTTATTAATTTTCGACAATAATTATTTAATAATATATTGGAAAATATTGAAATGCAATTATTAACAATTAATTTACTACTGTTACATTTACAATTTATTATTTCTACTAAATTAATTTCTTGTACATAATTTACACTTAATTTTAATAATATATCTTTTTGATTTTTTGTTTTTAACATACTTTAACATGCTTTTTCTTCATACATTTCGCTTATTAAAACCTGAAACACTTTATACATAGCACACAAAATTTGAACAAAAGTCTTGGGATTTTTAAGCCACCACGTTCTAAGTCATTTATATGTATATAATAAACATTCACATTTTTCATAATTTGGTAGAATTTTATCCTCTGTTAGATAATTAAGACAAATTTTACATTTTATTTTAGTTTGCAACTTATTTATTATATATCCTCCAATATAAATCAAAACCATAAATTCATTGCTTGATATATCTATAACGTCAATATGTCGATCTATGTCCTCAAATAATTTGTTTAATTCGTCAATATTAGTTGAATTTTCATTGTCATTTTGTGATAACTCAAAAAATAAGGTTTTAATTTCAAAGTTTCCGTAAATCGATGATTTTAATTTTAACAGATTAATGGTTCTTAATTTTCTTTCGGATTCTAAAACTTGTTCTATCTTTATATTATAACAAGCTCCACTCATTTGTCTATATTGACCAAATCTTGCTTCCAATGGATCTGTTTGAAATTTTCCCAACAATACAAATTTTATTTTATGTTGCTCAAATAAATATTTTATCAATAATAGTAACGTCTTGCAAGTATGTGTTGATGAAGAAAATGTCTGGTTTGTCGGCTTTCCGTTTCGTTTAGCTATGTTATTAATTTCTAACTCATCCTATTTCTTAACCCATTCTACAAAATTTTTCAAAAATGCTAAGTTTTAATGTTTCATGTTTGTTATTGGTTCTGCATATTGATCACGTTACATTTACATTTACATACACATTTTTGCAATTTACAATTTTCCACCAATTAGAAATTAATTGCATAAATGTGATTGTAACCCAAAGCATTCATTTTTAAATCATTTTGGAACATTTTCAAAGCAGTAATGTTCTTTTCGTCAAACAATTCAACACAAAGTAACACATTTTGTCGTTGAATTCCTGTGGGACTTAAGACTAGCTTGCTTAAAGCAGGTGCAGTTTTAATTACATTAGAATTTTCTGAATAATAAAGTCGCCTTAGGTGTGAAATTTTAGCTTCTAAATACCTATTGTTGTCACAGCTATCCATAAGTTATGCAAAACTAGAATTTGGAATGAAAAATGTTTGATCGGAATCTTTTTGATTAAGCCAATTGTTTCCAATTGATTTAAATAGATGCACAGTATCAAATAAGAGAAAAATCGGTTTTTGGTTGTATTCATTAATTAAATGTGATTTTATATTACCATTGCATAAAAGTTCATAGGCTTTTCTATTTACTTTATTGTTATCACAGATTAGGGATAATATTTCATATTCGCAATCAGTTATTTGCTTAATAATAATCTTAATTATTTTGATTTAAAAAAAGCACCTTACCGCAATCGATTGTTACTATTGAACGAAGTTCGCAATGAAGAACACAGTATGATTATAGATGTTGGAGATACAAAATTTTCTTTAATTATCAAGTTTTAGAGACCAGCAAAGACAGTAAAACGTACCGCAAACATGAGCAAATAATGAACGATCCGCCTTTATCCCCACCACTTTTCTCGCGTTTTTCTGTATTTACATTGTTTTTTTTTTTTTTTTTAGAAATAAACCAAACATTCTACCTGACTTTACCATTACTAGTTATAATTTAAAAAAAGTTGAATTACGTCTTTTAAAATGCATCAAAATTCAAATGTAATTTTGTGCCTTAAGCTATTTTGTCCATTTAATAATGAATAAAGTTTGTTGAGATTTATTTCAAAAATTAGAAAAATAACCGAAATGGTCATGATCTCTGGAACTTCCTGCACTGTTCATGAAAAACGTACTTATATTGCTCACATTTAAAACTCTAGATGTGTCAGCTCACAAATTAAATGATATTTAAAATGGGATTAAAGTTCTTAAATAAAATTTGGTATTCGGTAATTTTAAATTTGAGCTCATTTTCGGTTAAACCGGAAATCGTTATAACGACGGTCCCGATTTTATGCAACTTAACAAAGTGCATCTTAAATTGAGGGTTCTTAAAGCAGATTAATACTCCGGATTAGAGTTTCAGATGCTCTTAGAAGTGCAGTGTTGCCAAAATTAATAAAAATGTGATTTTATAAAATGCGTTTTTAAGTTTTTGTATTCGTAAAACTTAATAAATTTATTGTTTATTATTGCATCTTAAAGACTTTTTTTTTAAATTACTTGCTTTGATTGGCTGAATCGCAGAGTGTGATATATTATTTTTTACGAGATTTAAGGGTAGTTCATACAGTGACACTAGCGTCGTGACTTTTAATGTCATGACATCGCTTGACATTTGGTGTCACGGCACTGGGTGTTCACAAGTAAAATGATATATTTGAGTGTCGCGACACCAAAATAAAAATGGCCGCACTTGTAACTGCAGCAACGAATGTTGTAGAGCAACTAATTATTTTAAAGTCGCTATACTCGGGAAAACCTTTGTCCCATAAACAAGGATATTGTTGATAATGCTCTTAAAACGTTAGAACATCTATTGACGACACGATATATTGAAAATCGATGACAAACAAACGTGTATTATTTGTTATTATGACAAATACGCGCTGTGAAAATATAAAAGTATGGTATTTTTATTATCAAAAGTTGGTAGTTGATGTCTGTGGCACGACATCGCTAGGGTCACGGCGTCATGACATCGGGACATCAGGCTGTTCAGACGACGACATTTAATGCCACGGCATCTAGTGTCACAACGCTAGTGTCACGAAGCTAGTCACGACGCTAGTGTCAGCGTGTGAACTAACCTTTAATAAGTATGTCAAATAAGTTTAAAGCGCGACCTCCTCGCAAATTTTGAAAGGCGCGTGCAGCGTAAAATGTCCCATATGAGAACATTTTATATTTTTATAATTAGGTCAATACAACATCAAAACGAAATTGTAAGAAAATATTAACGAAGTTTTTGCAACAAACAGAACTCAGATATCCCTAACGGTTTAGAAGATGCGCCCTTTTAAATAAATGTGTTTGCGGCGTCCTAACGTGTAAACTTTCTTTAACACTGTTATTTTTCGATTAATAGTGGCAAAAGTACTTTTGAAAATTTAGATCTCACTAAACTTATAAAGTAGATAATATTAATAGGCGCTATTATATCTAGCAGAAAGGTAATTTTATTGTGATCCAAATTGAAAGCGCTATTGGCATTATTATATGGAAAATAACAGTGTTAACCCTCCGTCGGGCGCAATATGATTTGTCACACGTACGGGCGCAATGTGCCTGACAGGCACATGTCAGAATAACTATTATAAAATAGGAAAAACAAAATGGTAGTGTTTACATAATTAACAGTTGAGAGTAATGCTTTAAAATAAGACTGTACATACGAAAAATAATATCATATGCAACAATTTTATGAGTTTATTTTACTATTAACAAAAGACAAAATATTTGCGTACACTGCGCAAAATATTATGTATATGACACAGAAAATGTTCTTTGAAGCAAATATTTATGTAAAATGTAAAAAAATAGTAAAATATTTATGTAACTGTACAAAACCAACTTTTTTTTTAAGCTGTAGATTCGTTTTCAAAGCATATTAAAATGGCATGCTCCAGACAAAGTGCGTTAGGGCATTTTTTGCAAAGGAATCTTGGAATATGACAACATATGAAGTAATACTATAAATGACAATAAAGTTATAGTGACATATAATAATAGAGAGTCTCAGACAAGTAAAATAAAAGTAAAAAAAAAAAAAATACTTTGTCACTAATGACGTGTTCGGGTGCAATGTGCCTGTGGGGGTTTCTAACACTATATCTACCAATCAAGATGTCGAATCTGCAATTAATTACACATCTAGTTGTTCACAGGCTCCTAATGTGTAAAGTTGGTTCAGAGATAGGTCCAGCGTCGCCAATTAGAACACAAGATATTCGAAATTACGACATATGTGTGCCTGTCAGATCAAATGCACCCGACGGAGGGTTTTAAAAAAAAGTTTATACGTTGGGACGTCACAGAAAATTTTATTTAAAAGGGAGTATTTCTTAAACCGTTGGAGATATCTGAGTTCTGTTTGTTGCAAAAACTTGGGTAATATCTTGTTACAATTTCGTCTCGATATAGTAGTGACCTATTTATAAAAATAAAAAAAGTCCTCCCATATAACATTTTACGCAAAATTTGCGAGGTCACGCTTTAAACTTATTTGACTGAGTGAGGAAATATATTTCACACAGTGCGATTCAGCCAATCAAAGTAAGTATTAAAAAGAATCGTTGAGATACAATAATAAACAAGAAAGTTATTAAGTTTTACGCATACAAAAATTTAAAAATGCATATTTTTACAATTTTATAAAATTTACTTTTTATTTATTTTAGCAACAGTGCGCTTCCTCAAACATCTAAAATTCGGAACCGGAGGATTATTCTGCTCTAAGGACCCTCAGTTTTAAGATGCATATTGTTAAGTTGCATAAAACCCATATAAAAGTATAGGAACCAGACTAATACTGTATTTTTCTCAAAAAAGTGGAAATGCCACCCAACTAAAAATATTAGTAAAGAATCTTAGGTAGTTTTTGATTCTGAACAATTGTTATATTTACACTTTTGTCGTAAAATAATCAGGGGAGCCAATTTTTGCAACTATTTAATTTTGCATGGTAAAGTCCTATGTACGATAGTCCCAGTCAACACTGCAACAATGCAAAAACAGCACAGGCAATCTCTCGGTTATTCATATTAATTTATTTTAGAACGTTTAGTCGGCTCCTAAAATTAATTCTTACTGTGGGTTGACTCAATGAACTGTATTTAAGAAATTACCCATAAATTTGTGATTGACGTAAATTTGTTTCCCTTTTTATTTCGTTTGAAGCTTACATCCCCAGCTCGGCAGCTCATAAGCGTATTCAGTAAAAAAGTGAAAATAAAATTCAATATTCAATGCTATATAAAAAATTATGTAAAACTTTAAAAAAGTCGGTATTGGTAGCAGGTTTTCAGTATGAACATTTAAAGCGAAGAAACGAAATTAACGGAGTGAGCAATGGTGTACCGTAAATTTCATAACAAATTAAGCATTTGTACGCGTCATTTCACAACTGAAAGTTGGATTACAAGGAATCGTGCTAGAACGCTCATCACAGTAGGCTGTTATTTACAGAAACGGTATTTTGTATGCTATGAACGAGTTTGGCTTTAAGGTAATTCCTGGGCAGATGCTTTGTTAGGGTTGACGGCACATTGCTTTAATTTGGTATATACAGTCGTTCAATATTCAACAATTTCCATAAAACATGTATTTTCGGGTAAAAAAACATAGACTCAAAAATGTTTTAAAACTATTCAAGGTTTAAATAATTCAAGAAACATTTTTTTGCAGTTTAGTTAGTCAAGTAAAAATATAACTTCTAAAGTCTGTTTTATACTAGGTATACTATTTTTTCGTTTAAGAAAATCGTATACGATTTTTAATACAAAAATTTCGTTTAAGAATTTAGCATGGAAAATATGAACCATTTGCATTGTACTATTTTTTTGGTACCAAAACTGCAATATATTTTGGTTACTTTTTAGTAACTTTTATCATATTTTGTTGGCACCTTGAGTAACCATGTCAAATGTTCAATTTGATCCATTGAATAAAAAGATAAAGGAGGGAGCGTAATAGCAATACTAAGGCATCCAGGTTAGCCTCTTAATATGGCGGATGAATATTTCCGCTTCCCAGTGGCGTATCTAACATTTTTAAATATGTATTGAATAATGTAAATAATTGCCTTGTTTTGACTTGAGCCTGTTATTTACTTCTTGTTTTGTGGTTAAGAGAATTAAAAAAACGACAGTATATTTCAATATTTGGATTGTTTATTAGGAGAGTTAAAAAATATGCTGTACACAAATGCAAGCCACTGATATGACATATCTCTTCGACAACCACATCAAATTTTCAGTACATGAATACACTACAAAATATTAATATCTACTTACCTATGACACGTAATCTTTTTATCTTTAACATTTTTTGACCTAGTAAGACTACAAGATTTGCAGCTAACCGTTGTAGCACACAAAACTCTAAATATTTTGACTGGTTCACCTGTCAAAACCGGCCGCCATCAGATACCATCTATGTCGTCATTTCCGTCGCCGCTGAAACGCTGCAGTATAGTATTAAAAGCTCCTTCCTTTATCTTTTTATTCAATGATTTGATCAAAGAACAGAAAGCGAACCATTGTCAAATTTAACCTATATTTAACGCTTGTTCCATTCTACATAATTATTCCTACAAAATAAATTGTGAGGGATAACGGTAATAAGTAGTATTTAACATCGTTTGATTGTTTCAGTTAACCTAACCCACAAATGACATGCGGTCAGATACAGTTACAGTAGAATACGCATGCGCCCATGCTAAAATTGGACGCATTTAGGGCAGGTAGTAATTTTGTACGAATTTTTCGTTCAAGATTTTTAATTTCTGATTGACACTGTACTAGAAAATCGTATACGATTTTCTTAAACGAAAAAATAGTATAGTATAAAACAGACTTAAGTTACCATCAACTTAGAACATTAAAAGTTGAAAAAACTTGTGATATTGTATCTTTCTTTCTTCTTCCTCTATTTCCTATTTCTCATTTTTCTTACGCATTAAAATGAATGGTAATTTATTTCAATAAACCTATAAAGAATATTTGGTTGTAAAATATACATCGATGATTTAAAATATTGTGCAATTATTTTCAGAAGTTTATCTTAGGGTACATTTTAATTAATTAAAAAGCTTACTGCTAGAATTAAAAGCATTTTGATTTGTGTTGATCGGTTACATTTAAAATGGATGATGATTTTAAAGAAGAGTTTTTAATTAACTTGCTTCGCTACCCTTTAAGACTGTTAGTGTATTTTGAAGCTCAAATCAAGTTTTTTTTGTCCTTTAAACTGCTTTTATACAATATCGAATGAGGTGCTAATTTTATTGAAATAAAATTATTAAATTTTATTTTATTTACGTTCGTGAATGATACTGTAAAAATATTTTAAAAATAATTAAGTTGAACAATGACAGCAATGGAAGTAATAACAACAAATAAATGAATAAATAAATAAATAAAAATAAAGATTTTATTTTCTTTCTACTAAAATATTCATAATTGTTTGAAGCAGAACTCATTGCAGAACAAGGTATATTACTTTTTCTACGACCACTATTGTAAATGACTAGGTATTATTGTACAGCTTGCATCCATAGTAAGTGGGTCTCTACGAACGTTAAGCAAAAAGCACAGTTTATTTAGAAATTATCAAAGGAGGTTCACGTCAAACCCATCCTGCAGGTATAGTAAGTGAAGTGGGGCCTTACGCACGGTAATCAAAAAGCACACGTCTAGAAATGTCATGTTCTGTGGAAATGTCAAAGAAGACACATCAAAATTAACAGTCAACAGCAAGTGTGTTTACTACTAGCCAATAAACCGGTAAAATTGTATGTATTATGTGATCGTAGAAAAAGTATGCTACATAACACGAGTTGTAAAGCAATTACGCACTCAGCGCTACGCGGCTCTGTGCGCAACTTTTCCACTCGTGTGTAATACGCTTCTTACAACTCTTGTTATGTAATATATTATTACACACAATATATTGAACTATTGTTAAAAATTAATTAGTTATAAATGAAGACGGGTAAATGAGAAACAGAAGCAGGATTACGCAAACATATCAAAGAAAAATAGAAAAGAGTTACAGAATGCGGCAAATAGAACAAAGCAACTAGAAAAGATGACAAAGAAAAATAACATAATAGTGACAGGTCAACCGTTTACTACAACAGACTGCAGGGTCTTACAGCAAGCGATGGAATAAGTTTTTGGATCAACTTATTAATGTTGAGACGCAAATCAAAAGGATGCATAAACTTGGTGCAAGGACTTGTCTGATAGATCTGCATATCCAAAGGAACGAGGAAATGACCATGGCAAATAATAGGTCATAACTGAAAAATGTAAAGGAAAGTCAAGCATTTATTAATGGTGATTTAACAGACAAGAAAAGAGAAATGCAAAGGTCGATCACAAAAAAAAACTAAGGCGGAACGAGAGAGCGGTAAAAATGTCAAAGTGGGATTTAATAAATTTATAATTGAAGGGGAGGAATGGAAATGGAACAAATATAGGGAAAAGCTAGAAAACTCATATGTGAACTTGGATGGCTAACAGGGATAATGACCGGGCATTGCAAAAGGATATGAGAATAAAAAATTATAAACTTCACACTGTAGGGTAGACGAGAACTGATTATAACTACGTATACAGGGTTCTCGTTTTTTGCGGGCCACTATGGGGATCTTGTAAACTTCGGTTAAATTGGGGCAAAGTTGTATATTCAGGTGCTTAATAATTTGACGCAAACAGAACTTATCTAGCTCTTTTAGTTTTTGAGATATAGGGAAAAAAGTAAAAAAGTGGATTTTTGTTTTTTGCCCGTAACTTTTTTATTTGATGTCAAATTTCATTTTTGTAAAAACAAATTCATGGCCACTTTTTGCAAGGAATCAAATTCCTCAGTTATATTTTCCGTGCGAAGTTTCGTTTTTTTAAAACCATCATCAGGTCAATTTTTTCTTATGGGCGCTATATCTGAATTTAACGCCAATTTGTAGAGAGTTTTATTCTGAATTCAACAATGTATAACAGTTGGCACTTTTTTCAAACAATTGTTGTTAAAAATGGCAAAAATAAATATTTTATTTAAAACAAATCCTAATCGCCATGGTAAATAATTGTCTTTGTCCCTTTTTCCTTGGAAACAGGTAAGTAAACCGCATACAATTACTAATTAAAAAGATAGGTACTAATAAATATGTTAGGAATGCATTAACATTGTTCACTTATTAACAAATATTTTTAGAATATTTTCTTCGGTTAAGTAATAAATTTCTCTAAAATGTGTATTTAATTCTTATTTGGCATAGAATTATTTGTAACAAAAAATAACGAGTTATGCCTTTTAACTGCGTTAATGACTTCTAATAAGCAAAAAGCGTAAACAGATTTATAGACGTTTTTTGTAAACTATGACCACATATTATTTGATTACAAACATTTTGTTACAAATAATTGCATGTCAAATAAGGGATTAAATATACATTTTAGAGACATTTATTACTTAACCGAAGAAAATATTCTAAAAATATTTGCTAATAAGTGAACAATGTTAATGCATTCCTAAGATATTTATTAATACCGATTTTTTTAATTAAATCCCTTTAATAGTAATTTCATACGGTTTACTCACATTCTTCCAAGGAAAAAGGGACAAAGACAATTATTTACCATGGCGATTAGGATTTGTTTTAAGTAAAATATTTGTTTTTGCCATTTTTAACAACAATTGTTTCAAAAAAGTGCCAACTGTTATACATTGTCGAATTCAGAATAAAATGCTCTACAAATTGGCGTTAAAATCAGATATAGCGCCCATAAGAAAAAATTGACCTGATGATGGTTTTAAAAAAACGAAACGTCGCATGGAAAATATAATTGGGGAATTTGATTCCTTGCAAAAAGTGGCCATAAAAATGTTTTTACAAAAATAAAATTGACATCAAATGAAAAAGTTACAGGCAAAAAACAAAAATCCACTTTTTTACTTTTACCCCTATATCTCAAAAACTAGAAAAGCTAGATAAGTTCTGTTTGCGTCAAATTATTAAGCACCTGAACATACAACTTTGCCCCAATTTAACCGAAGTTGTAACTCTTACCGTTTACGAGATCCCCATAGTGGCCAGCGAAAAACGAGAACCCTGTATAACTATTGACCTGTAAGACTAAATGTTTTATAAATTCATTACTAATTATAAAAAACATTATTTCTTAAAACAGGAACTTAAATACTTGTACAGACGGTTTCCTTTATTTAAAAATAGATCCATCCTTCTTACGTCAACCAAAAAACTCTTTCGTTTTACTATTTTGTAAACTTTATTGAAATTAGCAAAAAGCTTTTCCGTTTCTCTGTCAAGGTTTAGTTGTGTTCTTACACTGTCCTTAGAATCTAGATTAATGTCTTTTTTGTACAGATACTGAAAGGATTAGAAGAATTCATCTTATCGATTTTCTAACTAGAAACGGCCTTTCTGTTCTTAATTATTAACCGAAATTATCGAACTCCACAATTTACTCGGAAGCTAATTCACTATGGTTACTTTTGTACTCAGCTCAACATCCCTTTAATAAATATAATTAAGTGTTTTGATGATTATTACATGAAAAATAAAATACAAGAATTTAAATATTTGAGTATTAAATAGAATGTTTGATAATTTACAACATTATAAGTATTTTAGAATGTAAATTTATTTCTATACGTAGATATTTGAACATAATATTTAGATAAAATACAGAGCATTAAATATTCTTTGGTTTGAACGGGTAAATTTATTTCTTTTAATGCCACTCCTGTCATCATTTCATTCACTCACAACATATAAAAAAGCTGAGCACACGAAATGCAGAAATTCTAATCCCATATTTACCAAATTTTATAACTATGCCTTAATCCTACACTCAAACTGCATAAAAATATTTTCGAACCCTTGATTATAATGTGTAGACCCTAATTTAATTTGCCCACTGAACATGTAATTTTATAGGTATAAATGCAATGCGGCAAGTATGATAAGTGTTAAGTTATTAATATACATTTCGATTTACACAAGCTAAATTTTGATAGTAAATGAAATGGACATAATGATCACTGAGCGTGGAAAAGAACTGCTTGGTCACGAAAATTGTAAATTTAACGTTTTTATGCGTACTTTAATAAACATTCTTATATTAAGATTAACAGTGTTCATTGCATCACTCAAACTCCACGAAGAAACGTTGAAAATCGCGATTTATATTTGGAAAAAAAAAGTTGAACAATAAAAAGAGAATTTGATTTCTCGAGTAGATTTTGTTAAATGTTGTTCTTATATTTTCCGACTGTAGAAATTTTATATTAAGTAATTTCTATGTACATATTATTGACCAATAATTTTTTTTTTCATTCAATTTAAGTGGTGAATATTTAGGAATACTCCAACCATTTCTGACCGCTTACCTGAATACGAAATTCCAGGAAAGGTATAATTAAAGAATTTCTGTAGTTTCAGTGCGCTCTTCTAAAAGAGTGAGCTAACGAAGAAACGTTGAAAATCGCGATTTATATTTGGAAAAAAAAAGTTGAACAATAAAAAGAGAATTTGATTTCTCGAATAGATTTTGTTAAATGTTGTTCTTATATTTTCCGACTGTAGAAATTTTATATTAAGTAATTTCTATGTACATATTATTGACCAATATTTTTTTTTTCATTCAATTTAAGTGGTGAATATTTAGGAATACTCCAACCATTTCTGACCGCTTACTTGAATACGAAATTCCAGGAAAGGTATAATTAAAGAATTTCTGTAGTTCCAGTGCGCTCTTCTAAAAGAGTGAGCTAACGAAATTGCCTGGTAAAAAAATCTAACTGAAGAATGTATGCAGACTCAACGTGCCAGGAAGCAGGAATAATGTTAAACTGGTATGGTGCCCAGGGCACACTGATATAACAGGGAACGAGAAGGCAGATCGCCTAGCCAAAATTGGCAGCGAGGCACTTTTCTTCGGACCAGAACCAGCAGTTGGTACATCCTATGGAACAGCTAAGCGGTGTCTTAATGACATATTAATACAAGGGCATTATGCTCATTGGAAAAAAGTTGCAGAACAAGCCCATTCTAAGGCTATCCTGTCAATAGTCTCTAAAGAAAAGACTCGTCACATGACACTGGGCTAAACACACTTCTACATAATAGGACTCTCAGAGACCGACATATGCAAAGGATGTGGTGAGAAAGAAGAAACTACTCTTCACGTAATATGTCAGTGTGAAGGATTCACAGATTCACACCCTATCGGCGTAGACTTCTAGGGATGGAAAAAGCCAACCAAGAGAAGTTAAGAAAAGCATCCTTAAAGAAAATCCTGGAGTTTTTCAGAAACACAGGACTTTTTTAAGAGGCTATCACTAGAGGGTACAATAAACATAAGACAACTTAGGGTCATTTCCGGCGAAACCGGAAGTGAAACAATAGTGTACATAAGTTCAAATAATTAGGTTTTTCACACATATCATAGCCATAAATGTCATTTAAATAAATAAAAAACTAAATAAAAAAAGGGGGTGTCCAGAACTCGGTAACATGCGAATAGGGTTTTAAATGTTGTTATGATTTAGGTCCAATGGATAACAAACTGTACTGATAATCAAAAAATCTTTAAAGTAAAAATTGTTTTTTTAAAAAATATCTTTCTAATTATGCAATAAAAACCGGATAGTTTCATTTAAGTTTTTAAAGTTACTTCCGGATACCTTGGTCACTTACGGTTTAATCACGAAAACCGCTATAGCGTCAGTCAATTCCACATATGCTTTTTTGTGATAATTTTTTCCCCCATCTTTATTAGACTTCGCATTTTCGAATAAAAGTGCTGGTACGGGTGGTCTGAAACATCCTGTATATGCAACATGCAATGGTAAACTGAAATATTCTAAGCAAAATTGGAATTTCTCGAAAGCGTTCGAAACTTTACTAGAATTATATTAGAGCAATATGTAACGTGTGCGTCGCACACTACATCCTGTGTAGTGTAGAAAGTGGTTAAAGTGAAAACAAAGGAGAGAGAGAGTGGTAATATTCAAGAAATTTGCTTTTACTATGAGTAGAAGTTACGAACTAAAACCGCAAAAATTAATTTGGCATTGGGCCCAAGAACTATGCTGAAAAGCACCGTATACCGGTAATATCACAATGTTTGAGAAAGGAGATGAATCCCTCGAAAATTAAGATTGCGGAATACAAGCATCAACTATGAAGAATTAAACACAATTGTAAAAAAATGCATTAAATTGTTTTTCAACTTGCAACCATTTTAGCTGTTTGAATATGCGAGAAATAGCAAAAAAGGGCCGAGGGTTTTTTTATTGATTCAAAAACGATTTTTGCATCGAATGCAAACTTATGATGAGAAATGTATAGTTTACAATAAATTAAAGCGGAGAAAATACTACATGGACCCCAAAACGATACCGAAATATCTTTCCAAACTAGATTTGCACCAGAAGAAAGTTCTTACATTCAACATATGCTGTTCATCCAAAAGTGTACTAACCAGAAATGGAATTGGTTCATGAAAATTTATTAAAAATAATGGTGCATGGTCAAAAACTTAGGAGTGGTTCTTCTGCACGACAATGTGTGTCATCACGTAGCATAGCAGATGTATATCAAGATTTTCTTGACTATCCTATTCATTCTCTTGACTCCAACACATATGGCATCTAAACAACTTTACAAAAATCTTTTGAAGTGTTTATAAAATCTCGTTCAAAGGATTTTTGAAGACTGTCTCACTGAAAAAAAAACACAGGAGGAAGACGAAGAATAACCTGAAAGTCAAAAGAAGCTTCCTTGAACAGAGAGATCGAGCCGAAAAGAGTTAGTAAAAGACAGAAAGACGGTAGAAAGCTTACAAAAAAATCCACATCTATAAGATAACCATCAACAAAAGCCTTGCACTTACAAGTAGAGATCATCAATAAAAGGCTTTTAACCCTTTGCGGTCCAACGGCGGATCGTCCTCGCCGGCATATTTTAACGCCTGCGTTTCAAGGTCGGCTGACGTCACTATAGCTGCCGCTCATTTTCATTTTAAAACTAGAAACCTGTAGCTGTATGTATAAGGGAGTACACGTTATCAGTAGATGTCGCTGCCAAAAAAATTAATTATTTAATTATAATTTCGGAAAATTAATGGGTAGAATTTTGCGTAAATTAATTGTACCGCAAAGGGTTAAAGGTTACATCTGGGAAACAAAATTAAAACTTATTGACATATTTTAAACGGATCTTTTTTTACTAATACATTTTGTATACTTATTTGCACTGTTTTGTGATAGCTTATCGTACTAAAACGGTTTAGTTTACGGGTAAAGCCTCGTTCACATGGTGACATTAGCGTAGTGACACTAGATGCTGTGGCATTAAATGTCGTAGAGTGCTGTCGCGTCTTCTGATGTCACGATGCCACGATGTCATGACACCAGTGCCGTGACACTGATATCAATTATTATTGCCAGCTTCTGATATTGAAGATGCGGTATTTGACGTAAACCTACTACACTTTTATATTGTGACAGCGAGTATTTGTCATAACAGACAAATAAATAATCATCGATTTCCAATTTATAACGTCCTCAATGAATGTTCTAACATTTTTAGAGCATTATCAGCAATGTCCTTGCCTATGCGACAAATCAATTCCCGAATATAGCGACTTTAAAATAATTAGTTGTTCTACAACATTCGCTACTTCAGTTACAAGTGCGACCAGTTTTATTTTAATGTCACGACACTCAAATATATCATATTATATCTGAACACCTACTGCCGCGACACCAAATGTCAAGCAATATCATGACAATAAATGTCACGACGCCAGTGTCACCATGTGCACGAGACTTAACTTCAGTTTGGGTTCGACGCAAATTTGTAACTAATTTCGATACAAATTACTCTACTCTAATGCTGTGAAAATTTAATAGAACGAGGCTTAAGTTTTAGACTAAAATTTATCCTACAAGTTGGACGACTAATTAGAAACTTTCTTGCCATGGAGCACTCATAAAAGAGTTAATTGTTAATATGATTTACATAAAACTAAAGTTGAATTTGGGTTAAAAAATTAATAAAAATAGCTTAGCGCTTTTAACACGTACTTTCAGGTAAACATGAAGAAATTTATAGGAATAATGGAAAAATTAATGCTCAATTTGTTTTAAAACTTCTCTGAATGCTCCAAAGAGGGCGTGAAGTTATTCTGTTACGGTTATTGATTTCTTTGCTCAAAAAAATATTACGCAATACTTTTTTAGTTTCCGTTCATCGGAAATTGCCTCTTCGTTCTGTATAACTTCAACAAATTATAAACGGTTATTTTTTAAAATATCTTACCTAAAAAGGACTCGTTTGCATAAAAAAGGCAGATTTAATATTTACAAAGAGATGATGATTGCTTTATAAAACTCTCCAAGTTTTAGAATCACGTGTTTTTTACTGGCAACATGAGAGTACTTCTCTGATTTGATGAAAATGTTAATCATTTACGTCGAATATATACAAGCTTAAAGGTAAAAATTGCAATATTTTTAGTTTTAAAGTATTTCAACGTTTTAAAAAATAAATTATTGCATGGTCACGTTCAGTTTTTTTTTACGAAGATATTGTTTAGGCTATAATAATACCATCTAATTTTAAAATGTCTAAACAAATAAAAATTACTTTGGAAATGATACATAAAATAAAATAATTTGCACTAAATCAAAATAATCCAGTTTTGTGCATTAAAGGTTAACTGTATTTGCCAATCGTTTCTTCTTGATTATTAATTTAAAAAAAGGGGCAATGTATACCATTACAGAGAAGTTTTTGGTACGCTACATAATAACATGTATGTGAAATTTAATGTGATAAAACACTTTAAATCTTTAAAGCTACTTACATTTGTAATATTTGACGCGGGTTTGGGACTCCTGTTGACTAAAAGTCCATGTGCCATTGCAGTACTGTGTGTAGCTCCAGAAGCCACTAAAACAAGATAAAAAGTTATTTTCCGTCACCTTTATTTTCGTTTGATTTATTCAGTAACATTTATTTACAATATTTTTTATCCTTACATAATTTTATTTATTACTTTTGAAAGCATATGCTGCATCAAAGTTTTGGATTTTTAAACATTTATTAATTTTTGTTGGACAAATAGGTACTATTATTCATATTGCAAAAAAAAACTTAGAAGGGTTGTTACTAAAAATTTTTGACGGCTTTTGTCCATTTTTATCGGGTTTATATTTGAAATATCCTTATACAGGGCGCCCAGATTATATTTCCAGCATGGATTGAGATATTACCCCTAACTTAATTTTTTCTTATGGGCCTTCAAGTTGGTTTTGGAATAGTGAATTGTGCTTTTTTCTCCTCTCTCAAACGATGTATCATATGCTACATCTAATTTTTAAATAACTCAGGACTTCAAGAAAAACCGTTGATATATCACTGGTCATATCTATTTAAATAAATAACTCGGAAAATAAAAATAAAATATATTTTACCAATATTAAATATTATTAGTTATCATGTTTCATAGCTAACGACCTTCAAAAAAGTGATAAAAATAATAACAGAAATATAATAAAAAACGAAGAAATAAAGAAATAAAACGATATTAAAATAAGAACATTAGCAGCAATATGGGCAAATATTGAGGATGAAAGAAGTAAGAACGGCAAGAAGGATATACGAAGCAAGGGTAGTTAAAAGGAGGAGCGGTAGACCGAGAAGAACCTGGTAGAAGGAGATAAAAACAGCGGCAGAGAAACAAGGAGTCAAGTGGCAAGAAACGAAACAAAAAACGCAAGAACGAGGAAAATGGAGACAGATATGGAAAAGAAAACCCACGCAATATCTCAACTCCAAGAAGTCGTACACCAGGAAAGGTAGAATGGCCTTAGGATTAAGTAAGTAAACTATTGAAATAATTATAAGCAATGTCGCATAAATTAATTATTTCTTTAATCCAATTATTTTAGTGATTTGCAGATTTCTTACGATTGATTTAAGCCGACAGATTTTACTTGTTTAAAGTTTGCGAACACGTACAATAATTCATCATCGTCCTTGAAGTTTTCGAAAGCCATTGGGAGTAATCTTAGAAACCACTATGGTGTATAATTTAAAGGATAGTCACAAATTTGGCATGAAAGATGAATCTTGTTTGGTAGAGCTAAGATTAGTACACGATCTATAATTAACGAAGGTAGATGCACAACAAAGTTTTTGACAATGGTTGAGTTAACAGATAGCTTTTACGAAATATTGTGGATAAATGTATATACCTAACGACAATCGATTCATTACGAAGGTTTAGTTAAACGTTTATATACTGTGTACTAGATATCTTTATCGTTGATTGGGTTAGTTTAAAAAATTAAGACAAAATCTCATACATGATTAAATGGGCAAATTTCTATACAGTGTTTTAAAAATGTATTCGAGTATTTTTTATCAATACGTGTTCTAACATATTTCCAATAAAAAATCTTTTTGCATAAATAAATTTTGGAAGCAAAAACTATTTTAGTTTTAAATGTAAAAAAGTAGTTTTAAATATAAAAATTGATGCTACTAACTATCAATTATGCATAGAGATATTACTTCTTACTAAATTTCGACGATTTTTAGATTAAGAACGAAAGCGAAATTTAAAATAATAGTTTGTTTACAATATTTTTGCTTTCGCCAAACGTAGTCTACAGCGTCATTCAAAAGTCTCCAACATATAAAAAGTTTTTTATTATCGATTTCTCAAAAAACTTAATTTTTGAAGAAGTTTGTGCATAGCCCAAAACTAATTTTAAGTAAAAAAAAATGTAATAAAAATTTATATGACACTAGATTTTAATGATTTTAGATATATTTCTAAGGGTAACGTGCCCTTATTTAACTGTTACAATAAAAACATAAAAAAATGTTTTTTAGAAATTAAAAATATGACATAATACGAAATTTACCGTTAAAATCTCAGAATTGAAAATCGCCTGTATCAAACTTATTCCCCCGACCTAGCTCTTTCGACTATTCACATTTTTGAAGCTTTTAACGAGCATATTGGTGTCACTTAATATCGAAACGACGATGAAGTCAAGAACGTCCCTTGTAATACGAAATTTTACTTAATAAAAGCTACTTAACGAAAAACGCAGTTGTAAACAGGGACTAAGAACGGGACGAAAACGTTAAACGAAATTAACCGAAATTTTTATAAGAACGCAAACCAAAATATTAGTTTTCGTTCAAGAACGAAAACGAAATAAACATTTCCTTATGGTATCCTTCAGAGTAAATACTGGTGAGTTGCTCTCGATAGCAGCGTCGCCAATGAATAACCCCTGAGAGAAACTCGCGAAAAGCGGCGAGCTGGCATTTATCAACACTCTTCGGCGATTATTCTTATAATTTTTAGGTCTAAAATAATTCGAAAGTGAGATTATATTATATATTTTTAAAGGGAAAAAATTGGTGAATCTAGTGTATAATGGTACAAGTTATAAAAAAAATAAATAAGGGAAGGTTTGACCGTTGCAAATTTGCTTAAAGAATTGCTTTGCAGTGACTATCGCATCATCTCACGAAATCATTCATAACTCGAAAACCACTGAACCGAATTTAAATATCTTTACATATTGAAAGAGAGCTAGGTTCGTTTTGCTAAAAATGTGCTATAATATATTTCGAAATGGCTCCGCAAAACGTGTACACCTTTTGTGCAATTTTGTCAAAAAATAAGCATTTTGCCGTTGAAATTGCCTCTTTTCACGAAATCGTTCATAACTCGATAAACCCGTAGGCCAGGTTTAAATATCTTTACATTTTTAAAGTGAGGAAATATTGCTTTACGATTTACGATTTGAAAGGCCGAATTAGCTTAGCACCAAACAAAAAACTTGATTGAATTTGATATGCAACACTTTTTTCGAGCTATTCGATCGAATCCACACGGAAAGGAACACTTTAGTTCGCGCACGGAATTACATGTGACGAACTCACGCGACAGACCAAGTCAGGTGTAAGCCAGCGACGTTCTGTATCTGGACATGGTGCGAGAGGGTTTTAAATTAAAAAAAAAAAAATGAAAATCACCACAATTTGAAAACCCACCAATGGATTTCGCTAATTTTTAAATCGTATATTCGCATCGGCTACGCGCCGCTCACCTCCAAAGTTCAAGTCAATATCTCTAAAGACGGCAAAAGCGATTTTTAAATTTTTTTGACTCTCGATAGTTACTCCTAAGTAGCTATCGAGAGTTACTCTCGATAGTTTACTCTCAAGTGAAAAGGTACCATAAAACTTGATTTAACCGGTTTTATCACTATTTAATTTTTATTCATTACACAAACGCGAATTTACCGTTTTTGCTGGGAAGACTTCCACAAGGCAGTAATAGTTATTTACGTAACAAGACCGGAATATGGCAGTTTTATGACGAGCCGTAGGCGAGTCCTAAAAGCATATGAGTTCAGTAAAGTCACTTTACGGGTATGTTACGTACAATATTTTTTCTGCGTCCGCCATTGACACCAAAATCACTATCGTCACCATCCATAATGAAACATTAACTTAACAAACTACAGATGAAAACTCGCTTGGTGGTATAATGACGCTTGTTTGACAGCGCAAATCAACAAAAACTCATCGCCATGGCAATCAGCTATTTTCCGGCCTAGGCCGGTAAAGACAACTCCTTACAATTACAACCAGTTACTTTCTTGCCTAGAACAGTAAAGATGTATTTTCCATCCTAAAAATTAATCGGAAACAATTGATTTTCGGCACGGACACAGAAAAGGTATCTTACTTGAAATAAGTGAGCTTCTTTTTTCTCCATATACTTACATTATGAATCAACAACTTTATTGCTAATACTTGCAATTTCGTGTAACACAAATAACGGTACAGATATTTTTTCTTTTTAATTTGTTGATTGGTTCATTAATAAATAAGAGTAATATACACTTGATTGGACAACCAAGGACGCGTAATAATCACGTAATTTTTAACAGTTTGAAAATATGACATTTGACGGTGATGAGTTATGGGTGTTATACTAAATAAAATGCACAAATTTTATATGCTTATATGTTAAATGTTTTTAATAATTTGGCAAATTTAATGTGGCGATTCGCTAGTCCAAATTATGCCGTCCATAATGGTTTCGCCGTTTACAATTTAGCGGGGGCCCAACGATTGCTAAGAAACAGGAAAATAAACGTAAATGGATTTTAAAGTTCATCACAAACATCTTATATCTATATTTATCACCAAACGTACAAAATAATCACAAATTTGTTTTTATTTAACGGCGGACTATGCTGATTTACATGTTAATACATACGATATTTTTTATAGTCTGATTAAACAAATATACGAATTGGGGTTTTATTGTATTATAGGGTTGCCAACACTGTCATTTTATCATTTGGCGATAGTTCTATAGAGTCTCTGCTCTGAGTTTTGTAAAAAGAGGGTGGCGACTAAGAAAAAATAGGTCCTCGACTTGGACTAAAGAAACAGGGAAACCGGTTACTGTTATTAATTTTCTGTTCACGAAAATGAAAACGAAATTTTATGGGTGGGAACGTAAATAATAAAAACGAAATATTTCGTTATCGTTCCGATCAAAAACGAACAAAATATTTTTCGTTTTTACTCCCTGGTTGTAAATGTAGTGCAATCACTTACGACAAAATATTGCATATATTTGTAAAGTTGTAAAAAATTCTAAAGCTATCTATACAGGGTGTCCCAAATTCGAGTAATTGCATGGGGATCTCGCTTATCTTAAGAGCTACGAGGTCGGTTAAATTAGGATAAAGTTGCGAAATTAGATGCTCATTAATAATCCAAAGAGAAATTGGAAATATCTCAAACGGTATCCGAGAAAATAAGGAAAAACTTGAAAATACGATTTTTGAAAATCGTCTATAACTCCTTTGGAGTATGAAATGTTTTAAAAGTGTAAAGACTTTCCCCAAGCAACTTTTCAAGCCGAATCGAATAGTGGTCACAAATTTTTTCTAGATTGATTCGTTTTTGTTTTATGACAACCAACTTTATTTTTTCTCATGGGCGCAATTTTTGCTATTTACATAATCAAATAGCATTTATTTTTCTAAATCCATTGATGTATTACACATGGTATTTTACTTTTTCTTTCATTGTCAAATTTCAAAAAATACGTTTTAAACAATAACCATTATAAATCAAGTTGGCCGGTCATTGTAGTTTATGTTGTTTCCATGACAACCGATCAACAAACTAAAAGTTTTGAAGGCCTGTTAGTCGTAAAAATGAACTTTAATAACGAAGAAAAACGCGATATGCTGCCCATAAGAAAAAACAAAGTTGGTTGTCTAAAACAAAAACGAATCGACCTAGGAAAAATTTGACCACCATCCGATTCGGCTTAAAAAGTTGCTTGGGCAACTTTTTTACACATTTAAAATATTTCAAACTCCAAAAGAGTTATAAGCGATTTTCAAAAATAGACTTTCCAGTTTTTCCTAATTTTCTAGGATACCGTTTGAGATATTTCCAATTTCTCTTTAGATTATCAATAAGCATCGAATTTAGCAACTTTGCCCTAATTTAACCGACCTCGTAGCTCTTGCATTTACTCGAATTTGGGACACCCTGTATACCTGGGTTAATCAATGAACAGTTTGTATATTACTGTACCCACCAATTCCTACGATTCTGCAAGATTTGTACTTATTTTAGAATGGACTTCTATTTCAGAAAACAAGAACAATATATCAGAGAGCCAAATTCGGCGAGCATTGTGTGGCATTTGTATTTCAATCTTTAACATATTGTTTGCCCTTTCAATAATTCTACAATCTCAAAACACAATGCCGGTAGCGTAATAATAAAAACGTTTTGTTTTCATCATTCGCTAAATCTTTGTAATATTAAAAAAAAAAAAAATTCCTACGATTCTGCAAGATTTGTACTTATTTTAGAATGGACTTCTATTTCAGTAAACAAGAACAATATATCAGAGAGCCAAATTCGGCGAGCATTGTGTGGCATTTGTATTTCAATCTTTAACATATTGTTTGCCCTTTCAATAATTCTACAATCTCAAAACACAATGCCGGTAGCGTAATAATAAAAACGTTTTGTTTTCATCATTCGCTAAATCTTTCTAATATTAAAAGAAAAAAAAAATTTTTGATAAAAAAGCCATTTGTGACTTTTGGCCTGAAGCTCTTGAAATAAAAACTGATTGTGCTGAGAATGAACAACGCCGTTGCATTCTTCTCTAAAACAACAATACCTATGTGAAGTAAACGTTACACCTAATAATTTGTGTTTAAGGTTTTTAAGTGTGTTTTTTAAAATATAAAAGTTCAACAACTTGCCATGAAGGCTTGAAAGACTATAATATGGTAAAAAAATTGCTTGAAGTACTTTGCTCACGTGAAGGCGGCTCTTGGGAGCTGTTTTGTAAAATTGAGCTTTAGGCATTTCAATTTGTATTATCTGTTGTTATGCTAACATATTGTATTCTATAAAAGCTGACAATATTACAAAAAAAAACACGCCAAAAAACACTTATATCATTGTTACATGTGTATACGGTAGTTCAAATACAAATACAGGCAATATTGTTTGATGAAAGAATTTAATAACCACAGATTTACCAGATTTTAGTTTTCATTTGTATGCAAATTTTCCTCTGTTATTATGAATCTGCACTGTTTAAAGCTCCTGAACAATTTTAGGGATTAAAGGCATTGTTTGTTCACTGTTATTTTTACCCGAAATTTCTGTGAACTGTTTTTATTCCTTTTTGCCTTGCATGGCTAATTTCACTTACGAGTGCGTTGATTAACATTTGAAAAAATTCCTAGAGATATCTGAAAAACAAACAACGCTTGTGCTGCCTGCGTATTATGATTAGAAAGAAAAAGTGGTTAGAATACATTGAAAATTATTTTCATTTGACATTTCTCGAAGTAAAGCAGAAAATGCAAAAAAAGGATCCTTAGGTGCAGGCATCCTTAAGAAATTAATGATTGTATCACGCTTTGCAAAATGGGATATACAGGGTGCACCACGACCCTGAGATTCTTCGATAGCTTCTTTATTAATGAAAATATCAAAAAATGTTTTATACAAATATTGTGCAAACCTATTTTCTACATAACCTAAAATTATTTTCAAATATACAGGGTGTTTCGTTTGACCGGCACATATAAAAATGTAATTTTTTTAAATAGAACACCCTGTATATTTCTACATTTTTGGATTCCTCTTAAAATTTACTTTAAAAAATGTATAAGGTTATATGGGTCTTAAGTCAACCGTTTTCGTAAAATTTACATTTTTGTGAAAATTTAGAGCGATACAGCACTTTCAATTTTTTTTTACATTTAAGTTATTTAAAAAAGCGGTAAAATTTCGTTAAATATTTAGATTGACAATAGATTATTTAACACTTTGCGCTAGCTACATTTTAAAAATATTATACAGGGTGTTTTTTACGCTTGGTCAAACTTGTGAAACTTTAAACATCGATAAGTCATTTTTCTTAAATGCAACATCCTGTATATTTTTACATTTTCTTGTAGAGAATTCAATTGTCTTTCGAAATTATTAAGCATGTCCTATATACCTAAAGTTAATATTTTTCGAGCTATATCGATTTTTATTAGTATTACTATGGCAATTAAAATATTTTAAAGTGGGCCATGGACGTAAGTCGTAATTTTTCAAAGAATTTTTAAACAAAAGAATAAAAAGATCTCCAACTTTAATTTTAGTCCAATAATGTACCCCTTTTTCCCGAAATTTATCGTATAAATTGTTTAAAATTATATCCTTGTTCATGTTCTACACACAGCCGTAGATGTTGTCTCAAAGACTCTAGCACTCTTAATAACATTTCGGGGGTTATACCATTAAAAGCAACACAGCAAGTAATGCAGTTGCCGAACACAGAATATCCTAATAGATGGATAGGGCGAGGTACACCAATCTACTGGCTACCTAGGTCACCTGATCTTACCCCTATAGATTTATTTTTGTGGGGACCCATAAAACAGGTGTATCAAGACCCCCCAACAACTGATGAAGATGTGCAGAACAGAATTCGTTTTGCTTTTGATGGTATAACCCCCGAAATGTTATAAAGGGAGCTAGTCTTTCAGACAAGGTCTACGGCTGTGCGTAGAACAAGAACATAATCTTGAACATATTATACGATAAATTTCGGTAAAATGGGGTACGTTTTTAGCCTAAAATTAAAGTTGCAGCTCTTTTTATTCTTTTGTTTAAAAATTCTTTGAAAAATTACGACTTACGTCCATGGCCCACTTTAAAATATTTTAATTGCCTTAGTAATACTAATAAAAATCGAGATAGCTCGAAAAATATTAACTTTAGGTATAGGAAATGCTTAATAATTTCGAAAGACAATTGAATTCTCTACAAGAAAATGTAAAAATATACAGGGTGTTGCATTTAAGAAAAGTGACTTATCGATGTTTAAAGTTTCACAAGTTTGACCAAGCGTAAAAAACACCCTGTATAATATTTTTAAAATGTAGCTAGCGCAAAGTGTTAATTAATCTATTGTTAATCTAAATTTTAAATGAAATTTTACCGCTTTTTTAAATAACTTTAATGTAAAAAAAATTGAAAGTGCTGTATCGCTCAAAATTTTTACAAAAATATAAATTTTACGAAAACGGTTGACTAAAGACCCATATAACCTTATACATTTTTTAAAGTAAATTTTAAGAGGAATCCAAAAATGTAAAAATATACAGGGTGTTCTTAAAAAAATTAAATTTTTATATGTGCCGGTCAAACGAAACACCCTGTATATTTGAAAATAATTTTAGGTTATGTAGAAAATAGGTTCGCACAATATTTGTATGAAACATTTTTTGATATTTTCATTAATAAAGGAGCTATCGAAGAATCTCAGGGTCGTGGTGCACCCTGTATACAAGACAGTTATTAGGCAAATGGTAATTTTCACATGTAAACTAAAAGTATGGAGATGAACTCAGAAATAGGAAAGCAAAATGTTTAGTACGATATTTGGAGGAAAAAAGGTTGGAGGTGTATCGGTGTATGGGTATCATGGTGGTGCAATCAGAAACTGTATCATATACCGGGTGTAATTGAAATCAGGCTCACCCCCTTTTTTTCTTTAGTTTTGAATTTAGACAAATGAAATTTTAGACATGTAACATTTGCAAAAAACTGGATTATTTGAACATGGGTACACTTTTGTTTCACTTCCGGTTTCGCCGGAAATGACCATAACTTTGTTATTTTAAATGGAACACCCTGTATATTTTTACATTTTTGGAAAGAGGAAACGGTTTTGGATACAACTGTATCATTTTGGTTAATTTTTATAACCTCAAATAATTTTTTGACAAAAATTTAATTTTTTATTAAGTGTGCCGTGACCCGCATAAATTGAATTTTATTATGTCAAAAAGTGTCAGAAAAACGGTTTTGTATATTTTAATTGACATTTGGGCTGCTTTAATAGACCTTAAAGGTTGCGAAATTGGTTTTTTGACAAAAAATCAATTTTTTTAAATGGAACGATAGTGGCGCATGTGGTTATATAATAGAGTATTTTTTGGCGAATTCAACAATACCAATAACTTGGTATTTTTATTAGGAGCAGGCATTAAAAATTTCAAATTATTGTAAGATTTTGGTAAGATATCCTAATAATCATAGTTGACTATGCCAAATGGCAACAAAACAAATGCTTTTTTTTATGTTTTTTTACAAAACCGTTTTTTGGACACTGGTTGACAAAATAAAATTTAATTTATGCGTTAATTTATGCGGGTCATGGCACACTTAATGCAAAATTAAATTTTTGTCAAAAAATTATCTGAGGTTATAATTTGTATTTATTTATTCAGATCACAAAAACCTAGTTTTGGTATAATTTGTTTTATTAAATAAGAAAATGTCTAAACATGTTTAAGAAAATTCCTAAGGTACATCCTAATTCATTTTATCAGAAAGGTGCATAAAATTTAATAGAAAAGGAAAGTAAAGCTCTGGATAATGATGAAGAATATTTGCGATGTACCGTGATAATAAGAAAGGTATAAAGATAAAAAAAATGTAAGCTTTTTTCTTTTTAAGGATAATTCACTAATTGGGCACATTTTTAGCTTATATTCTCATTAAGCAAGCAAAATCATTCTGCTTTTTTGTAACAACCATCTTTGTCTCTCTAATAGTTTCTGAGATCCATATGTTTTTCTTACAGCCTGACCATAACAAAACATTTTTTTATTAATAACTTAAATTGTGAAAAAAACGTCAACTAAAATGCGAGTAACAGTTAGCTGAAGACTCGTGTGCCGTATCAAATATTGCAAATTAGCATGCGCCCTGTCTAGACGTTCAATAATAAAAACCGGAGAAAAGTTCGAATTTAATTGGATGTGGGTTAGGGACCGAACACAGGGATCAACCCTCGTAACGAACAAATGAAAAAAAAAAGATTATATAATTAGGCGATATTAAACTCAATGTACATTATAATAAATAATTGTCGTACTGAGATGAAATGATACAAAATGAAAGTCTCTCAGCGGCGTATGCCATACAACACTGATTTATATCATAAAACAGCAGGGTACTACACGTGAACAGATTGTGGTAAAATAATATCTACCAGCAACCAGCTTATAAAATATATCTAGATTGTGACCCATTTTAAAGCGGATCACTCCGATAACAAGTTTATTTATGATCCGATTTTCATGAATATTTTTTAAACGATAAAGCATCAAAAACTGTACTTTGGCACCCTATTTAAAAATTCAGTTTACACTTACAAAGCCTACTATGATTTTTTTTTCGATATCAAAATTGGCAAAACTTGTTTATTTTAAAATCTGACTACACCACTGGATCCAAAATGACCCATTTGAGGGTTTATGCCAAATTTCATAAAATAATAGTAGTATTTATTATTAAGGGATTAATTATGAATTCAATATTTGTGAATAAATTGATATCGATATTGGAAACGCAGTGTACCTACTATGCTATGTAAAAAACAAAAGTTAGAGAAAAAAATTATTTGACCTAAGATCTTTTAAATATTCAACAATTTATTAGTATCAGTCTATCAGTATTAAAATCGCAACCTTTATTGAATGTTCGACTGGTGAACAACTAAATTTACAAGAAAAGATACAAAATACACAGAAAAAATAATGAATGTTTTTCATGAAATTTGTTACAAACCCATTTGAGGGCATCCTCAATCCAGTGGTGTAGTCAGATTTTAAAATAAAAAATTGCTAAACAAGTTTTATAGGGGTGATCCGCTTTGAAATGGGCCATACTGTATAAACACGTTATCCATCTTAATTAGTTTAAGTGACTTAGACTTACAATTAGACCACAATGTTTGAAAGAGCATGATATGGATTTTAATGCTGAATTTATGTACATAATTTGTTGTAGTAAAAATTCTTAATAAACAACGCAGCAACTTTTATTATAATTTGCTGTGTGGTTGGTTTATTAAAGCTTTTATAAATAATTATGAAAGAAGAGTCGTATAATCTAAGGAAAACAGCGCTGTTGTGCTGACCCGAATTCCTCTCTCATTTGCAAGTATCCGTTCTCTATATCCATAGGTACAGATGTAAAGTGTGTACAATTTCTTATACACTTAAATTATTGGAATTCGTTTTGAACATAAAGGTTTACACATTAGTTTTGTCAAGAGGTCAATAAAGCTCAAAATTTTGAATCTAATTTAATTTAATTTGTTTTGTAAGTAATTTTGTATTTCAGTTGCCCCTCGTTCAATCAATTTTCAAATCTTATTTGTTTCGACTTTGTTTTAACAAAATGTCTGCAAATATATATCTACTTCGTTTCGGAACGTGTTTAAAACAATCTCATTTTGCAAGGAACGCAACAAATGCTAGTCTGAAGGGACAAGGTCTGGTGAATATGGAGGAAATTGTAAATTTTTCTAATTATAGTGTTATAGTGACTATTCCTCAAATCATATAAACCAATCACTTTAGTCAAATTATAGTCACGCTTTCATGTTATGACTATGACCAATCACGTTCATTTTTAAGCGGAAATAACGCCAAATCGTTCTTGGGGATGTTTTCACCGGCAAAAAAGCGAAAACATCCAGTTTCCATAGCAACATGGTTGCTTGTTTGGCTTGGTTACAGATGTTTGACGTTTGTAAAGTATATTGAAAATTACAGTATTTAAATAATAAACCAAAATTGTAATTATTTTTGGTATCTTATTTGGGAAATAGCGGGGCCTTCGTTATACTAGCGGGCCGACTCCTTATAGCAAAATGCGAGAAAAGTGGTGGGGATAAAGGCCGACCGTTTATTATTTGCTCATGTTTGCGGTACGTTTTAATATCTTTGCTGGTCTCTAGAACGAGATAAATAAATAAAATTTTGTATCTCCAACATCTATAATCATACGAAGTGTTCTTCATGGCGAACATCGTTCAATAGTACCTAACAATCGATAGGTATTAAAAAGCTAAAATTTCTCACCTAAGGCGACTTTATTATTCAGAAAATTCTAATGTAACTAAAACTACACCTGCTTTAAGCAAGCTAGGCTTGTTCTATAAGTATTCAACGACAAAATGTATTACTTTGTGTTAAATTGTTTGACGTAAAGAACATTACTGCTTTGAAAATGCTCCAAAATGACTTAGAATTGAATGCTTTGAGTACAATCACATTTATGCAATTAATTTCTAATTGGTGGAAAATTGTAAATTGCAAAAATGTGTATGTAAATGTAAATGTAACGTGATCAATATGCAGAACCAATAACAAACATGAAACATTAAAACTTGGCATTTTTGAAAAATTTTGTAGAATGGGTTAAGAAATGGGATGAGTTAGAAATTAATAACATTGCTAAACGAAACGGAAAGTTGACAAACCAGACATTTTCGTTACTATTATTGACAAAATATTTATTTGAGCAACATAAAATAAAATTTGTATTGTTGGGAAAATTTCAAACAGATCCATTGGAAGCAAGATTTGGTCAATATAGACAAATGAGTGGAGCTTCTTATGATATAAGTGTAGAACAAGTTTTAGAATCTGAAAGAAAATTAAGTACCATTAATCTGTTATAAGTTAAAATCAGCGATTTACGGAAACTTTGAAATAAGAACCTTATTTTTTGAGTGATCACAAAATGGCAATGAAAATTCAATTAATATTGACGAATTAGACAAATTATTTGAGGACATAGATCGACATATTGACGTTGTAGATGTATCAAGCAATGAATTTATGGTTTTGATTTAGGTATATTGGAGGATATTTATAATAGTTAATAATATTAATAATATGATAGTTAATAAGTTGCAAACTAAAATGAAATGTAAAATTTGTCTTAATTATCTAACAGAGGATAAAATTCTACCAAATTATGAAAAATGTGATTGTTTATTATATATAAATGACTTACATCGTGGTGGCTTAAAAATCCCAAAAGACTTCAAATTTTGTGTGCTATGTGTAAAGTTTTTCAGGTTTTAATAAGCGAAATATATGAAGAAAGCGTTTCGAAAGCAAAAAATCAAAAAGCTATATTATTGAAATTGTGTAGATTATGTGCAAGAAATAAATTTAGTAGAAGTAATAAATTGTAAATTTAGCAGTAGTGAATTAATTGTAAATAAATGTATTTCAATATTTTTCAATATATTATTAAATAATTATCGAGAATTAATAAATGATCAACGTGGAGAGAAAGTAAACAAAAAACTTAAGAAAATTAGAAAAGTATAATAGGAATTAGAAAATGTACATTTATAATTAAACACATTAATAATTAAATACATTTATAAAACTTGTTTCTGTATAAATTATAAATAATAAATAGTAATAAAAGGTAGCGATATTTAATTATTAACGTAATAATTTACGTTATATTCTATAGCCAGGCATATAGTATCATAGCGAAGTATGCTCGGCATCGGCCTTTACCTCCACCACTCAAAAATTCAATGAGTCGGAGCGCTAGTATATCGAAGGCCCCGGAAATAGCCTAATCAAATATATTTCGGAACATTATTTTGCAGGAAACATTTTAACTCAAGTTTGTTGCTTATAGGTAACATCCTCCGACAAAAACCTACCCTTTTTGAGTAAAAAATAAAATAAGTAAACATGAACCATCAAAATATTCCAATATAAAACGACTCATTTTGGTGGTTGCCAAGTTGCCATGGTTTGTTTATATTCATATTGGATAGAATTGACGGGTGTAATGCATTTTGAGCTTATCGCGGCGACAACGCTATAACGCCCGGCAATTATACCCAACATGAACATAAACAAACCATGGAAACCACCAAAATGAGTCGTTTTATGTTGGAATATTTGATGGTTTATGTTTATTTATTTTATTTTTTACTCAAAAACGGTAGGTTTTACGAGATAAACTAAAGAATAAAAAGATTTTCTAAATAAATCAAGCTTTAAAAAAAAATATTTTTAATTAAAAAAATTTAACCCACCAAAAAGTGTTGATAAGAAAACCAACAGGGGTCGCACTTTTCAGCCCCCTGTGAAGGTGGGAGATGATTAAAAATATTACTATGGGAAACCTTTTAATAATTATAAAACATCTACCAAATATCATTTTCCTAAATTTATCCAAATTTGAGAAATAAAATAAAAACCTAATTTTACCGCACCCCTTTCGGGGGGTGTAACTTCGAAAGGAGACGTCTAAGGATTTTTTTTTTAATTAAAGACTTTCCTTAATTTTCGATAAGGAATCAGCTCCTGAATTTTTTTGCAATACTTAAGAAACACCCTGTATACTTGTTGCAAAAAATAACCGGGATATGGCTAATTTTGTAAAAACTCGATCATTAAAGTTTGCCATGATTTCGTAAACAAGTGATGTTTGCACTCCATTATTTCTTAAAACCAACAAATCAAGACCTAAACCAGTTGAAAAAAAACTGAGGTTTTTTAAAATGCGCATACGATTACTGAATTTAATAATTATAAAAACTATAAGTACGACATTTTTCTAAATAAGAATCGTTTCGTTCTCTGTCGGTACATTTTTGTATGCATCCTGTATGTCCTAGTTAAAATTGTTTTGTGCTGATATAGATTAAATTGGTAACACTTCGCTTAAATAGACCGTCGAAATGAAACCAAGTGAGTTTCCTTTGAGGAATTTTTGGTCAGAAGCCTTAACTATTTACTTCAATTCTCTCGATTTATATGCTTGTCCACGCACATACGATTTGAAGAGGGAAATAAATACACTTACACCCCAGAAACTTTAGATGATGCGCCTTGGAATTTAATTATTTAACCATTCGTCGTTTCATATTTCAAGAGAATATTTAATATATTTTACTGCAGACAACAAAAAGGACACCTGCTACTTTTTATAACTCATAACGGATATGATTAATCATATTTTACCTTAACAGGAAAAATAAAAATAGAATATGTTTAAGTTAAATATTAAAATGCATTTCATTTTAAACTCTCATATGATTGAAACTTTACAAATGGAAATAATGGTTATATTTAACTTGAAAGTTCAGATACAAAATTAAACTTTATGTAAACAGTCCAGTTCTGTTAGCTTTAGAAACACCAATTAAATCAGTTGTGATGGACCAACCAACTATAGGCAATTATAATCAATCTATCTCAAAATTATTTGTAGAATAATATTCAAAGAAAATTATTTTACAAGCACGAAAGAAACATAAAACTATTTTCAAATATTAGAATATTATATTTTATATTATCTAATTACAATACTCTACAAACAAAATATCTGTACCCTTTAAATTATATTTATTCAGATTCATCTTTCAATTAATTTATAAAACAATCCTTCGGCCTATCATTACATACGGCTGTGTCATTTGGGGCAATACTTCAAAAACTCCCCTTAGCAAGCTACAAGTGCTACAAAACAAAGTGTTCCGAATAGCAACCAAGGTTTATCAGAAACGAACAACTACGCTTAGAGTTAAATATTCAAACAATAAAAGTACACATCAAAGTAACAACAATCAAATATCATAATAAATTAGCACAGTGCCCAGGAGCAGTCTACTACAATGTAGGAGGAAAGAACATACACACCACGCAAAAAAGAAAATTGCCTCAAGACCTGTGTTTTGAGCAACGAGAGAGACTTACTCCACATAACGTTTTATTTTTATAACTACTAGCTTTTTATTTTTATAATTACTAATAGCTACCAGGGAGGCTGCGGTGCCTATCTTGTTAATGTCAATAATTGCAATATCCTAAAACAAAAGCACCATGAATAGTAAAACAAATTCCTGAACTGGTGACCAAAACATTAAAAAAAAAAGATTTATCCTGGGATTTCTTAAAATGTCAAAGATAATTACAACAGTACAATGTTTTTCCTATAAAACTGCAAATCATCGCTTTTTGTTTTCAAATCAAAATGAGTGACTAGCAATATGTTTGATTAATTGTGCGCAATAATCATTGGAATATTCGTAGCATGAACATTTTCCGAGTTAGCTGCTGTGATCGTTAATTACTTTTTCTGGGCAACAGTTTTGCTTGCCTAATTTCTTTTAATTGCGTTGGCAAAAACCAATTTTAGTGGATACAAAGACTGCTAATCATTGCTATACCGGGTGATTCAGTTTGACTGTCGCACCCCTATAACTTTGTAAGTATTGAAAATAACCCCAACAAACCCTATATATTTGAAATCGGCGAGAAATTCTCTATTAAGTGATGTGTTTTTGTTACCTCCACGATGACGTATGTCAAATCCGCGATAGGCAACTGTTTTTTTTTAAATTACATAGTATACATTTTGTTGTTGATTCGGATAGAGAATTTAATTCTGAATCCGACCATGTACTCAAAAAGTAGGCTTACATTAAAAAAAAATTCGAGAAAAATCAGCAGTGGCGGCCATTTTGAATACATTAAAATCTATTTTTTTATGTCGGCGTTTATTATTTGTTTTTATTTTTATTAAAAATTAATTTTTAATACATTTCCATTGATAGTTACCGTATAATTTTTAAGATTTGATCGTTTTTTGTTATGTTAAATACACTGTTTGCTATGATTTGAATAAACTTTGAACTGATTTTTCTCGAAAATTTTCTTATGTATGCATACTTTTTGAGTACATGGTCGGATTCAGAATTAAATTCTCTATCCGAATTAACCAAAAAATGTATACTATGTAATTTAAAAAAAAAAACATTTGCCTATCGCGGATTTGACATACGTCATCGTAGAGGTAACAAAAACACATCACTTAATAGAGAATTTCTCGCCAATTTCAAATATATAAGGTTTGTTGGGGTTATTTTCAATACTTACAAAGTTATAGGGGTGCGACAGTCAAACTGAATCACCCGGTATAGCATTTAAATCTTTTTTGATATAACGATTAAGTAAAGTAATGAAATAATATAAGGGGAATTAATTAAACAATTGATAAAAATAAGAAGGGAAAAAACAAAAACTATATTAATAAACGCAGTAGACGTAGTGCATAAAATAAATTTGGACGGGTTTAAACTTTAGCGGTGAAAATGTGCATAATAGATCTGTAACGGCTAAATATCGCAATAGAGAAATCATTGTTAGATAATGGGAGAATGTCTAAAAATACAAAAGCGCAGCTGTATGATGAAGCCATTGGTTCTGTTCTAACCTATAGATGCATAATAAGGACGAGGGCAAGAAATTAATAATCCAGATTTTTAATGTGAAAATGAGATTTTCAAGAAAAGTTAAGGTAAAACGTGGAGCGAGAGAATTTGAATTGAAGAACGGAGAGAAAACTTAAAAGCCAAAGCAGTTGAGGAAAATATCCAGGAGGTATAGTTTTACAGTGTAATAACTAGTGAAAGAAGAAGTAATGCCCTAAAAAGTTTAAGATGTATTAAAAAGAGAAACAGACGAAGAAGATTTTCGAAACCTGTATTTGTGAGTTAAAAGAAGCTGCCATAAGCTAGGGGACAGTCCCCGAAACAAGACTGTCCCGGATTATTCTTGTCCCCGATTTTCATAATTTTCCCATACACATTTAAAATATCGAATGTATGGTACTTTCGCTGTTGCCAAATTATGCAAATCTGTTAGTCTGGCAACATTGTAACAGTGTAACCGCTTATTGGCTAAGAAAACTGGAGTGAGGAGGAGTTTTGCACGTAGCTGTCAGCCATCACCGGTAATTAAAGTGTCAAGTCCGATTAGGTTATGTTAGGTTAGGTTACTTCGGGTTACCACACGTCCTTTCTCCTGGACATATCCTCTTTTTTTGTAATGGCAAAAATGCGTGGGTTTTAATTCCTGCTCTTTAGTTTGAATTTTGTTTATTAAACAATTGAAAGTTGTTGTTTGTGGTGTACAGAAAACGGGAAAATAGATTTTACGAAAGTTAGTTGAGGACCTTTTTTTTGTTACCCCAACTTAGTGTCCCCGAAAGTTCGGGGAAAAAAATGGTCACCTTACCATAAGCACAGATATCAAGTAAGTACAGTTTCGTTAATTGGTTAACGGTAGGAAAAGATACACGGGAGCCAAAAATATCACAACCATAACTACGAAGCCTTACACCAAACGGGAAAGAGGCGTTAGATTAAGATGAAAATGAGAAGGGTTGTTTAGTTATTCTTCGCAACTAAGCTATTTAGGTAAAACTTCAAGAACTTTATCAAAAGAAACTTTAAATTTTTTTTTTTACTACATTACAAGTGTGTTTCTGATCAATAAACTTCTATAAAATATATTGATCCCTGATGTTATGACCAGAGATGCGGAGTTGGCAGAAAAATAACCGACTTCCGAATCCCGACTCAATTCAATAAAAAAAGTCATTAGAATATATTTACTACAGTGAAAGTAGTTGTTTTTTTCGTTTCTAGGTGTATTTTATAATGGCGAACAAAGTTAATATTTTGCTTTTCTAAATAATGAAGAAAATGCAAAAAACTAGGTCTTTTTAAATTAAAATATAAAATGTTCAACAATGCCGTTATACCGCTGTTATCAAATAACGCGGATTTGCGAGGTTGTATCCGAACCGCGTTATAAGCGACTTTCATTGTACTTATTTGGTGTTTTACTGAAAGTAATGTTATACTTTAATTGTATGCCAGGACTGTTAAATGTTAAATGTAAAAGATGAAATTATAAATTTATAATAACCATGTAAATTTTAAGATGAAAAATATGTTACTAAAGTTACATATTTTTAATGAATCACATTTCTGCTTATATTTCACGTAAAACCTGGGCATTACTTAAGTATTTTTTACTTCATTACTTTTTCAAGTACTTTTCCAGTACTTAAGCAGTACATTTTAAATTAAGTTACTTGGGACTTGAATCTGAAGTACTTCAGTAAAAATACTGGTACTTATTAATTGTATCTATTAGTACTTCAGTATCACAAAAATTACTTAAGTAGGTACTTTGTAAAATACTGCAGTACAGTGCAAAGTACTTTAGTACTTTTGTGAACACAAGTACTTTTTAAAATATTAAGTTTTATAAGATAGAAACTGTGGTTTCAACGTGTTAAAACTTGTCTTAAGTTTTAAACACAACCCAAATTGGGGTGCATAGAATACCTACAGTTGAAAAGGTTGTGTGTGTGCGTAGTAATACGGACAACAATTTTATTAAATAAAAATTAAACTTTATAAGGTAAATCATATCCTACAACATTTATTGTATTATATTGCGAACCATTCTTTAATTTTTGACCCTAAATTACTAAAATTTGTTTAGTTATACACTGTGTCACAAAAATAACGCCCCAAATGGCAATTGAGGTAAAGTTTTTATAAAAATATTAAAGAAAAAAAGTTTTTGCCTTACTAGGAAATTAATTTTAAACCAATCTGTTTTAGTCTACCACACAAAGGGCGTTCAAAAATCGAAATATACATTTTCGCGTCTTAAACTGCCAGAAATGTACAATTTAGAAACAATTTAATAAACTGTAATAATTTACTATTATAAAATAATTAAAATTTACGCATTCTGTAGTATTTTTAACTGGTTGTTGACATCAAAAAGGGTTTTATACTAGTAACATCAGTAATGCTGTAGTCTCTAAATAATTTCTGCAAAAAATACTTGAAGAGTACTTGAAAAATACTCTTTGCAAGTACCTACTTGTACTTAAGAATCAGTACTTTTAAAAATAGCGGTACTGGTACTTATGATCCAAATACTTGTCATAAGTACTTAAGACTTAAGACGTAAGTAATTTTTGGCCAGTACTTGCCCGGCTCTGATAATACCCATGCTTGATTTAGTCGAAAATGTTCTGGTAAAATGGATATTGGTTTATAATACGCACCATAACTTTTCAACATTTGTTAAAAAACGTAAAGAGTAATAGCAAACAGAAATAGGTACGCAATAAATAAAATAAAACACATCCAATTTCGCCTCATTTTTAGACTTAAATTTGACAGAAACTCGACAGATGTAGTTAATTTTTGAAATCATAGGTAAGTACATGATTTATTTTTTGTACTTGCAAAATTTAACTCAATATAGAGGAAATTTTCGGTAATCTTATTAAACAGAAATAATGTTAAAATATTATGGACAAGTTAGCCTCCACTAGGTACTGGGCAAATACGTGCCAATTGACAAAACTTATTTGCAAAACACCCCTCGTTATACATCGACTTTGTAACTATCAATTTCTTATTTACTATGGTTAATTAAACAAAACAAAATTACTCATTAGAAAGGTTTTAACATTAGAACTATACTTCTACATACCTGCACCTTAACAACCTTAAAAAAGGTACTATCGGCTTTTGAAAACTTTCAAACGTCAACACGTGGTAAGATTTGGTTGACTACAGAACTAACCCTGCAGTGTATCTCACGAATCATGAGTTTTGTGTTCTTGCGCTGTCTATAAACCTTATCCAGTCAAGTAATTTTTGCAGATAAAACTTTAACCGTTCTTATCTCCGTTTAAAAAGAATTCGATTGACATAGTTATTTTGTTTTTGTTTTAAATTTTTCATTCTGTTCTCATCCTCGACTTTCGACTCCCCACTCCCGACTCCCCACTCCCGACTCCCGACCGACTCCGAATCCTCATCCCTGGTTATGACAGCAAGTTTTTTTTTTTAAATTTAAAGTGCAAATTTAAGTTCTCGAGGCAATTGATTGTAAAACGATCAAGAAGACATATCAGTTTGCTAGACATTTAATGAAAGTAAATTATATTATCAACATCTTGGAGCCGTTCTCACACAGTGTCAACGTTATCTGCTCCACTTGAACTAATTGCTTATGTTATTTTTAAGTCTACAGATATTCTGTTTTCAAGTACCTAAGGGCTGGGGCGACTCACCCAAATGTAGATTTTAAAAACACTCTATGCTGTACCATCATTCAATAAACAACGTTATTTTGCTGTAGTTATTATTTTGATTTAAACTAAGTTTTAAACACGCAAACTTAAGTAGTATATATTAAAGGTACAGCGCTAGAAAAATCGATGAGTTTAATAACTGTTAAAAAATGCGTCCAAAAAGTATTAACAAAAAAGATTATTCGCCCGTGGAACATTGTGTCAATTCGAATATTTCTCATTTTCCAGTTTAGTTATTTTACGACTTTCCATGAATTATATCGAGATAGATATTGAAATAGCCTTGTGTAACATAGGCAATTTACACGCACAAAACTTGAAAGCACAGATACTTAAATAATTAATTAAGTATAAATTACACAGTTTTACAGTAAATAACACACTAAAATATTCTAAGTTCCTGGATGGTTAAAATCTTACAATTTTATCAATATAACCTAAATATATGCCCACCTTTGTTGCTAAACATTTAAGAAAATTAAGAGCATAATTTATAAAGAATTAAAATAAAAGCTTGAACGGCCTTAAATCTACAATAAAACTTCATAATTATTAATTTAGATTTCAAATACATATAAAATGGCTGACAATTGCAACAAAAAAATAAAACACGACTACCATTTCTGTTTACAAAAATACGCACTCTGTCCGTTGGTATTACCTTTATATCTTGAAGTTTGTCTGTTCAAGTAAAATCACGCGCTTGCCTATTTTCTTATAAATAGAGTAAAACGAACTTAAAACTTAATCGAATTTGACACGGTGCGCCTTATGAAGCTCAACAACGATAAAATCAATTGAATTAATGTGTGTAGGCGAGAGGTCACCGTGATATAGGGATTAAAGAGATTATATTTTACTCTTATTCTTCATTTAATCATCTTAGGAAGCTTATGCTGTGGTGCAGAAACACTTTCTTTATAAATTGTCTCTTACGAAAGAAGGATCGTAAGATGAGTTGAATATTTTGGATACGAGAAGTATTATTTACAACAAAAAAACTAACCTTTATTAACCTCTGTTAATTTTTGTAATAAAGTTAGTCACGAGGGTAGTCCTTATTAAACAATTTTTGAAATTTTAATGGGTCACCGCGCCATTTTGTTTTACCTGTAGAAAAACCCGTACCTGTAAAATTTCAGGTCATTTGAGCAATTGTCTATTTTTTATTGCGTATTTGGATTTAAAACGTTATTTTAGAGGGACTTTTAATAGCATTCCCTATACCTAAGTGCACAAGTTTTTTTATATTTTTGGAAATTTTTGAAATCCTTTTGATTTTCATCGTGATGCTTACGTAATAAAAAATAGACCATTGTATTTGAAATAAGAAAGTAGACGTCAACTTCCGGTATTTCCGGAAATGTCACCATATTGAAAATATTTTCAATAAACAGATTAGATGTCATTATGGTCATAACCAAAATTTCAGATCCATACCCTTTTTCATTCTTCATATATTTGTAAGTCCCGGTCGCAATCAATCACTCTGTATACCTACACGAATTTCTACGGCAATCTACCGCTTCTCGGTCCCCATATGTATTTATGCTTTGCAATGCTAAATTTCAAACTATTATAGCGACCTTTAAACATTGCTCAAATAACTGTATTTTTTTGAGACAAAATGTCAGTAGGTACATAGAACAAAACTAAGGGCGACCCTCAAAAAAACATCAATGGCTTTCAACGACCACCGTTGTAATCACCTTTCGAAAATTTTGTTTTTTACAGATGGGTCTTAAAAATTCCGGCAAATAATGTAGGTACAACTGTGCAATATTCCTTATACAATTCATTCAATATAATGTTTTAATTGCAGTGTGATATCAACTTTATCAATTTTGACTGGCTTTGAATGAGAAAAACATTGTTTATTAAAGGCCTACTAATTGATTGCAGCACTCTGAGCATCGATAATTGACTAAAATTTTAATTCAGGGATTTCTTTATTATAGGTTTTAAGCTGGCAAAGTTGGTAAATTTTGTCTTATTTAATAATATCAACATAAGCCTTTAATAGCTGTAACCGTTTTCATGAAAACTGAAAAATCTGAAAAATTGTCATTATGTTTGTTTTAGCTGCAACTAAGTATTTTATTAATGGAAATAGCAATATACTTAATATTTTTTAATAAACTAACTTAAATATTATGTGGAGTGAAAACAGCACAAACTTAAACACAATAAATCTACAGGGTTCTCGTTTTGCGAGGGTCAATACGGGGATCTCGTAAACGGTAAGAGTTACGACTTGTTGTATATTCAGGTGCTTAATAATTTGACGCAAACAGAACTTATCTAGCTCCTTTAGTTTTTGAAATATAAGTAAAAAAATGGATTTTTGTTTTTGCCCGTAACTTTTTTCATTTGATGTCGATTTTTATAACTGTAAACACTTTTTCATGGCCGCTTTTTGAAAGAAATCAAAATCCCCAATTATATTTTAAATGCAAAGTTTTGCTTTTTTTAAACCATCATCAGGTCAATTTTTTCTTATGGACGCTATACCTATCTGATTTTAAAGCCAATTTGTAGAGCACTTTATTTTGAATTCGATAATGTACAGGGTGCGGCAACATAACTTCCTTTTTTGAAATGCGCCCCATTCAGGCTGTAGAATTCGTAGCGTGACAGTAGTAGTGTCATTCGATAGGCGTGGTTCTAAAGTTTTGTTCCCTACGTCGGTCGTCGCCATCATGCGCTGGAACAGTGAGGAGCGTGCGTGTGCCGTAGAGGCCTACTTTTCGAACGGATGTTCTGTGATCGCAACATGTTGGAGGAATTTTTTCTTCCACGACTTGGTGAATTGGACTTAGGGGACATATGGTTTCAACAGGACGGAGCAACGGCTCACACTTCAAGGGCATCAATGAATGTTTTGGGGGAACACTTCCCGGAACGCCTCATCTCAATAAGGGGCGATTTGGAGTGGCCAGCCCGCTTCCCCGATTTGCCCTTTGCGTTTTTTTTTTGCGGGGTTTTTTAAAATCCCGCGTTTATGTCAACCGTCCACGGACCCTACAAGACCTGAAGGCCAACATCCGGGCAGAAATTGCACGGTCATTACAAACGCCAGAAATAGGCTTATTCAATGTTTGGGCAATGGGGGGTGTCACCTACCTGATATGATTTTCAAAACTGTGTAAAACAAAACTTTAGTTATGTATCTACATTATTTTAAAAAAATTTTAAAAATCTGATTCATAGAATGGGTTTTATTGCGTTTTGAAAAAAGGAAGTTATGTTGCTGCACCCTGTATAACACTTTTTTGAAACAATTTTTGTTAAAAATGGCAAAAACAATTATTTTATTTTAAAAAATCGGCATGGTAAATAATTGCCTTTGTCCCTATATCTCAAAAACTGAAAAAGCTAGATAAGTTCTGTTTGCTTCAAATTATTTAGCACCTGAATATACAACTTTGCCCTAATTTAACCGAAGTCGTAACTCTTACCGTTTACGAGATCCCCATAGTGGCCCTCGAAAAACGAGAACCCTGTATTTCGCGCAATATAAAAGTAAATGGTTTTCTCATACTCTATATTTTATAGCAAGCACGTCCAATGGTTTACCAAACAGTTTTTCTTTTTTTTTTGTTATTGTTTTTTAAAATATTTTAATTTAAATTAATTTGCATTTTTAACGTTTTTGTTTAATAAAAATGCCACATTAATTAATTAATTTTGAAATACAATATTCTGCACTAAAAAAACAATTTTAACTACGAAATTTAAAGCAAAACACAAAAAGATTTTTTTGTTTTATAAAAATAAGTTTTGGATTTCAAATACGTTTAAACACGAACTTCTAAAACACTTATTTATTACTTCGACAAGAATTCCAAGAACACTAGAACAATAGAACTGTATGGAATTACGAAAAGATTTTAATTAAATAGAAAGTTAAGAGTTTTCAAAGTGTAATAATATTATATTTCCGGACTGTTTCGTTGTAGTCTTTAATTGTTCTGCATCGAGTTTAATTGTGTTCATTTAATTACAACGAATAAAAGTCAAATAAAAGCTTATTGCAGAACAAATATTTTAAAAAATATGTTTCTTCGCAGCTAATTAAACGATAAAAACCGTTATTGATATAACAGAAGATTTGAAACGACCCCCAGTCAATATCTTTTAAATTTTAGATAATTATTTAAAAGCGTTTTGAAATTTAATGAATTCCAAAAGTGGTACATTATGCTAATTACTCGTAATTGCGGAAGACATTTGCGTTTGTATCTCTTGACAAGTGAAATGTTAAACAGTTGATATGCGATCCATCCCCAAATGTAAAACAGATTATTAAAGTAATTGGTTAAACTTAGGAATAAGGATGCACCGATAAACAATTTGGCCTATAACCGATTAATCGAACCACTATTGTCTTTACGATATTATTTATTAGATTTTATGATTATTATACTTATAATTTGTTTGTTGTGACTTAATTTTAATTTTATATAGTATCTTCGTCATGCACAAAAAAAGACAGACACTTAACATTAAGGTAGTGGAAAAACAAACTTTCTATCGTCCAATCTATTGATGTAATTATACTTAGAATTATTGGCCAAGACCATGATCGCCAATTTATTGGAAACAAAGCTGATATGATCGATTACAGATTATCTACCGATTTGTGTTTTTACCCTTAGTCATTTAAATAGCAATAAGATTTTTAAATTAAAGAAAAAATGAAAATACACCGTCTGTCCCGAAATTTTGTACAGTTTTTTTTTGTGATGCTGTTAGTGGAGCCATATGTAAATGAGTTATGGTGTTAAGGAGCTTACATTCCGTTTAAGTTTCATGGTGCTGCAAAATGCCTTTCAATAATTATGATGCCTGATATGAGATATGTTAACACGTTTTGAAAAGCGTAGAAAAACCACGAAACAAAGAGCGAACAACTAATTTTGTTTCTGATTGGGTTGAACACTCTGAAACGTATACGAAATGATTAAAATAATTTATGAAAGTGAGGCAAATGGACGTGCTGTGGCTTTTTAGTGTTGTTTAATTGCGGTATGGCAAAGAAGACTTGAAGGACGTCTTACACCCGGGTTGGCCTAAAACGACTCGCTCAGTGGAGAATATCAAAATAGTGCGCGATGTACACCATTAAACCGTTCCAGAGCGCCAAACATAAACTGAGATTATTATTTGAGTGTTATGAAGCGTTTGGTGGCAAGGATTCATTAGGTTTGTCGTCAGTACCACGAGTAAGTAAGCTAGTTGCCACTATGGTCCGTGTCAAGTGTAATGGCGAGACGGGGGGGGGGGTGCGCACTAAACACAGTTGGAATTAAACACACCTATCACCTACTCTTACTTCTTGTTAGTTGTATTGGTATACCCGCTAAAAGTCGTGGATCATATTGTTGCGTCTACTGCGCGAAAACGCCTCTACCGCTCGCCATTAGACTTGACGCGGACTATAATACACGATAACGCTCCAAACTTCGCAATTTTTTCGCCAAAGCGGGCGTCGTAGTCCTTGATCACCCGCTGTATTCGCCTGATTTGAATCTCTGCGACTTACGGGTGTTCCGCAAAACAAAACCGTTTTGATGCGATTGTGAACATAAAAAGTCCGCTGGTGACTTTTCCAAAACTAGTTAGGTTAGACCGCTGGTGACTTTTCTCCAAAACTAGTTACGTTAGACCGCTGGTGACTTTTCCAAAACTAGTTAGGTTAGACCGCTGGTGACTTTTCTCCAAAACTAGTTACGTTAGACCGCTGGTGACTTTTCTCCAAAACTAGTTACGTTAGACCGCTGGTGACTTTTCCAAAACTAGTTAGGTTAGACCGCTGGTGACTTTTTCAACACAGAAAAAAAGATACTTAGCGTACTAATTTAAAAACAAATTTATTCATACAATTCTTTAGGGTGCCGTCGAAAATCTCTCAACTTTGGCATTCGTGCCACCTATTTGCCATGCCTGACCTACACGATAGGTATTATTGGTATATAGTCTCAGAATGGACGAAAAAAAGTATGGCACTAAATAAAGTTGTACTCGAACTCGAACGTGATATGTGCTGTTTGGCATAATTTAAATGTGATTTGTATAAGTTAGCCTTTGCGATGTCGCATTGCATGGCGGCAATGCCCCCCTAGTTTAATCGGCACGGGGGCACGAGCCCCGTTGCCCCCGTGTAGTCGGCGTCTATGTGCACAGCAACAAACATTCAAGGTAAATATACAAAGTAAGCAAAACAAAGTTTCACATCAACAGTTAGAGACACCGCACACTACCGACTTTTTAGTCGGCCAACTATTTAGTCGTTATCGGGCTATGACATGGATTTGTCACCGACTAAATAGTTTTGTTGGGCACGCCACCGACTTTTTAGTCGGCCGACTAAAAAGTCGGTTAGTGTGCGGTGTCTCTAAGAATTTAAACTTGACTTAGGCCGGAAGCCTCGCTTTAGGCCTGTCGCGCACGGGCGATATTTTAAGGGCACTTTTTAGTCGCCCAAAATGAACCGCATTAAAGTAAATGAGTATGAGCGCACGGACGATTTTAAAAGCACAACGATTTTAAAATTGCGTCTAGACCTATTTTGCAGGCGATGAAATTATAGCCCTGGAAAATAGAATACACATGTTTTAATGCTTGTGCGTACGATAAATAGTCTCTTCTTAAGATAGTTCACAGCGTGGTATTTCCGAATTGTATACTAATATGACAGTGTTTAGTTAATTCGGCATTTTCACTGTATAATTAGAGCATGTATTGCTGTAAATTCTAAATTTTACATACTTATTTAAATATTAAATCATTCAGTTTAACATTCTAAGTAATAACATATACGAAATGTTTATAAAGTTATAAAACATTTCATTTATTTTGGACCAATAAACAAACAAAGATATATTGAAATTAGGTTCCAAACAATCGTTTACACTTTACACGAATAAATATTATTTCTTAATTATACCTAGTTTTAAACCCTTTTGCAACACGAATTTTCTACTTCCATGTGTTTTCAAGTACGAATGCATGTTTAATATTGATCAATTGCAGCTTCGTGTAATGTGATAAGAGTTAAGAAAACTTGCAAACCAATAAAGTGAACTAAATGTAAACAGTGTTTTCGTTGATTCAGTTGTCAAACGACACAAGTCATGTCCTTTGATACGGATTTTTTTCTTTATTTCTTATGTTTTTTTTTTATACAAGATATAATGTTTGTCATTCAACACCATTTCATAAATAAATATATTTCAACTCTGATTTTGATATTATTAAAAATGAATTTTAAACCACAATTTAAAGATTCTTAATCTAAAAACAATGGGGCCCCATTGAACTTCAATAAGCCCTAGGCCCCGAAAAACCTAGATTCGCCCCTGGTTCGCAGCTTCGGTTTTTTAAATTAGAGCAGCGACACAAGCTATTTCGTTAAAGTTAATATTCACAAATGAACTTACCGAGGATATTTTATCGTCCGGGCGCGAACTACATTATTTTCAGAATTTCAGGAGTTCGTTCATTGCGCGGTAAAAATATTGCTCGTGCGCAACAGGTCTTAAAGTGCCACAATGAAAATCATATAACAGCTCAAATTTCAATTATAATATAAAATTAAACCGATTTGCGCTCATGGTCTAGTTGTCTTTTAAATTGATTGGAAAAACTGGCCTTAAGCAGTACCAAATTCTTTCAATTGGAAAGACAGCAACATTGATTGAACAAAGTCTCATTTATTATTATCCGTATCAAATAAACAAAAAGAGAAATATGATTTACCGTATCGCAATATTTTTTATTACATTTAGTTACCTATCATATACCGAACAAACGTAATATAAGTTGTTGAATTTATGCTTGCAGCACATAACTTTATCCTCTTACTTTTTAAGGCAACTTTACACTCTTATTATGTTTAACGACGTTCTTTACATAGTCTAGTTTAACCTGCGGTTAAAAAAGCTGTTCTACTTTTGTAGCTCTCGTTAACCATTTGAGTAGTTTTTAATATAGTAAAAAGTTACTGTCAATTGGATAATTATTGCCAATTTATTAGCAATCATGTATTTTAGTTGAAAACATGAGGCACATTTTTTATACTTGAAAAATAAGTGCACAGAAAATTAATGCAATGACAAGTATTTCCGCTAGAATATTTATTATGAAAAGGTTTCTTTAGAAGCATTTAAAAAATAAATTGTGTCTACATCAAGTAAATATTTGAGATTTCTTGTTTATACTCAAAAAATTAAGTGCCGTTCTGATGCATGGAAGTTGGTGGTTAAAATGATGGGCGATACTGACGTGTGCTTCGCAAAAGCAATAGTTATCAAGCTCCAAATAGTGTATATATTCTACTTGTTGAGAAACTGTAGTTCGCAGAGTTATCGTATAAGGTTTTACAACAGTTTCTAGTTGTTACGTCTGCCCGAAAACTCATGTAGTATTCTGTGGTTAAAAAGAGCGATATTTACTACAATTTTTTTACGGCAAAATGTTTATTGCTACTAGCTAAAATACGTATAAAAGCCTTTCAGCAGAAGAAATAAAACATTTTTTACGGGCATAACACTGCTAGAATTAGCAATGGGAACCAGATGACACCCACCCAAGAAGAGTGCTATAAAATGATATACAAGATGAAAAATAAAAAAGCCGCAGGACTGGACGATATAAGTGCAGAATTAATAAAGTTTGGGGGAGAAGAATTAAAGCAAAGAATATACAGACTAATAGCACAGATATGGACAATGGAGAGAATGCCTAACGGCTGGAAAAGTGGAATAATCGTTCCAATATACAAGAAAGGTGACCCAAAGAACTGTGAAAACTACAGAGGAATATCGCTACTAAACAGCCTATAAAATACTGACACTAATAATACTAGAAAGAATAAAAGAATACATAAATACAGGAATAGGCGAATACCAACATGGCTTTAGACAAGAAAGATCTACTGTTGATGCAATATTTACGCTAAACCAGATTATAGAAAAATGCTACGAGAATAATATAGAAATACAAATCGTTTTTATTGATTTTAAACAAGCTTTTGATAGCCTAAAGCGAAATGTAATATACACAGTTTGCCCTTCATGTTCTTTAAGGCGCGTTTGTATGCTTCTGCCAGTCTGTCCTATATACACTTTTCCACAGGAGCAGGGTATGCTATATATGCCCGGGTGAATCTATGGAAATTGCCAAGAACCCCAACAACTTTAACAGAGACACAGGCCTGCAACTACCAAGCATTTGGAAACCGGTCATCAAGAAATCGCTGAGGTGAAACGAACTCGTCAGGCGGAACACCACGCCTCCACAGCCGGATATATAAACCCTGCAACAAACCCACCAATTCAGTCGTTTGATAAAGACCAACATAGCATGGTCGAAACGTCACACAAATCAAGAAGACGCGGTTCCAAACCCGGGAACGAAGATTGTAACATGGACGATAGCCGCGAAAGCCTGAAGAATAAAATCATGTAGGGTAGTTCTGTAGTCAACCAAATCTTACCTCGAGTTGACATTTAAAGTTTTCAAAAGCCGATAGTGCCTTTATTTTAATGTTTTTAAGGCCAAGGTAAGTAGACACATGGTTCTAATGTTAAAACTTTTCTAATGAGTAATTTTGTTTTGTTTAATTAACCTTATTAAATAAGAAATTAATAGTTACAAAATCGATCTATAACGTGAGGTGTTTTGCAGATAAGTTTTGTAAATTGGCACGCATTTGCGCAGTAGTGAAGGCTAAGTTGTCCATAATATATTAATATTATTTCCGTATATAAATTACCGAAAATCTCCCGCCGTATATTGAGCACAATTTTTGCAAAATTTTTGGTATCGAAAATAAACTACACCTGTAACGTTTCTGCCAAATTTAAGTGTGAAAATGGAGCGAAATTGAATGTTTTATTTTATTTATTGCTTACCTTTCTCTGTTTGTTTTTATTCTTTCAGTTTTTTAACAAATGTTTCAAAACATAAAATGTTAAAAAGTTATTGTGCATAGGTATTATAAACAAATTTCCATGTTTTCAGAAAATTTTGGGCTTAATCGAGCATGCTTATGATACGCAGATTTTACGATTAAAGCAGAAATGGGATTCCCTAGAAATATGTAACTTTGATAACAAATTTTTGACTTTAAAATTTGCATGGTTATAAATCCATAAGTTCATCTTTTAATAGTCCCAGTATACTATAACAGTATTATATTACTTATAGTAAAATACCTAATACAGCTTGGTCAAAAGTATTGAGCACCCTTGCACTGTTACACATTCGTTCAAACGTGTTTTAATGCAAAGTTAGATAATGTAACCTATTAGTAGTCGCGGCCCCCTAAATACTCTAAAATATTTTCACGACCCCTAGTTTGTAGTAACAAAAATATAACGATTTATTTAAGAAGATATCTCTCCGATGGTTCGAGTAAAATAAGGACAAAAAAATATATTTATGTTAAGATTTCAGTATTTTAAAAAGTAAAACCGTTTTATAGATTTTTCGCGGCCCCCCTTAAAATCTTTCACGGCTCTCCAGGGGGCTCCCCGGTTAAGAATCGCTGATGTAGAGTACTTTACTATCATCCAAAATTAAGGGTAAGTCGAAAACGGGAGTCGGAGTCGGTTTTAAAAAATACCGACTCAGGAGTCGGTAATTTTTCTGTCGATTCCCCATCCCTGGTATTTACCATAGAAAGCTAAACATTTCCGGAATATCATAAAGATGATGAATAAAAATCTAAATTTGGCGAAAATGAAATTTACTTATATTCAAACACTCACATAAAAGTGATAAAAACTATCTTTATTACCCAGAAATTGATTTCTATGCGAGTGCACATGTGTGACAGTAATAAAAATACATTTTTATACATTAAATTCAAAGGTTTATTTTTGAAGTCGCAATGTATTTGTTGCTATAATTATTACTCTTAAAATTTTAACTAAACCTTGATATTCTGTACATGTTTAAACTTATTTTTAATTAAATCAGTTAGCAAATGCTTGTAAGTACGAACTTTTTAAGAAGTGTTACTAAATATTTAGCAATAGCGTTAAAATTGTTTGAAAAGTTATCGTATCAATGTTTCTGCCCCCTAAAAAATTCATATAAACTTCAAAAGTTTAAATTTCAATGATAATTTTGCTGCCCCAAGATGCACTTTCTTAATATATATTCAAGGAGCTATTGTATAGGGGAAGATGGTATATACTGGGACATGGTATATAGTGGTACAACAGAGATTTTGGCCATCTGTTACCCCGTACTTGAAGTTTGTTTACATCAAAATAGCGGCTAAGCAGTCCCATTATATCCTGTCTACAGTATGTGTCGTAAACAATGTCATAGTGACTTGCGCATGTGAGGCATATTTGGTAACTGCGCATTGTTTTTTTTGTGGTTATTCAGTTTATGTGCTAAAACTTTTTTATTTATTTAACAACAATTAAAAAATTTGGCGTAGGTGTACCTTACAGTATATTAAATGTATGTACAATGTTAAAACTTAAAATAATCATACAAGTTTTTCATTAAATCGTTGCTTTTAAAAATTGATCACATGGTGCATTGTGGGACAATGATGATAATTAGGTAAATTTTCTGAAAAAGACTTCCGACTTTAGATTTTCTTTCTCTAAAAACAGAGATAAAGACTGTGTTAAAAAAAAATATTCTGTGTAGGTTAAGCGGTGCGCTTAACCTTTTTTTTCCTTCGGTGCGACTACGTTTGGGGGCACTGAAAAAACAAAGAAACATTTTCAATTTTAGTTTGATTTTTCAAAGTACAATGTCTCAACGCCCATGAAAAGTGAAAGTTTTTAAAATAAAAAATGAAAATTTTTAATTACTTATGCTTTATTTCATATATATTTTTTGCTGTCCCACAATGTACCACCGGGTGGTTTATGCGGGGATAAGTGGTTTATAGTGGGACAGTCCCTCTATTTGTGTACCTATATTTTTTTTAAATATTTTTTTGTATATGCAATGATAAACTAAAGCAATATGAATATCTCATATCAATTTGAGGTATGCAAATTAAGCCGTTCAAAAGTTACGCAAAATTTAAAAAAAGTGTCCCAGTATATACCACCTTCCCCTATTTGCAAATGGCATTGTTCCTACCCAAGTGTTTGCTTAAAGGGCGATTTCTCCTAATAATTCCAATATTCGACGGCATTGGCTTTGCTATAGAATTCTCCACAACGAGGAGACAGTTCAAACAGTTTTTTTTTTAAAGCAAAAAAGGTAACGGACATAATTGGGGTTAAAGCCGATCTCTTTTTTGTTTCTAATTGTTCGAAAACTCGGTTTAATTTCAAATAGGGTTTGTACTAAGCTCTACTTGATTAATGCGTCTGGAAGTTGTCCTTAGAATACCTTGTTCCTAGCTGATTTATTCTATATAACTTGGTAGGTACCTCATTTTCTTAAGATAATAGTAATTCTGCAAAGCAGGTATATTACCTCATTAAAAGCGAAACTGTAAACAATTTAATTCAGCAAAACTTCCCAGCAAAGTAATAAATAAATTATAAAACTAATTCTTAACAAATTTTAGCATTGCGAATACAATCAGTTATAGTTTTATGTTATAAAATGCTTATAACATTTTACAAAAAAAAGATGATATAGGTAAAACCCAGTACCGTCAATTACGATGAATTACGGTTTTACATGGACGCTAAGCCTTTTTTATGGTTAGGGATAGTTATGCAGATTTTTATTGTTTTGTTAGTATCTTTAAAACTAGCGATTCCGTAGCCCCTTCGGGGCTCCTTCACGCTAGACCCCGCCTAGCGCGTAAAATTCTCTTTGCGCAAAAAATTTGCTTTCGCTTGGTACAAGTCCCATGTCTCCAAGTGGTTTCGTTCCTGAGATATATCGATTATAACTAAGCCGGTCATATTCTTTGGAGGTGAACAATCGATTGGCTCAAATTTTTATTTACAACACTCGTTTTGCGTTTCAAAATCGAATAAATTGGTAATCGAACATAAAAACTTTGCTACGTTAGGCTTATAAAAGTTAAATACAAATCTCAATCCAAATTTAATAATTTAATTTATCATTAAACTCCGTTTATGCCCGGTTTCTCCGACACATCTCAAGATCGAACTTATATAAGCCCGCCTTATATTTAAGATCGTCTCAAGATACCAATGCGTTGCACAGAAAACATATTCCGGAATCTGTTAGACATCTCAGCTAAGTTAGAACTCGGTTTGGCAACGTTGCAAGAAGTCGGCACATTTTAGCGTCAGATTGAAATGGCTAATTTTCATTGGCCATTTACATCACAGCTGTTAAAACGGCTACCTGGGACATCTTGTTGTTGCTATCAGCTGTTATATATATAAAGTTACAGTTCGGTGTTTATTATTTTATTTTGTGTTAAAATGGCGAAAAAAAAAGAATAAATTATACCATGGAGGAAAAACAATTATTATTTAGCTTGGTGGAAGAAAATAAAATAAATAGATTATGTATACAGTGTGTTTGAAATTCGAGTTTAAGCATGGGGTTCTCGCTTATTATAATAGCTAGAGTATAGGTTTAAATTTGGAAAAGTTGCTAAATTTGGTGCTCATTAATAATCCAAAGAGAAATTGGAAATATCTCAAACGGTGTCCGAGAAAATTAGGAAAAACTGGAAAATACGATTTTTGAAAATCGTCTATAACTCCTTTGGAGTATGAAATATTTCAAATGTGTAAAAACATTGCCGAAGCAACTTTTTAAGCCGAATCGGATGGTAGTCACAAGTTTTCTTAGATCGATTCGTTTTTGTTTTATGACAACCAACTTTGTTTTTGCTTATGGGCGCAAGTTTTGCTATTTACATTATCAAATAGCATTTATTTTTCTAAATCCATTGATGTATCAGACATGGTATTTTACTTTTTCTTTTGTCAAATTTGAAAAAATACGTTTTAAACAATAACCATTATAAATCAGGTTGGCCGGTCATTGTAGTTTATGTTGTTTCCATGACAACCGATCAACAATCTAAAAGTTTTAAAGGCCTGTTAGTCGTAAAAATGAACTTTAATAACGAAGAAAAACGCGATATGCTGCTCATCAGAAAAAACAAAGTTGGTTGTCTAAAACAAAAACGAATCGACTTAGGAAAAATTTGTGACCACCATCCGATTCGGCTTAAAAAGTTGCTTGGGCAACTTTTTTACACATTTAAAATATTTCAAACTCCGAAGGAGTTATAAACGATTTTTAAAAATCGTATTTTCCAGTTTTTCCTAATTTTCTCGGATACTGTTTGAGATATTTTCAATTTCTCTTTGGATTATTAATGAGCACCAAATTTAGCAACTTTGCCAAATTTAAACCTATACTCTAGCTATTATAATAAGCGAGATCCCCATGCTTAAACACGAATTTCAAACACCCTGTATACTCCAATTGAGGCTCAATTTGATCTAAGATCACAATAACTGTCTCTTTTGTGAGGCGAAAACGCATAAAAAAACGATCGTATTCTAAATCCGTAAATGGATTTGCGCGAACAAATCGCCTTCGAGGAATTACAGGGTCGTACAAGTCATCATCTGCATCATCTATCATATTTATAAAGTCAATGTCCATATTTAAACTTAAACCACAATTTAAACAAACACTTAACTACAAACAAAGCAAATACAAGATACTTTTAGGTTATGTACTCCAGCTCGTTCTAGTAAACAGCGACTCAAGATGTGAGCTCAGCTCAAGTCGAATATGTTCTTAATTGCTTGGTGCAACACTTTATACCGTTAAGGCGAACTTAAGATTCAGCTAGATCTTAAGATGTGTCGGAGAAACCGGGCATTAGAGCCTTATTGGTTTACAAAACAGAAGCAGCTCTATTTTTAATCATGTTATCACTGCACGATAAGGAAATAGTGCTGAGGCCTTAGAACACGGCATCATGAATTTTATTGTTAAAACGTGTAAGTGTTATTGCCGAATCAGGGTAATTATGAATACAAAATGGTCTTTATAAATGATGGGGAGACAGCTAAGAGTTGACTTAGCGCCGACGGTGGAACGAAGGCGTGGGTCGCTCAACTACCCACACGAAATGTTAATATTATGTATCTGTAAAATAAACAAGGGATGTTGCCATAAACAGTTGAAAAACTTACTAGTAGCTGATATTTGTAAATAAAGTTTTATGTCGCTCTATTTAGCCGGTACGAGTAATTCGTAATGTTTTAGGGAGGGGATTTAAGCCACAGCTATATAGTCACGGTCCACCGACAGGCACTATTTAATGCTGCCTTTCCACTTGAGAGTAAACTATCGAGAGTAACTCTCGATAGCAGCGTCGCCAATGGATACACCCCCTGAGAGTCTCGCGAAAAGCGGCGAGCTACTCTCCGAGAGCTGATGTTTATCAAGTAGCTGTCGTCGACATGCGCTGTCAACCCTCTCCGGCGATTATTTTTATAATTTTAAGATCTAAATTTAACTCGAAAGTGAGATTAAATTATATATTTTTAAAGGAAACAATTTGATGAATCTAAAATGGTACAACACGTTATAAAAAAATTAAATTAGAGAAGGTTTGACTGTTGCAAATTCCCAGGGCGGCCGCTAAAAGAATTGCTTTGCCGTGACGATCGCATCATCTCACCAAATCATTCATAACTAGAAAACCACCGAACCGAATTTAAATATCTTTACATACTCGAGGAGATCAAGGTTCGTTTCACTTTTCACGAAAAATACGCAATGATAAATTTCGAAATGGTTCCGTAAAACGTGTACAACTTTTGTGCAATTTTGCAGTTAAAATTGCATCTTTTCCGAAATCGTTCATAACTCGATAACCCGTGGGCCGATTTTAAATATCTTTACATTTTTAAAGAGAGAAAAAATTGCTTTACAATTACCGATAAACTCTCAATTTGAAACGACGAGTTGGCTTCGCACCAAACAAAAAAACTTGATAAAAACAAATCGGGTTAAATTCTTTGTTTGCCGCTCAAATAGCAAATCCCGAGGAAATCGTCCATTGCTCGATAAATGATTGTCCAATTTTAAATTTTAAGAAACCATCATGTAAAGAAAGAAACTACGTTCAATTTGATATGCAAGACTTTATCCGAGCTATTCCATCGAATCCACATGAAAAGGAATACTAACACTTTAGTTCGCGCATGAAATTACATGTATTTAAATAAGAAAAATGTCCAATATTTAAACGTTCGTAACTTTGTTATTATTTGTCGTAAAAAGTTGACTCTTGGACCATCAGCGGGCTCGATTCTTGCACATTAGAAAAGTGTTTGTCTTTCAGCTGTGGCCCCTTGTGGGGGCCCGGCGCTATGTTAGTAACGAACTCACGCGGCCAACCAAGTCACGTGTAAGCCAGCGACGTTGTGTACTTGGACATACTGCAGGAGGGTTTTAATATTTTTCAAAATGAAAATCGCCAAAACTCGAAAACCCTCTCACGGATTTGGCTAATTTTTAAATCGTATATTTGCATCGGCTACAGGCCGCTCAGTTCCAAATTTCAAGTTAATATCTCTAAAGACGGCAGAGCTACCAGCAAAAGCGGTTTTTAATTTTTTTTTGACTCTCGATAGTTACTCTTGATGTTTACTCTCAAGTGAAAAGGCATCATAACACAGCATTTAATAGAATTAACCTAGTAGACTTTGGAAATTCTACGGAAATATTTGGTTTTGTTGGAAAATGCATTACACTTTCCTTTTATGCTGTAATATTTATAGGAGTAACAATTAATTTAAGAAAGCAAACATTTAAACTTTCTGTAAAATAGGTTATGTAAAGTAATGGAGCATTTTTTTGCTTTATATTATAAAGTTGATGTTTTTTTGTCTGACTACATTCTGTTTATTCGTAGTAGGTAATTGTATTTGTAAACATCGTATACGACAGTATGCAATAAAGCTTAGAAATATTGCTTCGAGAATCATATTAATGATACACCCTATCGTCTTTGTAGCTTATTTTTATTTACCCTAAAACATAAAACTTAAAAACGAATTTACCTCCCAAATTTTGTTAACTTTACTGTTTACTTTCATCAACATTCGTCTTGAATATTTACAAGTTTGATTTAATTAAGTACATGAACGATATGACTGAAAGCGGCTCCCTTACCTTTATGCATTGTGAGAACGCGTTTTATAATTTGCACCGAAAGTCTCTTCTGCCCTGCTGCTCGTATCCCATCTGCATCTGAAAATTTACGAATTATTTTTATGCATTAACGACCAATCATATGAAGCAGCAGGGCAGCATAAACTTTTTTTTATCAACAATTCGCTATTAGTTAGGTTGTTTTGTTATAGTTTCTTGGTCGCGAATCATTAAACCATTTTATTAGCCTTAAGTTTTCGTACAAACCTGTACTTTTTCGAGTTAAATTAGTTGTGTCAGAAATCCTACCGAAACAGCACAAACATTTGGAGCATTCCTTGCGAAAATTCATTGCATAGCTTCCGTATACCACAGGATTCATACAGCTATTGGACACGGCCATCATAAAAAGGGCATCTTGAAGCCAAACAGGAATTTTTTCTGCACTTTCTCTGTCAAACGTGTACCTGAAAAAAAAGTATGACTTAGTTTTCTATACTACACCACAATAACAAAAATAAAAATTAGTCCATGCACAGTGTGGCATTTAGTTTTTTTTTTTTTGTATTGGCGCTTTATAGCGGTCATTTGAGTAGTACAGGATTAAGCTAGCGTTTGCTAATAAAATTTTTAACATTTACCAACTTAAGCACGAGGCTAGTACGTATCAACTTTGTAGTGTATAACTGGAAATCAGTGTAGTGTTATGATGCTATTTGCCTGAGCAGAAAATGTTTACCCGGGCAAAAAACAACTACATGCCTACGACAAACATATTCGTGTAGGTAACTATTAATAGTTATGTGACTATAACAGGAAGAAACTTAATCGTTTATTATTTTAAGTTAAGTTATTTACAAAAAGAACGCTATCGTTGCTTGTTAATTAGGAAATAAATTTAATGACCCAGGGTTTCGGCTTTTCAATTTACCAAGACCGACGATAATTTAAACTTAAGCACTTTCAAACTCTCATAGTTAGCCTTAATTAATTTTTAATAGACCTGATTATAGCAGCATTAAGAACTTTGGTTTCCTGAGAATACTAATTTTGAATTTAAAACTTTTATAGAAACGAAAATGTTTAACTCAAAATAAATGTATACAAATAATTTTACAGTGCACGGAAAATTAATTTCAGATGTATTTTGTAAACTCACTTTAAAACAGTTTTCATTTGGAACTGAAGCTAGGAATTATAAAGGTTAGGTAATTATATACAGATATACCCGAGGATATACCCTTCTTTCACTTGATTCGTTAAATAACAAATTCTCTTTATAATGAGAACTAGTAGAATACTTTTGCCGGAAAACTATTTTTACATCGATGCTTATCAAACGACTATTGTATTAGTTCATTTTTAGTTTAATTACGACCACCAAATAGGTTTTTCTATTCAGTATATGTAAATTAAACAAATATAGAATGCAAATTGTATAAAATTCACACTAATTGTTTTGAAAAAGTCGATTCATCATAAAAAGTATGTTGTTACAAACGTAGCATATGTTAAAAGTTTAATTTCAATATAAAATTTCAAAAAATTAAAAGAGTTTTTAAACTAAAATAGTTTTAAAATCTGTATGATGTAAAGAATACAATAAAACTTTAATTATTGCTTATTCCTTTTCAGTTTTCATTTATATTTATTTTTCCATGTTATTACAAATATATTTGTTTTTTAATTGACCTATTCCATGAATTAAACATTTATCATTTTCTTGCTGGCGTTTAATACATCAAAAAAGATTACGTAACATCAGGTGTTAAACCTAGACGTGCTTAGATAAAACGAAATTGTTTACTTAAAAAAATATAATTAAAATAAGTGTGTCGTACTGCACATATCAATAAAATTTTCTTAGCAATTGTGACTTACAAGAATGCACTGAGAAAATATATGTTTATAAGTCGTTTAAACAATGAAGCACTTATTACAAGATGACACAAACACGTCAATGAAAAACTACCTGCAGAGTCTCACTGCAACAGTAGCAGTAGATACCGACTATTCGTTGTGAAAAGGAACTAGGAAATCAAAACAACAACACAAAAAACACCTACCCCTCCTAAGAAAAGGCAATAGAAGCTGGATAAGGAGTGATAAATACAAGATGGAGCTATTTGAAGTACATTTAACAAAAATATTTTAGCCTTTTAAATCTGAAAACTCGGCAGATGAAGAGACTTAATTACAATATCTAACTAGCCCAGGTCACCTGAAATTACCAGTGAAACCGTTCCGCTTCAAAGTAAGTGCTTTAGATAAAAATAGGTACTTAATTCAAAATAAAAGTAATATACATATTATAGACCGATTAGCCTCCTCCCAGTAAAATCAAGACTATTTCTGGGATAACTTAGGCTTAGACCCACACAGAAAGGAAAACACCTAATACCTGATCACCACTTTGAATTTAGGGAAGAACATAGTACCATAAAACAAATTCATCGCATTGTATTAAAAATAAGGGGCACGCTGGGAGACAAAAATTTTGCGCTGCGGCATTTCTTGATGTCGGCCAAGCGTTCGATAAGATGCGGCATATAGTCTGCATAAAATCAGACAAACATTAGCAAATAACATCTACATCAAACTGAAATTATATTTAAACAACCGACATTTCCGAGCCAGATTCCAAGAAGAACACTCACCACTACTGCTGATCATTCCGGAGAGCCGCAAGGAAAAAGTTAATTGTCCTCCGGTTCGCCTTAACAACCAACTACTGACACAAGCAGAAGCGGTCAAATATTTAGGAGCACACTTAGATCGACGACTCACCTGACGTAAAAATATATTTAGTAAACGAAAACAACCAGGGTCCTGCTTCTCGAAACTTACAAGCCTTGTAATACCATTGAATAAAAAGATAAAGGAAGGAGCATTTTAGCAATCTTAAAGCGTCCAGGTTAGCCTCTCAATATGGCGGATGCATGTTTCCGCTTCTCAGTGGCGTATCTAACATTTTTAAATATGTATTGAATAATGTAAATATTTGGTTTGTTTTGACTTGAGCCTGTTATTTACTTATTTAGTAGTAGTAGTAGTCTTTATTTGTTCTGAAAAATCCAAAAAGGCGTAGAACATGTCACAGTAATGATATAAAAAATACACATATATACGAATATATACAACACAATTATAATTACTTAAAGGAGTTTTTAAAGTAATCGTCATTAAGGTATTCACTAACTCCATAGTAAGCTTTAGAAATTAGGACATTTCTTAATCTTTTCTTCAAGTCAGGAGTGCGTAGATTTTTTATACTCTCAGGTGATGCATTAAATTTGTTATATATTGCAATAATTATAGAGGCAACATTTTTTTGAAGATAAGTATATTTGAAGCAATCGGGCTTAAGATTTTTTTTATGTCGTGTATTGGCTGCATGGTTTCTTATATTCACTTCAAACAGATCAAAATTATTTCTTACGAAAAGGATGGCTTCGAGAATGAATAGGCCGTAAAAAGTTAATATTTCTTTGTCACGAAAAGTGTCTTTACAATGATCTCGGTAGTTTAGACCAAGAATAGTTCTTATACATCGCTTTTGTATAATAAAGAGGCGTGCAGAGTCACTAGCGTTACCCCAAAAAATTATAGCATAACGTAACCTAGATTCAACATACGCATGATATGCAGTTTTGGCCGCGTTTGTACTGACTAATTTTTTTAGGTTTTTTAGTGCGAAAGGATACCGTGACAGGCTTTGTGACAGGCGTTCGATGTGGTATGACCAGTCCAGTCTAGAGTCAATACCTAAACCAAGAAATGATATTTTATTAACAACATTTATAGTTGTGGAATTGTTTTTAAGTTTTAGGTCGGAGGTTAATTTACTTTGTGAAAACTTTATTACTTGAGTTTTATTGACATTTAAGGTTAGATTGTTTAATGTGAACCAAAGTTGGAGTTGGCCTAAGCAGTCAAAGAGTTTTTGTTCAGAATTTTTTGAATCCGAGTCACTAATAATAGCAGATGTGTCATCGGCAAATTGTATAAGGGAAGTTTTGGCAAAAACTGGAAGATCATTTGTGTACAGTATGTATAACAGGGGGCCTAAGATTGATCCTTGCGGGACTCCTTTTTTGATTGTCTTTTTGTTTGATTTTAGAATTTTACCTGACGAGTCTTTTCCGGCAACATATTGGTTTCTTTCCGAAAGATAAGATTTTATAAGGTTATGGGCGGTCCCTCGTATACCATAGTGTTCTAATTTTGTTAGCAGTATCTCGTGGTCAACACTATCGAAAGCTTTTGAGAGATCAACACACATGACCATGGTGTGTTTGTCTTTATTGAGGGATTGAAGTACATTTCGGATTGCCATATAAATAGCGCGGGTAGTTGTTTTGCCTTTTCTGAATCCATTTTGAGAGTTGTTTATTAAGCCAAAGTGTTCTACGTAATTTTCAATTCGGTTGTAGATTATTTTTTCAAATATCTTACTAATGTTTGTGAGGATGGCTATGGGTCTATAGTTTCCTATGTCACTTAAATCCCCTTTTTTGTGAATTGGTTTGATTTTTGCACATTTAAGTTTGTTAGGAAATATGCCATTTTTTAATGAGAGATTTATAATGTGACTTAGAGGTCCAGATATTAAGTCGGCAGTATATTTTAAGAGGTTTGTTGGGATTTCATCTTCTCCTGTTGATTTTGTGTTTTTAAGTGACATTATGGTTTTATAGACTTCCTCGTAAGAAGTGGGACGTAGATAAATAGACATATTATTATGTTTGAAGTGGCTGGTTTCAGAAATGGTCCCATCCGTATTGTCGGGGCACATATTTATAAATCGTTCGTTGACGTTGTTTAATATATCTAATGGGTTTTCACCTGTATTTTTGACATTTTTGATGAAATTGTCTTCTTGTTGCTTTTTTCCCATGTAGTTGCCTATTACTTCCCATGTCGCTTTGCTTTTGTTTTTTGCCGTTTTAATGTATTTTTCGTCAGTGAGTCGTTTTGCAAGACGAATGGTGCTTTTTAATATTTTTGAATATGTTTTGAAGTATTCCTCGGATATTCGACCTTCTCTGTAATCTAAATATAGTTGTCGTTTGTTAGAACAGGATGTTTTGATGCCGATAGTGATCCAATTTCTGTGGTTTGACATTTTTTTAATGGTTTTCGGTTTGAAAATGGTTTCAAAGAATTCTTTATATATTTTTAAAAAAATATCGTAAGCCGAGTTTATGTCAGATGATAGATATACTTCATCCCAGTTACTGTTTGTAAGGTTTGCTCTAAATTCTTCTAGTTTATTGTTAGAGAAGATCCTTGTGGTTATATTTTTAGGGATGTTGTCCTTGTGATGAACTTTCTCAATCTTTACTTCGACTGACTGGCCGTAGTGATCAGACAGCGCTGTTTGGATAACTGTCCCACAACTTTTAGGGTCTGTGTCATGAAAGTTTATTTCTTGTTTTGTGGTTGAGGGAATTAAAAAAACGACAGCATACATCAATATTTGCATTGTTTATTATGAGAGTTAAAAAATACGCTGTACAAAAACGCACGCCACTGATATGACATACTATTTTGACAGACCCACAGAACATACGACAGACCTAATCAAATTTTCAATACATGATTACACTACCAAATATTAATGTCTGCTTACCTATGAAACGTACCTAATCTATTAATCTTCAACATTTTTGGACCTAGTAAGACTACAAGATTTGCAGCTAACCATTGTAGCACACAAAACTCTAAATTTCTTGACTTTTTGACCTGTCAAAACTGGCCGCCATTTATGTCGTCATTTCCGTCGCCGATAAACGCTGCAGTATAATAATTAAAGCTCCTTCCTTTATCTTTTCATTCAATGTGTAATACAAGTCCGTAGCTTAGCTACACGTGTAGTTTTCGATTAGTTTCCATGGAAACTACACGTGTAGCTAAGCTACTGACTTGTATTACAAGGCTTGTAAGTTTCGAGAAACAGAGCCCAGGTCCAAAACTAAGTAGCATCTATTGCATCATTGGAAGAAAATCGCAGCTAGCGTTGGAGAATAAACTCTTACTATACAAAGTAATTTTAAAACACATATGGACCTATGAGTTCCAGCTGTGGGGATCTACCTCCAATTCTAATATTGACATACTAGAACAGTTCCAATTCAAAATGCTGCGATTAATTATTGCAAACGCCCCCTGGTACGTTCCTACCAAAATTATCAGCGACGATTTTAACGTAGTGAGTGTAAATTACCACCCAACTTCGTAGAAGAATGACTGGCGGCTCCAAGTGATTTACCAACCCGATTTTAATTTTAAATTTTTATTTAAAGAAATATTTCTCAAAATAAATAAATAATTATGATCAAAATTATTCTCGTGAATTAAAAATCAATTACCTATTAATTATTTGCGACCCAGACTTTTATAAGTAAACTACAAAGGTAAGAATATTAGCAAAAACTTTCGGTTTTATTAAGAGTGCTTTTTAGTTACATTAACTTAAACACTTTTACTAATTAAATTACGTTACAACTCGCTTAACAACAAAGTTTCCATTCAGATATCTCAAACTTGACTTCGTTTAATTTCACCATAAATCTTTTTGACTAAAGCCTTCGAAACAAATTTTGTTACTGTGTTAACTAAGTATTTTTAAGTTCAGAGTGTGTGAAAAGAATGTTGATACGTGCAAGTAACATATACGGGAAACAAAATATAACCTTTTTAACGAAAGTTTTCAAGTTTATCCATTACAAGTTTGCTCGGGTAAGCGCGTTTATGAGAAGCTTTGCAAACCTATAAGCATAAATAAGATTGAATCATTCAGTAGCATATAGCTAGCATTTCAATTGTCTGCAATCTCTAGTTATCTTTGAGGTTTTTTTTGTGTCCAGAACAATCACAGACGCTTTAGCTCGTGGGTTTAGTAATTTTGCTGCTTGTTTTGTTCAGTAAAATTAACTTTGTTGTTGTTGGATTAATGTAATAGTTTACCCTAGTGTAAAAGAGTCTACGGTGCATACGTGTTTGCAGGATTATTCGATTACATTATCCTGCAGAAATTCTCTAGAAGCGAGAGTAAAGGATTTGAAGCACCTCTTTAGCTGCTAACGCAAATGTCAAAAAAATCTCTCTACAATAGCAATAAGTTCATATTACTTTCTTTGTGATGATTGTGCAGACGGGAAGGTTTTACAAGAGATGTTTTTTTTCAACAAGCTAAAACGATAATGGCCAAACACAGATGGTTTTTTCCGTTTTAAGTTAAATGAAATTTAGAGGAAAATAATTAAATTTGTATATTAATTTTGCAAAGGCATATGTTTAGTACGTTCATAATTTAGGATAATAATAAAGTAAAAGGAAAATAAACGAGAGAATAGGCTCAGCAACGACGTAGAGAAATTCAAAGACTTTCTGGTGTCTCGATTCAAATTTTACATGATATAGCAAAATTTATTGTTTTAAAATAAAACCTGTTCAGTCGAAAACAACCCATGCCCAGCTTGTATACGAGCAGCTAACAAATGAACAGTTAAGGTGTCGGTAAAGTTATTTTTAAAACAGATATTGTGGCAACAACTACTGATGGAGCAAGCGGGATGAAAAAAGTTGGACGTGGAGTCCTGTCGAAAGTCAACTCTGCTTAAATCACGCAATCAAACGTGAAAAATGGTAGTGAAAATAATAAGAGTGTAGAATTTCAAAATGCAAACCTGTGTATAAAACCGAGCTTTAATAAAGCCCTTAATGAAACTCGAAAAATTATCAGATTTTCGAAAAAGTGCAATAAAAGAAACGATTTTACAATAACATGTGAAGAACGAATTTGATGTCGAGCTTAATTTATGCCACGATGTGAAGACGAAATGGAATTCCTTCTCATGATCAACACATTTTTAGAACTACAAAATTCCATCAGAAAATCTTTGATCTCGACATTGGCGATATCTGGAATGAATCAAATATTTACGTAGGTAAAAAAAAATTTTCAAGTTGTGCCAAAAAGATCTATTTAACATATGGTGAAGAATTATAAGAAAGGCTTTTTTCTAGTGTAGAAAGTTCGGATACCGATGTAATCGAGGAAGAAAACAGTGATTGCCAGCTAGCTAATATGTCGATTCAAGAAGAATTAAACAATGAATTATTATTGAACCGTAAAAAAAACAAAAGATATAACTATCAAAAGGAGTGTAAGATTTTAGAACCAACCGGGAATCGGAATCTAAATCTTTTATATGAATCATTGCTCACAATTAAGCCAACATCAACGGAAAGTGAGCGAGCATTTTTTATTGGAGGAATATTTATCACAAAAATTAGAAGCGCGAACGGAAGATAAAAATCAAAAGAGAAATGAGGAAATGAGGAGGTGAAAGAAACTGGCTCAAACAGAGAAATCAAATGAAGTAAGGTTAGAGAACTAACAAGAGCTGCAAAAAGATGAAGGGAATCATATAAAAAGAATTCACGTACATAAATCAAAATTATTCGAAATACTGTTCCTGAAGCGATTAAAACCAATTATTGAAAGCAAGAATCTAATTCGTTATTACCAGTTTGGCTTTAGAACAGGCAATCAACAATCGATCAGGTTCATCAAATAACGGACATAATTGAAAAAGCGTATGAAGAAAAGAAAATATGGTCAGCCATATTCCAAGACGTAGCCCAGACGTTTGACAAAGTCTGGCATGAAGGACTAGAGTATAAGCTAAAGAACGTGTTGCCAGAACCATATGCCAAAATATTAAAATCTTCGTGTCAAGCAATATAGAGAGTACTCGAACATATGAAATATAAATACAGAAGTACCCCCAAGGCAGTGTTTTGAGACCTATTTTATACTTGCTGTACCCTTGCGACATTCCACAGATTCAAAACGCCACAATTGCAACTTTTGCTGACGATACAGCCATCTTGGCAATTGGTAATGACAATGTAGAAATAGCTGCTAAACTTCAAGAAGCATATGCAACAGAGTAATTGATTGAACTAAGAGGTGGAGAATAAGAATTAACGAGAGTAAATCAGCGCATATTGATTTTACCTACAAGCAAAATGAGCAATTCCCGATATTAATAAACAATGCCAAAATCCCACATCGCGACACGATAAAATAGTTGACTTGGAAATGAATCTGGATATTCGTCTTCGATGGAAAGAACACAAAGAAAAAAGAAAAGAACCTGACCTTAAATACAAAAAAAAATGTATTTTCTGATTGGAAGAAATCACAATTGTCTGTGCATAATTAGTTACTACTGTACAAACAAATCCTAAAGCCAGTCTGGACTTATGGGGTTCAGCTCTGGGGATGTGCAGACATAGATAAGATTCAGGTCTTTTAAAATAGAATATTCCGAGGTATTGTCGATGCTCCATGGTACCTACTATCGGAATGACCATCTACAGCTACACAGAGATCTGAAGATCCCAATCGTCAGAGAAGAGATTAAAAAGTTCGCAGAGAAGCACGAGGGAAGACTTCATACACATGGCAACACCGAGGTGCTGCAGCTCCTAGATAATGCTGGTTTGTAAAGTAGGCTCAAGAGGATCAAACCTTTGAACTGGTGTAGTGTATATCGCGATACAGTGCTAAAGCGGAGCATAGTGAACCTGTGCGTAACACGACAAACTTGTGTTTTATGTTAGAAACTAAGAAACACCAATCTTGGAAAAATACCTAGTCTTTAAGAATTTTAGAATAATATTGTAGGTTAGTCTTTCTAAGAAAAAAAAAATAAAAGCCCCACACCTAAAGGTAAAAAGAAGTAAAAATAAGAAGAAAAAGATAAAAGTAAAATGGTAAATTTCTGTGCAGTACCAGTACTGAAAGCTCTAGTTGTATAAAAATTTAATGACTAAAATGACGTCACATGACATAATCACTGTTCATATAATTTTTGTAGGGTATCGCCCTTCGCATTAGGCGTAAGAAATACAAGCTTGATTTTATTGATTTACGGGGTTTTTATCAGAGATTACCATGTAGGATTAACGAACGGGATCGTAATTTATCAACTGGTATACGAAACGCAATTTTTGGAGTTAAAATGTTACCTGTCCTTCGAGATGTAACTGACGAGGTTAAAAAAAAAAGACAGAAGGGTTGCCGCTGATATTTTTAATTGTGTTAGAGCTAATAACCACGTATGTTCAAGTGTCGGCTGTTTTAATCAATATTTATGGCTTTACAGAACCCATGGAAAGATTTTTTTTGTGAAATGGTGTACTAGAAAAATATGATACCGATGGAATATTAGTCTCGGAATTTTATATTTTCCTGCCTGTGTACTCATTAATTTAGCCTTTACAGGGTGAGTCACGACGGACGCGTCGGAGTTTTATGGCGAAACGGTATATATTTTCCAATTTCTGTCGCTGCTAGTTTATGTAAGTCAATAAGGGCTACATTTTAAAAATATTTTCAAACATACAGGGTGCTCCAAAAAAAGTGGCATATCAAAGTTATACTTTTTCTTATGGAACACCCTGTATATTTTTACATTTTTGGATTCCTCTTTAAATTTAATTCAAAAAATGTAAAAGGTTATATGGGTCTAAAGTAAACCGTTCTCGTGAAAATTGCATTTTCATGAAAATACAGTATTTTCAAAAATTTTGAACATTTAAAAACTTTGAGATGTCTGAAGAAATTTACTTGGAGATATGATTGACAATAGATTATGTAACACTTTGCACCACCTACATTTTTAAAATATTATACAGGGCGTTTTTTACGCTTGGTCAAACTTGTGAAACTATAAACATCGATAACTCATTTTTTTTAAATACAACACCCTATATTTTTTTACACCGTCTTATAGAAAATTTAATTTTTTTTCTAAAACATTAATGGTGCCTGTCCACGTGAGAGTAAACTACTCTCGATAGCAGCGTCGCCAAGGATACAGCCAATCGCGAGTTACTCTCAGGGGCTGTATCCTTGGCGACGCTGCTATCGAGAGTAGTTTACTCTCACGTGGACAGGCACCATTAATACTGTTTTATATTTTGCATAATATTTTAAAAATGTAGGTGGTGCAAAGTGTTACATAATCTATTGTCAATCTTATCTCCAAGCGAATTTCTTCAGACTTCTCAAAGTTTTTAAATGTTGAAAATTTTTGAAAATAGGTGCTGTATTTTCATGAAAATACAATTTTCACGAGAACGGTTGACTTTAGACCCATATAACATACATTTTTTGAATTAAATTTAAGGAGGAATCCAAAAATGTAAAAATATACAGGGTGTTCCATAAGCAAAAGTATAACTTTGATATGCCACTTTTTTTTAGAGCACCCTGTATGTTTGAAAATATTTTTTAAATGTAGCCCTTATTGACTTACATAATCTAACAGCGACAGAAATTGGAAAATATATACCGTTTCGCCATAAAACTCCGACGCGTCCGTCATGACTCACCCTGTAGATTACAAAAAAGCGAAATTAATTCTAGGATAAAAATTAGCGGTAACAACACACTAAACACAACAGTGTTATTTGCGGACGATTTAGCAGTCATAAGATAGCGAAGATGTCTTATAACGAGCAGAATATAAATTGCAAAAAATTACCAAAGAAGACGAACTAGAAATTAATAACAGTCAAAAAATTAAGTGGCATTCTGGGGAAAATACTATTTGATAAAATGGCTACATCTATGTTAATTTACGGTAGCGAAGCTTGAATTCTCATACAACTTTTTTTTCCCCTGTTGCTTAAAATGTTGTTACTAGTCTAGAGAGACTAAACTACAAATTTATTCCAAAAATTTTAAAGACAACATGACAAGAATAAGATACAGACAACAGAAATGAAATTTCCAAGAAGAATCAAAGGATGTACCCGAATTGACCAAATAGGAAATCAAAATAGAAGAGATTGAAAATTTACATTCTGGGTGAGAAAATAAAATAAATTCGAAAAAAAAATATAAACAACACATTAACCCTTTGCGGTCCAACGTCGGGTCGTCCCCGCCGGCATATTTTAACGCCTGCGTTTCAAGGTCGGCTGACGTCATTATAACTGCCACTCATTTTCATTTTAAAATTAGAAACCTGTAGCTGTATGTATAAGGTACTGTAATCAGTAGATGTCGCTGCCAAAAAATTAATTATTTAGTTATAATTTCGGAAAATTAATGGGTAGAATTTTGCGAAAATTAATTATACAGCAAAAGGTTAACAGAATGAAACAACATAGACTACCAAAGATGATAAGAGAGTATAAGGCCAAAAGGAAGGAAAACAGTGGGAAGACCCATGACGAGATGGGAAAAACTGGGATTTATTGAGAGGCGGAACAGGCACTTAGCCCAAACCTTGAAGTAAAGAAGAAGAAGAAGACTAAATATTTTTTTAATTAATACATTAGTCAGGTTTCTTTTATTTATTTATTTTTGGCTTATGGTGTTTCGACTGCCATAGTCATTAATAATAATAATAATAATAATAATAATAATAATGTCTTTATTGCCATAAGAAACAAACAAAGTACAACAATATTATTACATATAGGTATGTTATATGGCAACCGCAAGGCGTAGTTCAATCCATTGTCTAGCTAGAACAATGGATTGCTCTTCCACTCAACCTTGTTTGAAGGTACATTCAAAATAAAACTTATAATAATAAAAATAATAAAAATAATAAAAAATATGAATATAAATATGAGGCAACATTTATAATGTAAAAGACAAAATAATATTTCCAAAAACAACCCATCCACATGTTAACATGTTAACTGCCAAAACTTGCAAATCTGATTCAACAAAATCTGATTTAAAAAAAAAAATTACTACAATAATAGCCTGCCCTCAGCCACAATACGGTAAAACCTTTCTCTTAAAGGACTTTGAGTCATAGATTTTCAAACTGTCCGGAATAGAGTTGTATAATTTGTAAATATTAAAAGAAAATGATCGTTCAAAGAACTTAGTTTTGTGTTGTGGTGGACTGATACGACCCCTATTCCTGACGTTCAAGTTGTGGACATCAGTTCTGAAGGTAATTTTGTTTAGTAAATATTTAGGAGCTTTAGACAGAAATAAATTATGGTACAGAGTGACGCTTTGTAGGATACGTTTATTTTGCATATTGACCCATCCCATTAACTTAAATTTAAGGGAAATTTTTTGAAATTTTCTTATGCCATAAACAAATCTAAAAGAACTGTTTTGAACCTTTTGAATTTTACATTTAGTATCGTAATCTAAGCAGTGGCCATAAACTGGTGCCGCGTAATTGAAATGTGAGAGTACCATTGCGTCGCATAACATTTTTTTTACATAAGTATTAAGATAGCTTCGGTGAGGATATAAAAGTTTTAAATTTAGGTATGCTTTTTGTATACATTTTGATACATGATTTCTGTATCTAAAAGAATTATCCAAGGTGAGTCCCAGAGTTTTGAAAGATTCGACAAATGGTACATTGACACCATTAACTTTAATAGCTATCGCGTTGTTTATTTCCGAAACAACTTTCTGATTACCAAACAGCATTCACGCAGACTTAGCGGCATTAAGAAAAAGGTGGTGTTCCTGCGAATATTCATAAATTGATTGAAGGTCTTTGTTTACTTTATAAACAGCATCAACTAAAAATTATTTTTTAAAACTGATGTAAATATGAGTGTCATCAGCATACATCACATATTTGGTGAAGTTCAAGCATAGTGGCAATTGACAGGTGTAAATAATGAACAACAGGGGTCCCAGAATGGACCCTTGTGGGACGCCACAGTTAGTAAATCTTACATCTGATGTTTTGCCATCATATACAACCTGCTGACTACGAAATGATAAATAACTTTTTATTAATTGAATGGCTGGATTATCGAAACCAATAAAGTGTAACAAAGAATACAATACTGAATGCTTGATCGTATCGAATGCCTTGCTAAAATCCAGAAACACAACCAAAGTCAGCTTTCCTTCATCTGCGGCTCTTATAAGGTCATCGGTAAGGTTTAACAGAGCAGTAGTGCAACTGTATTTACTTCTGAAGCCGGATTGAAAAACTGGTAAAATACTATGTTGTTCAAGATGTGTTTTTATTTGTTTATAATAATAATAATAATAATAATAGGCTTTATTTAGTTATAAAAGAAACTATTTATACATCAATCTTTACAACTAGTACTTTAAATTAAAATTGCAGTTTTACATGGGTCTTACAACCTTCTTTAAACGCATGCAGATTAACAGAATATTTTAATTCGTTTGGTAATTGATTAAATAATTTTAGCCCTTTGTAATAGAGCGAGTTCTGTGTACTACTTTTTTTACATTTAGGCAGTCTAAAATGTTCTCTTTGTCTTGTTTCATAATCATGCTGTTCTTTGTTGTATATCAGATATTTACTCATATATCCTGGCATCATATTGTTTATACATTTATATATTAGAACCAAAACGTTATACACTGTATTTTGCCATATATTAAGGAACCCCAACTTATTATGCATATATTCAATTTTAGTTAATTTAGAACACTGTAATATGATACGCAAAGCTCTGTTTTGCTGCTTTTGTAATTTTTTCAGATCCCCCTCATTACTTAGAAATATTATGCTACTGCAATAATTAAAGTATGGTTCTATTATTGTATGATATACCAATATCCTAGCTTCAAAGTTTAATTTATTCGATATTCTCCCAAAATAACTAATTTTTGCACCAACTTTTTTTACAATATAATCTATGTTCTTTTTAAATTTTAGATGATTATCTATAATTACCCCTAGGTATTTAAACTCTTCAACTATCTCTACTTTATTATTATCTATAAATACGTTAACATTTGACATATTGCTGAATTGTGTACTACCTATTACCATGCATTTTGTTTTAGATACATTCAACTCCAGTTTATTAGCTTTAAACCAATCTGTTACTTCAATTAAATCTTCGTTTATGACATTAACTGTTGTTTGTAAATCTTCACCTGATACCGAAATTAACGTATCATCTGCAAATAAATGCATGTCACACGATCTAACTGTCTGCGTAATGTCATTTATGTAAATATTGAATAAAACTGGACCTAAAACTGATCCTTGTGGTACACCTAACTCGTTAATAATTGCCTTTGATTCTACTTTTCCCACCCTGGTTTTTTGAAATCTGTTTGATAAATAACTTTCAAACCATTTTAGTTCATTCCCTTGGATTCCGTACATTTGTAATTTTTGCAAAAGTCTTTTTCTACAGATGGTTTCAAATGCTCGTTTCAGATCGACAAAAACTGCCAAAATTATTTTATCGTTTTCAATTTCATCTCTCCAATTTGTTAAAACTAAATTCAATGCTGTTTCGCATGAATGCTTATGTCTAAATCCTGATTGAGAATCTGAAATAGTTTTGTTACTGTTAAGAAATTCTACGAGTTGTTGTTTAACTATAATTTCTAATATTTGTTCTACTTTAGGTAACATATTTATAGGTCTAAACTCACCGCATTTTTTAGTGTTAATAATTTTTGGAATAGGAATAACCGTATTAATTTTCCAAATTTCTGGTACTACCCCGTACTGTAATGATTCATTTATAATGTTAACCAATGTTTGCCCGATTACTGGTAAGGCATCCCTTATTGTACTAAGTGAAATATTATCAGTACTACTTGAATTTTTGATAGTATTCACTATTTTGTATACTTGGTCTAAGGTAACACATCTAAATTTAAAGGTGTCACTAGCACTTTTTATTTTAAGAATTGGATTTATTGGTGAAGGAATATTTTCGTTAATATCTTTTATGCTGTTTACAAAGTATTCGTTAAATTTCGTGGCTAAATCTGATTCATTCGTAATTTCCAAGTCACCAAAATTCACCTTTTTAATTTTAACATTCTTGTTTCCCCCCAGTATTTCTTTAAGAGCTCTTCACATTTTAGTCGAATTATTTTGACAACTTTTTAATTTATTTTCGGTATATGAATTTTTAGCAAATTTAATTAATTTAGTATATTCATTTCTTGCTGATTTGTACATTTCCCAGTAGTGTTCTAATTTGGTTAATTTCGCTATTTTATAAAGACTGTCTCTCTCTTTTTGTTTAGATTTAAGTTCCGTTGTAAACCACCTGTTTACGATACCGCCAGTGCTTATTATTTTGTACGTGGTAAGTTCGTCGACCGACTTTTGCACTATTTGCGTTATTGCATTTACTTTACCATTTATATCTAATAACTCTACTATGTCATAGTTAAACCTGTCGGATATGCTTTTTTGTAGACTTTGTGTGTTGTAATTAGAGTAGTTTTTAACTAATACTTTACATGATTCAGCAAAACCAGTTTGTTTTTCGCACTTAATTTCTATGGTATTATGATCTGAAATGTTAAATGTATCCAAAACAGATGCGATAAATTTATCGTTATTAATTAATACTAAATCAATCATGGTGTTTGATGTCTGTGTACATCTTGTATAATCTTTAACAACTTGTTTCAATCCTGTTGTTTTGTTTATGCATAAGTTTTTCTAAGACCTTAGATAGAGTTGATAGTAGACTTATGGGTCTCAGATCTTTGTATTCTACAGGATTGCTGATTTTTGGTAAGGGTATAACAAGAGCATTTTTCCAGGAGGCTGGAAATTGTTGGTCAATAAAACACGAATTAATAATGTTGGTGACGCATGGTATTATTGTTGGACAACACAATCTAAGCATCCGAATTCCAATTTCATCTGATCCCAGTGATGCTGATTTGATTGAGTTTATGGATTCAAGCACATCAGTTGTGTCGACAGTTTTAAAAGAGAAAAAATTTTGAGATTGAAAGTTTAATTTAAAATTGTTATTATAAAAGTTGATGATTTGGCTGTGCCCATCAGGATTTTTTGGTATACAATCGATTAAGTAATTATTGATTGCATCAACATTTTGTAGATGTGAGGGTAATGTCCTCTGCTTAGGAGTTTTGATATTAAGTAAGTTCAAGTTGTTCCATAGTTTATAATTTTTGCAATTGCTCTCGAAATAAGCCGATTTTTCGCGTATTAAAGCTCTGTTTGTAAAGTTACGTAGTGATTTATAATACTCGAAGTCTCTTGGATTTTTAGTTCTTTTGAATTTTTTCATGGTTTTATCTCGAATAGATATAAGAAGTCTAATATTATCTGTTAACCATGGAGCAGGGGGCTTTGTGATTCTTATGCTTCTAAGGGGTGCATAAATATTAAAAATATTGTTGATGTGGTCAGTGAGAAATGCAACTTTTTCATTAACATTGTTTAATCCGTATAACTCATGTAACGGCAAAGAGATAAGATGGTTATAAAAAGCATTGTCATCAAAATTACGAAAGTTTCTAACAGTCCTGAAGATTGGAATAGCAGCAGACTTGGCATAAGATAAATTAACGTATATTAACTCGTGATCCGAAAAACTTACGTACAATGTCCCATGATCAACTACAGATATGTTTTTAGACAAAAAGGCAAGGTCAATCATACTTGCTGATTGTAAGGTTACCCGTGTAGGAGCTGTTATCATTTGTTTTAAATCGTGCTGTTCAACGAGATCAGCTAAATATAAAGTACAAGTGTCATCTGGTTTTAAGAAATCTATGTTAAAATCTCCCAGACATACCACTTTTGATGTCATGTTAACCATGCTTATAGAATCATCTAATATATTACAAAAATATTTATACTCCACGAGTGGAGATCTATATACAATTCCAATAGAATAAATTACATTATTTAGTTTTAACTGAAACCATAACTGTTCAATAGAATTATCTGTTTCAATTGTTTGATAATGTAAATTATTTCTTATGTATGCACAAACTCCGCCACCTCTAGTGGGTCTATTTTTAATAATTACATTGTATCCATCAATGGCAATGTGTCCAGGCAAGATATTATGACCGGACCCGTTCGTTAGATTTGCCTTCCCAGTCCAATGTCACTAATGAACCCCAGTAGTTTCCCCGTGTTACTGTCGCTGCCATCTACTAGGGTATACTTTGATAATCTGTTTACTAGCAGAGAGTTGGTAATTTACTTACAAAAATTGGGATTTCGTGCAACGGGCTCTTTGAAGAAAAGCTTTGACAAAGAATCCCGAGGATCATCTGATTATCCTTTCGATACCAACAGATAAGTATATTTGTTAAGTGGTACAACCAATGCGTAACTATGACTATTGAGCGCAAAACTATAGAATCGCTCTCTCAAGCATCTAGAAAGAAAACTCATAGGAAATCGTTGAATTTCACAGTTGCGTGTTTTGAAACATTATTATACGGATATAGGTTTAGCGAGCCTGGCTGGTTGAAACATACTCTGTTGAAATTAGGGGTAAAAAATTGTATTGGTGATTATTCACTAGGCTAATCATTGTAGTACCTTTTTAGGCTTTTTTAATAAACAAGTAAAAAAACATCATTTTTTTTTCCAGTAAATTGAAAAGACCAAACATCTCCTTTTGTGTGTGTAATATTTTTGACTGTCAGTCTCAATGTGTATTTTAGTAAAGATTCATAATACTTACTATAGCTAAAAAATTAGCTCGCGTATTTTGCAACCACAGCGATTTCAATTTATATTCAATACATGTAATGTAGCATCAGAAAATATATTGAAAGCCAACATATATGGAAAATTTAAAAGCTATTGGTTTTTTAAAGGCAAACAGTGTATACAACATATTTCAGCTGTGAAAAAAATTATTATTTATCCCGAATTCATCATATTTTCCTACTAAAGGCACTATTACCTACAGAGCGATTTAATATTTATCCAACTTATAAAAAAACCTTCAATATTTCAAGTAAAATCGTTGACATGTTGGAGCTCGCCTCTTGTATCAATTGTTATAGCTTTGTACCATAAAATTAGCGATTGAAATTTAATATAGTATTAGTAAAGAAGTTTGACTGCAAAGATCAAGAATACATGAAGCAGAAACGAATTTTCCAATACCTATAACAAATTAGGTTGTTTAAGTGTAGCAGAAAAATTATATGAAATAATTTTAGAGGACAGATTAAGAATATAAAATGTGGAAGAGACCCAATGCGGCTTTAGACCCTATAGAACAGCGGTGGGCAAACTTTTTTTGAAGAGGGCCAGTTTGCGCAAATAGTGTGACTAAAAGGGCCGCACAAAAAAATTAATTATAATAACAACTTATTAATTATGTGTAAGTTGGGAGCGACAAAAAAATTAGGGTATAAAAAAAGATATATACATATATTATAGAAGTTTTTACTAATATAGTAATTCATGAAGGGCCGCATGTAAAACTATCAAGGGCCGCATGCGGCCCGCGGGCCGCGGTTTGCCCACCACTGCTATAGAAGCATGCAGGACCTGATTTTTACGTTAAGACAGTTGTGAAAAAGCAATGGAACATTTAAAGACGCTGTAGGTACTTTTGTTTTTATTGATTTGATTATAGTCTAATAGAGTGCCATATTTAGAAAAAGTAAAGGGTAGTTCACACGGCGACACTAGCGTCGCGAGTCGCGACATCAAATGTCACGACATCGCTTGACATTCGATGTCGCGGCACTGGGTGTTCACAGGTATTTGAGCGTCGCAACATCAAAATAAAAATGGCCGCTCTTGCAATAATTGCAGCAACGAGTGTTGTAGAACAACTAATTATTTTGAAGTCGCTATATTCGGGAATACATTTGTCCCATAAACAAGGATATTGTTGATAATTTTCTAAAATCGTTGGAACATCTATTGAGGACACGATAAATTGTAAATCGATGACAAACAAATATAAAAGTATGGCAGGCTTACGTCAAATACTGCACTGTCAATATCGATGTCGCGACATCGCGGCACTAGCGTCATAACATCGTGGCATCGCGACATCAGACTGTTCAGACGACGATATTTGATGCGCCGACACCTAGTGTCACGACGCTAATGTCATCGTGTGAACTTTCCTTAAGGTGGACAAAGGAATAATACCCATAATTAAGAGTTTATACAGGGTGTGTAAAAATTGGCGGAAGCGCTACACGTGGCGATGTTCTTCGTAAAATTCCAAGTCGAAAATCTTGATACGAAAATGTTGTACCATGCTTGCTGTGTCTGCAAGAGGTCCTCAAAGTTTTGACATTTAGCGCTTTAATAGGCGTTATTATTTAATACTTGCAAATGAAAAAGCTGCAATTTGGAATAAAAATAAATTACTGGAATAAACCTTGGGGCACATGGCGCACCCCATTGTATTAAGCCTTCCCGTGCGTGAATCGAGGTAGCGTACGGGTGACCTCTAGACCTCGGTACTCGTGGGACTTAGATGGACACAGTACTTAAAAATCAACCTGCCATGGACTCGAATAAGGACATAGCACAGCAGTCGAAGGACACAGAGGCCGAGAGCATCAGTGTCTCTAGACCTAAGCTTTCCGGAGCCCAGCGACGGAAGCTAAAAAAGACAAAAGCTGCTCAGAGCGAGGGACAAGTCGTTGCCTCAGCAACGGCCAATCCTACGCAAAGAGTAGCGGAAAACACGCCCAGGAAGTGCCTGGTCGGGACGCCAAAGCGACACCGATCAGATGACAGCACTCCACAGGGTGTTAAAAAAGTTGTCAAAAAGCTTAAGGGATCCGAAACGAAAACCTTAAGCTTCAAAGATGCTTTAACGGGGATCAAGATGGCAATTTGCGATCAAGACCCGGAAAAGCAGCTTTCTGAAGAGGAGACAGGGAAGTTAAAGACCTGGATCCTCGAAAAGATTGACTGCGTCAAAGCAGGTGAGGCGTTCCCCAGGTTTACGGACTGTAGACACAGGGAGGGTTCCCTGCGAATTACCGTATCTGACCAGGCCACTAGGGACTGGCTAGAGGGGCAATTGGCAAAGGAGGTCCCCTGGGAAAGGGGCTAAGCTAAGATTCGTCGAGGCTAAGAACCTTCCCAGACCCATAAGAACTATGGTTTGGATACCGGGTCCCCCAGAGGAACCGGAGAAAATCATTCGACGATTTGGTACCCAGAACCAAGGCGTCAGTACCACAAATTGGAGAGTTGTGGACAGGAAGGAGGATCCAAAGGGACAACAGCTCGTTGTTCTAATGGACCAAACTTCCTGGGAGCAACTCGCCAAGCTGGACTACAGGCCCTTCGTAAATTTTACCAGGGTTACTTTTAAGGCCTTGTCTAAGTCCAAAACGGAGGAGGACAAGGACAAGAAAGTAGAACATCAGGCTATGGATACGGAAGAGGGGCCCCCAGGGGAACCTCAACCCTCCACTAGCACACAATAAGCAATGCTTCGCTTATTGCAAATTAACCTGCATCACTGTAGGGCGGCATCAGCTGCACTCAGTGCATACATGGCAAAAAATGAGATCGATGTTGCACTGGTCCAGGAACCCTGGACTGTTAAAGGAGCTATCAGAGGTCTCAGAGGAGCTGGAGTTTAGGTCATTTATGAACTAACAACAGCAAACCCAAGAACATGTATTGTTCTAAGAAATCGCAAGGTTCAAGCGATGCCACTATGGAACTTTTGTTCCAGAGATCTAGTAGCAATTAACCTAATTCTGATGGAGGCGGAAAGGCGGAGGGAGATTACTCTCGTATCTGCCTATCTGCCATACGACCAGGATGGGGACCCACCAACAAATGAAGTCAGAAGATTGGTGGAGGAAAAAACTCGTAGGGGCCAACCAGTACTGATTGGTTGTGACGCAAATGCGCACCACATTGTATGGGGCAGTACAGGAACCAACAAAAGAGGTGAGTCTCTCCTAGAGTTTTTAATTACTAACAACCTAGAGATAGCAAACAGAGGAAATGAACCGACCTTCGTTAACGTACAAAGAAGGGAGGTCATTGACTTAACTATGTGCACTACAAATATGAGTGACACAGTAAAAAACTGGCATGTATCAGACGAGCCATCGCTCTCTGATCATAGGTATATAAGGTTCAACATTAAATTGCACGAAAATACTACACAAGTATACCGAAATCCAAGGGCCACGGACTGGAACCTTTATAGGGAACAGTTACAAGTGGAACTTGAAAACTGTCCACAGTCGGCCAATAACACGGCCGAATTGGAGATTATGGAAAGCAGTCTCAGAACTGCTATCATACAAGCCTATGAATACAGTTGCCCCGAAAGGGAGAAAAGAACCTCAAAACAAGTGCCCTGGTGGCATGAGGGACTTGGACACCTCAGGGACAACACAAGGAAGTTATTCAATAGAGCCAAAAGAACAGGGGACTGGGGGACATATAGGATCTCACTAACCGAATACAACAAGGCCATAAGAAAGGCAAAAAGGGACTCATGGAGAGACTACTGTCAGGGCCTCGAACAGATACCTGAAACAGCTAGACTCCAAAAAGTCCTCATGAAAGGGACCGAAGGAAACATCGGTTCGCTTAAAAAATCAGACGGGGCCTATACAGAAACTGGGAAGGAGACTTTGGAGCTTTTGCTCCATACGCACTTCCCAGGTTCTTACACCCTGAACGAAAGATCTGAAAGAGGCGAAAATATATGCCACAACCTCAAGAGGGCAAATCGAGAGGGCTGGCAAATAGCCAAAAAGGTAATAAATCAAACAAAAGTAAGATGGGCAGTCAATAAATTTCTCCCATTCAAATCACCAGGGAAAGATGGAATTATACCTGTGTTATTACAGCAAGGGCTAGACTTGCTGGCCTCCAACCTTTGTAGAATGCTTAGGGCTAGCTTAGCCCTCGCATATGTACCTAGAGCTTGGAGAGACGTAAAGGTGGTTTTCATTCCAAAGCAGGGACGAGAGTCATACGCCCAGCCCAAAGCTTTCAGACCAATAAGTCTGACATCCTTCCTCCTAAAACTATTGGAGAGACTCATAGAAAGGCACATAAGGGACGAGGTTCTTGGGGGTTCACCCCTTAATCGACACCAATATGCCTATCAGTCAGGAAAATCTTGCGAGCTGGCCATACATGAAATAGCTAGCAAGATCGAGAGTGGTCTAAAGAACAAAGAGATCACACTTGGAGTTTTTCTAGATATCGAGGGGGCGTTTGATAATGCCTCCCCGAGATCAATACGAAATGCAGTGGAAAGCAGAGGAATACATTCTACAATTTGTAAATGGATTTCCGAAATGCTTAAACACAGAAATATTTATGCCTCTGCATTTGGACAGACTGCAGGAGTTAGGGCTGTCCGAGGGTGCCCACAGGGGGGGGTTCTATCTCCCCTTTTGTGGTGCTTAGTGGCAGACGAGCTCCTGTGGAGACTGAAAAAAGCAGGGCACTTTGCAGTTGGCTATGCCGATGACATAGCCATACTAACAACAGGCAAGTACGGAGGCGTAGTATCAGACATGATGCAAGGCGCCTTACGAATTGTCGAAAGGTGGTGCACAGGTGAGGGTTTAACGGTAAATCCGTCTAAAACCTCACTAGTACACTTTACTAGGAAAACAAAACCGTGTGGGACTAAAACAGTATACCTGTTTGAAGAACCACTGGAAACAGTAGGAGAGGTTAAATATTTAGGAGTGATTCTAGATAGCAAACTTAACTTTAAACTACATGTAGAAAAAACTACCAAAAAAGCCACTGTAGCTCTATGGACCTGCAGAAGGATGCTTGGGAAAAACTGGGGTTTAACACCTAGGATGATATATTGGATATACACCAAGATGGTCATACCCATCGTAACTTATGCAAGTCTGATCTGGTGGACTAGAACACAGATAAAAGACTGCAGAAATAAATTAGACAAGCTACAGCGACTGGCTTGCCTAAGTATTACCGGGGCGATGTCAACAACGCCTACGGCGGCAATGGAAGTGTTGCTGAACTTACCTCCTCTTTACCTTGTGGTCAAATCACAAGCACTAAGAGGGGGGTACCGACTAAAAATCACCTCCAAAGAGGGGAGACGTAGAGAAGGGCACTTAGCTATTCTCAACGAGATCGACACGCATCCGACATTAAATATGATCTCGGATAGAATAAACAGGACGCTAACCATTGAGAAAACCTTTGGAATCACAATTCCAACACGGGACCAATGGGAGCGCCATGAAATAGAGCTTAATGGCCTGGTCTGGTATACGGACGGGTCAAAAACGCAAAATGGAACAGGCTGCGGAATATGGGGAGCAGCACAACTGAGACAAGGCAAATCTGTAAGCCTTGGACAGTGTGCAACCATATTTCAAGCTGAGGTGTATGCTGTGCACTTATGTGCAGAAACATTATTAGAAAGAGATTTTGATAACAAAAGAATCTTCATAATGTCCGACAGCCAAGCAGCGTTAAAAGCTCTTGGTTCGTCAGAAGTAAACTCAGGACTTGTTCTGAACTGCATACAAGCACTCAACATGCTAGGAAGCAGGAATAATGTTAAACTGGTATGGTGCCCAGGGCACACTAATATACCAGGGAACGAGAAGGCGGATCGCCTAGCCAAAATTGGCAGCGAGACACCTTTCTTCGGACCAGAACCCGCAGTTGGTACATCCTATGGAACAGCCAAGCGGTGTCTTAATGACATACTAACACAAGAGCACAATGCTCATTGGAAAAAAGTTGCAGGACAAGCCCATTCCAAGGCTATCCTGTCAATGGTCTCCAAAGAGAAAACAGAAGAAATGCTCAGGATGAGCAGAGCAGACATTAGAGCAGCCACAGGGCTTGTCACAGGGCACTGTGGGTTAAACAAACACTTCTACATAATAGGGCTCTCTGAGACCGATATATGTAGAGGATGTGGTGAAGAAGAAGAAACTCCTCTGCACGTAATATGCCAGTGTGAAGGATTCACACCCTATCGGCGCAGACTTCTAGGGATGGAAAAAGCCAACCAAGAAGAGCTAAGAAAAACACCCTTAAAGAAAATCCTGGAGTTTTTCAAAAACACAGGACTTCTTTAAGTGGCTATCACCAGAGGGTACAATAGACCAACAGGTCGCAGTACAGGAACCCGAAAGGGGACCACCTCCGCGGAAATAATAATAATGACTATTGAGCGCAGAACTATAGAATCGCTCTCTCAAGCATCTAGAAAGAAAACTCATAGGAAATCGTTGAATTTCACAGTTGCGTGTTTTGAAACATTATTATACGGATATAGGTTTAGCGAGCCAGGCTGGTTGAAACATACTCTGTTGAAATCAGGGGTAAAAAATTGTATTGGTGATTATTCACTAGGCTAATCATTGTAGTACCTTTTTAGGCTTTTTTAATAAACAAGTAAAAAAACAGCATTTTTTTTTCAGTAAATTGAAAAGACCAAACATCTCCTTTTGTGTGTGTAATATTTTTGACTGTCAGTCTCAATGTGTATTTTAGTAAAGATTCATAATACTTACTATAGCTAAAAAATTAGCTCGCGTATTTTGCAACCACAGCGATTTCAATTTATATTCAATACATGTAATTTAGCATCAGAAAATATATTGAAAGCCAACATATATGGAAAATTTAAAAGCTATTGGTTTTTTCCCGAATTCATCATATTTTCCTACTAAAGGCACTATAACCTACAGAGCGATTTAATATTTATCCAACTTATAAAAAAAACCTTCAATATTTCAAGTAAAATCGTTGACATGTTGGAGCTCGCCTCTTGTATCAATTATTGTTATAGCTTTGTACCATAAAATTAGCGATTGAAATTTAATATAGTATTAGTAAAGAAGTTTGACTGCAAAGATCAAGAATACATGAAGCAGAAACTAATTTTCCAATACCTATAACAAATTAGGTTGTTTAAGTGTAGCAGAAAAATTATATGAAATAATTTTAGAGGACAGATTAAGAATATAAAAGGTGGAAGAGACCCAATGCGGCCTTAGACCCTATAGAACAGCGGTGGGCAAACTTTTTTTGAAGAGGGCCAGTTTGCGCAAATAGTGTGACTAAAAGGGCCGCACAAAAAAATTAATTATAATAACAACTTATTAATTATGTGTAAGTTGAGAGCGACAAAAAAATTAGGGTATAAAAAAAGATATATACATATATTATAGAAGTTTTTACTAATATAGTAATTCATGAAGGGCCGCATGCGGCCCGCGGGCCGCGGTTTGCCCACCACTGCTATAGAAGCATGCAGGACCTGATTTTTACGTTAAGACAGTTGTGAAAAAGCAATGGAACGTTTAAAGACTTTGTAGGTACTTTTGTTTTTATTGATTTGATTATAGTCTAATAGAGTGCCATATTTAGAAAAAGTAAAGGGTAGTTCACACGGCGACACTAGCGTCGCGAGTCGCGACATCAAATGTCACGACATCGCTTGACATTCGATGTCGCGGCACTGGGTGTTCACAGGTATTTGAGCGTCGCGACATCAAAATAAAAATGGCCGCTCTTGCAATTGCAGCAACGAGTGTTGTAGAACAACTAATTATTTTGAAGTCGCTATATTCGGGAATAGATTTGTCCCATAAACAAGGATATTGTTGATAATTTTCTAAAATCGTTGGAACATCTATTGAGGACACGATAAATTGTAAATCGATGACAAACAAATATAAAAGTATGGCAGGCTTACGTCAAATACTGCACTGTCAATATCGATGTCGCGACATCGCGGCACTAGCGTCATAACATCGTGGCATCGCGACATCAGACTGTTCAGACGACGATATTTGATGCGCCGACACCTAGTGTCACGACGCTAATGTCATCGTGTGAACTTTCCTTAAGGTGGACAACGGAATAATACCCATAATTAAGAGTTTATACAGGGTGTGTAAAAATTGGCGGAAGCGCTACACGTGGCGATGTTCTTCGTAAAATTCCAAGTCGAAAATCTTGATACGAAAATGTTGTACCATGCTTGCTGTGTCTGCAAGAGGTCCTCAAAGTTTTGACATTTAGCGCTTTAATAGGCGTTATTATTTAATACTTGCAAATGAAAAAGCTGCAATTTGGAATAAAAATAAATTTCGAATAGTATTTTTTCCTAGATATTGTGTTCTTCCTTTCAAAACTTGGTTTTGAAAATATGTAAATCACTGATTTAAATGAAAATAATACATATTATGCCAACATTGTCATTAGCTGCCATCTCTGTTTTTCTCGTAATTATTTCTAGTTTGTGTTTTACGACACCCAAAAGTTTGTAGCTATGTTTACGTTCAAACAAAAATTGTTAATACGTAAGTAAAAATTGGTGATAAAAAAATGTCCAAACGCAAATCAATGTATGCAATGTTGCCAATTTTTGTTCCTTTAAATGGTTCCTGAGGCCATAGAAAGCATGGTACAACATTTTTGTATTAAGATTTTCGACTTAGAATTTTACGAAGAACATCGTCACGTGTAGCGCTTCCGCCAATTTAAACACACCCTGTATAAGAGTAATAAAAACTATCTTCGGACTCACAACAGTGGTTCCCAGGAATTTAAAACAACAGTGGAAGTAAGACAGGGGGCACTTTAAGCTCACTGCTTTTTATAATTCTCATGGATGAACTAATGCATAAAAAATACAAAGAAAGTCTACTGCGGATGGAATAAACTGAAACCAATATCTTTAACAGAATTGGCCATTGCAGATGATGTGGTGCTGTTAGCTGAAAAAAAAGGACCTGCAACAAAATCTGGGCCTACGGGCAGATACATCAAGAAGATATGAAAACCAATGTAAAAAAGACAAATACCATGGTTATAACGAAAACCCATGTTCCGGTTTCAATCATGCTAGACCAAGAATGTGTGTACGTATCAATTTTTACTTACGAGAAACTTGGCACTAAAAAGAAAGCAAAAACAACGGATACAGACGCAGGAGATGAGAGTTTTGAGAAGAGTATAGGGATGTAGAGTAATTGATAAAATAAGCAACTATAAAATCAGAAAAAGCCTAGGAGTAAAAGATACGAAGAAAAATATGGAGACAAACCTATTAAGATGGTTGGAACATCTAGTACGCATGCCAAAAAGCAGGTACGCAAAAAATGCTATTGGAAAACGAGTGTGACGGAAAAAGAATTAGACAACGACCAAGTTCAAGCTGGGATAACGAATTGAGACAGACTAAAAGAAAAAGAAGTTGGCTGGTGAGATGTGGCACCGTTAGCCAATGATTAATGAATTGAGAAACATAATCAAGAACTAGAAAAACATACTTCGACATACCGAACCCGATTAAGAAAAAGTAAACATGAATAAAACAGAATGCTAGAAAAAAGATTTTGTCTCAAATAGAGGAATCTGAATTGTTTTTTTTTAATGATAAATATTCCAATTGATCGTTGCAAAACATCCCGCATTTCTTCCAGGCTGTTTTTAAAATACAGAATATGTAGTCACTTCAAATTGACGAAATTTGGTTCGCGATTTTTAATTACGATTAGCGTATGGAATATGACATCGCTTAAGTGACCACCTCTGGCCGCGTTACAAATGCCTGTTCTTTTAATCATATTTTTCATGACATTCTCGCACGTTTCGCGTGTTATTTCCGCAATTTCATGTCGAATATTGTCCTGAAGCATTGGAATTGTTGTTGGTTTATTAGCGTAGACTTTTCCTTTCAGGTACCCCCACAGAAAATAGTCGGGTGACGTTAAATCGGGTGATCGCGGGGGCCAGTCTACTATACGTTGAATCGTTGACTTGCATGGCACATGATGAAGTCCAAAAAAATCATGCAGTTTTCTTCGCGTATTCACAATTGAACGATTATTTAGATAAAATGTTTTAATGACTTCAACACGTTGTTGAGGCGTCAGATGCTCCATAATAAAGTGTAATTGACTACTCTTTAAGACTGCCAATAACTAAATGTCAAATGGCCCCCGCGATCACCCGATTTAATGTCACCCGACTATTTTCTGTGGGGGTAACTGAAAGGAAAAGTCTACGCTAATAAACCAACAACAATTCCAATGCTTCAGGACAATATTCGACATGAAATTGCGGAAATAACACGCGAAACGTGCGAGAATGTCATGAAAAATATGATTAAAAGAACAGGCATTTGTAACGCTGCCAGAGGTAGTCACTTGAGCGATGTCATATTCCATACATAATTGTCATAAGCCTACTGTTGAATAAAAAAATCCAAATTTAAAAAAATGTGATTCATTTCCGGGTTATTCAAAAACAACATCGGCCTGGAACATAATATTCACCCTGTATAATAAGATAACACGATAACACGAAAGGTCTGGTGATATACAAGGTGTGGCACAGCCTATTTGTACGAGGTGCTACCTAAAAGTTCATGGAATTGAAGGTCCAGCGCAAGACAAGTGTAGTACAGAATGCGCCGTTAGGTTTAGCCTTCAGTATCACTAATCTATCGAACACGACTGTCATTTCCCACCCCCCTGTTTCTCCTGACTTGTTAGCCAATATAAAAATGAAGCTCGAGGGGAAACGATTTGACAAGTAGCGGGTGATTACTCTGAAGGTCGATAATGATTTTTTTAAAGCGATTTTAAATAAATTCCGGGAACGTTTGGGTACCACCACGTATAATAGAGATGATTGGAACTCTTTAAAAAATCGACTCAAAATTATATTTTTAAGGGCTTCACCCAGTTTATGATACTCTAAAATGTTTTGCTATGCTTCGTGTATATTAAAGGGAAGAAAATAATTACTATATTAAACACAAACTCCTGGTAAGCTATCAAAAATTATAACAATTTTAAAACTTCACCACAGATGTCGAGGATGATAAGGGATTTGATATTAATTATTACGTACAAAACCCAAGGGTGTTTAATCTAATTTTGTTACAAAAGTACTAATTAATGTCTACCTCACGTTCAGCGGTTACAGGCTGGCATGGCAATTGTGGTTAATTAAACTTGAAAAGAGACAATCGACAACCATATCAACAAGGTGTTACTAAATGAACTTTATCCTTTGACCTATATATTATTCAATTGTTTCATTTACTCGTTTAACCTTAAATATTGTGGAAGGGACGAATGAACGTAAATTTATTGAGGTCAAAATTTGGGACCCAAAAATAATCCTAGACCGAAATAGATCAGTAATTAATTAAACTTTTAGGGGAGAGCAATCATTTTAAAATTAAATTATATTAATTATTGAATTCTAATACATAATCCAATGTTTGGAGTGTTTAGATATTAAAATAGTATTATGGATGGAAATTTGTTTTAAATTAGCAAAATACTGTGTTGTTAATAAATCTATAAATACTTGCATTAAATGGATTAGTGAATTTATCATTGAACACAAACATTTACGCTTAGTTAACTAAAAATACATACCTAATACCAATTTTAATTGCCCATACAATTCTGTAAATATTATTTCATACTTTTATATTTATCGAGTTTTGTTGAGGTAAATTTTTAATGAAATGCGTGTAAATTACGTTAAAGAAGGGACTAGTTCTTTAAAAATTATATACCTACGTTATTATGATGTGTAGAATATTAAACAAAAACCATTTTTGCTGACAATGCATAATATGGGGTTACGTTTTACCAAAAATAAATCTTATTTAACGGCAACGCACAAAGCAATAAGAAATTTTTTTCAATGGTAGTAGGTTTTGTTTGAATTTGCCCAATAATAATTAAATAGAATGGTTGGTTGGGTTTGTAAAGAAACGTGAAGGTTCCTGAAATTTCTTGGAAACAAAAAAAAATCTATTTGAAGTTATCTGCGAAAAATAAAGGATTCTTTTATCTTTAAGGATGTTTTTAAAAGATAACGGTATTTCTCGTAGTAATAATATTAATAAACTTTTGCTATTATTTTTATATGAGAAAAGTTAAAATACAACGTATACAGGGTGTCCCAAATTCGAGTAAGTGCATGGAGATCTCGCTTATCTTAAGAGCTGCGAGGTCGGTTAAATTAGGGCAAAGTTGCGAAATTAGATGCTCATCAAATACAGGGTGTCCCCGTTATCACAGCGAATATTTTAAGTGGTGATAGAGGACCTTTTTCTAAGAAAAAATTTCAAGTAAAATGTTTTCCTAAAATCAAATGCTAAGCTGATATCAACACTTACTTGATTTTTTTACACTTCTGAATGTATAAGACTCTGTAGCCGAAAATATCAATTTTATCGTAAAATACTTGCAAGCTTTTTAATAGAGCATGAAATTCTCTACAAAATTGGTTATAATCATTTTTTGTCTACAGGCAATGGTTTGAGAGTTATAAAGCAGTTTGTATAAAAAAATGTAAAAAATTTACAAAATTGAATTGTTTCTTAGACTTTGCAACCGCTGTATCTTTAAAACGAAAGGTTGTACAAAAAAACCGACGGCCCATTCCGGATAGCAAATTTTATGGGCTACAACTTTGGTCAAGTGAAATTTTTTGAAATTCAAACCGATTTTTCGGAAAAGCTGAAAATAAGGAATAGAGTGCAAAAACAAAATTTCCTACAAATATTGTTTTGTATTTAAAAATGCTTTTAAAGAGAGTGCGATTACGTGATTGAAAATGATGGAGATCATTTTGAACACTTATTGAAGTAATTTTGTGGTTACATGTTAATTTTATTGCGTCCAGATGGATTTGCATTGTTTTGCATTTTATCGTTTTTTTTCCACCTTTTTCACTATTATAAACATTTCTATGATACATTTACTTTTATTGAGCAACATATTTACCGAAGTTGTAGTCCGTTAAATACCTTATCCGCAATAGGCATCCGTTTTGCTCTACGACGTTTCGTTAAAAAGATGCGGCGTTTTTAATAATTTACATAACTTATTTATATGCAATTTTACAATTTTTTGTTAAATTTGTTCGTTAGCTCCTTAAAAAAATGATAAGGGGTGGTTTTCTGAAGAATTTCAAACTTCATAAAAAGCTTTGAAACTGATGAGATACCTAATTTTATGAATGTTGCCGATGCTATGGCATTTTTAAATACAAAATATCATAATTACCGGAAGTTTTTGTTTTTCGAAAACGATAAAATGCAAAACAATGCAAATCCATCTGGACGCAATAAAATTAACATGTAACCACAAAATTACTTCAATAAGTCTTTAAAAGCATTTTTAAATACAAAACAATATTTGTAGGAAATTTTGTTTTTGCACTCTATTCCTTATTTTCGACTTTTCCGAAAAATCGGTTTTATTTTCCAAAACTTTCACTGGACCAAAGTTGTAGCCCATAAAATTTGCTATCCGGAATGGGCCGTCGGTTTTTTTGTACAACCTTTCTTTTTAAAGATACAGCGGTTGCAAAGCCTAAGAAACAATTCAATTTTGTAACTTTTTTAAAATTTTTTGTACAAACTGCTTTATAACTCTCAAACCATTGCCTGTAGACAAAAAATAAATAGAACTAATTTTGTAGAGAATTTTATGCTCTATTAAAAAGCTTCAAGGTATTTTAAGATAAAATTGATATTTTCGGCTACAGAGTCTTATAAATGCAGAAGTGTAAAAAAATCAAGTAAGTGTTGATATCAGATTAGCATTTGATTTTAGGAAAAAAATTTACTTGAAATTTTTTCTTAGAAAAAGGTCGTCTATCACCACTTAAAATATTCGCGGTGATAACGGGGACACCCTGTATATGCAAATAAAATTTTCATAGCTGTCTTAGTTCAAAAGTTATTCAAGAAAAGCTGAAAAAATAGATTTTCGATTTTTTGCCCTATATCCTGCATTTTTTAAGATATCGACAATCTGGAAGCACTTCTCCGCAATACACAAAAAGATAGCGAATAAATAAATAAATTAAAAATGCACTACCAGAACATAGTGCAAATAAAAATTGCGAACTAAAGCACAAATATCCAAGAATTTCTAGCTGGTTGCAAATTATACAATTAATCAAGATCATATTAATGTCAAAATGACAGTTTTAACAGAACAAAAAAATTGTTGTTTTTTTATTTTATTTTTTTCGTTCAAGATCAGTTGATTCAAAAATTGGACAAAATGAGTTTTTCTCAAAATCTTTGTGGTATAATATCAGTTTAGATATTAAGTATCGTATATCATTGAAGTCAGAGGACAAAATGCTATTCGACTATGAGATTAAAACTTTTTCGCCGTCTTTAAAAAAATGAAGTCGATGATGTTTCTGAAGAGACGGAACGTTGTTGGAAATTTTATGTTATCTCAAAACATACAGTGTAAGAAGTTGCCGTGGAGAAGTGCTTCCAGATTGTCGATATCTTAAAAAATGTAGGAAATAGGGCAAAAAACGAAAATCAATTTTTTCAATTTCTCTTGAATAACTTTTGAACTAAGACAGCTATGAAAATTTTATTTGCATATATTTGATGAGCATCTAATTTCGCAACTTTGCCCTAATTTAACCGACCTTGTAGCTCTTAAGATAACCGAGATCCCCATGCATTTACCCGATTTGGGACACCCTGTATACAGTCGGGAAAATGAACCGTTGAATGTTTTCTGCTTTTAGTAAGAGCAAAAAACTTTGATAGGTTGCACGCTATAAATTATTCAACTTCGTTGTAAATTTATTCAGCGGCCGCATAAAGTTGCTAAAACTTTTAAGTGGTATAAATTTAAAAAAAATAATAAAAAATTGAATGGAAAATTGATACTGCAGAACTTGGAGAATTTTGCAGTATACACAACAGCATGTAGCTAAATAATTACAAGTTTGTGGATTAAAGTTATTAAGGCATACAAATATAAATACTCTAGTACATAAAAAATTAAGGTACGAAAATAATATTTTTTTCAAGAGCAACAATAAACGATTGCAAGCAATAATAATAAAATCACTTACCACAAAAAGATCACAACATATGGCGTCCAGCACCATATAAAAACCAGAACTATGGTTACGGTCATTTTTAGTGTCCTACTTCTTGCTCTTTCGATGTTGCTAATATCAGAGCGTCTTAGTCGCATCCGTCCACTTGAAGATTGATTATTCTCAGCTGCAAAAAATAATTTCCAAATAAAACGATTTTAAAATGAAAAATCTCTAAAAAAGCCAATTATTCAGCAAATTTTTGATTTTATCCTTTTATATATTCGTGGGTTGATTATTACTTCAAAAACGCTAACACAGGACGGTACTAATTACCTATTTTCTGTAAAGGTTTTTGAGTTTAGGAGCAAGGAATTGAAAAATATTTATTTAGCTCATAAAAAATACATATCTTAAATTAATACTTTAAAAATTAAAAAAACAACTTAACAGTTTAAAGAAATGCCGAAACAATCAAATTGGTGGGAGTTACAACAAAATAAAAAAATCGAACTTTTCTTACATTCTTCATTTAAATAAATGTAACTTGTGTTTAAATAGTGATACATCAGTAGGTATATTTACAATAATGACGAGCATAAAAGACATTAAAGATTTAAGTCAAGTAGTCAATTTTCAATAATCTTACAACACAATCGCAAAGAAATTTATCATTATCTGGAAATACTGTTCAACGTTATTGAAAATTTGCACTCCGATTTCACCAGGAAGGGTCACGATATGTTGTCGCTAGAAAAACTAAAAAAATGAATTATAAAGGTAATTTTTGCCAACGAGTTGGCCATGAAACCGTTACGAGATAAAATCGAAACTCTTTCATTTACCAATGCGCGCATCCTTCGCAAGTAAAATGGTGCAAAGTTGTTGAAAAAATCTTAAACGGTTCTGGAAAAAAAACTGTTTTTCCTATGTTAAACGCCTATGCAAGTCGCATAGATTTAGTTATAACAGATATACCACAACTTCTCAAATCATAGCGCTTTTGCAGGGGTTTCGTTTTTAACGTTTTTCTCCGGATCCGTTTAAGAAAAAAACCGGTTAACCGTTATTTATTGTCCGTAAAAGTGATGGTAACCTTCAACCAAAATAATTAAAAACCGTTTTTTTACTTACATCTTTTTTTAATAAAAATTACTTTAAAAAAATGCAGAATCTGTATTAAATGCAACTAGTTTACCAGAAGTCGTTACTGAACGCTTGATTATACATTGTACATATATTATAAAATAATAAATAGATAATATCTTTTCATACTTTGCATTCCTAACCTAAATAATACAAAAAAACCGGTTTTTTAATCGGTTTTTAAAACTGGTTAATAAGCTAAATCGCCCTGGAAAATACCACTGCCAACTCTGATGCATCTTGTGGCTCGTTTATTAACTGCTCGAATGTTTGACAATGAAGTATAGGTACTTTCAACATGGCGCCGCGCTTCTCCATTTTAGTCATGGTGTACGAAATTTTTTAAATACTCGTTTACCTAATCGTTGGATTGGCAGAGGCGGTTCCAAAATTTGCCACGGAGGTCGTCAAAACAAAACTTCTTGATTAATGTCTTGGGTAGATGAAATTATTGGTTTATGATCGCATTTATTTATAATGTTTATCACAACAAAAACTTACTTACGCTCGAAAACAAAAGACGATAACCAATTTTAGTTTTCACCATTAACTTTTTCTTGGAAAAAGGTATCGAGGATGCGCGGTCCGTTTTTTGATACCTCTTATAGTCACCGAGATTCCCTATTTAAACATCGAAATTTGCCCACCCTGTATATGGTATATGGAGAAAAGTGAAGTTCACTTATTTCAAGTGAGATATTTTACTGCCTTGTATTTAATGAATAAAGATTAAATTGTGATAAAACCGGTTAAACCCGAGTTTATTTCGCTTTCGTCATTGAACGAAAAATGGTAATTTCGTTTTCATTTTAGTGTTTATAAAAATATCGGTTAATTTCGTTTAAAGTTTTCTTTATCGTTCCGTTCTCAGTCCCTGATAAGTACATTATGAAATAATTGATTTTACAAAAACTGCAATAAATTATGATTTACATGAAACGTTTAACAAAATAACTTTAATGGTTGAAATACCATAAAAACACTTTGTGCGTGTACTCGTAAATTTTGTAAATTATAGGTACGTTTAAATTATTGTATGTTTGCAAAAGCAAATATAAAACGTTGTTGGCATCTCTAGTACACATTAGTTTATTATATCAATGAATTTAAATTACAATATCGGATTGCTGCAATGTTTATTAATTGCATTTAATGATTTCTCGAATTGCTTCGGACATAACATAAGTTCATAAGTAACAACGTTTTCTTAACCCTTAAGCGATTCAACGGATATACATATATTAGTAGGCGTTGAGAATAACCCGTATTACAATAGGACCGCAAATTGTATGCGTCAAGCGGATTTACTTATGGTTATATCTGGCGTTCACCAAGGGTTCTCAGCAACAAATGAGAGCTCCGCTGCCCTTAAGCTACCATAAATGTCAGAAATGTCTGATCGAAGAAGGTGTAACAACCTCACATCACTAGCTGAATCGAGTGTCTATGAAAGATTATTCAGTTATCATTTTGAACCAATTCTGATGCTTTTTCTTTACTTGTATTGTATTGCTGATATCTTTTTACGTTGCGTTATGTTTGAATTAAAAAAAGTCGAATAAAGCTTAAAAAAAAGCAATATTTTAACAACTTTGTTTGGCGATAACAGTCTACAACTAAAATTAAGTACAATATGCTGCAAATTAAATTGCCACTTAAGCAGATAACTCTCTTAATTAAAAATATTGCTAAATAGATAACAGCCTAAAATGGATAATTATTTAAGTGCCAAGATCCAGGATGACAACTGTCGGCCGCTTTACATGAGTAACTTTGTTATTATAACAGTTAAAATTCTAGTAAAGTTAATTATATCCACAAAATTAACCAATGTAACCGAATTTATGGAAAAACTTATTAAGCGAAAATATCTTGTTGAACTGTAATAAAATAAAGTTGTAGAAAAGTAATGTTTAGATAATTATACGTAGATTTTGACTAAGATAATTCATTTTTTAAGTTGAATGGTTGTCGAGATCTAAACCAATCATTTTTTTTAAATGTCTGTTGTCTCATGAAAAATAATTTTGTTCTGCTTTCATTAATTTATAAATTGTTATGGGTTTAAAGTTTAAATGTTGTTCTTTTTAGAATTATAATGCATGTTTATCATAATATTTTGTCTACAAATGAATTAAAATTTAAAAAATGCTATTAAATACAACTGAAGTACGAAACAAAAACAACATAGTCTTGTGATTTTAACTTATTCATAACGAATGTAGAAAAAAGCTTTATCATTAATTGTTTGTTTTTCTTAAAAAATATTTTAATATTCTGTGCATCACAGTTTCTCTTAAATATACATGCAATAAAAACAGCCTTCATGTAAAATATGCAATAAATTTAAATGACAAAAATATTTAAAAGGAAACTGAATTATAATACAGTTGATAAAATAATACTCCTAATTAATTAAATCAAAACTAATTGTAATAGTCGTTTTTCATCGTTTTTCAAAGAACCGAAAACTTAGTTGAATTTATTACATAAAAACTGTGATGCAGAGAATATAATAATGTGTTTACTTACATTGATCACTATATAAATAAATTAAGTTAATAACAATACGTAGAATATCTATCGAAACGAGGCTAAATATACTTATCACAATATGGTAAATACATAGTTCCTTTGTCCGTTTCTATACATCCTGTGTTAAAAACGTTTCACGATTAACCAATTACGTATCTACTGAAACAATTGCTTAATGTTAATAATTGATATCAACAAAAGCGTTAATGCAACTTTGGAAAGGTTTACTTTGTAATATAAGCTTAGCTGCGCAAACACAACTAAATTAATAGAAAACGAAGTGAAGTTTTTATTTGTCTTCCCTTGATTGCGAAAACTAAGTATTCTAGAGCCCGCAGAACCAAATCTTTACGTTCTACCACCAAGTGCAATAATCTATAAATAACAAAATAGTGCAATGTTAAAGATGTTTAATATTTATGCGTTTAAAGTGCAAACGAAATAAAATGTGCAAGATACGAAAAATTATTTACACTTAATCAAGGCATCAGCAATCATGAACACTGTTCTCAAGTAGTTTGGATTTTTATGGCGGAGGCGCGAGTGTTTCCTCCAATATTTTTCTAATCCACTCAAAAATAGATTATTACCTATACAGGGTGGTGCTTTTTTCGATGCTCACCATTGCTATCTTGGAAACGGTAAGAGATACAAGGTCGAATAAATTAGAGAAAAGTTGCACATTTTTATGGCGATTAAGAATCTGAAAAGAAATCCTGGATATTTTGATTCGTTTTTGATTTATTACAAAAAAAAACTGAAAAATGTGATTTTAGAAAAATATTACTATCTTCCCTACCATTGACGCTATTTCATTTAAACTTGGTAACTGTATGTTTTTGACCGTCCTGGGTTTGATGGCGTCAACAGAAATTTTCTAAACCTTCTAGATTTCAAGTTGCGAAAGTCAACTTTTTTATTTCTTATGGCCGCCATATTGGATTTTTAGACCATCAGACAGACAAAAAAATTAGCTTTTCAGATTGGTAACCAACATACCTTGTTTCTTTCAAAAAACTTGTTGAAATTTGAAAATTTGTATAAATAATCTATAAAACCGCGAATGTTCTGAAAAACAATTGAAATTATAATATAAATAAAAGTGACACAGCATTTTATAGGTCTAATAAAATAACAAAATAGCAATAAATTTAAAACACCAGATAAATAATTATTTAAATTATTTAAAGTGCGCGCCGTTATGTACGTATACGTATGATGTAGTGGTTAGTGCTCAAATTAATTTCGTCCACTGCCTTTAGGATAGTTTGTCTCGAAATAGTCGAAAGCATTTTTGATTTTACGACGAAGAAGTTTAATATTTCCGTTAGGGTTTGTTACGTTATTATTGTCCGATTGGGAGTTAGGTCCCATGAGTAGTAGTTTCAGCTTATTTTAGTAGCTCCAGTGACCAGTCTTTTTCCACGCATGTCCAAATTATATTACATCCGTTTCAACGTCACTTCTGTTCTTATGGTCTGTAGTCAAAGACATCTGCTTGTTGTGATTTAAAGAATCCATGAAAATCTTGGTGTAATATCGGTGGGTGCCGACTTTCTAAGTCACGCTAGTGCGAATTTGTTCCTACCAATAAAACCATTGGATGATTTATTAACGCTGAGACAGGTAATCTTTTTCTTTGAACCACGTGAAAATTGGAGGTTATCATATATTTCTTTTCTTTTAGGTGTCTTTAAGCTTTGTCTTTAAGCTTTGTCTTTAAGCTTTGTCTTTAAGCTTTGTCTTTAAGCTTTGTCTTTAAGCTTGGTTGTACAGCTTTGTCGTTAAGTTTGGTCTCAAGCTTATTCGTACGTTTTGGGCTTTAAGCTTTGTTCTTAAGTTTGGTCTTAAGTTTCGTTTTGTGTGAGCTCCGGTCCAGTTATCCTGGCCCGCCCAGCTGTTAGCTTGTTTAAGCTTTGGACGTACTATTACTGTCAAGTGTTCCGTCTGTCGATGTACTACCGCTAAACTACGGACAGCATTTCCGACAACATCTCTTCTCCTTCAACGTGCCTTCGGCGGCTCAGCGAAAGCTAAGAATATCTATTTAAGCCCCGACTGTTAGCTACGTTCTTAATATTTTTATTATTTCTGTTAACTATTGTAGAGCCTTCAGCTCGTTACTACTGTTAGTTCACTGTCTTTTTTTCTTACATTTAATTAGGAACTGTACTTTGGTTAGTGTTACTTAGTAACAATTAAATTAATCTGTTATTATCCTACGTTCTCAACAACCCTTGAGTGGCTTTGTCGTCACCATAATTTCTTTTAGTCGTACCTTACGATTAATAAGTTAGGGACCGTACTCCGTTTGCAAAGTATTTTTGGTTATGTTATCGTTCGGTGATTTTAGTGCCGCAACTTTTGATAGGTAGGAGAGCTCTTCCACTTAAGCGGATTGTATTTTCATTGAAACTGAATTATTATTCTTTTACATATTTATTTGTGTATTGTAAATAGGTACTTGCAAACACAGGAACAGGACCAACCTTATTTCGTAGTATATGTACTTTCTTTTCGTTTAATTTTAGCGAATGGTTTTATTAGCCTTTCAAGCCTGTTGAGACCAGGAGTTGTTATCGTCAAGCATATTCTTTGTTTTATTTTTAATTTCAAACTGTTTTTATTTATTATTAAAGGCATATATCGTTCAAGCCTACGAGTTCTTTTATTTCTTTTCTTAGGTTTTTTCGCTATTTTACCTTACCGAATAAATAGTGTGGCGCCCTTATTGATATCTACAAGTTTAGTTCTAATTTGGACCTACCCCCTTCTCGTCTGACTTAGCCGCGAGTCCGAATCACCCGTTCTTGTTGTACGAGTATAGGCTTTCTTTATTAAGTGGCCGATATTCATGTAACAAAATTGGCGCCCAACATTAGGGGCCTTGTGTAACTAAACCTTATTGGCCTTGTGTAACTGTACTTTACTCGTTTAGGGACTTGTTTGATAATTGCCTTTATTTTGAAAATTTTTCTGTTGGACTATTTTTCTAAAATTTTATTTCTTGCTACGTGTGTTGCATATATCTAGGCGTTCCTAATAAATGCAAGCATACATTTATCCTAGCTTCGCGACGATTCTTTAGGTTTTGACTTCTCTGCTGGACGTTTTCGTTGTTACTACCTGGGTTTCGGGATTTCTGATATACAGGGTGGAACAACAATTTTGTACTTTTTTTTTTATTGGTTCTATAGATTCCTTAGGTGGTTCTATGCAATTTAGCACATTTTCTATATACAGAGCCAGTAAAAATTTTTGTCCAAATTTTCTTTTATCGCTTTTTAGGTTTTTGGAAGTCTTTTGCGACCAGACTTGATACGTAGGTACAGTTTCGGTCAAAAATTTAGTCCAAATAATTTTTCTTTTAGGCTATTTAGTTGCTTTTTCTTTCTTTTTGGGTTGTTTTCTTCCTTCTCGAAGGAAAGTTAATTACTTGTTATACTTTACTGATCTTGACTAGATACAATGGCACCGTTGTGCATTTGGAAAGATTTTATTGACTCTCTGAATCAAGGTGAGCTCGCGTATGAGTTAACGAGCCGTGGTTTTCCGTCCGCTACAGTAGCCGAGATGAGAAAGTCAGTTCGTGGCGTGCTTAAATTAGATTCAGAAAAATCGCTATCGCAAGTTGCCTATACGGTTGAGTTTAGCGATGATAAGTTAGCTATTACTAGAAATTTAATTGAATTAGAATCGGCACTTCAAACTTTTGAAGGTGATACGAAAGCTGCGTGCTTCCGTCGAACTTCGGCGCTGATGAAACATACTGATCGACGCCTTGAACTCGCTAACCCTACTACCGGCGAGATGAAAAGTCAACTTAATGCGCTTCGACTGCGTGCGCTTGAGCTTAAATCAGATTTCGAAAACGCTTACAAACGCGCGTTACGCGATCAGACTGTTCCACCAACCACAAGTACTCCACTTCGTAATGCGGTGACACATGCGTCAGATGACTCGTCCGACGAAGGCGATATTCTAGTTCCTCCGGTTTCTCAAATATTTTCTGCAAGGTTTGTTCCTGTCTCGAAATGGGGCATTACGTTTAGTGGACGAAGCGATGCTTCCGTTAGCTCTTTCTTGGAACGTGTTGAAGAACTAAGAATAGCGCGTAATGTTACTACCTCTCAATTATTTTTTTCGGCTATCGACCTGTTTGAAGGCGATGCTCTTCTATGGTATCGTTCGGTGCGTGAGGATATTCGCGATTGGACTTCTCTAGTCATTAATCTTCGTCAAGCATTTTTACCATCAGATTATGACGAGAGATTGAGACAGGAAATCTACAATCGCTTACAAGGATCTTCCGAACGCCCAACCTTATTTGTCGCTGCGATGCGTAATTTATTTCGCAGATTGACCTTCATTCCTTCTGAGTCTGAACAACTTCATCGTATTATCGGTAATCTACGTCCTAAATATTCGCAAAGCTTACTTTTTCAACAACCAACTACTTTTACTAAACTCATTTCCTTGTTACGCACGTTAGAGGATGCAGAGATTCGGAATCGACGTTTTGAACCTCGATCTGGACCCGAACCTTTGCTGGAACCTGACTTAGCGTGTACGCAACGATCTTCTCGCCAACGTATCGATAAAGTTGATGTTCCTTCTTCTCTTGAACGTACTAAACCTGTCGCGTCTGTTTCTACCTCGACTGCGGTATGTTCTAGGACTGTTCCTGTTTCTTCTTCTAAACCTTTCGCTTCCATGACGTGCTGGAATTGTGGGAAAACCGGTCATGTTTCTCCTTCTTGTCCCCAACCCCAGAAACGTCACTGTTATAAGTGTGGCCAACCGAACCACACTACTCGGACTTGTCCGAAATGTAACAATAATAAGCCTTCGGAAAACTAACTTGTGAGTCGTCGACCCGAGTGACTGACTCACCTTTCTCTTCTAGTACTGCAATCTCGGATTCCTTTTCTGACTTAGACATTCGATCTAAATTCGCTTTAGATTTTCTTTTAGCTTCTTCTGAGGGTGACGAACGCCCATATTTATCTGTAGAGATTTTTGGAAAAACCTTTCTAGGTTTATTAGACTCTGGTGCTTCCCGTACTATACTTGGTCGTTCCGGTTGGGACGTACTCAAGTCTTTTGATTTAACTTTGTTGCCTTCTTCTATTCCTGAGTGTACTGTCGCTAATGGCGTATCCTGTTCCGTTTTGGGATTACTTTGCGTTCCTGTAGTAGTAGAGAAACGCGTTGTCCTGACAGAAATTCTAGTTATACCTTCGCTACCTCATTCTCTTATCTTAGGTGTTGACTTTTGGAAGAAATTGGGAATCATTCCCAATATCCGTAATGGAGGATGGACGTTTAGCGATAGGAAAGAGCTAGAAATTGCTTCCATTACTGACCATAGTCACTTGGACTCAAGGCAGATGTCTCTTCTTTCTTCGTTGCTTAGGGATATCTTTTCTGTTATGAAACCGACTTTAGGATGCACGAACCTTGTTGAACACGAAATACGTACTACAGCTGAACCCATCAAACAGCGTTACTACCCTATCTCCCCAGCACTACAAAAGTTTGTGGATGCTGAAATGAACGCCATGCTGGAGCAAGGTGTTATCGAACCATCACAGTCACCGTGGGCGTCACCCATTGTGCTTGTCAAAAAGAAAGATAGTACTTATAGGTTCTGTGTTGATTATCGCAAATTAAACAAAGTCACTGAACGTGATGCGTATCCTCTTCCTTATGTATCTAATATTCTAGATCGTCTACGTGACGCTAAGTTTCTTTCTAGTTTGGATATTAAAACTGCTTATTGGCAGATTCCTGTTAAAGCTGAGTCTAGACCTATTACTGCCTTTACTGTACCAAACAGAGGTTTATTTCAGTTCCGACGCCTTCCCTTTGGGTTACATAATTCTCCAGCCACGTGGCAACGGCTGATCGACTGCGTTATCGGCGCAGACCTAGAACCTCATGTCTTTGTCTATCTCGATGATATTGTCATAGTCACGAATGACTTTGATAAGCACTTGGACGTCCTTCGGGAAGTCTTCAAACGACTTGTGGACGCTGGTCTTACTGTTCGTCGAGATAAATGTTACTTTTGCCGTCCCGAATTACGCTATCTCGGTTATGTTGTCGATAAACAGGGTTTACATGTGGACCCAGAAAAGGTTTCTGCTATTCTTAACTTACCTATTCCTACTTCCGTTACTGAAGTACGTCGTGTCCTAGGAATGGCATCGTGGTACCGACGTTTTATTCCTAATTTCTCTACCGTTGTTTCTCCTATTACTTCTCTTACTAAAAAGAATGCTAACTTTCTTTGGAGTGACGAATGTCAACTAGCTTTTACGGCCATTAAGGAAGCTCTTATTGCTGCTCCAATTCTTAGCTGTCCTGATTTTAACAAGGAGTTTACTATTCAGACTGATGCCTCAGATTATGGTGTAGGTGCTATCTTGACCCAAACGCATGATGATGGCGAACATGCAGTTAGTTATATTAGCTGTTCGTTGCAGAAAGCAGCGCGTAATTATAGCACCACGGAAAAAGAATGTCTCGCAGTTGTGTGGGCCATAGAAAAATTCCGACCATATATCGAAGGTGCTCACTTTACTGTGGTCACTGACCACCACTCCTTGATTTGGCTTAATAATCTTAAGGATCCTTCTGGACGCCTTGCTCGTTGGAGCGTACGACTCCAGCAGTACGACTTCACAATAGTCCATCGCAAGGGCAAAGATCATGTCGTTCCAGATACTTTGTCTCGGTCTGTTCCTAAACTTGATGTCGTGGAACCTGCCATTATTCTTCCTCCACTTCAGACTTCTGATGAGTGGTATTGTCGCTTACGTACCTCTATCGAAACCAACCCGGATAAATATCCTGTTTGGCGTGTCGACAATGGTAAGATCTTTAAGTATACTTCTCCTCGTATTCGTGGGCTCGATCCAGAATGCGATAACTGGAAGTTTGTTGTTCCTACGGAACTTCGTCGAGATCTCATTAATGAGAACCATGACTTACCAACTGCCGGTCACGCTGGTGTGTTCAAAACGTTTGAGCGTTTGGCCACACGTTACTATTGGCCTAAAATGAGATCCTCTGTTGCTAGATATGTCCGGAGATGTGCAGTTTGTGCCGCACATAAGGTAGAACAGAAGAAACCTTATGGTTTTATGGTACCTCGTGCTAAACCTTCTCGTCCTTGGCAGTTCCTCTGCATCGATATTGTAGGACCTCTTCCTCGTTCGCCTAAGGGCTATACCTTTATTCTTGTTGTCGCTGATTGCTTTACTAAATACTCTTGCTTCTTTCCTCTTCGTCGTGCTACAGCTGCTACGGTTTGTCGCGCTGTAGAAGATGAAATTTTTTTAGTTTATGGTACACCGCAGTACATTATCTGTGATAATGGTGTACAATTTCGTAGATGAGAGTTTGGCTCTCTATGTGAAAGCTATCGCTGTAAAATTCTATTCAATGCTCCTTACCATCCGCAAGCTAATCCTGCCGAACGCATTAACCGCGTACTAAAAACTATGCTTTCTTCGTATGTTGCGGATAACCACCGAAAGTGGGATTCGCTATTGCCAAAAGTTGCGTGTGCTATTCGCACGTCCAAACATGAAGTAATTGGTCACTCTCCTTTCTTTGCTAACTTCGGACGTGAGCACCATCTATATGGAGATCACATGGGACGACCACCCGATCTCAATGAACCGATTGAAGATCCCGATCGTACTGTTGACGAACCTGGCTTACGAACGAAAGGCATAGAACAACTTCGTTTGGATATCAAGGATCGATTGAACAAGGCTTACGAACAAGCTAGCCGACGTTACAATCTTCGTCGACGCCCAGTTGAGTTTGCTGTAGACTCACTTGTGTGGCGCAGGAACTTTGCTTTATCCAACGCCGCTGCTTACATCAACGCCAAACTTACTGCGAAATTTATTGGTCCCTTTACTGTTTTGAAACGTGTGTCTCCTTGGACTTACCAGTTAGCTGACGAGTCTGGTAAAGACGTCGGCACCTGGCATGTTCAAGATATGAAGCCTTATCTTGCTGAAGACTAATACGACATTTTTCTGTTACTTGTTGGTCCACTTTCTCTTTACTTAGTTGCTTTCCCTACTGGGATTTTCTTTGGGCTGACAGTTTCTATGTTCGTATTTGTCGATGTCTCGGCTTCACCATTTGACGTTTCGTAACTTTCTGTTCTTTCTCTTTCTCTCCTTCTTGGTTCAGGATGAAGAATTGGCCAAGGGTGTGTGGTTACCAGGGGTAAAAGCCCCCTAAACACTCACTTTGTTTTGTCTTTCTCTGTTTCTTTCTTCTTTCTCTCCTTGGTTCAGGATAAAGAATTGGCCAAGGGTGTGTAGTTACCAGGGGTAAAAGCCCCCTAAACACTCGCTTTGTTTTCTTTTGTCGTTCTTTGGAACTTTCTTCTTTCTGGAAATGACTGATGATGGATAGATGCGAACATGACGACAAGCGATCAGTTCTCGGAACCCTGACTCTTTGGACTCAGACCGAGCCGCCTCTGTCAGAGTAGATGAGTGACGGATGACTGCTGTCTTTTGGTTTCACTGTGTGATCTCTCCTGGACAGGTGGATCACGACAGCGCTTTTCTTTTTCCAAAGTCCGCGAGATATTGCTTACCAGTTTCGAGGATAAACCGATTGGTTTATACCTCTTTAGCTTCAGATCAGTGTCCTTATCGGCGCTGTATTAGTAGGTTAAGCTGTTTTCTCTTTTGTTCCGATTTCGCTTGAATAAGCTTTCAAGTGTAGTTGGTGGCGCTTGGTCTCCACTTGTTGTGTGGGATGACATAGATGGCCACGACGCGACGAAGATCTTGAGCGAGGTATCCTTGTTCCCCCTGCTCCCAACAAGCGTGTAGCGTGGAAGGTGTGCCGACTCACACTAGGGTTTTCAAGTGAAGTTGCGGTTTTCTTTGGTTTTCTCTTGGACCCTTCGGTTCTTTCTTTTGATTTCTTTTTATTACTACTTTTCTTTTAGGAAAGAAATTTTTTTTTTTTCCTTTTTCTTCATTTTTCCTTCTAGTAAGGGGGGGATTTGTTACGTTATTATTGTCCGATTGGGAGTTAGGTCCCATGAGTAGTAGTTTCAGCTTATTTTAGTAGCTCCAGTGACCAGTCTTTTTCCACGCATGTCCAAATTATATTACATCCGTTTCAACGTCACTTCTGTTCTTATGGTCTGTAGTCAAAGACATCTGCTTGTTGTGATTTAAAGAATCCATGAAAATCTTGGTGTAATATCGGTGGGTGCCGACTTTCTAAGTCACGCTAGTGCGAATTTGTTCCTACCAATAAAACCATTGGATGATTTATTAACGCTGAGACAGGTAATCTTTTTCTTTGAACCACGTGAAAATTGGAGGTTATCATATATTTCTTTTCTTTTAGGTGTCTTTAAGCTTTGTCTTTAAGCTTTGTCTTTAAGCTTTGTCTTTAAGCTTTGTCTTTAAGCTTTGTCTTTAAGCTTGGTTGTACAGCTTTGTCGTTAAGTTTGGTCTCAAGCTTATTCGTACGTTTTGGGCTTTAAGCTTTGTTCTTAAGTTTGGTCTTAAGTTTCGTTTTGTGTGAGCTCCGGTCCAGTTATCCTGGCCCGCCCAGCTGTTAGCTTGTTTAAGCTTTGGACGTACTATTACTGTCAAGTGTTCCGTCTGTCGATGTACTACCGCTAAACTACGGACAGCATTTCCGACAACATCTCTTCTCCTTCAACGTGCCTTCGGCGGCTCAGCGAAAGCTAAGAATATCTATTTAAGCCCCGACTGTTAGCTACGTTCTTAATATTTTTATTATTTCTGTTAACTATTGTAGAGCCTTCAGCTCGTTACTACTGTTAGTTCACTGTCTTTTTTTCCTACATTTAATTAGTAACTGTACTTTGGTTAGTGTTACTTAGTAACAATTAAATTAATCTGTTATTATCCTACGTTCTCAACAACCCTTGAGTGGCTTTGTCGTCACCATAATTTCTTTTAGTCGTACCTTACGATTAATAAGTTAGGGACCGTACTCCGTTTGCAAAGTATTTTTGGTTATGTTATCGTTCGGTGATTTTAGTGCCGCAACTTTTGATAGGTAGGAGAGCTCTTCCACTTAAGCGGATTGTATTTTCATTGAAACTGAATTATTATTCTTTTACATATTTATTTGTGTATTGTAAATAGGTACTTGCAAACACAGGAACAGGACCAACCTTATTTCGTAGTATATGTACTTTCTTTTCGTTTAATTTTAGCGAATGGTTTTATTAGCCTTTCAAGCCTGTTGAGACCAGGAGTTGTTATCGTCAAGCATATTCTTTGTTTTATTTTTAATTTCAAACTGTTTTTATTTATTATTAAAGGCATATATCGTTCAAGCCTACGAGTTCTTTTATTTCTTTTCTTAGGTTTTTTCGCTATTTTACCTTACCGAATAAATAGTGTGGCGCCCTTATTGATATCTACAAGTTTAGTTCTAATTTGGACCTACCCCCTTCTCGTCTGACTTAGCCGCGAGTCCGAATCAACCGTTCTTGTTGTACGAGTATAGGCTTTCTTTATTAAGTGGCCGATATTCATGTAACAGGTTGCATAAACAACATCAATGTAAAAGTAATCCATAGGCGTTAAACATGGCAATCGCGGATGCCAATGAACAGGACCAAACGTACCAAGTCATGAATTTTGAAAGAGTACATCTAAATTAATATCCTTTTACAATGCGGCCGTTGTGAGGACCAGCTCCATCTTGCTGAAACTACTGATGATTTTGAATTGTTAATAATGGCAATTCGCCTAACATATCTTCTAAATATGTTTCCAACAATCTTCATTTCGTTATCATTAGACCAATTAAATGTTCTGTAGCTTTTATTTATCTCATAGTTTCAATTGTTTTTCAGAGCATTCTCGATTTTATGAATTATTTACACAAATTTTAAAATTGCAACAAGTTTTTTGAAAGAAACAAGGTATGTTGGTTACCAATCTGAAAAGCTAATTTTTTTGTCTGTCTGATGGTGTAAAAATCCAATATGGCGGCCATAAGAAATAAAAAAGTGGACTATCGCAACTTGAAATCTAGAAGGCTTAGAAAATTTCTGTTGACATCATCAAAACCAGAACGGTCAAAAACATACAGTTACCAAGTTTAAATGAAATAGCGTCAATGGTAGGGAAGATAGTAATATTTTTCTAAAATCACGTTTTTCAGTTTTTTTTGTAATAAATCAAAAACGAATCAAAATATCCAGGATTTCTTTTCAGATTCTTAATCGCCATAAAAATGTGCAACTTTTCTCTAATTTAACCGACCTTGTATCTCTTACCGTTTCCAAGATAGCAATGGTGAGCATCGAAAAAAGCACCACCCTGTATACATTGAACTTCCGATAAACACAAAGTTTATAGATTGGTAGTGAGTCAAGAGAAATGTTCAAATGTTGGAATCAACTTTAGATATATGCGTATTAAAGGTTGAAAGATTAAATTCGAGAGGGCTTTGGGGCTTAATTAATTATCTCACACTTTACTTGTGATCTCTCATTATAATAGTTAACACCTTCCGTTTGTAAAGTTCATACAGCCTCTGACATAAACTATGATAGCAAATTGATGATAATTTCTAGAACTAGCGGTGAACAGTGAATTCCCTAAAGTTATACAATGGTTAAAAGTTTTAACTTAAAACTATGTAGAGAAGCAGTTTAAAGGCAGAGCTTTCCAAACTATGGTGCGCGGCTTGGGTCTAACAAATTTAGAAAATATAGATCAGATCATGTGTGTATAAAAAGTTTAACGTGCTCCTCTGGGCATTTCAATTAACTTTAGTTTTGTACATGACATTTGCTTTAGTTTAAGAAAAATTCAAGATTTTTTTTTGGAAAATTTGTAAACTGTAGAACACTCGATATATTTTGTATTATTTCGTGGCCAAATCAAATTTTCTGTCAAATATATAAAAAGTTTCTGAACCTAAAATCAACCGATTTTAATACGTAAACATACTTGAATTCTTCACAAATGTCACATACGGTGTACGTGTAAAATTGCTTTGGGGGCCGGATGCGGCCCGCAGGCCGCCAGTTTGAGACCACTGTTTTAAAGTATGGCAATTTTTTTCTACTTGCTTTAAGAATATACTTCGTATTTGTAACGACTTGTGTGGGTAATTTTATACTCCTATATTTTTTGCTTTAAGCTATACCATAATTATTAAATGTAATCCAAAACAGCTTTTTAAATAATTCATTTAACTTACCTTTAGTTTCTTTGGATTTATTTGAAATCTCCCACATTATACACGTATAGGCCACGACGATTACAAGCAGAGGAATAAAATACATTCCCGCCACGCAGAATATATTGTATGCAATCTCTTGGGCAGGGGACGTGAAAAATTCGAACGATACGCATTGATGAAACCACGGATAACTCGGATGCGTAGATTCATGGAATATTACACTCTGAAACAAACAAAACAAACATGAACAGTTTTCCTGCTTTATAACACGTTATATTCAAGCCCCTAACAATAACAAACTAGGAGTATTTTAAAGTAGATATGGTATAATACTGGGTGTACCAGTTTTCGTGAACAGCATGGGGATTTCAAAAAAGGTAAGCGATACAGAGTTGGTTAAATGAGTCGAAATAACTTATGATTTAAGAACAACTATTCTATGAAAATAATTTAAAAAAATATATATAATTAACTTATTGGAAATCATACTCAACAACCCATACATCAACCAAACGAATAAAAAGTTCTTTTGTTGATGGTGTCACTACAATCCGTATTTAAAATAAGAAAGTTGATGTTATAATCTTATAACAAAAACAAATGAAGATACGTGAAATTAATTAACAAATTTCAAATCTACTTCAAAAAGTGTCCCAATAATGTCAAAAAATAATTTGAGTGATTTCCAATAACCAAGTTACAAGCAAAAATCGAAAACTCATTTTTTCGTTTTTATTAATAGGTACCGTAAAAACTTTCCTTTTTTTTCAATTTTTTTATACAGGGTGTCAAGTTTAAAATGAAGTACATGGGTATCTCGGAAACCGTTAGAAATACAAAATCGGTTAAATGAAAAATGTACATTTTCTTAAAACCTCCATATTACCTTTATTTGAAAAGATTTGTGCGCCAAATTTTTAGGATCGGAGAAGTAACTAATAAGGATTTTAAAAATGACATTAAAAATATTCTAGTCCTACTATGTCTCGCGCGGTCATACCTAACTTTTGTTTTTCTTATGGACGCCATATTGGATTTTTGCATTTTTCAAATCTCCATAACAAATGCTTTTCCACCATGTAAAGCATCCGTATATTTAACCTACGGAAAATATGAAAATTTGCAAAATTAAGGGTTCACTACAGTAGGCCTTGGTGTTGATGTCGTGATTAAACAATTGCAACGACTATTTCTAACAACTGTCAAATAATGCATATTTTTCGGTAGTGCAAACAAGTTAGTGCTTTCTAAGTTTTCAATGAATCGTTTTTCAAATAAGCATATAGATATGAATTGTTGGTGTGTTTTTTCTCTGTAGGAGAAATGATATTATGGCTGCAGAAATGTATTTCAATAAATACCCGGAAAGACGTCAGACATGTTTTCTAATGAACCATCGACAAAATTCCATTATTTTCATCTGATCACCATTTTAAAGTCCTTGACAGGGGCCGTCACGATAGGGATGATACTTGAAACGTCTTAAAATTGTACCGGCTATTAATCGAGCGACCCCTACTGTATATTCTATTTCACGTAAAGACGTACGTGGATTATCAGTTACGGCTTGCAAAACAAAATTTTCTTTATTTTCATTCGTGCGCCGGTTTCTTTTCGACTTAACAAAGCTTCCATTATTTATTAAGTTATCACGTAATCACCGAAACCTGGATGACGTCTTTACAGGTATTTATTGAAATACATTTCTGCAGCCATTAATATCATTTCTCCTACTGAGAATAAAGAACTCCTACATTTCATTTTTATGCTTATTTGAGAAACGGTCCATTGAAAACTTGGAAATCGCTAACTTGTTAGCACTACAGAAAAATATGTACCATTATTTGACAGTGGTTAGAAATAGTCGTTGCAATGGTTTAATCACGACACCAAGGCCTACTGTGGTGAACCCTTAGTTTTGCAATATTTCATATTTTCCCTAGGTTAAACATACGGATGCTTTACATAGTGGAAAAGCATTTGTTATGGAGATTTGAAAAATGCAAAAACCCAATATGGCGTCCATAAGAAAAACAAAAGTTAGGTATGACCGCTCGAGACATAGTAGGACTAGAATCTTTTTAATGTCATTTTTAAAATCCTTATTAGTTATTTCTCCGATCCTGAAAATTTGGCGCACAAATCTTTTTAAACAAAGGTAATATGGAGGTTTTAAGAAAATGTACATATTTCGTTTTCATCGTGGTAACAGGATGAATTATTGAGAATGTAAAACTAAATTATTGTTACGCATGTAATTGCGCAACTTTTTCGCCATTTAACCGATTTTTTATTTCTAACGGTTTCCGAGATACTCATGTACCTACTTCATTTTAAACTGGACACCCTGTATGGTATAGTTGCTCTTTTATCATAGATCATTTTGACTCATTTAACCCACTCTGTATTGCTTACCGTTTACGAGATCCCAATGCTGTTCACGATAACTGGGGCAAGCTGTATAAAAATCGAATGAAAACAACAACATTAAAATTCATGTACTGTAATTTTTGTCCAAACTGAAATTTAAGCGAATACTGATATGTGAAATAAAATGAAACTTAAAATTCTGTGATTGAGTAAAAGTTTTTAGACAATAAATTCTATTTATTTATCTAACTGACACCACAAACATTGTTTAAGAAAGAAATACCAAAAAATATTGTGCCTATTATAAATGTGTAGTGAAGAAAATTTAAACGTATGTACTTTTTTTTTAACTAAAGTTGCAATAAAACACAAGTTTAGTATTAAATATCAACATTGACGAGCTAAACAAAGCCTTTGTGTATGTGAATTCCAGTGCGCTAATTAAAATCGAACCTGAGGCTAAAATATGAGTTTACGAACTTTTTTTACGTTTTAAAAAACAAAAATTAATGTTTATGCGACCGCTTGATTAAAATTAATACAATAAATAGTAAGTGTATCACTTAAAAGAGTTAAGTGATAAACAGTTAATTTAATCTCGAGTATTTTGTATCTGTTAAGTCATGACAGATATAAATTTGTAGCTACAATTGAAACATCCATTGTATTCGCTCAGAAAGCGTTAATTTCACATAGCGTCATAGAGATCATTCAAAAGACGCCGAGAAGATAAAGCCTTATCTGGATAATTTATTTCACAGACACGACAAAGAATTATATTTTCAGTAGGTTTGTTTAATAAACGATAAAAATCTTGCAGAATTAGTTGGATAAGTATAAATCTAATGATTTTTATATTAAGGGTTATTTTTGTAAAATTTATGTTGAACGCAAAATTTATATTTGATTTTTCAACACTCAAAAACGTAGCAGATTTGATTAATTTTAACAGTAACAAACGATCAATGGCTTTTTTTAAACTAGTTATTCTTTTATTTATTTATTATTATTACCAAATCCACAACACAACAAGACCAGCCCAGACAATGTGCTCGTTTTTATACAATAAATTTTTAAACTAAAAACCGATATTATCTTATTAACAGTTGCCGAAAATATTCAAGTTTTATTAATAAAGACGATTGACTAAACGATTTAATTAGATGATACAATTTATTTACAGCAACGCTTAAATGAAGAAAGTGACAGGTAGGAAACATTAAAGCTTTTGAATATTTGCTTGTATAAATTAATAGTTCTATTGATTGGCGAGTTAACAACAGATTTTGTGCAACAGGGTGTTAAATAAAGTAAAAATGATGTAGATTTAATCTTGGTAAGTACCTACGCTAAAATCAGTTAGAGGTAAAATATAACAATAATCTGTTTTGTGGTTAACAGTTTTGTGGAGTAATATTTTAGTGTTCTACGAAATTTTAATGGGAGCATATTTTGTTAAATCTTTACAATACTGTTCATATGGTTTCTCTGGAAATGTAATTATTTTTTGCAAAAATGATATGAATTTCTTTTGGATTCCCTCGATTTTACTAGAGTAGATGTCATACTGTGGGTTCCCTATGATAGTAGCAAAATTTAAAATGCTATTAATATATGAATGATATAGTGTTCCAATAACTTTTTATTAAAATGTTCTGAAGAGCATATGATAAAGCCAAGCATTTTATAGGATTTATTTTTAATATATTCGATATGTTCATCAAATAGAAGTTTAGAGTCTAATAAGTTTACTAGATCTGTTACAACAGTGGTGTTTAGGGTTTCTCATATTTGACATTTTTGCTTGTCTTGGGAAGAAATCGGTGCTTTATCTTCAGTTAAAGAAAAGGAGTGAAACTTTAGGTCGGGTAGATTTTTAAAAATCTTTATAACTGGACGGTCTAAGTTGTCTTATAAATGTCATGTGTGATACAGTATTCGTTTTTTGTAACCGTTTTTTTTTACCAAAATAGTTCCCATTTCTTCTTTTTCATTTGTAAAATTATCAAAACAGAATATACTTTTTCCGAAAGACGCCCATAGCACCATATACACGGATCTAGGAACATTCTTCACCCACAATTTTTCGCCTCCACAATTCTTCGCCTACACAATTCTTCACTGCCACAATTCTTCGCCGCTACAATTTTTCGCCGCATACAAGCATATCACAAATTTTATTTGTAAATGTGATGGTTTTTATTTATAACGTAATTTTTACAGATTGTTTAACATTAGCTTAATGTTGTTCCTTGTATATTAATACTTCTTCTTTTAATATTATGTTTAAAAATTGCTACATAAATAGCGTATTTTGTGATTTTTAATTTGGTTTATGTTATTTTAGTACGAATAAAAATTAAATTAACCTAACCTTTCCTGACCTAACCTAAACCAATGTAAAATAATCTGTAAAATGACGTTATAAATAAAAACACATAAACATCACATTTACAAACAAAATTTGTGATATGATTGTATGAGGCGAAAAATTGTGGCGGCGAAGAATTGTGTAAGTGAAAAATGTGGGCAAAGAATTGTGAAGGTGAAGAATTGTGGGCGAAGAATTGTGGAGGCGAAGAATTGTGGAGGCGAAGAATTGAGGGCGAAGAGTTGTGGGCAAAGAATGTTCCGGACACGCATATACACACAGATCTTAACCTGCGGGTCGTGCTCGCCGACGGTCAATGCTGTGTGTGTGGTAAAAAGAGGTAATTGCCTGCGGGTCGTTAACTGAGAGATTTTTGCCTTCAGTTATCGGACTTTCGGCATTTCGCTTTGCGACCCCAAATGGGGTCGCAAAGCGAAATGCTGGGGTCGCGAAAATTAAATTAAAACACTTGAATTTTACGTTCATTGCTTTTTTTTTACTTTGGCTTATACTTTTTATATTGGTTTATTTTTGTATTTAAAACCAATGCTAAAACTACTTTTATTTTCTCAAATAATATAGGGAACTAGTTTTTTATATGCATGTTATTCAACAACAAAATTATTGATTTATGTATGTAGTTGTGTTTTATTTCATATTTAATACCTGGGGTTGCGAAAAATCTCGCTATGAAAAATGGGGTCATGAATGGGATAAGTTTAAGAACAGCTGCTATGTTGATAAAAAATATCCAAACACCGTCGTCATTGACCATGAATAACATTATTTTTTCCTTAAATATATTTTTGTTTTATTTTAAGTCACCTTAAATTCGATGACTGTTTAATATATCTGTCAATAATTAATTGTTGTTAATTTCATATTGCTGAAATAAAATTAATATGAAACAACCTTGAACTAAACTACAAATCAAGTGTTTAGACACGAAGTTACAATATTCGCAATTTTCAAAGCTTATTTACTTGGCTTAATAATTATTGTGATATTATATATTTATCAATTGAACTATATATAACTCATTTTAAATTCACAGTATATTCATCATAACTGTGTAGGTTTTGCAGAGAACTACGTCAACAAATATATTTTTAGGAAACCATATAAATTGTATACACGTCAACAAAGAATTATAAATAAACTGTAAAATAGAGGTGTTTACGTTCGTACCCGCTAATAAATCAATAACAAATTTGATTAAGCGAAAAATTAAAAAGTGAAGAATACAAAAATGAAAATAAAATAAACATTATTGTCTTATTATACCTAACTTTTATCAATAATTTTTTAACGACAGAAAAAGCGTGTTAAAAGGTAAAAACTAAAATATTAATGAAAATGAACGTAAATAATGATTGTCATGCGCTGTTTTTTAATAATTCGTGTACGTTGTTAAAAGTCACAAATCCAAAAACAACCTCAATAAAATGAACGTTGTCCAATTAGGAACAGGAAAAATATATTCCGAACAATGGAATAACACAAATATTTTTTATAATGGCCCTCTAGTTATGTTAAGTCGAATTTGGCTGAAAAGCGCATTGCGGCCACGACTGAATATACCAGTAAACTCGGTGCTTTTCTGCTTTTATATACAAGTTATGTAAAAAAGTTTAGATTTAGATACTGGAATTTTTATATTAAGAAAACAAAAGAATCTTTATTATGAATGAAAAAAATATTACTACTAGAAGATAACGATTAGTACTTTCTTAAAAATATATTTTTTTGTAATATACGGTTTTGATGAGAATCTGGAAATGCAAAAAAAAAAACTTAACAGAGAGAAATAATTAATTGGTTTATTACAAAAACAATTTTTACAATGAAACTTCAGATATTTTGCTAAACTTACATAAAATTGTTTTTTTTCGGTGGTAACTTCACAGCAAGTATAAAGTAGATAAGTTCATAGTTAACGCCTATAGCGAAACCATTCAATAAATTTTTCTTCTATGAACTACTGTTTTCATTTTTCAGTTTTAAAATTAAATGTTAATAAATAATGACGAAAATATTCAGTTTTAGTATCATTTTCATTACTTACTTATTAATTAGGAAAGATAAATTAATTTTTACAACATAGGATAATCTCTTTCAACGATTTTCAATTTTTTACAGCATTTCTACAGACTTTAAGATTTTTTCAAGTATTTGAAACTACTTTTTAAAGAAACTTTTTTAAGGCGTTATTGAACATTAATTTTAAAATTGTGCAATTAGGATGTCAGTGCGGTAAATCTGTCAAAATCTTAAACATGAAAGTTTTTGCGATCACAATACCTTCTGTCTTACCTTGCCCAAAACCCAACCGCTTGATGGATGTCATTCACAGGTGGATTTGTGGTTTCTCGAAAACAGCGGTTGAATGTAAGACGCAAGCGGTGGAACCGTGATTGTTTCTAACCTATCTTGTCGTCGTATAAAAGACAGTACGGTATACAATAATGGTTGATTACCACCAGAAACACCGGCCTCAAGTTCGGTGGATTAAATGGCTGCCGATGGCACCAAAAACTCCCCACCGGTGTAATATAAAACAGTAGCGATATGTCCACCGCACTTCAACCGGTTGAATGTAAGACAGCTTTTGACAGTTTTGATAGCAGTGGTGGCACCGCTGGTTCCATCAAAACTGACAAAAATTGTCCGTATGTCTTATATTCCACCTGCGATGCCACCGGTGCCATCAAAACTGACAAAGGGGGTTTAATTTTCGGAGCCCGGGATTCACAGAAGTCCGGACATCATCCCACAGTTTGTTTTTAAAATATTTTTTTACTTGGGGCGCAAGTGAAATTTTCCCCCAGTCCTGGGGTTCACTGGAATTCGAGCCACTTCTTGTCGGATTCGTTCTTTAAATTCCTGGAGTTTGCGTGGTGTTGTTGGTTGAAATGTGATTTCAAGTAACCCCAAAGGAAGTACTCACAAGCGGACAGATAATGCTACGAGCCACACCTCAAGAGTTACCATGAATGTTGTGAGGATTGTCTATTTTAATTATGTCAACTTGAAGAACGGAGATATTCTGTGGCTCGCCGGATCATTCAGTACTGGAAATCACACGTCTTCCAACTACCACCACCACATAAACTTCAGGGTCTTAAAGAACGGATCCGAGAAGAGGTGGCTCGGATTCCTGTGATTAATTGCACAATTTAATGATGGACGATGGATCTACGCACAAGACTGACAGAGTATTTGAAACGAAATTGAGGTCAGTTAGTTTCGTGATGTTATTTTTAAATAACTGTTAAAATTATATTTTTAATTACCACATGTTAAATCAATTAAGCAATTTTTTTAAATTTACTTATGGCGTATTTATAATCGCCCGCTTCGCTGATATCCAACACTATCGCTTAGGCGAATGCAGAGGGAAAAAGCACTCGTTTTCCATTTTTTTATTAGCTTGCATGAGCTCAAAATGAAAATTTCGCAGCTTCTAAAGTTCCATCCGAGGTATTAGGAAACTTTGTTACTTAATTAGTTATGGATGAAGTTATGTTTTTTGATCAATTGATTTACCAAATCTCGACTGATGTCAGCTCAATCTCCTTAGAGACACCCGGAAATGACGTATCAAATTGAACTTTCACTTGTGAACACGGGATTACCTACCTACATTAAAACTAATGGCATATCTAATCAAACAACGCCTGAAAGATATACATACATATCTGTGAACTACGTTCGAGACATGAACGTTACATCTACTCAGGGGATTAGCTTGTTACCATGAATTCCATTTGATATAATTAAGCCACAAGAATCTGGAATTTAAACCTAAAATTACAGTGTTACGACAGATCGCTGGTAGCTTTCAGCAACCTTTCAATGTTTCAAACTAATTTCTAGCAAACTTCCACGTTCTGTGAAAACGCGATATTTGCTTGGTATTCAGTGGGAAATTCAAGGTCTAGGTACATACATAATCAACGTTCTTAGTGGCTTTTGTCCTACTTCAGTCTTTGCTGAATTATGTACTTGCAAACTAATTTTTGTGATAAGATTTTAGGAGAGATATCACAAAATCGTACCAATTATTTTATATTTCTCTTGTGCTACTAATTTGTTATTAAGTTTATATTTGAAATTGTAGCTTGATGTTTACGATATATGCTACTGTGCGTTTAACTTTTTGACAAGAATAAAATGATTTTTGTAAGCCGTACTACAAGCAAATGTTAACAATGCGGTTCTCCTAATGCTATAGACTAGACACGCTTCCGAAAACGTATCTAAATTTAAAACAATAATTTTGGAAGTAAATATTAGATTTTTATGCGTGGCTTGAGAAAGGTGTCAAGTTAGTAGCCCTGCGCCTCCGCCATATACCGGGTGTAACATGGATCTGACAAACCACCTTTTTTTAAGTTTTGATTTGAGATAAAAGATATTTTAGACAGATGATATGTGTAAATAACCGGATTATTTAAGTACATGCACACAATTACGCCGGAAATGACCACAACACGTTGACTGCGTTACATACCCCCGGCGTACTGTAGCAGTCATTCCTACTGTGCGGGACCGAAATTTACAAAACATTACCCACGTGCGAAGCTTATAAAAACTTTATGTTTCTTCCGATTTTACTTTTATAAATAGCTTTGGGATTATTGTTATTTACGCAATCAAATCGTAGGATATTTTAATACAGGTCCCGGCCAGTGGTGTACGCAGAAAAATATTTCAGGGGGAATATTGTTTTCATTTGCAAAAATAATACTGACTAATTTTAAACGGGGCATGGTAATGGTAAAATAAGAAAATTACCTAGGGGGCGATAGCCCCCGGATAACAGCGCCATAGGCAAAAATTTTCAAGGACAAACGTACCCAAAAATAGCATTTATAAGCAGGGATGCAATAACGTTTTAAATTGTTACGTTATTGAATAACGTTATTTATTAATTGTTTTCGTTACATAACGTTTTAAATAACATTAAAATAATGAATTGTTATGTTATATAACGTTACATAAATTATGATATACAGGGTGTTTCTTAACTCTTGCAAAAAAAAAAATCGGGTGGTGATTTCTTATCGAAAATTAAGAAGGGGTCTTTTGTATAATTGTTTTTCCTAAAACGTCTCAAGGAGATACACCTCCCTAAAGGGGAGCGGTAAAATTAGGTATTTATTTTATTTCTCAAATTTAGATAAATGTAGGAGAATGATATATGGTAGATGTTTTATACTTATTAAAAGGTTTCCCATAGTAATATTTTCAATCATCTTTCACCTTCATAGGGGGCTGAAACGTGCGACCCCTGTTGGTTTTTTATCAGAACTTTTTGGTGAGTTGAAATTTTGCAATTTATATTTTTTAAAGGTTGATTTATTTAGAACATTTTTTTATTCTTTAGGTTTTCTCGTAAAACATACAGTTTTTAATTAAAAAATTAAATGAATGAACATGATCCATTAAATATTCTAAAATAAAACGATTCATTTTGGTGGTTACCATAGTTTGTATATGTTCATATTGGGTAAAATTGACGAGCGTTTTAGCGTTGTCGCTGCGTAAACGTCAAAATGAATTACACCCGTCAAATTCTACCCAATATGAACATAAACAAACCATTGTAACCAACAAAATTAATCGTTTTGTATTGGAATATTTGATGGTTCATGTTCACTCATATAGTTTTTTGCTCAAAAACTGTAGGTTTTACGAGAAAAGTTAAGTAATAAAAAAAAGTTCTAAATAAATCAAGTTTTCAAAAAAAAAAATTAAATTTACTTTATTAAATTACTTTAAATGCTATTAACCTTATTATTACCGGTATATTTACCGTTAATGCTGGCATACCTGGCATATCTGGGTATTGGTGACGACTAGATCAGTCAATTACTAATTTGCGCACATTAAACCCTTAACAAACTGAGCTCGTCATTACCAGTTAGGTTAGGGCAGGGGTTCCCAAAGTTTTGGCCAGGCGGGACAAATTGTAGACTCCAAATATTTGGCGGGCCAAAAAAAAAGAAGTGTTTTAAGAATTTGATACGTGAAGAACCGACAAAATCTTGAAATGTCAAAAGATGTAGGTAATAGGTAGATACATATAATTTTTTTGTAAAAACAAAATTATCTGGTATGATTTCAAGATGGCGGATGGTCTGACATCGCGCGGGCCGTATTTTTAGGGTACTTTGGGAACCCCTGAGTTAGAAGGTTAACATGTCTATCTATTTGAATTAGCGGCTAAACAATTTTGTGAGAATGTGGAAGTGAAGAGCCAAGTGTCCAATTTGAAGATGATTACCAGGATGAAAGTTATGAGGAAGATCCATATAGCAGCGACGATTGTTATCAGTGATAAAACCTATAAGGTTCCGAAGATTGTCCAGATAATCCTGGATTTTGCTTCCCGTTTTAATGAGAGTCATATTTAAAGAGCGCCTTTATACGTTTTTTGTATGCATGGATTTCATTACTGTTCAATAAATATTGTAATAAATTTTATAATTTGTTTTTATACTTTCTGATACCCGGAGATAAGTGCGGAGTGAGACCTTATTAAATTGGTTATTTGTAATAAAGATTCCATTGGCCAAATGTCCAAACAGTTGGCAGAAAAAGTGTTAGATGGGTTTGTTTTGCGCACGGCAAGAATGACCTGTTACAGTACCCGGGCGGTATGTAACGCAGTCAACGCCAAAGTACTGCCGAATAGCGCCGCAGCGAACGTGATAACGTTGTTATTTTAAATGGAACACCATGTATATTTTTACATTTTTGGAAAGAAAAAGCAATTTTGAATACCGCTGCACCATTTTGGCCAATTATTATAACCAAAATTTATTTTTTATAAAGTTTGTCGGGACCTGCATACACTAAATTCTATCATGTCAGCAACTGCTCAAAAATAAATTACATTTTATTAAACAACAAGAAACTCCAGAGAATAAAAATACTACACAATACGAATAACGAATAACCATCCCCACAGCATTATTCTAAAATTTATTTCCGGTAGTGTATCCTGGTATTATAAGATAAAATTGACGCGTTTTACTATTGGTAGAAACAACGAATGCAAATACTTTTTTGATTCTGTTTTTTTCTACGCATTTTGCTTTTATTTCCTGACGTGATAAACTTTAATCCAAATGCATTTTAAGTTTATCAGATTACATTCGAAATTTTTTGTTGCAATTTCACCTAAATTAAAATACCTCAATTTTAAAGCATAAAAAAAAACTCTTTTATTTCGTAAAATAATTGGCTTCTATTATGTAATCGACAACGTCCTGATTGTGAGATAATTCCTGAACGAAATGATAATTGGAGTGTGTCAACTTAAAACTCCGGTTAGCAAATAAACTTAGTCTTTAACTTATTGTACAGAATAAATAGGGAAAAACTCCAATAATTTTTTTGATCTAGTATATTAAAATTCGGCCGTTTAAATAAAGTGGAATCCTTCAAAAAATTTACATTTATCGGTATAATAAATTTCGTTTATTACATACGACTTTTTAGGGATATACTTCGGAAATGACGTCTTTATGCGAAATGCGAGCCGAGAAGTTTTTCGCGTTCAATTTAAATTAAATGTGCATCAGCGAACGTTATCTTTCATAACATATTAATGTAATCAATTTAAAAGCTGACGACTTAAATGTGTAGGAAGGATGCCTATTAATATTAAATTTTGACAGACGGTACCAAAAATAATTAAATGTATGTAGAAATAAGCAAGAGGTTTGCATTTCGTCATAATACAACATTATTTCAATTAGCTAAAAGTTTCCGCTTTCAAATTATAAGGTTGCAGGATTTCATAGCACAGAACAACTCGAGCAATATTTTTAAATATCTGCATGACATTTCACGAGTCTTAATCGTCTAATAACAAGTTGTTTATTTTGCAAGTGGCAATTTTATTTTATTTTGAGACTTTAAATGTTTTGTATTTTTAGGTAGGTATGCAAATATTTGTGATACCTATTGAGTTTCACTTATATTTGTTATCTCGGTTATATTATATAATTTTGCACAGACGTTTACGATTCGACATTGTTCATTACTTTTAAAATTATTAGTGTATAAAAACTACGGACTTTTACTGAAGTGATGTTTAATAAAACATTAATTAAAGAAAATTAATAGGTGAATTATATAGTATAAGTGTTTTATATTGTTTGTACTTGTGCTTTATCGATCTTTTTAAAGCCTTTGATAGAGTGCCAAGGGAAAAGATCTGGAAGATATTGAAACAAAGTAGAGTGGGAGAAGGTAGTTACATTTTCAAAATAAATATATACGCACTTTGGTTTAACAATAAAATTTCCATTGAAAAATATAGAAATGATTTTGAAAGAAAATGCAAGTAAACTTTTTAAGATAAATTACTATAAATGTTTATAATGGCACACAGCTTTAAATCATTTTGCGTAGGAAGAAAGTAACTTATGCAACTTTCAAAATAAACGGCTCAATTCTAGACTGCACGTCTAATAAAATATCTACAAGCAATGCGACAACGTTTTATTTGCACAGAACAAGTGCCCACTATACCGGGTGTAAATGAAGTGTGGTACACCCCCTTTTTTTTCTTTAGTTTTGATTTTAGATAAATGAAATTTTAGACATATGATATGTGCAAAAAACCGGGCTTTTTGAGCAGTTGCACACATTTGTTTCACTTCCGGTTTCACCGGAAACGACCCCAACTTTGTTATTTTAAATGGAACACCCTGTATATTTTTACATTTTTGGAAAGAGGAAGCGATTTTGGATACAAATGCACTATTTTGGTTAATTTTTATAACCTCAATTTTTTTTTTAAACAAAATTTAGTTTTTTATTAAGGGTGCCGTGACCTGCACAAATTGATTTTTATTATGTCAACAATTGTTCAAAAAACGTTTTTGTAAATTTTAAATGACATTTAGGCTACTTAAATCGGCTTTGAAGGTTGCGGAATCGGTTTTTTGACAAAAAGTCAATTTTTTTAAATGGAACCATGCTGGTACTAGCGGTTATTTAAATGGAGCATCTACTAAAGAATCCATCGATACCAATAACTTGTATTTTTATTAAGAGTCTGCTTCAAAAATTTCAAATTATTGTGAAAATTTATTAAGAGATCCTGTTAATCGCAGTACACTGTGCATAACTGCAACAAAACAAATGTTCGTTGTTTTATGTTTAACTACTATAGTCATTTAATTAAAAAGTCCAAAAATTTTGGTAATCATTTTTACATAATTAGATTACTGCGATTAAGAGGATCTCTTAATAAATTTTCACAATAATTTGAAATTTTTAAAGTAGACTCTTAATAAAAATACAAGTTATTGGTATCGATGGATTCTTTAGTAGATGCTAGTACCAGCATGGTTCCATTTAAATAAATGACTTTTTGTCAAAAAACCGATTCCGCAACCTTCAAAGCCTATTAAAGTAGCCTACATGTCATTTAAAATTTACAAAAACAAAATTTGGACAACTGTTGCCATAATAAAAATCAATTTGTGCAGGTCACGGCACCCTTAATAAAAAACTAAATTTTTTCTAAAAAAAAATTTGAGGTTATAAAAATTAACCAAAATAGTGCATTTATATCCAAAATCGCTTCCTCTTTCGAAAAATGTAAAAATATACAGGGTGTTCCATTTAAAATAACAAAGTTGGGGTCATTTCCGGTGAAACCGGAAATGAAACAAATGTGTGCAACGGCTCAAAAAGCCCGGTTTTTTGCACATATCATATGTCTTAAATTTCATTTATCTAAAATCAAAACTAAAAAAAAAAAGGGGGTGTACCACACTTCATTTACACCCGGTATATACAGGGTGTCCCAGTCAAGACGAATTATTCGATAGCTCTGTTATTAGTAATAATATTAAAAAAAGTTAAATATAAAAGTTGTTTGTAATCATTTACTACATAACCTAAAATTATTTTCAGCTATAAACAGTGTTTTGTTTTTGCGCGCTGATACCAAACATTGTTTTTTTATATATATATTTTGTAATTTTTGGATGTACAATTAAATTTTCTTTCAAAACTATTCGAGACTGTTTCTGTCTAAAATGAACAGTTTTTGAGTTATTAACGTTTTTTAAAAATTGTGACAGATTCAGACCTTTATACAAATATTTATATTTATTAACATAACAACACCGGAGCAATTTACTCTGTCAATTTATTAAACAATAGTGTCATAGTGATTGTTGACTTGTTAAATTGTAATAATAATATAGATACAAGGTGTTCGTTATACTCGGTGCATTTCGCTAAACTTTAAACGCATGTAAGTCATTTTTTTTTTTTAAATGGAACACCCTATATATTTTTACATATTCTTGTAGAAAATTTAATTATCTTTAAAGTTATTAAGCATGTTTTATGTCTAAATATATTATTTTTGGAGTTATTTCGTTTCTTATGATTATTTGCCAGTATTTTACCAAAAATATCGGTAGTAGCCTTTGAAAATTCAAAACAATTTGTATGAACTGTCAACCAGAACAGTTAATCGGCACAATTTCCATTATTATGTCACTAAAAATCCATATATTTTAAGAGCTGTAGATACACAGCATTAATGCATTAAATATTAGGGGTGCAACGTTAGAGAGCCACGTTATTGGACCACATTCTTTAATCAATACCTATATTAATGGCGACTCTTACCTACATTTTTTCGAAAACTAAATATTAACATTGTAAGAGAACGTCCCTCGGAAAGTAATTGCAAATTTATGGGTTCAACATGATGGTGTAGCTTCTTACTATAGTTTAAGAGTGAGACAGTTTTTAAATAATCAGTTTCCAAATCGGTGGATTGGAAGAGCAGGTCCAGTAAACTGGTCACCCAGATCACCGGACCTGACTTGCTTGGATTTTTTCTTGTGGGTTACAATTAATAACATGGCTTACAAAATTCCTCCAACAACTCGAAAGCACATAGTTAAGAATTCAAAATGCGTTTCAGCAAATAACACCAATAATGCTGCGGAATGTTCAACGGTCATTTGTTAGACGGATACAGCTTTGCATCGAAAAAAATGGTGCTATATTCGAACACCTATTATAAATTGTTACGTTTGTTGGTTTTGTAGCTTTTGTAATAATTTTATTGCAATTATTTCGTTTCAATTTTTGTTGTATTTTCGTAATCTTTTACAGTTCGCAATTTTATTGTTATGAAACGTAGCTTTATTAAAAACTGACGACGGACATTTTCTTCTTCAAGTTTTTCAGGATAACATTTTTCATGTTGTGTAATTTTGTTAACTGCAGTTTTGGTAATATCAGCATAATGGCATTGTTTTTCTAATATATTAACCTTCTATAACGGTAATAAATAAAAAAATCGTATTCAAGTTTGTATTTTTTACATAGTATTTTTATTAAGGAGTATTACTATTCTGCGCTGCTAAATTCGAAGCTTTAGATGCTAGAAGACTATTTTCGTAGATTAGGTAAATACATTTCATTGCAACGTATTTTGATAAATAATAAATTGTTTAAAATAAAAAACTTTTATTTTATTAATAATTTAGGTGACGATAGTATAAATAAATCGAATAAAACTATTACGTTGACAGTTCATACAAATTGTTTCAAAGGCTACTACCGATATTTTAGGTAAAATACTCGCAAATAATCATAAGAAACGAAATAACTCCAAAAATAATATATTTAGACGTAAAACATGCTTAACAACTTTGAAAGATAATTAAATTTTCTACAAGAAAATGTAAAAATATATAGGGTGTTCCATTAAAAAAAAAAAAAGAGACTTATATGCGTTTAAAGTTTAGTGAAATGGACCGAGTATAACGAACACCCTGTATATTATTTTTAAAATTTAACAAGTCAACAATCACTATGACACCTTTGTCTAATAAACTGCCACAGTAAATTGCTCTGGTGTTGTTATGTTAATAAATATAAATATTTTTTGGAGGGTCTGCATCCGTCAAAATTTTCAAAAAAACGTTAATAACTCAAAACTGGTCTATTTTAGACATAAACAATCTATAATATTTTTGAAAGAGAATTTAATTTTACATTCAAAAATTACAAAATATACAGGGTGTTCTATATAAAAAAACAATGTTTGGTATCAGTGCGCAAAAACAAAACACTGTGTATAGCTGAAAATAATTTTAGGTTATGTAGTAAATGATTACAAACAACTTTTATATTTAACTTTTTTTAATATTATTACTAATAACAGAGCTATCGAATAATTCGTCTTGGCTGGGACACCCTGTATAATAGATATAGAAATAAAATTTATTAATTTCTGAAGCCGTTTTTTTTATTCGGAAAGGACCCAAAATAAAAATATAATATGATAATTGTTTTCAATAACTTCGGCAACAATATTTATGAACAATTAAAGATAAATAAAATTAAAAAATTTAACAAACTTTTAATTATTTGACTTAATCCAAAAGCCATAAAAAAGGAACGAAATTAAAAAAAAAAAAGTTTTGATTAAGACCTAAGCCTACTACGACCAAAAAGCTAATAAGTCGTATCAGAAGTATGAAAATAAGAAATTGAAGGTACAACTAGTAGGGACAAAATTGGAAACGAAACCTATCGAGAAAACCTAAAAGTACAAACAATAAAACAAAACTTCCAAGAATAGGAGAATATAGCATGCTCAGGAAATCGTATGAAGCGCGAATGGGACGAAAAAAGCGGATAGGAGGAAGACTAAGTGAAAAAAGCTGCCAGAAATAGAGCATACATAAAAAGAAGCAAACGCCTGACAACAAACGGCAGAGAAGCGTAAAAATAAAATGAAGAAGTAATTTTAATAATAGTTTGAAAGTTTCTAATATTATTCAACAGCAAAAATTTTCATTGAGCGTTACGAGTCGAAAAGTTTTAGCATTTGAATTGGTTATGTTGAAATATTTAATACTACCCATGTTACAACTTTTAATTAGAAGTATTACTTATTTAGTAAAATTAACTTACTGCAAATTTTACATTGTAAATTCCCACTTTTCAACTGTATTATATGATTATTGGCAAACATTGATCGTGCATGTTTGTACACTGAGAGCGTTATCTGTTTATTTTGTTGACGATGTATGGCATTATTCAAACATCATGTAATAATAACAATATTCGTAGATACATAGTAGAATCACAATAAATTTATATTCGTGGATTTTAATAAAAAACATGTAAAACATTTGCGTAAAAATGAAGTAATAATTGCTTTCGTTTTAATTTCAACTGTGATAAGCAAAATTAAAAAGTTAAACGTGTTCGCTCGCTAAAACTTTTAATACAAGCACAATGTGTTTATTATTAAACTTTGTTTAGTAATTTTTTAAATTAATTAAACTAAATTAATATAGTATCATAAAAATGATTTATTTACGAAAATAGTTCGAAATGAGCAATTACAAAATTGTACTCCTATATTTTAATGAATATACGACTAATCGAAGTCATGTTAGACAAAATGTCCTATTTATAAGAGCAGTTGATAGTTAATATTGATAATATTATTAGTTTTTAAATGCTAGGGGTGCAATTTTAGGTATATTCACATTGGCTTAAAAAAGGAAACTCTTTTATGTCGATTTAACAATTTTGATTTTATTGTTTTTTATTAAACTAATTTATAATCAGGTAAACATATAGCTTAAAGATGAAAATAGAACGTTATTTGACATTTAAAACAAATTATCGAGATATTTCCAAAGGCGACTAATTAATTTCTATTAAATATTTTGTTTGTGGCCATTAATTTACATGAAAACCGCAATAACTCGAGAAATATCAATTTTAGACATAATAGACTAACAAATTTTAAAGATAATTAAATTTTCGATAATAATATCTAAAAATATATAGGGCGTTCAATTTAAAATAATTGATTTAACCGTGTTTGAAGTTTACCCAATTGGACCCAGCATAAAAAACACCCTGTGTATTATTTTAAAATTTTAACTAGTCAGCAATCACTGACACTATTGTCGAACAAAGTTTCAAAGGAATTTGTACTGACATAGCCAAGTTGTGAAATATCATAATTTTTTTAGACTTCTGTTTCTGTCAAAATTTTCATAAAAACTTAAATAACTTAAAAACGACTGAATTTAGATACATAAAACCTACATGTTTATGAAAGAGAATTCAATTTTACATCTAAAAATCATAAAATATACTGGGTGTTCCATTTAAAAAAACATAGTGACGTATCGGTGCGCAAAAACAAAACACTGTGTATAGTTGAAAATAATTTAAGGTTATGTAGTAAATTACGAAAAACAACTTTTGTATAAAATTTTTTTTTGTAAAGTTGTCACGAGACGAGATATTGATCCGTTACGTTACTTTTTGGACACACTGTATTAATGTTAAATGTGTTTCAACTTTGATCACTAAAGTTTCTTTCTTCCAGGATGGTTTGGATTATTCCTTAATCATTTATCATTTAAGAAAGAAATGTTATGTTAAACAAAGTATAACTGCTCAAATTAATTAAAAAAAAGGTTATTTCTACTAAAGCTTACAAATAAACACGAGCGATTAATTAGGAGGGAAGGTTAAACTTAGCATACATTTTTTATTATCTTCTTGGGTTACTAATAGACAAGGAATCCAAGTTACATTTTCTAATAAACTTGTTGGGTGTGACGATAGTTTTTTATACATGAAAAGTATTTTAATTGCGAAATGCTTTGTCTGCTACGCACAAAAGTTAAAATTAACCTATTTAAATTAAGTTTTTACTGAATATTTAATCTCTATCCTAAAAAAGGGCAGCTTTTGCCTTTAAAATATTTTACAAATTTCGGTTTGTAATACGTCTAATAATACTCGATTATTGGTATTTTTATACCCGCATAACTCCCTGGGCTTTACTCACTAGCATATTATTTAACACCAGATGTCACGATCATTTCAGAAACAGCTTGTAACAATTGGTTTTTGTGAATTGCCATTTTCAGATATTTGGGGTTCCAGATTAAACTGAATACAAATTATTTCTGTAGTTTAGGGTTAGTGAACGCTAAAGAAACTAATGGGTCTGCGACACGATTGCACTACCCATCCGTTAGCAATAATTAGAGAGACATAATTGTATGTGGTTTTGCTATAAAAAAAAACACATATTTATATTTGTTCTTATAATTTAAGAGCGACATATACCGATACTTTTTTAGTATTGTAAATTATAATTAATTCACTCATACGTTATTTGATTTAACTTTTAAATGAATAACATGGAACAAATACTGATGCATCAGTTACTAAAACATGTAACATTTCAAAAGAGCCACGTTATGAGTAGTTTAACTTTGTTAAACACATTAACGTTAAAATGTTAGTCATTGGAGTGGATACAACAGTAGATTTTGTCCATCAATAAACGATATTTTGTTAAATTAGTACATTATAAATTGCACCCACTACTCGCACAAAATGTTTTATAAGTAAAAATGACAAGGATACAGTTACAATCAAAAAGTTTGACCATAGTAACCCAAAATCTTGAGACAGTTGCGCTTAGGTTGTTAAGAACCAACCACTGAGAAATGTACAGGGTGGTCTATTTTCGACGCCCATACAGGGAAGGTATCTCCGTTATTATCAGAGATAGAAAAAAACTAAGTGCGAAGTTGCAATTTCTTTTTTCGAGAGGAAGTCAGATTTTTGATATATTTTTTTAAATTTTCAAAATATAGCCAAAAAACGATTTTTGGCAGTTTACAAAAATGTTAAATATCTCGCTTGAACGAAAAGATAAAGAAAAACTTTGAAAAAATTTTCTGCATGGTATTCTGTCCTTAATAAGATAGCGATATTAAATGTTTTTAAACTCTTATAAATATTGATATATTACACCTAACATTCTTATTTTAAAAGGGAACCATAAGCAAATTATATATTTTTGAAAAGCGCAGAAAGTAAGTTTTCGATTTATGTCAAAGCTAACTATGGTTGCCATTTAAAATAAGAAAGATACGTGTAATACAACAATATTTTTTAGTAAAAAAAAATGAATATTGCTTTCTTATTAAGGACAAAAAACCATCCAAAATATCTTTTTAAAGTTTTTCTATATCTTTTCATTTAAACGAGATATTTAACATTTTTGAAAATTGACAAAAATCGGTTTTTGGCTGTATTTCGAAAATTAAAAAAGATATTAAAAATCTGTTTACGGCAATGAATTCCTCTCAAAAAAAAAAGAAATCGAGATTACGTTACTTAGTTTTTCTCTATCTCTGATAATAACCGAGATACCCTGTATGGGCATCGAAAATAGACCACCCTTTACAGCTGGTCGAAAAATAAAGGAGTTTGTTGTTAAAATGTTTTTTTAAAAATTTGTTTGCTACTGTAATCATTGGGCTAGAGCTGTTTATTACGTTAAACGACGTTTGAGGGTCCAACCACCTCACAAGGACGATTTTACCAGCCAAAATCAAAAATAATAACTTTAAGAGTAATAAATACACTTGCCAACAGTGCGGCCGATGTACAGTAGGTACGGTTAGTTTTTGTGCAGACCTACCTGATACGTAATTAGAAATGTAATTACATTTAAGTAAAAATTAGAGCCAAATAAATCACCTGGACCAGATGGGATTTCTCTAGAACTGGTAAAACATGACCTACAAAAGTTGTTCATTATGATAACAATTTTGTACGAACGATGTCTCAACGGAGAACAAGTTTAAAAGGAATGGAAAATATCGTGTATAACCCCCATACATAAAAAGGGCCCCACAAATGATCCTGCAAATCATGGGTGAATAGCAGTGATTAGCACAATAGGTAAAATATATTCTTAATTACTGAAAGAGCTAATAGAAAAAGATTTTGAAACTAAAGAAGCAGAAGAATAAGCTGGATTTAGAGCGGGCAGATCTACAGTTAATAATTTGTTCACGTTAAAGATTGTATTGAAAAAGAGAGTCCAAAGGTCCAGGGAAACTCACATAGCCCTTATAGATCTTATGAAGGCATACGACAGCGTACTAACTTCCATAATGTAAAAGAAGATGCAACAACTGGGTATAGAACCCACACTTATACCAGTCACCATGCAACTGTGTGAAGAAAACTTTGCAAGCATAAAGAATGGGGAACTTTTACTGCAGCTTGTAATACAACAAAAGGTCTCAGACAAGGATGCTGTCTGACACTACGTTTAAAAAAAAAATATCTTGACAAAGCTTTTTCAGGTGGACAAGGAAATATAAAAGTATGGGTCTAATAGTGGGAGACGACACATTTTTTAATTCACACTTCGCCGGCGACCAAGTGGTAATTTCCGAAGACGAAGAAGACCTAAGTTACAAAGTGAGGAAATTAAAGGAAGAGTACCTACAATCGGGCAGGATTAATAATAAATATGAACAAATCCGAGTGACAATAGGAAATAAATATATAAATGACTTACCTTTAGAAACCGAGTACAAAAAAGGAGTGGAAGGATGCAAATATTAGGGAATCATTTTTAAACAAATTGGAAATAACGACGAGAAAATCAAAAATTGTGTAAATAAGGGCAGGAATTTAATAAAATCGCTAAATTCGATTTGGGAAAAAAAAATTAGAAAAAAAGAATGTACAAAAGTTCTGTACAACGTGTAACAATATAGGGCGCAGAAGTGTGAGATTTAAATAATAGAAATAAGAGAAAATTGTTGGCTACTAATATGAACTGTTTAAGGAGAAGTTGTAGAAAATCAAGATTGGACCGAGTTAAGAATGATACCGTAAGAGAAAACATGAATATCAATATAACTATAGCAGATGTAGTAGAAACGAGACAGTTAACATGGTTTGGACACACTAAAAGAATGCACGGAAGTAGGTGGCCTAGAAAAATTTTAGAATGGATTCCGCCTGAGAAGAGGAAGAGAGAACGACCAAGTAGTAGCTGGAGAGTAGATATAGATGAGGCAATGAGAAATAGAGGTTTAGAGGGGGACATAATTATGTTACGACAGAAAGAAATGGAAACTGGGAACGGAGTGGCGGTAGATTGCCGTAGAAATCCGTCTATACATATATATTAAAGCTAGATATTCCTCTTTTTCAAAAAGTCTGGTTTGACTTAAAGTTTGTTTTATTTACAAAGGAATTACCACCTGTTGCATTTAATACCTTAAAAGATGAGGATGTAGTGGGTACACTTTAATAAATATATTATTATATTTTAGAAAGTTATTTGAAGAAAATTACATCGGCGATATTATTGTCACGTATCAATTAGCAAATGTTTGCGCTTGGTATCACACGGCTGGTAAATGCATGTGTAAATCGCCTATTTGCATGTTCGTGCTTTAAAAAATATCACATTTATTCTCTTAATAAAACCCACCTGTTTGGCTAAATGGTTCACATTTTATTGCTTTACGTCATTGCGCCAAGTCGGGTTAAGATTTCCTTATCTACGAACGAAAAATTCTGTGCTTATATTTGTGAACGCAGGTGTTCCAATTTGCATGGAATTTTACGGCTGTTATTTTTAATGTCACAGAATTGATTAAATGGAAAAAGTTGTAAACTTTAAGGAGCTTGTTTATAAAAGAACTTCGTATTAAATGTTTCACGGTTGGTTTAAATTTTATATGCAAAAACGTTAAAACGGTGTTATCCTTAACAGGCTCTTTCAGTTGAAGAATAATTTTAAAACCTTCCTGACAGTGTTAAAACGTTATTTACAAACAACATAGTTTTCATGTTGTATACAGGGTGTTTCTTAAGTATTTGAGAAATAAAATAAAAACTTAATTTTACCGCTCCCCTTGCAACTCCGAAAGGAGACGTCTAAGGAAAAAATTTTATATGAAAGAGCCCTTTTAATTTTTGATAAGGAATCACCTCCTGAAGTTTTTTGCGATGCTTAAGAAACACCCTGTATAAAAACTTTTTTTATAGAGGCCATGTTGTATTTTTACGTGTTTAGGTAGCATTTGCTTTTATGATTGTTTAATATTTTAGAGGGCAATCAAATATTGTTATTTTTAATAAACAAACGCATCTCATCAAAAAGTCTTTAAGACTGTAAAGCAGCGTTTCCCAATTTATTTTAACCATCAAAGCCTTTTATAGTTTTTTGAACAATACGGAGTCCTATTAGATTTTTACATGCCTAGTAAAGTTCATGCTTTATAAAGCTTAATAATGGTAACCACGGAAAAATATTTTGTTTGTTTCTGATCGGAAAGAACCCAGGATTATAATATGTTCGTGCTTTTTGATCCCACCAAAAAAATTTCGTTTTCGTGAACCAAAATGAAATACCGGTTCATACCGATTAAAACTATATTAACATTTATACGAAAGAACCTTAATTATACGAATATTCGATTATTCAGATTATAAATCGACGGTGGAAAGCAATTTTGCTGTAAACGCCAAAACTACAACTTTGCAGGAGAGGTAAAAAACAATTTAAGTTTTGGAAAAATAATTCCTGTCCTTTAAATAATGATTTTATCCAAAAAAGTTTCAAGGAATGTAGGAGTCAAATAATTAAATGAATTTTATTAACACAATAAAAATCGTGAATAACTATAAATTAATGGCGTTTTGGCGCTTACAGCAAAACACGCGTTGAAAATGCTGCTCCATTGAAATGTCGTAAACGCCATGTCACAATGTTTGGAATTAAATTAGGGTAGTAATAATGGCCTTCTAAAGGTAGTACAGACAAAAAATGTAAATAAACGTATGTTTGGTGGGTTGTAAATGCAACTACATAAACTTTTATATGTCATTTGTTTTGTCGTATACACAGAAGTGTATGTATGTAATAAGTTGTTTGAAGTATCTACATGGGAATTAAATAATTTACCAATGCTATAATTATAATGCCCACAAAAACCACGTTTAAATAAATGATTATAATTTTTAAAGGCATTCAAAGAACAAAAAGAAACTAATAACAAATAATTATTTTGTAAACTTTGAAGAGTCATAAAAAAAACAAATAAATAAGATACTCTATTAAACAAAAACTAGTACAAATGCATCAGTTGTAACTTCTTTAGGTGGGTAATATAAAACTAAACCATTTTAAAGCTTCTATTTGCAATCATCTCCTTCTTGCCTTCCTTTTAATAACTATCTTCTTCGTCTGTATCGTTTAAACAATCAGGTATTGTTGAATTGGTTTTTAAATTAATATACTAATGTGCATCATTTTTTGGTATTATATTTTTTCCACAAGATTTTTTAGGTCTTTATATTTTGCCTGTGCAATAGGAATTGTTTGATTATACAAATTAAAGTTGGGTTGAGCACCTTCTAAATCGTTTATTGTGTAGATAGATGTGACAAACACAATTACTTAACACATACGGTCATGTCTATTGCACGTTGCATACGCAAATAACCATTATGACGTATAACAACCCCAAAACAATATATCTTTAATAATTCGAATTGTATTAACGTTATAAATACAGTATAACTAGATCTAGGCAAATGCTTTAAAAACAATATGTTCTTTAATTGCATCCGTATAAATCGCTGTTACAAACCAAATATTCTAAAAAGATAACCTAATGTAGGTATGTGGTAAACGGCATGACTTAAAATACTTGGGCGGCATAAATGCTGTATACGCCACATTTTAAATTAAGTAGTTGCTGTAAACGAAATCTCTTTTAAAGTGAGGACAGCATGATTGCTTTATACGCCAACATTAGAAAAAAGAGCGATTTTTATGGCTGTACCGCATAATTTCTTTAAATTTGAATAAAATAACAGTACTTTTGAATTAGTGTTCAGTGTTTATTTTTCGTCGTATATTTTTAAAAAATAAACCTTCCGACGCAGAAAAAAAAACTAAGAAATACGATGTAATAAATTTTTTTTGCATGGTTTGGCGTTTACAGCAACATTGCTTTCTCCGACGAAATACTTTATATGGAATAATAATATGTAAATTTACTGTGATCTTTAAATAAAAACAAATTTGGTGTGGATATTTTATATTTTTGGCAATCCAGTAGTAGAAGTAAAATGTTTGTGATGGTTTTTAAAGTCCATTTATATTCTTGTTTTTGTTTCTTAGAGATCTTTGGGCATTCGCTAAATTATAAACGGCAATATGATGGGAGTTGATCCTCATGGACAGCACTTTTTAGACTGGCGAACCGCCATTTTGAATTTACCAAATTGTTAAACATAATTTACAATATAATTAAATAAAATGTGTGCATATTATTTCTGGCAACTTCGCGCCCACTAGGTTTAAAAAAACAACTTGATTTGTTTAATGTGTGATGGTAACTGACTTCATAAAACTGTAAATAAGGAAATTGATTTACTATTTGTTAGTATTAAACTATCAAGTAGCCCCGTGCTTCCGGGGAACACGATTTGGGAAACACAGCTGTATTCATTTTCCAAACTTTGTGCACTAATTATCATTAAAAAGATAGACAATAACGCCCATACTTATTTGCACACCCATTACATTTTATTTAAAAGAAAACCGTACATTTGATAAATCGATGTGCCTGCGCGCGCGTGTTCGTATGGCGAAAATATTGTTTAAGTTAGGTTTGTCAATAGCGCTTTGTGTCCTGCAGTGATTTAAACTACGAGCTTAAATGCTTTTTTAACATTACAAATATGTATCGATCGAATGATAGCGACCACGCAACAAACAAAAATCGGGATATTAGCTGTCATGTGTTTGAACTGAATAAGCGAATGAGTTATATCACAGGAACTTCTGTTAATAACTTTAATTAAATACCGCTTTGTATATGGTGGCTGTTGTTTTCATCGCATTAATATGTGCAAAACAGCCATATGAATATTGCGTAACATAGTCAAATTTAATGATAAATAACCTTGTGGTTACATGCATGGTAATCTCTACAACAGTTTAATTTTGCACCCGCAATTAAGACTAACCTTTTCAGATAAAAATATTATGCTATCGTTGACGATACTGCTGTATTGGCGGAGGGTAACACTTGAAAAAAACGTCTAGAAAGGAGCAAGCGACGGAATAATATTATGCGCCGAAAAATGGAGAATAATCGTTAATGAAAACTGGTCTAACCATGTCGATTTTATCAATAAATAGTACAAGACAACCAAAAACTATTTAATAACCAAGTAATTCTATATAATAATAAAAAAACAGCAAAGTATTTATGAATGAACCTGCATGTCAAACTGAGATGAAAAGAGCACACACTATAAAGAACTCAACATAATAGTATATTTTACAACAATAGATGAAAGTCCAGTTTTTTTTCGTGAGTTAAGATTTGTTCACCAGCCGCAAAGCGGCGAGTGAGAAAATCTCACGAACGAAAAAAATTGATTTCATCTCGAATCGCAAATACTAAAAAGTAAAAAAGTGGATTTTTGTTTTTTGCCCGTAACTTTTTCATTTGATGTCAAATTTCATTTTTGTAAAAACATTTTTATGGCCACTTTTTGCAAGGAATCAAATTCCCCAATTATATTTTCCGTGTGACGTTTCGTTTTTTTAAAACCATCATCAGGTCAATTTTTTCTTATGGACGCTATATCTGATTTTAATGCCAATTTGTAGAGTATTTTATTCTGAATTCGACAATGTATAACAGTTGGCACTTTTTTGAAACAATTGTTGTTAAAAATGGCAAAAACAAATATTTTATTTAAAACAAATCCTAATCGCCATGGTAAATAATTGTCTTTGTCCCTTTTTCCTTGGAAACAGGTAAGTAAACCGCATAAAATTACTAATTAAAAAAATAGGTACTAATGAATATTTTAGGAATGCATTAACATTGTTCACTTATTAACAAATATTTTTAGAATATTTTCTTCGGTCAAGTAATAAATTTCTCTAAAATGCGTATTTAATTCTTATTTGGCATACAATTATTTGTAACTAAAAATAACGAATTATGCCTTTTATCTGCGGTAATGACTTCTAATAATTATGCCTTTTATCTGCGTTAATGACTTCTAATAAGCAAAAAGCGTAAACAGATTTCTAGACGTTTTTTGTAAACTATGACTACATATTATTTGATTACGAACATTTTGTTACAAATAATTGCATGTCAAATAAGGGATTAAATACACATTTTCGAGACATTTATTACTTAACCGAAGAAAATATTCTAAAAATATTTGCTAATAAGTGAACAATGTTAATGCATTCCTAAGATATTTATTAATACCGATTTTTTTAATTAAATCCCATTAATAGTAATTTTATACGGTTTACTTACCTTCTTCCAAGGAAAAAGGGACAAAGACAATTATTTATCATGCCGATTAGAATTTGTTTTAAATAAAATATTTGTTTTTGCCATTTTTAACAACAATTGTTTCAAAAAAGTGCCAACTGTTATACATTGTCAAATTCAGAATAAAATACTCTACAAATTGGCATTAAAATCAGATATAGCGTCCATAAGAAAAAATTGACCTGATGATGGTTTTAAAAAAACGAAACGTCACACGGAAAATATAATTGGGGAATTTGATTCCTTGTAAAAAGTGGCCATGAAAATGTTTTCACAAAAACGAAATTTGACATCAAATGAAAAAGTTACGGGCAAAAAACAAAAATCCACGTTTTTACTTTTTCCCCTATATCTCAAAAACTAGAAAAGCTAGATAAGTTCTGTTTGCGTCAAATTTTCAAGCACCTGAATATACAACTTTGCCCCAATTTAACCGAAGTCGTAACTGTTACCGTTTACAAGATCCCCATAGTGGCCCGCGAAAAACGAGAACCCTGTATAGTCGCCACTAGAGACGAAAGTGAAACTTTCATGTAGAGTAGGCAGTGAGAAAATGACAACTTTCATAAATAGGGTAGACCAAATTCGAATGTTTTACGGGGTATCTCGGTTACCGCAATAGATAGCGAAAATCGGATTTCGGTCTCTTGGGCTATTTTATCAAGAAAATAACACCTATGCAATCAGATTTTTTCTATCGGATTCCATTTTGGCACTATAGACGAAAATTGAAATTTCATAATTTTTAAAATTTTGCTATAACTTCTTTATTTATTATTATTTATGTTTTTTATACAGTTTTATCATTAACAAAATAATAAAAACAATCACATTTACAAATAAAATTTGTGGTATGCTTGTATGCGGCGAAAAATTGTGGCGGCGAGGAATTGTGGCGGTGAAGAATTGTGTACACGAAAAATTGTGGAGGCGAAGAATTGTGGGTGAAGAATTGTGAGCGAAGAATTGTGGGCGAAGAATGTTCCTAGACCCGGCCGCGTTACCATGTGCAATTCTTCTCCATATATATTTTTCATTGCGACCGTCATCTGATAGTTTTACAACGTGTACTTAACTTGTGATTTTAATATTCTGTGTCCATCAGTTCTAAATTTTGTCCCGTTACTGCAACCACTAGATATTTAGCTTTAGATGTATTCATCTTCAGTTTTACCCGTAATAGTCTTTACTAATTGCCTAGCATCTATCTCATCTTCCGCCAAGATAACTTGGTAATCAGCAAAATGCATGCCATTTATCTTTTTTCTCCAATGGATAAACCCATATGTTTGCACTTTCTCTTTTAATTTTCTAGGAGTCATTCGCTACATAGATTTTAAGCAATGTAGGTGCGATACAGCAGCCTGGCCTTAATCCTTTTGTGACTTTTATCATATGCGATACTTTTTGTCCTGTTTTTACAGAACTTGTCATGGAAATACTTCTTTCAGTGTGAAATAACGAAGAACTTGCACACTTTATTGCCAAAAGTCGGAGTTTTTTTTATAACAAGTACAAGCTCTATAAAGGAATTTGAATGTAGCGAATCTTTGATAACGATAATGTTGTAGTTGTTTTTAATACGCTATTTATGCAGATTTGTAGAAACTTTATCCAGAGTTGAATTAAAAAATGTAATATATAGGAAAAATTAGGTAATCCATAAAAATGTAATACTTGTTCAACCCTAATTACTTTTAATTTTTTACAAATGTATGACTGTGCAAGACAAGCAGAAAGATCGTTTGGTATATTTCGTTATTTATTTTCTCTATAATTCCAGAGTTGAAAACTAGTTTTAAATCTTAAAACTAGAAAATTTGAGCTCTAGTAAATGCATAGAAATTGACCGATTTCATTTGAAACAAGTATTTGTTTTCAATTCTATCTAGTTTGTTCAGTGACAGGGTGAAACGTGTTTCAATTAAATTTTAGCAGCTTAAATTTAGCTGCAAACAATTTAGAGTGTTTTCGTTGTGTCAATAATTTGTTTTAAAAACATTTTTAGTCTTATAAAACACGTTGTTTGTTAGTAGAGACAACATTTTATGGGAAAATTAAGGAAATCGCCAGCCTTATTTGTATAATGTAACGAGCAGCGACATCAGACTAAAATAGCTTATATTTAAAGTTTTTGCAAACTCATTTTAAAAATTTATTTACATCTTTAGCCAAAATTAAGTTAATAAATTGTTTTTTTATTCATGACGTAGTGGCGTTTTTATTTGAGTTTTAAAATTTTGTTTCAAGAAACTGATGAAAGTCAACCCAAATTTTTTATTTATACGATGTATTATACATATATTTTACTGCATAATTTATAATCAGTAAAGATAAATACAGGGTGTTCCACTAGAAGCAATATTAATTGATTCTGACTTAAAATTTCGTTCTGTGAGAAATGTGATCGGATCATAACATATGCTGGAAGTGGCCTCCAAGCCTCCATTCGCGCCCGAACAATACTGAACCCGGCGCTTTATATTTTGGAATGTGTCTGCTAGTAGGTACGTCCGCTGTTACTGACCGAATTGCTGTGTTGATGTTTGCTTTTAAGGCGTCGATGGTTCGTAGTTTGTTTGCGTATACTCTCTCCTTCAGAAATCCCGGTGAATAATAATCGGACGACGTTAGATCAGTCGACCGCGGTGGTCAAAATCCTTTTGAAATCACGCGGTCGCCGAAAAAGTACTGGATTTCAGCCATGCTGATGTTTGATGTGTGCACTGTCGCTCCATCTTGCTGGACACAGCCAATGGATGATTTCCTGTCGCCTAATTGATTTACAATGGTGTTGAAGCAGGCTTGCCAGATTTTAAATTAGGTCTCGCGGGACAAAAATGAAAAAAAGTACGGCGATTTTCTCAATTTTTTTTTTCACAATTAACAATTTTGACATATCATTTTTTATTTCTAAACCTAATTTTGGCCATTTAAAAATGTATCTAATAAAGAAAACAACAAAAATAATTAAGTAAAATTTTTATTTATAGGTACTATTTAACCTAACAATTATTCAATATTTATCATTTCATTTCATTTCATTAAGAATGACTAATCCTTGATTTTTTTTTTTTATTGGAATTCCGAACAATTTATTCCGAAATTCTGTTTTATCAACAACCGGGCACGCACACTTTGAACGTTTGAACACCGAGTGATTTACGCAGACCCTAAAAATTCCCGAGCGGCTCGAGGATTCTCGTGACCATTAGCGTGCAACTCACCCGCCAATGCCCGAAATTCATCCATATTAGGAAAGAAATGCGTTTCATAACAGCATCCATCACCTTGTATGGCATTATTTTATTATTTTACAGTCAAACTCTGTGAATTTTTAACCTACGGGACGCGGGACAAATCACTCTTGTGCGGGACTGTCACGCACATTGCGGGACGGCATCCCAGGAAGATGATACTATATATCATGATTATCATGTTTGAAGTCTATTGCTCGTTCGTAAATGACTTTTTTTTATCATATTGCAGGAAATAGAGTGATGTTTACTCTGTATGGATTGTGATAAATTCCTTTTTGTTTATATACACAATCGGCAAGGGATGTGGAAATTATGAATAAAGCTTATACAGGGTGTCCCAGATTACATTTCCAGCAGGGGGATCTCGCTTATTATGAGAGATACAGGTTTGTTTAAATTAGATAAATTATTCCTTAGTATGAGAGGAGCTACAATCAATTTTTAAAAGTACAAAATTCGTCGTGCTTCAGCTGTTATAGCAAAAAATATGAAAATGTCGAATTTCTTTTTTCTTTCATAACTTTTTTGTCTTAATCGTTAGAGCAATTTTATTTGTACTTTCTGAGGATACTTTTTAATGGAGAATGTAACTGTCATTTTAGATTTTTTTACACCTACCATTTTCGAGATATTACCCCTAATTCCATTTTTTCTTATGGGCCGCGAAGTTGGCTATGAAATAGTTGAATGTGCTTTTTTTTCTCGTTTAAATGAGATATTACTTGCTATACCTAAATTTTAAAAAGAAGTCACAAAATGAATAAAAATCGTATTTTACCCATCACTTATCAAGCTATCTATGAAAATAAAAACAAAAAACAACTAATTAAATGTCAAATGACAGTTACCATTTATTAGAATGTATAGTATTGTAGTGTAATTCGATGGTTTTTGTAGCAAATTTGTTTTCATATAATTATGGGTACATTTACAACTAATTAAAAATGTCTTATCTTGAAATGCTAAATTCTTTACAACAGAAACTGTGCAAAATAGATATTTGTAATTCTTTATGGATTTGTTTTGGATTTTTGGTTGGTTTTTCGAAGAAACCATATTCTTTTAAATTTATTTCCAAATTCTGTAATTACACACTCTTCGTTGCCTTTTCTCAAGATATAGCTCAAGTATATTTGCTCAGCTTCCACACAGTTTTAATGGTAAAGAATGTAGCATCTCAACATGTCAAATTTTTCGCTATTTTTAAATGAAGCCATCATTATAACAACTACTACAAAGACTATCGAATTACACAACAAATTATTGTATTAATGAAATTCTAATAAATGATACCGCAGACAAATAGTAACTGTCATTTGGCATTTAATTAGTTGTTTTTTGTTTTTATTTTCATAGATAGCTTGATAAGTCATGAGTAAAATACGATTTTTTTTTATTTTGTGACTTATTTATAAAAATAGGTATAGCAAGTAATATCTCATTTAAACGAGAAAAAAAAAGCACATTCAACTATTTCATAGCCAACTTCGCGGCCCATAAGAAAAAATGGAATTAGGGGTAATATCTGGAAAATGGTAGGTGTTAAAAAAAAAATCTAAAGTGACAGTTACATTCTCCATTAAAAAGTACCTTCAGAAAGTACAAATAAAATTGCTCTAACGATTAAACAAAAAAGTTATGAAAGAAAAAAGAAATTCGACATTTTCATATTTTTTGCTATAACATCTGAAGCACGACGAATTTTGTACTTTTAAAAATTGATTGTGGCTCCTTTCATACCAAGTAATAATTCATCTAATTTAAACAAACCTGTATCTCTTATAATAAGCGAGATCTCCATGCTGGAAATGTAATCTGGGACACCCTGTATAGTATTATTAAAAAAGCAAAAGTTTTTTGCTGGTTATAAACAGGTTTTATTGATTCTATTATCTTAAAGTTCCGACATGTTTCGTCGATTTCGGTTTTTTCGACTTCTTCAGGGAGCTATGTAGATAGAATGAAACATGTCGGAAGATAATATAACCAATAAAAACCTGTTTATAACCAGCAAAAAACTTTTGTTTTTTTAATAATACTACATTCAATTAATAAAAATAACAGGACAACTTACATTAATAAAGCTTATATTGCAGATAGAGAAATGATGTTGGAAATGTTCAGAGGTTGTTTGGACAACAAATAGAACAAAAATTATACAAGTTGTATAATAAAAGAAGTGTACTTGCTATAATACTTTAGGTTTGTTCCAACATGCAGTTTAAAACCGATCCTTGTATCAGGATTCTGCGCAGTATTAATATCGCGTACCAATAAAGCCTATAATCGCACGCGATATCGATATTGCGCAGAATCCTGATACAAGGATCGGTTTTAAACTGCATGTTGGAACAAACCTTTTGTATTCCAAAATTCAAAGCACTAGCTAGTGGTGCTGTTAAACCGTTAAAGATACAAACTTGCTTAACAGAAACAAGTTATCCATGTTTATAGCTCCACTTAGACTCATTTGTGTGTTATTGATTCTGAATATGTGTTTACCTTAATAAATTTGCAAAAAATCTTTTACAGACACCCTATACCTACTTAACAAAAATAGTAAATTATTTCCGCACTTTAAAAATCAATAATCTGTCTTTGAAATAAAACTGGATTATTCCAAGAAACAATCAATTTTAAAGGATAATTATTTTGCCAAATAAACGTGTGCATATTTTATACACTTATTTTGGGGTTATCCTGGATTCGTTTTAAAAACACATTTAAAGCTTGTTTGTTTTTGAATCAAATAAATTGCAATTTAAATAAATATGAAATTATATATCATCAGAAAATTGTTTGAAATTTGCAAGAATATTGTTGGAATACTCAAGAAGTTTGTGAATGTTGCCTGATGAATATTTTCTTGCCTTGTATGCAAAGTATTCGACCCAAATATTCCGAAACTTGAGAAGTTATTTACTTACAAATAAATTGAGATCCAATAAACCAAAAATATCAATTTAATATCTCAATAAAACAAGCACAATTTTATCTTAGAACCAAATCATAAGTTTATTTTCAATTGAATAGCTTTTATCAACATTTAAGGATTCATTTAAAAAACACTTAATTTAAAAAAAAATTAGAATGAATCTATTGATAAAAAACAAAAGAGTCTGTAAAGTAGTAAATATGTATTTTTTAAAAATGTACTATTAGTAAAAAAATATAAATGATTTCCAACGAATCTTATATTGTTACAATGTTTAAATGTATAAAATATTCGTTAGCGTGCAGTGGTAATTTTTTAAACTTAATAAATTTAGGATGATCGATCGAATAAAAAAAAAATGCTGTTTATGCTTAAATTACTTCCTACAAAAAAAAAGTACATTTTACAAGAGATGAAAGTCCAGTTTTTTTCGTGAGGTGAGATGTGTATATTACCTTAACGTCTTACGTCGTTTGACATGTTCCGTTTAGGAAAAATTGACAATCAAGAAATTTAAACTGATTTAGGTACTTTTTTAAAATAATTTCGTTTTTTTGAGTAACCCTGGATATGACGCAACACTTAAAAAGATTTAAGTAGCATAGAGAAATTTCTGCACAACGGTTTTTCTAGAATTTGTCTTTTTCTCCTTAATCGGTTTGGTGTAAATTGCTCGAATACAGTTGCTCGAATACAATTGCTCGAAATACAATTGCTCGAATGGGAAATTACTCGAAAAGTAAATTGCTCGAATGACAATTGCTCGAATGACAAATTGCTCGAAAAAATGAAAAAATATTACATTTTTATAAATACGAAATAACACAAATAAAACAAGGTGTAAAACCTTTTAAAACTCATTTGCTTCATATTACAAAGGTTTCTTATTTGTTGTTGAGATAATCATTATGAATAGTTGAACATAAGATAACAACAATATAGTCAGAATGAACAGATATGTAGTAGGTATATAATATTTTTAAATATTTTAAATATTGAATAAGTGTAAATGTATTTATAAATAAATTTTAATACATTTTTCTAAGTGTAAACAAATGTAAACAACTTTTCTAGTACATTTAATTATTTCGTATTTATAAAAATGTAATATTTTTTAATTTTTTCGAGCAATTTGTCATTCGAGCAATTATTGTCGTTCGAGCAATTTACTTTTCGAGCAATTTCCCATTCGAGCAATTTTCCTTTCGAGCAATAAATTGTATTCGAGCAATTTACCTTCGAGCAATTGTATTCGAGCAATTTACCGCCACCCTTCTTAATCGGTTCCTCTGGTACTTTTCGGTGTCAAGGTATGTTTTTCTATTTTTGTGTTATGTTCCTCCACGCCTGCCTATCGTTAGCACTTCTCTCCAGCTGACTCCTTTTTCTTCTGGTCTCTGCCTCACTTCTTTTTCTCGTTTTATTCTTGGTCTCTCTATTTTTCCCCTGCATCTTCATTTTCTATCCTATTTTCGGGTATCTACTTTCTGGCATGCGTAGTAGATGTCCAAGCCATCTTAATTGATTCGTCTCCATATTTTCCTTAATATCTGTTCCTAGGTTATTTCGAATTTTTTCGTTACAGATTTTATCGATCAGTCTACATCTCTCTATTCTTCTCAGAGATCTCATTTCCTGTACCTGTAATATTTGTTTTTGTTTTTGTGTTAGTGTCCAAGTTTCTGGACTGTAGGTGAGAGTGGGTACGTACACTGCACTTCGTTTCTTTTGATATCTCCTTCTTACTTATGAAACATTTATTAGTGGCGTAGTAAAATTTCGTCGCTGCAGCTATTCTATTATTCAGATCTTCCTCAAATTTACCATTCTCTGCAATCATTGTTCCTACATATTTAATTAATATTAATTTACCTGCTCTATCTTTTTTTTTGTCTAACATAATTGTAACTGGTTCATGATTTTTCGCTATAACCATAGCGTTTGTCTTGGTTATACTAATATTCATACTACATCCACTAAATGTATCTGCCCATGCATCTAGATTGAATTGCAAGTCCTTTTCGCTTTTAGGTTAATAGCACCACATCATCTGCAAAGCCCAAGTCTGTTAAGGATATTGGTTTTAGTTAATTCCAACCCCAGTAAGTCTTCTTTGAGTTTTGCTTACATTCTTTAATTATTTTATTTATAAGAATTATGAAGAGCAGTGAACTTAAGGTGCCTCCTTGTCTTACTCCCACTGTGGTTTTAAATTCCTGAGAACTGCTGTTATGGGTTCGCACATAATTTCTACTACTCTTATATAAACTCTTGATGGTGTTTACTAATCCTTCTTCCACTCTACTTTGTTTCAATATCTTCCAGATCTTCTCCCTTGGCATTCTATCGAAGGCTTTAGACAGATCGATAATGCACAAGTACACAATCTTTGAATGTTCCATTGTTTTTTCACTTGTCTTAACGTATTTCTAGAATTTGTAAAGTATTTTAAACGATATTTATGAAGAAACGAAATGGATGGCTTTTTATTGTTAGAACGGGCTGTATATTCTAATTTGTTCTCGAAGAATAATGAGTTTTGGTTCTTATTAACCTGAGTACAGCCTCATCATTAAACAAGTACGCACAAGTTTCCAGGACAACGTCAAAGTTTGAACGTACGAGGACAAAACATTTCTCATATTTGTCACAAATAATAACTACAAATAAAACAATGTATAATACAGCACCTAAATTATGTAAAGCAAAGTGTTGAACAGTATAAATCTCGCTCGTCGACAGTTACAACTTCCAACTCAGTTTAATTATTACGGGGGCGTCTTTATCTTATGGCTTCCAAGAATAACTCAACGGCGTGATTGGTTAAAGAAATAGGATATATTCGAGCTCTTTCGTTAGACGAATATCCTTAAATTGCAAATGTAGTAGCGAGTTTACCTTTTCAAATTAAATTTTCTTCGAAGATGTGTCACTTGTTATTTCGTATTCGATTTGTAATTACGACCCCCCTAACTCCCTCTTGTATACGTCATAAACTAAGGACATTAAGATAAAATTAACTAATTAGTTTGCGTTGAAACAACGCAAATGTTTCAAGTTCAAATTGGGCAAAAATACTCTTACATGTTTTCGTAAATTCAAGAAAAACGTTTTTTTAGTGGTTTTTGCACAACTAGAAACATTTCTGCAAAATTAATTGCCATGGGTGACAAATACAGCTCACGATGTCTTGATAACCCGATCACGTATGAGATATATACGACTCCATTGCAAGTTTAGATTTGAAGACCTGTGATAAGTTTATGTCACATTCTAGCAGAAAAGCTAAAAGGTATTATAGCTGATGACATGAGGATATATTTCATTTACTTAGCCTGGAAATTAATTTTAAATGTTAATTTGTACCTTCAGAAATATTTTGTTGCTTGATAATTTATATATTATTACTTTTTTTTTATAGGTATAACATCGATTTTCTGGCACTCTTGGTACTTAAGCCTTACCGGATTAAACAATTTGCCAGACCAATCGCAAAGCCATAGCAAGAATTTAATTTAGGCAAAATAAGTTGAGAACCTCATAAGATTGTGGTATCACCATCACGTGCTGGGTAAATAATGTAAATAAGAGCGCCTAGGGTACCTCTATAACAGGGTAAGGACAGGCGCTGGACAACTTTCTATTGGCTGAGGTGTATATATGGTCGAGTTTCGCTTGCCACTAGGCTGCGACCTCCAGATTTTAAATAGTTTGCATGGAGATCATAGGCAGTTGCACAGATTATATTTTTTTCTTGCGTGTTCAGAGTGTTTAAGTGTGATTCAAGACTTTAAAAGACATTAGTGATAGTTATGTGTTATAACCATACTTAAATTTCATAAGTTAAGTTAAATACAATGATTTTTTTAATGTTTAAGAAAATGTGCATTGTATTATTTGTCTACATCAACTTATAAGCAATGATTGGAATTAATAATGTAATTTTGTCATAAAATATCAAATAAAATTAATGAATCTATACTTTTCTGTTGCTCATTGGACATTAAAACAGGAATTAAGTAAACAATTGTTTGCAACTTAATTATCATAATTAATTAAAGATGCTTAATATTCGTATCAACACATTTATCTATCTTGGAAACAAAGATTTGTGTGGCATAGAATTTGATAAATTTTGGGATTTCAATATAAATTTAAAGACCAAAGCCGTTATTAAATAATTTTGTTAAGGTATTAGGTATTAGGATTCTTTATTTGATAAATATCATTGAATTAAAAATATTTTTGTAAACGTAAAAATAAAAAATGTGTTTATTATAACGTCTTGTTTTTTATTCCTTAAAAGCAGGGCTCGAAGCCGAACAAAATTTGATTAACGGTTAACCGAAATCGAGAACTTTATTTTTATAACGGAAGACCAGTTTTTTTTTCATTAAAAACCGGTTTACTGTAAAACACCGGTTTATTCACAGTAAGTAATGTTTATTAAAATAAAAAATTTAAAAAAAAACGGTTTTTCTTTACATGAAAGAAAATTTTTTAGTTTTTCCAAAATATATGCTTTCATATACTTGTTGCAAAAAATAACCGAGAAATGGCTAATTTTGTAAAAGTTTCTTTGTTAAAGTTTGTCATGATTTCGTAAACAAGAGATCTTTGCAATTAATAAACAACTAAACATCATTTCTAAGTGAATTCTGCAGCAGCCGCTACGGTTTTATCATTTACAATGTAAACTTCCAACGTATTAAACTTTTTGAAGTGTTCAAATTTAGCCATGTTCACAATACTGCAACAAACACTTATAAAATACAAAAAAGTACACGAATTTGCTTAGAAATTGAAAATTTTACTTGTATATGACGTTTAGTTGTTTAATAATTGCAAACATCACTTGTTTACGAAATCATGGCAAAGTTTGATAAAGAAATTTTTACAAAATTAGCCATACCTCGTTTATTTTTTGCGAAAATTATATGAAACTATATATTTAAAAAAAACTACAAAAATCTCTTTCATATAACGTCATGACTAGAAAGGGTTTCCCTTTATAAAAAATATAAGTTTACTTCATATCTCAAAAGACAAGGTAGCGGCAAAAATTTTAACTATGTTTTTGAATTAAGCACAAAACTGTATAAAAAATATTTGCAACATTTGGTTTTATTTTAATAAACAAACAAGTTACAGTAAATTTTCAAAGCGAAATAAAAAATCTGATTACATTGGTGTTCTTTACTCAAAAAAATAGCCCAAGAGACCCATATCAGAATTTAGCTAACTATGTATTACGGTAATCGAGATACCTCGTAAAACTTTCGAATTTAGTCCACCCTGTACATTGAAATTGGAATAATTTCATTAAAAGTCGCGGCAAAAACGTTAAATTAATTACCTATCCATGTACACGACAAATATTTTAGGCAAGGACCTCCAGAACAAACTTTTCGAGCAAAGTTTCTATATTTTAATGCATAGTAAATTAATGTAAACTTTATGTCGCTACTGTTATTACCTGTGGTACGGAGAACAAAAGAGACACAGCCCAAGCGCACGCCAACATGAATTTCCCACGGCGTCTGGCGTCGCTCACTTTCAGAGGATGTAGTACAGCGAAATAGCGGTCCAACGACACGCAAACCAAAATGTTGCTGCTGAGATAGAGCCCGAAGGCTCTCATGAAGAGGAACAGTTTACACGCGAAATTTCCAGCTAGCCACTGTACTGTCAAACGCCATACGACCTGCAATTAAGAAACGAATTAATTAATATTCGACAAGCACTTCTATTAAACACGCAACTTTAAAATTCATTGTTAATCCAGACAAAGTTATTTAATCATGGTCGGTTGTGTACATAAAACAATGCGTGAATATTCATCATGCAGCTTAAATTTTAAAAAAAATATGCACATTACTATTTTTGTCCATATTTTCTATGGAATTTAATTAAAATTAAAACTCATTTTACCTCACTTGTTTAATTTTGAATAGTCACTAAATTTATTAAAACAGTTAGGAGTAATACCACAAGAGGTTAACAATTGCCGGCCAAATTAAAATAAAAAATGTACATTACTATTTTTGTCCATTTTTCTATGGAATTTAATTAAAATTAAAACTCATTTTACCTTACTTGCTTAATTTTGAATAGTCACTAAATTTATTAAAACAGTTAGGAGTAATACCACAAGAGGTTAACAATTGCCGGCCAAATTAAAATAAAAAATGTACATTACTATTTTTGTCCATTTTTCTATGGAATTTAATTAAAATTAAAACTCATTTTACCTTACTTGTTTAATTTTGAATAGTCACTAAATTTATTAAAACAGTCAGGAGTAATACCACAAGAGGTTAAAAATTGCCGGCCAAATTTTGTTTGACACGAGTTGTTGCTTCTGGCTTAGTAATAATTAACGAGAATAAATTGACATTGACAAATCAACGAGCGCATTATTTATTCGAGTTTAAATTGAAAAGCAATAACGAGTGCTACAAATAAAAATTTGGCCTGGTAAAATTTTAACCTCGAATGGTATTTGTAGCGATCACGATGGTAGCAATAATTCCACGACCACGGTCTACTACACACGTTAGGAAGGAAGCCTGTCAAAAAATCAGGAACTTTTCGACACAAATTTCCGCTAGATGGCGATACGTCTAAGAACCATTCGTCATAAATATCCGTTAGATAGTGATAAGTCTAAGAACTTGAGCTTGCACTAGGTGGGATCTTATTTTGAACAAAACTGACTTAAATACTCGACAGAAACATTTTTTTGTACATCCTCTGATTGATTAAATTCGAATTTTGCGAATTTTTTAAGCGAAAGCCTATAAATCTCGCTGATTATGTCTAAATCTCGTACACGAACCGGTTCCTACACTTATCGCCATCTGGCGATAATTTATGGCGAACGGTTCTTAGACTTATCGCTGTCTGTGGGATAATTTACGAAACTAGTTACCGGCCTCAGTCGGTTTTATATGGGAGTTTAAACCATTTGTAGAAAACATAACCTCTGATATTATCCCAAATGTCATTGCGTTGCTATGGTGAAGGTAAACAAAAATTTATCCGATTACAAATTAATGTGATAAATCGTATGCATTTGCATTGGCATTAGTGACAGTAGTGGAATTATCGGGGGTAATTACACGAGAGCTTTGTTTTTAGCCGGACAAACTTGCGTTGCAACGAAAGTTTGGATGCTAGGAAAGTCGACGAGACAATTAGGATTTGTTTTAAATAAAATAATTGTTTTTGCCATTTTTAACAACAATTGTTTCAAAAAAGTCCCAAGTGTTATACATTGTCAAATTCAGAAAAAAAAAAGATCTACAAATTGGCGTTAAAATCAGATATAGCGTCCATAAGAATAAATTGACCTGATGAGGGTTTTAAAAAAACGAAACGTCGCACGGAAAATATAATTGGGGATTCTGATTCATTACAAAAAGTGGCCGTAAAAAAGTTTTTACAGAAATTAAATTCGACATCAAATGAAAAAGTTACGGGCAAAAAACCAAAATCCACTTTTTTACTTTTTTCCCTATATGTGAAAAACTATAAAAGCTAGATAAGTTCTGTTTGCGTCAAACTATTAAGCACCTGAATATACAACTTTGCCCCAATTTAACCGAAGTCGTAACTCTTACCGTTTACGAGATCCCTAGTGGCCCTCGAAAAACGAGAACCCTGTATAACGTTATATAACATAACAATTCATTTTTTTAATGTTATTTATAACGTTATGTAACGAAAACAAATGTAGTAATAAATAACGTTATACAATAACGTAACGATTTAAAACGTTATTCCATCCCTGAAAACAATAATTCGTATGCGCCGCGAAATACTCATGTAGCGCCGTCTACACGGGCAAGGGATGCATTTTTTCCAATTATATTTTCTCAAGTAGATACGTTTAAGTGGAATGCCCCTGGATATATTTAAAATTTTTATTACGTTGCCATGGTGAAGGTATAGAAAAATGTATCGGATTGCAAATAGTAAGGTTCCTATTTATCCGTTGGCAAACGTTATAAATCGTATGCATTTGCATTGACGTTAATGACAACAGTGGAATTATCTGTATAAAAAATTAAATTATTAATCACCATAAGTAACGTCCCAACATGCGAATACCTTGGGGTTTGAGAAATAATCTACTTTGGCCCTTAGCTAGAGATTATGCCTTAACGTGCTTAAATATGTAATTAAAGGTTAACATAAGAAACTTAATGAATATGACAGTGAAGTGTACTAAAATTTACTGATTATCTTAAAATCCTGGTATTATTTAACGCAATTTAGTTTGAAATTGTTTCACCTCAATGCGTAATAGTACCGTATTTTAATAAACAGAGTGTCGATATAAGGGTAAAAAAAATTAGGATCTTTTTTAATGTTTTTTTTTTAAGCAACGGCAATATAGCATATCCAGCATATCAAAAGTATTTTGGAAATTAGGAGATATACAGGGTGGTCCGCATAGAAGGACCACTATTGGAATCTCGTAAACGGTAAGAGCTACAAAGAAGTTTAAATTAGACAAATTGGTACCCTTTCTCAGACCTATTCAAGGATGCTTTAATGCAGTGGTTTCCAACCTTTTTGTACCTCCGCCCCCCTTTTTCATAAAAAAAAATATTGCGCCCCCCTCACTTTTCGTTACAATCTATTTCATAATAATTATTTAATGGGCTTCCAAACAAAATACCATATTTTGTAAAAATAAAGTTTTTTTTGTTTGTTTGTATTCAAAAATGATGTTTGGTAACCGCTGCGTGCCCCCCTTACAATAGTCTCGCGCCCCCTAGGGGGGCACGCCCCACAGGTTGGAAACCACTGCTTTAATGTTTTAAAAAAGCTCCATGGCAGACTTGTTAATAAACAAAAATCAAAATAAGCTTATTTTTAAATCGTTAATAGTTCGGTTATACTTGATAGTTGTGAAAAGGTTTATTTGTTGTAATCAATCATACTTAGGTGTTACAAAAAAAAAACTTCCTCTAAGAACCTATCCATAAGGTAAAATAATTCTTAAAGTCGTTACAATATTTGAAACAGACATGGCAAATTTATATCCATTGAAATAAATTGTGTTGTATAATCACGTAACCAGTGCAAACATTTAATGCTTATTGACGTACAATTACAAACTCTGGATATCATGGGATATAATCAGTTTAGTCTTGCTGTTGCAGAGGACGGAATAGATTAGAATGAGTCGTCCCGCTAACTCGATTTTGACGTTGTTCAGCCGTATCTATTAGCAGTCGGATGTTTGTGAACTGAAATCATTAAAGCAGTTGTCCTTAAAATATTATTGTTGCGACGCTCAAAAATATCATTTTACGTGTGAACACCCAGTGCCGCGACATCGATTGTCAAGCGATGTCGTGACGCTAGTGTCATCGTGTGCTCTACCCTTTAGCATAATTGATTAATGATATTTTGTAGGTTTTTGCAAAACTGCTCGCATATTTTAAATTTGCACACTAAATGATACGAAAGTGTCAAAATTATTACTGAAAGCGTCAAAAATACAATCTATGCCACTATTAACTTCCGATAAACTTTGACCTGACAGTTTAATTAAAAAAGTGTTTTTCGTCAGCCAGTAGTTTTTTAACGGAGCTATTTTTTAGGTACATTTAAGTTTCTAAAGTTTTTTATAATTTATTAATAACTGAATACATAATATGTTGTTAGAGATACTTTTTATCAATAACTACTTTTTAGTGTAGGCATTGTTTTTACATTGAAACACTATAATGACTAGTATAGCGTCGAAAACTTTAAAACAGTAAAATTAATTAAAAACGCCTATAGCAATAAAGTTTAAACGAGTCTTTAAAATGTTTTTAATATAATTTTTTTTTTCTGTTAACGTTAATCAACATTTTTAATAAGAGTAGATTTTTCTTAGAAAAGTAAATAAACTGGTACTATATTAAGCACAATACAGTTGTAAATTAGTTTTAATTATCTCTGGCAATATTAAGAAAAGAGGTAGTTTTTTTTTTAAATGAGCTGAAACTTAATCATACTTTAATTATCTTTTAAAAATTATTAAAGCAATTCTCTAAGAACGCAAGAAGTTTAATATTCGTTGCATTTTGAGTCAGTAAACGTAAAACAAAGGAATATGTTTTGAATGGCTTGAGCTATTACTGGCTATTATTGATTAAACACAAGGTTTGCATTCCTAACTTCAGTAGTTAAGAACAAAAGCATATCTTTGTTTGATTTATTCATATTTATGTAACATATATCTGAATTAAAAAAGTACAATCGACTAATGAATAAGCTTTATTTTGGTGTCATTTTTTTTTTTTATGAGAAAGACGCATTTATTTAGACAATTTAATAATTGATTATTTTGTTGGATGTATAAAAGTTTACTGTTTAGTAAAATGAAATGTCCTAAGTGCCGTTAAAAAGATATTATTCTGCAATAGAATTGCTGAACGAGAAAAAAAGATAATAACGTCTTTTAAAATATGATATGAAGGTTAATCGATAAAGTGACCACATTCTGAGTGGAACAAGGTGGAAATCCTTAGATATATTTTGTAGAAGGGGGTTATGGATGCATGCAAATTCAGATTTTAATAATCAGTAAAAGATTTCAACATAAATATAAATAATACTGTTATGTAGATAATATAAGCTTGTTTATATTAAATTCAGTGTCCAAAAGACGCAAATAGCCTCATATCTCCCTTATTGTTTTAAATATCAAAACAAATTATCAACATTATTTTTAGATATTTTTATGTAGACTTTAATGGTAATTTAAAAAAATGTACCCTCGCCGTTAAAAAGTTATGACACAACCTTATTTTGTTTTGCAATGGACGCTATAGATGGCTATGCCCTATTTAAATTCGTTATTTTATTCCCATTCCAAATATATGAGTTGATGTGTTTATTTTTAATAATAGGCAACTTACAAAAGTTTTTAATATTTTTTTAAAGATAAACTGTTTAAAAATATAAGCAGTGAATACAAAAAGTATAGGAAGTGGAAACCTTATAAAACTCATGTGGTACAACATCGCAACGATTATTTAGAGTAGTATATTACATATCAAGAGTTGTAAGAAGCATATTATGCACGATTGGAAAAGGTATGCGTAGCGGCGAGTGCGTATTTCCACAAGTGCGTAATTGCTTTACAACTCGTGTTATGTAGCTTACTTTTTCTACGAACACATAATATCTAGGATTTTAACGGTTTTTGGATAATATACACATGTAATTACGTTGTCTTATCAATTTTGACGTAAGCCTACTTTGACATTTCTAGACAAGTGCGCGTTTTGCTTACCGTGCGTTATAACTCACTTATTATGCATACAGGCAGCGTTTGACCTAAGGCTACTTCGATCTTTCTAGAAAAGTGTGCGGTTTGCTTACCGTGCGTTAGGAGTTAGGACTCACTTACTATGAATGCAGGCTGTACGGTAAAAGTCATTTATGTTAGTGACAGTAGAAAAAATGGATTTAGCTTACAATTAGTCGTTTGTAGTTAGTTAGGTTTGCAATATATTTTAACTTCATAGTCATTACAATTAAATCGTATATATTCTTTGATTTAACTGCTGATTAAATTATTGTTCATCTTTTGTTCAAATCTTGTTTTTTTTTTTTTTTCACAGCTTACATTTTGTTTTTAAAAACCTTTGTAACTTACTTATTATTAAAAATAAACACATCAACCCCTAAATATTTAGAATGGGAATAAATCTTAGCCAACTATAGCTTCCATAAAAAAAAAAGTAATTTGGGTCATCCTTTTTTAACGGCGAGCATAATTTTTTTTTCAGTAGATATTATTAAAGTCTACATAAATATATCTAAATATCTAAATATAATTTTTGATATTTACAAGGGAGATATGACACATCATAAATGTGACAGGAAAACTGTGTTTTGCTAATAATTTAAAAACCGGAAATGATAGATAGAACATTTGTTTTCCCAAAAAAATGCACATTTTTGGACATTTAACCATTTCTCTATCTTGGCTATTAAGCGAGATACCCAGAAATACACATACGGACATATACACAATATATGGCGAAAGTCATTTGGTGGCCACACTAGTTTTGGTGATTCCAACATTTATTTATTTTTTCGCTAAAAGGTGGATTATTCCTAAAACCGCACGAGATAATTATTAAAAATCCAGACTGTCTCGCCAAAAGCGAGACGTGTGGTCACTTTAATCATTGATCGAAAGAGCTGTTGTTTCAGAAAAATTAATATTTTACTATCTAAAACTAATCGCTTTTTTGGCGACTTTTATTGATGCAAAATATCAGAACTACTAACAAAATGCAAGATGGTGAATACAACTGCTTGGATTTTAACGAATAATTGTATTGACGATTAGATTTTCTGTCTACAGCAGAGCACTTGCGTTTTCTCTCACTGACTCAGCAACAAAAATTTAATGGTTCGTGTGACACCGTGTGCATCCCTTCCTTATCGTAGCAGTAACGGAATTTTCTTGGGACACATTATCGGAGACAAGAATTAGGCCTTGTATAACAACGTCTTCCGAAAATGTCAGCTTGTAGACAAGCCAAGGGCCTTACATCTCTTTCGAACTGGGGATTGAATTATCGGTTTAACCTTACCGGTAAATCCAATACTAAACAAACAAATGCATTTCGGTATTACCAATAACTTTTACAGGTAAAAAAACAAATTAGCCTAAGCTAGGTCTTTCGAAAAAAATCCGAATTATTGCGCTATTTTTAACTTAAAGTTTAGAATCTTTGATATTGTTGAAGTGAAGCCCGCAACAACAAGTTGTTGTTATGATAATGTATTTAAAACAAATTTGACATAAAAATTAAAGCAAAACAATAGTACGATAAACTGCAGCTTAAAAAGCATTGATGATATAAATAACACAAATACAAACTAATTATACAAATTGTGACACCCTTGGGATCAACTATTTTATTTTGTCTCACTTTTAAATGAAAAACATTAAAGCAAATGCTGACGCTGACGCATCAGTTACTAAAACCAGTAACACTTCAAAAGGGCCAAGTTTTGAGGATATCAACTTTAGTAAAACAAATTAACGTTAAAAATATTACGGTCATTACTTGAGTTCTACGTCAGTATTTGGGTTTCGTCAATTAACAAAAGATTTGTTGATGAATTTTTAAATCATTAGTAGAACAAACTACTCGCACAAGTGTTTATAGGAAAGAATGACAAAGAGGCAACGACAATAGAAAAGGGATAGCAACAGGGAACCTAAAATCTGGGGACGATCGGGCTTAGGTAGTTAAGAACCAACCACCGAGAAATGCATAGACGGTCGAAAAATAAAGGAGTTTGTAGTTAAGATTGTTGTTTTATTTGTTGCTTACTGTGTAATAATTGCTATAGACCTGTGTTTTACGTAAAACAACGTTTGAGGGTCCAACCATCATACAAAGACGATCACGAGCCATAATTAACAACGATAAATATATCTAAGAGTAATAAGTACTTTTCCACAACAGTGCGGCCTATGTACAGTACCGTGTCCGAAACATTCTTCGCCCACAATTATTCGCCTGCACAATTCTTCGCCGCCACAATTCTTCGCCGCCACAATTTTTCGCCGCATACAACTATCACAAATTTTATTTGTAAATGTGATTGTTTTTATTTATAACATAATTTTTACACATTATTTTACATTAAGTTAGGTTAGGTCAGGTTAGGTTATTTTAATTTTTATTCATACTATAATAGCATAAACAAGATTAAAAATTATAACTTTAGGCTAATGCAAATAATCTGTAAAAATCACGTTATAAATAAAAAGGTTTGGTGTAAATTGCTCGAATACAATTGCTCGAAGGTAAATTGCTCGAAAGGTAAATTGCTCGAATGACAATTGCTCGAAAGACAAATTGCTCGAAAAATGAAAAAATATTACATTTTTATAAATACAAAATAATTAAATGCACTAGAAAAGTTGTTTACATTTGTTTACACTTAGAAAAATGTATTTAAATTTATTTACAAATACATATACACTTATTGAATTTTTTGTTGAGATAAACACTTTAAATATTTGAAAATATTATATACTATATAACTGATCATTCTGACTATATTGTTGTTATCTTATGTTCAACTATTCATAATGCTTATCTCAACAACAAATAAGAAACCTTCGTAACATGTAGCAAATGAATTTTAAAAGGTCTTACACCTTGTTTTTTTTTGTTTTCACAGCCTTTTGTTAAAAAGATGTAAAAAAAGTTAATTAGGTTACAATGGTAAACAAAAAACTACTGTAATACATTTTTTACCGTTTTTTATCATTTTAAAGCCTACTAATGTAAAATAATTAATACTGTACGCATTTAAAACGCAATTGTTCTTTTGCGATTTTCTTAAAAATTTTGTTATGTAAGGGTATAAAAGTTTTAGTGCGTTGAAAAGAGAAAGAAAATGTCTTTCTAACCGTATAAAAAAAATTGTATGGTGCCATTAAAAAAAACAAATATGGCGCCATAACTCCTAAAAAAACAAAAGAAAATCAAAATTTGACATGACAATATTTTGGGAAATACTGTATCAAACAACTTTTATTTGAATTTTTTTTTGATAATTCTTTCCAATAACAAAATAAGTGGGGGTATCATAAGTGATGCCTCACCCTGTATATACAAATTTGAGAAATAAAATAAAAACCTAATTTTACCGTTCCTCCTTAGGGGAATGTAACTCTGAAAGGAGACGTCCAAGGAAAAAATATATAAAAGTCCCGTCTTAATTTTCGATAAGGAATGACCTCCTGGCATTTTTGCAATGTTTAAGAAACAATAAAGATGTAATTTTACAATTCTACGTTTATATCGAGGTTCTTACAATTATTTATGCATTTATTCATTGGACCAGTGTGATAAGACAATAATTAAATCCTATAAACTGTTTATTTGTATATTCATAATACGACATTCTACTAAAAACGGTTCCAACACAATTTTTTTTCAGGCGTTCCATATCAGTTATAATTTTCTTAATTATTACAGTCTCCTTTGATAGTTTTTCATTTTTCGATTTCAATTCCTTAATCTCTTTCCTATATTCCCTTTATTTCTCTCTCATTTGTTTAACTTTCGTAGACAAGACATTCATCATTTTTACCATTTTTGCACCACTTTCATCTTCATTACCACGTTTTCTTCCGGTTTTCTAAACGGATTTACAGGTGATCTTTCAATTTTATTGCTTCTCTTAAAAACATTATCCTCTCCGTCACGTTTCCTCTTCTGGCTATTTTAATTCACATTATTTTAGTATTTTCTATCCTATACTTTAATACTTGTTGACATAACAAAATAAAATGTATGCAAATCACGCTACAGTTGAAAATCAAATTTGGCCAATAACTTATTTAACGTCTTAAACAATTTTCAAAGTAACTGCATTCTTCTTCCAAAAATTAAAAAAAGTGTTCATTTGAAATAACATATCCGGCGAAAGCAGAAATGATTTAATATTGTGCATATTGTGTTTAGATAATCGATTTGTATACACATATTTCAGGTCTAAAATTTGGTTTGATTAAATTCAAAATAAAGAAAAAAAGAAGATGAGCCTGATTTCATTTACACCCAGTAAAAATACCACTACGCAATTTTACGTTATAGCTTTTATCAAAAAATGCTTCAGGTTATTATTTTAAATATTATACCAAAGATAGACTCATGGCACCTTAAATAACTGATTATTAAGCAAAAAAAAAGAAAGGGTACTGTTGTTTTTAGTTAAACAATAAAAGTTGAAAGTCTGGCAAGTATTACTCTCCGTCATCAAGTTAATTTACGTAAAAAAATACTCCAGCCTCTGCGATTCTACAGCAAAAGGGTGGATTTAGTGAGCAGCGCTCTCTTGAGGTAACCGAATGTTACTAAAAGTTGGCAATAAAAGTCATTTGCAGTCCTTTCTTTTTTCTCTAATTTAAACGAGGATTGATTGAAAAATTGTTTTATTCAGTTTTAATTATAGGACGGTGGTTTAAACTTTCCTTTCCCAATAAAAATATATTGACTGTACACCAAAATAAACAAAAAAAGCCTGATTTTTTTTATGTTTTAAAGTTAAATTGAATCTATTAATTTCATCGTTTTTTTAAGGGTTGCTTATGCAAGCATGCTCCCCTTTTGTCAGCGTATGCAAGAGGGAACTGTGGCCATAACTTATATTTCTTAAAAAGTCAAATATTTATGTATAGGATGTAATCGATCTGTCTGCTGGATATATGGTTTTTAGAAGTTAAGTCGTATTTTATATTCAGAACCAGACAGTTCAGCTTAGATTATTGTATAATAATATGAAGTAAAACCGAAATATAATTTTATATTTCTTTCTTAAAGTCACGCAAAACACGTAAAAATTAGGTAACTGTCACAGCCAACCTAAAATGCTATTAAATTTTGTACAATTTAATTTAATTTCTGTAACAGATGCTTGAAAATGCAGTAAACGAAGAAATAATTATTTTGAAGATTATTTGTGGATAAACAACAAATATATTATTAAATTTGTAGTATGACCATTGCCAAATATTAAATACATGCCAATTTCAGCAGTAAGACTTACATTAAAATGTTTCTATTGTGTCACGTCTTTCAGTATTTAGATTATTGCAAACAGAATTCCTTTCAATATATTTGTTAAGATGATAATCTTAAAACAAATTTAGATACCTATATATAATTTTTTTTTCATTTTCTTTACTTAAGTGCGACAAGAATTTAAAGACTGAAAGAAAGTTATATATGAAGAAATACAGAAAGTTCCTTAAAATTTCTTTATTAAAAATTATTATCAAAGGCAGCTAGTGAACAATATTCTTCAGCATCAGTGGTTTATTTCATTTTTTTTATAACGTCGCTTATAACTTTTAATGAGAAAGCAGGCAGATTTATCATCAGTTTTGCATTTTTATTAAAAAAATGAATCTGAAATATTACATAATTTTATCCCCTAAAAATTGTTTGTTATATTAAAACGTACTTGACAAAATTAAAACAGAAAGACTTATACGATAAAAGTAAATATTAATTTCGCAAAATGTTCTGAATTTCTAATAGTAATTACCGTAATGGTTGCATATGGCTTGCAAAATAACCAAACCATTAAATTAACAGTGTAAATACCGAGTTAATTACCCTGTTCTTGACGCAATACAGCAAATTTCCTAGTTGACAACCAACTTTTAAACTCACTAACAAGCAAAAACTTGTTTTGAAGTACGAACAAACTATCAACGTGAAACGCGTTCATATTTATTCGTTCAATAAACTTACACCTGATTTTAAAAACACCTTCTTGCTGCGATTGGTAAAAACATCCTATCAGAAAAGTCGAGATTGACAAGCGGCTCGAATATCGTCTAAAAGCGATAAAAAGTATTAAAAAATCACGTACTATGAATAATTTATACTTTGTATTGTAATCCAGAAAAAGGAACAAGCTTTTTAAGGTATTTATAAATTGTATGCAGCAACTGAACTAGCTTTCTCCAAATCGGAAATATTTCTAGATGATATGAAAAATAATGAACGAGTTTTTTTTACGTTTAATAGCTAACTTGCTAACACCATTAAGGCAATGTTTTAAAGAAGCACAAGTGCTTTTAGCAAGCAGCTTCAAGAATGTCCTGCCTAAATTAATTACAAACTTTAAAGCTGTGGGGACTAACCGACTAACAAACTTCATCAACAATTTGAGTAAAGGTTGAATGGCCTTAGAGAATGGTTAAATATGAAATACGGGTAAAAATAATTTTCCGACGACCACTATGTAAAGCGAGTCATTTCGCACGACTTACTACGACTGAAAATGACAAATTGCGCATGACACCGAAAATTGTGTGCAAAGTGCACTTTGCACACAATTTCCTGCACTTTGCACACAATTTCCGCTACTTTACACACGCTAAACGCGCTGTCAAGCAAATCTAACCTCACAAGTGTCAAGTGTCACCAACATCAAAAAAATGTTATTTTCACAACTTTTTTGCAGAATTAATGATTATGTCTAACTGGTCGTCGGAAAAGCATAGTCTACAACACGTGCTAAAAAGAATATTTTACACTCGTATGACTGAGCCACTCGCCTAAAATATTCAACTTTCAGCACTAGTTGTACAATATACTATTTAACTTTTAAGAAAGTGGAATGAAAACTAATAAAACTTTTTTAAGCCACATCTTTTAGAAACCTGGAAATAAGGGTTTATGTATAAGATTGCATTTTCTCATACGAAAAAACTAATTATAGGTACGTAGAATGTGCTGTGGATGCATCGCTACTACCTAAAGTACATGGTACTTGATGATTTTTTGGCTGGACCATAAACGGTATGATTTATGGAAGAGGCACCGGTTAAACGCCACGGTTACCTCTCGTAATTTAATGTTAAAGTCTTAAGCATTTAGTTGTCAATAAAATCAGGTAGCAACTGAGTAAGTTAGCTAATGTCAAAACTACGAAGCTTTCCCAATTTCAAATTGCAATCTATTAATAATTAAATGTATCTATCACATATACTGCGTTGTAATAAGGTGCATTATTCCAACAAAACCAGAATGTTGGATATTTTATTAAACCTCTAAGTCTTATGCAATCTGCAATACTTGTGTGCCACATTTGTTTTCCATGGCAAGGTAAATTACTAAATAGCTATAATAGATTTACAAAATATTTTGGTGTGTGCAGGATTGCAAAAACGACGCCAACTTTCGATTTTCAAATATTCAATCTGGTGATCACAATTCAGTTTGCTAATGAATCCCTTTAGTAGGTACAAGTTTCTTGGACTGATCGAGGGTTTGTAACCTTATACTTTACACACTACTTTAGGTCGTTAAGCTCTTATACGGTTTTAATCAGGGACTAAAAATGAAAATAAATTCCGTTCGTTTCTGTTTGGAACGAAAACGAAATATATCGTTTTCGTTCTTTTCGTTCCAACCAAAAAATTCTTTTTTCGTTTTCGTGAACCGAAATAATAGCAGTTAAAACCGGTTTTACAATATTTTTTTTGTCGTCAAAAAATCATATTTTTTTTTTAAGTCACTAAAACCCTCTACAAATACAATAATAATACAGTTAATTGTGTTACACGAAATTGCAAGTATAAACAATAAAGTTGTTAATACATATTCACGGAAATATTTGGAGAAAAGTGAAGCTCACTTATTTCAAGTGAGATTTTTTACTGCCTCGTGGAGTCTCCCCAGCACAGAAGGTAAATTCGCGTTTGTGTTTAACAAATAAATCTGAAATAGCGACAAAATCGGTTAAAACCGGTTAAAACCGGTTTTGGAAAATATTTATTTCGTTTTCGTTCTTGAACGAAAAATAATAATTTCGTTTTCGGTTTCGTTTTCGTTCTTAAAAAAATTTCGGCTAATTTCGTTTAACGTTTTCGTTTTCGTTCCGTTCTCAGTCCCTGGTTTTAATACCTTCATCATAATTGTTATAAGAATTTACAATTTTACAATGCTTCATCTTGTTATAGTAGCTATGTTATTGCTAACCTTTATAAGAGTAAGATTTCGATATTAACAATGAACACCTAACAGTGAAATCAAAATGTTTTGAAATTCCTTATCGCTGTGAAACCAAACAAAGAAAACAATTTTATTCCGACGTGAACTTTAAGAAACAAATTTAAATTTGAACAGCATTATGATACACTGTAATAAAGTAAAGCCAACAAAAGCCCACATTTAATACTCCTCATAATATTATATGGCTACAAGACTTGTTTGTAGTAACTCGGTTTTAAAGCGAAGTCGATTTTAATAATTATATTCGAGCGTTTTTCATCCTTAAATTTAGATAGCAAGAGTAATAGAGGAAAATGTACTTTAACCCATTAGCGCCCAGCGTCCTCTTTTGAGGACAAGCGTATATTTGCTCCAAAACTTTTTTTTTCTTCGTAATTTCTATTACTTTTCATTTTATTCGTTAAATGGAGTACCAATGATGACAGGTAATCATATTAGATACATTTAGTTTGAATACTTGTTGAGTAGCACTGGTTCAAATCAGACCGATTTTAAGTAGTCAGATACCGTTTTTTACCTTTTTCTTTTTCGAGTCTCATGACTTTAAGTAAGTGACTATTTCTGTTATAGTTATAATCAAAAACGATACTAAATTATATTAAGACACATTTTGCATAGTCTGTTCATTTTGTTTTTAAATTATACACTCTCTAATCTCCCTGTCCTCAAATGAGGACGCTGGGCGTTTGTGATATCTTTTTAAATTAGAGCTTTATATTTTGAGGACGCTTCTATTGCAGTGTACATGTTTGTGCTAAAATATTTGAATGACTTATAGTGCTTACATGTATATTTTGATCTTGCATCGTACTTTTCAACCCATAGAAAATATGAATAAAAATATATTCAAAACTGTCGAAGAAGCATTCAAGCGGCCATTCAAGCTTACAACAAATTCATGGGAGGGGTGGATCACCATGACGCCATTAGAAAAACATACCATTGCTATCAGAGGTTAAAAAAATGGTATTGGCCTTTGTTCACCCGTTTGATAAGCATGACTGTTGTACAAACTAGTGCACGGCAGTATCTCAATATCCATCAAGGGTTTTGGAAGACAAATAGCTGTAACATATTTAAAAAAAGGACATGGAGCACGGTTGGCACATGGTCGACCTATGTGCTTACCAGTTACTTCTGCAGCTAACACTTAAGCCGTGTACTGATCAAAATGAGTTCGCGAACTCGGTTCGCGCACTCGGTTCGCGGACTCGGTTCGCGAACACGGTTCGGGAACTCGGTTCGCGCACTCAGTTTGCGAACTCTCGTCCATACCAGGTTCGCAAACACGTCCACATCAAAACATTATTGTGTTCGTAACCTCTCCAAAACAGTTGGTAAAGGGTTTGCGTTTTGTAAATAATTATGTCGTCAAGCTTAGGGCTTATCGATGATAAACACCAACCACAAATAACGTGTGCAGTCAGTAATTGAGGTTATGGCAGGCTCGAGTTCGCGAACAGCCCCTTTGATGTACCGCCTCAAGAGCGAACTCTGCCCGAACTGGCGAGCTACTCGCGAGCTGTTCGCGAACTGTTTGCATACTCCAGGTACACACCGGGTCCGCGAACAGTTCGCGAACTCAAAGGGGCTGTTCGCGAACTCGTGTCTGACATAACCTCACTTACTGACTGCACACGTTATTTGTGGTTGGTTTTTTATCATCGACAAGTCCTAAGATTGATGACATATTTATTTACAAAACGCAAACCCTTTACCAACTGTTTTGGAGCTGTTACGAACACAATAATGTTTTGATGTGGACGTGTTTGCGAACCTGTCATGGACGAGAGTTTGCAAACTGAGTGCGCGAACCGAGTTCCCGAACCGAGTTCGCGAACCGTGTTCGCGAACCGTGTTCGCAAACCCATTTTGGTCAGTACGGGGCTTTACTGGAACAGCGAACTCTCTAAAGCAATGTCGTTATATTTGTTATACATCGTTATTGGCTATCGCAGGTACTCTCAGCGGTCAGCGTCCTCATATGAGGACGGCCTATATCTCCGCAACTATTATTCTGACAATATTTTTTTTATTGTAATATGTTCATATAGACCATAGAAGTAAGTTACTAAAATATCTTTAAAAAAAAAACAAAAAAAAATAATGTGGACCTTAATGGGTTAACTAGGTAGTCATTTTTTAAAACCATAATTATTGCTTTGAAATATTAAAAAAAGGTTTGTGTACGATCAAATATGAAAATCTTCTTTTGTTGAGGATTTATCACAATTTAAACAAGTCAAATGACGCCGTTTCGATTTGAATGACTCATCTTTCAATACATTTTTAGGGACGTTCAATATAAAAAGCTACTTTTTAGACCGTTGTACGAATATCACTACAAAATAATTCTTGAAAAAACTATTTGTTTAATATTTTTATTAAACACATTTTTTTTATATTAACGATATTCAGGACAAGCGATAGCAAAAATCGCTTTAAAATGTAGCAGAAAAAATAACATGAAGAGGAGATATTAAGGAAAAATTTGGAAGAGGCACTATACCGAATTTAGACCGGGTAAAGGTATGCGAAGTATATACCTTTGTTTTTTATTGTAAAGAACAAAAAAGTTATAATAAACGAATATTGTGTCCTTAAAAAGTAATAAGTAAAAACAATGTGAATACCTAGTAAAATAGATTTTAATTTCTCGTAACAAAATAGGGTTCAAAATAAGTTATCTTTTCTTCCAAGTATTTCTCGACTAAATGCAAAACCACTTTTAAAAGTTTTTAATCAGTATTTATTTATCTATTTACCCACCCGCAAATGTTATAACTCAACTTTGGCTACGGCGTTTGTCTACAACTATATTGATTTTGTATTTGTTGAACAAATTTTCATCGTTAAAACAACGTCTTTCAATTAATTGTTGCCTAACATGTAACATTTCTCTGTAATAATTCTCCTATGATAGTTTTTTTTTAAATTACAATTATTATATATTTTCTATATTAAACCCCAATAGAGTTTATAACAGTGCAATCTGGTCTTTGAGACCAATGAGCAGTTTAATTTTAGCCTAAATTAATAATGTTCAAACTTCGTGTAAGGTTACCCAATAGTAGTCCTTAGTTTGCTAATATACAGGGTGTGTAAAAATTGGCGGAAGGGCTACACGGGGCGATGTTCTTCGTAAAATTCTAACAAGGGAAGGTCACGATACGTTGTCGCTAGAATTTGATTCCGGCTGTGTTTATTACATTAAGGGCATCAAAACTAAATGTTCTGCAAAGTTATACGTGCCACTGGCCATTACCTTCGGAAAAATAGGGGAAAAACTGAAAAATTGGTACAAAAAGGTCATTTTTGCGATCGCGTTGGCCATGAAACCGTCAGAGATAAAATCGAAATTCTTCTATTTACCAATAGGCGCATCCTTTGCAAATAAAATAGTGCAAAGTTTTTGAAAAAATCTTGAACGGTTCCGGAGAAAAACGTCAAAAACGAAACTCCTGCATAAGCGCTATGAATTGAGAAGTTGTCGTATATCTGTATTACTATATCTATGCGACTTGCATAGGCGTTTAACATAGGGAAAACCGTTTTTACAAAGGCCTCGTTTTTTGCGTTTTTCTTCGGAACTGTTTAAGATTTTTTCAAAAACTTTGCACCATTTTACTTGCAAAGGATGCGCCTATTGGTAAATAGAAGAATTTTGATTTTATCTCTGACGGTTTCATGGCCAACGCGATCGCAAATATTACTTTTATTAATCAGCTGTTCAGTTTTTCCCCTATTTTTCCGAAGGTAATGGCCAGTGGCACGTATAACTCTGGAAAACATTTAGTTTTGATGCCCTTGATGTAATAAACACAGCCGGAATTAAATTCTAGCGACAACGTATCGTGACCTTCCCTTGTAAGTCGAAAATCTTAATACGAAAATGTTGTACCACGCTTGCTGTGTCTGCAAGAGGTCCTCAAAGCTTTGACATTTAGTCCTTTAATAGGCGTTATTATTTAATACTTGCAAATGAAAAAGCTGCAATTTGGAATAAAAATAGATTTCGAATAGTATTTTTTTCTAGATATTGTGTTCTTCCTTTCAAAAATTGGTGTTGAAAATATGTAAATCACTGATTTTAATGACAGTAATACATATGGCAACATTGTCATTAGCTGTCATCTCTGTTTTTCTCGTAATTATTTCTAGTTTGTGTTTTACGATACCCAAAAGTTTGCAGCTATGTTTACGAACTGAAGCTTTTCAGTTCGAACAAAAAATGTAAATACCTAAGTAAAAATTTATTGCTGATAAAAAAATGTCTAAACGCAAATCAATGTATGCAATGTTGCCAATATTTTTTTTTCTTTAAATGGTTCCTGAGGCCATAGGAAGCATGGTACAACATTTTCGTATTAAGATTTTCCACTTAGAATTTTACGAAGAACATCGCTCCATGTAGCCCTTTCGCCAATTTTTACACACCCTGTATAAGTACACTAATTATTAACATGCACACTAAGGCACGGTCTATGCTTTTAAACTTTTACCTAAAATAACGGTTTAACCCTTTTAAGTCTTCTTACTAATCCTGTACTATCCAGGAGCTGGATCTCCTCTGCGTTGACATGTCGATGAAGCCTTTCTTCGTGACTCTTGACAAACTTGTTAATTATGTCGGTTACAGTGTCCAAGTTGAGGTCCCGATGTATGTCACTATTTCTGCAATACCTGGGCGCATCAGCGATGTTCCTTAGTGTTTTGTTGTTCTGGAATCTATTGATGATCTGAATGTTACTCTGTTTGGTGCATCCCCATAGCTGTATTCCACATGTCCACGCAGGCTTTAACATTTGCTTGTAAAGCAAAAGTTTATTATGTAGGGACAGAGAGGAATTCCTCCCGATTAGCCAGTAAATTTTTTTTATATTTGATACCTATTTCTTCTTTTTGTTTAACATGAGCCTTCCAGCGTAGCTTAGCGTACAATGTAATACCTAAGTATTTTGCTGTGTTGGAGTATGAAATTTGTTTATTATTTAAGTTGATTGGTACATGTTCAATTCTCTTGTTGGTAAAATTGACATGTACTGACTTAGTTTCATTTAACTTTATACTCCATGTTTTTGTCCAGTTATTGATCTGATTGGCAGCTGCCTGTAATTTCTCAGATGATTCTGTATTGTTTCTTACTACTGCTAAAATAGCCGCGTCGTTGGCAAAGGTCGCTATAGCAATGTTTTCTAACTTTGGAATATCACAAGTATACAATAGGTACAGGACCGGACCTAGTGCGCTTCCTTGTGGAACTCCTGCTTTAATTTCTTCAAGTTCTGAAGGTTCTTCTTGCTTTATTCTAAAGGGTCTTTCTGAGATGTAGGACTAAAGAATTTGGGTGTATTGTTTCGGGAGGAGCGATATGAGTTTATAATTTAAACCATCACTTTGTCGAAAGCCTGCGCTACGTCTAAAAAGAAAGTAGAGTAAACTTTCTTTTCTTCTAGGGCTTTTTCTATGACATTCGCAATTCTATGTACTTGGTCAATAGTTAAATGTTTATTTCTATATCCAAATTGATAAGAGGAAATTAGTTCTTTTTCTTTTATTATCGGTTTCATTCTTTCGAGCAACAGCTTTTCGAACAGTTTCGAATAACAGGCAATAATGAGATTGGCCGGTAAGATGAAACTTCATGAGGAGGTTTCCCTAATTTAGGGACCATAATCACCTCTGCAACTTTTTACAGTCTAGGTACATACTTGAGCCTAAAGGCAGCATTTATTAGGACTTTCTTGGGAAATGTCCTAGCACTTCACCCGTCATTAAATCAAACTCAGAGACTTTTGTTGGGTTAATATTTTCTTTAATTTCAGTAATTACTTCATTGTGTTGTAAGTCTGATTTCATTGTTTTCTTGTAGGAGTTTTTCCCCATCAGGAGCTTCCTCGTTTCCTCTATGTGGTTGGTATGTTTTTCTAAATTATCTGGGAATGTTTTGGGTTTTTGTAGGTCCGTCAAGTTGGAGCTACAACATAACAAAAAACAAAAACTTTTAACGTCATAATTTTTGGCTCATTTTTTGTTAATTTTTGCTATACTTTTTAAATTTTTTGCTGGTCTCTAATGGGAGATAATTTAAAAAAAAAAAATTGTAACTCCAACTTTACGCTGAGTTACATTTGCTAAAAAGTCAAAATGTTTTTATGTCACAATTTTTTGCTCATTTTTTGCTAATCTTTGCTATACTTTTTAAATTTTTTGCTGGTCTCTAATGGGAGATAAAAAAAAAAGAATTGTAACTCCAACTTTACGCCGAGTTACATTTGCTAAAAAGTCAAAATGTTTTCATGTCACAATTTTTTGCTCATTTTTTGCTAATTTTTGCTGTACTTTTTAAATTTTTTGCTGTTCGCTTTTCCAAGATATGTAGTTTTTTCATAATCATTATGTGCTACAAATAGGTGGTATTCTTGGATATACAACACGAATAACTTCGAATAACCAAAATTTACGTCAATGTTTTGTTCTAATAACTTTATAATAATTTATAAAGTTAACTTATATACACACTTTGAATTTATTGATATTTAAAAGTAGTTTTGTTGCAGTTTTTGTAGAAACCATAAAGTTTCTTTACATGACTATCAGTTAAGGCACTCCAATAAAATTGAACAATAGGTACATAAATTCAGACCTGCAAATAACAATGCTTAATTAAGACCCACCAGAAATAGGACTAGGTTCTTTTTGTAGAAATAAACATTTTTAGTTGACAATGTTACAACAATAAAAAAATGTTAGTACAAAAACCTAATTTTTACTCTTATGTGATGTGGGACATATGTGTCCCTTTAATGGTCTAAAGAGAGTTAAAAAGTCGTAAATAGTTTTTTTTGTATGGCATGATTATTTAAGGTGACGAGGGTTTATATGTACGTACGTTTTATTTGATTTTTAAAATTAGATGTTTGTAGCAATACATACATGTATTGTTGATACGTGTACCTGTACATATATGTTTATTTAATATATAATTAAAAGCGTTTAAAAAATATTGTTTCTTAAAAAATAATCATGCCATACAAAAAAACTATTTACGACTTTTTAACCCTCTTTAGACCATTAAAGGGACACATATGTCCCACATCACATAAGAGTAAAAATTATGTTTTTGTATAAACATTTTTTTATTTGTTGTAACATTGTCAACTAAAAATGTTTATTTCTACAAAAAGAACCTAGTCCTATTTCTGATGGGTCTTAAGCATTGTTATTTGCAGGTCTGAATTTATGTACCTATTGTTCAATTTTATTGGAGTGTAACAATGCCTCAACTGATAGTCATGTAAAGAAACTTTATGGTTTTTACAAAAACTGCAACGAAACTACTTTTAAATATCAATAAACTCAAAGTGTGTATATAAGTTAACTTTATAAATTATTATAAAGTTATTAGAACAAAACATTGACGCACATTTTGGTTATTCGAAGTTATTCATGTTGTATATCCAAGAATACCGCCTATTTGTAGCACATAATGATTATGAAAAAACTACATATCTTGGAAAAGCGAACAGCAAAAAATTTAAAAAGTACAGCAAAAATTAGCAAAAAATGAGCAAAAAATTGTGACATGAAAATATTTTGACTTTTTAGCAAATGTAACTCAGCGTAAAGTTGGAGTTACAATCTTTTTTTTTATATCTCCCCTTAGAGACCAGCAAAAAATTTAAAAAGTATAGCAAAAATTAGCAAAAAATGAGCAAAAAATTATGACGTTAAAAGTTTTTGTTTTTTGTTATGTTGTAGCTCCAACTTGACGGACCTTTTTTGTTCATTATTTCGGGCCCATTTTCTATGCTGCTGTCTTATTGGCCGGATCTGCACGATTGGTCTTTTAAGTTGTTTGGTCGCTTACCATAGAGAATACTCAGTGCCACTATCACTTGTTAAATGTTTTAGGTATAGAAACAAAATCTGCTCTACGCATATTAAAGTTTTAGAATCCCTGTATTAAAATATATTACGAACGTCTTGCTATTTAAGATTTTTAATACAGTCGCTTTCAGCGAAAGCAACTTGTATATCTCATTCCTTTGGTGCTGTAGTATTCCCGACACGTGTACGCGTAATATTAAATGCGCGGTTTTCTAATAAACCTCTTATCTTATTGCAATCTAGCATAAAATTAGAATGTTTTGGAATACCTGAACACCTAAAAGTAAAATGAATTCTACTTGAATTTAAATTAAACGCACTTTAATAAATTTTGTTCTTTGTTTTTACGAACTGCTATTCGATATTGTACTGTTAGCTGTCCTAGCATTTAAAAATTAATTGAAACTGCGGTGAATAATTGTAAATCTAAAATAGTTTAATATAGCGCAACACACTAAATACTACTTTTTACAAATCAGTTCTTAAATGCCTTTAAATTTTAATTTAAGCGTAATTGAAATTAAAATTAAAAAGCTATTTTAAAATGCCTACTATGATGGGTCAGAGTTTTATTTTTATTTCGTTACTCTTTGATCGAGCGAAGCTAAGAACAATTTAACTTAGGGGAGACCGGGGATGAAAGTAACATTTTTTTGTTTTTATTTAATTTCTCATAGAGTATTACAAATTTTTTACATCCAAATTGGTTTAATGATAGATTGGACATTTGTCTTGCTTCCAAGATATTTATTTCGTGTTTCCTAAAGCAAATGTGAGAAAAAAAAAATTCTCTAATAAGACAGCTGTTACTTCCAACCTCAACGTTGGGGCTAAAAGTAACAATGATTGGGGTAAGTTGTAACGGCAAAATAATTTACACAGCTCATAAGTAGTGGGTAAATATATTAGTATTCATCAACAAAATTAATATTTTATTCAAAAATACACATTAGCAAAATGAAAAAATAAAAAAAATATCTTTGGTACAATACAAAATGATAAGTGAACAGTATGGCATACCAGGCAAGGGCGGTCCCAAATTATTAAATTTATACTGGATCATAATAACTGTTTGTTTTCTTGGAAAAAAAATCTAACCGCCCTTTAAACTAACCGTCATTCATTAAATCAGTAAAAGACGGTCAGGTAAAGTTGGGTTCGTTAAGGCTTTGTTTTTAAATAAGTTATAAAAATTAAGGTAATAAAATAAAAACAATAGCGGCTGGTAGGAAAACCAAAAGTACCAGACCTTACCAATTTATATAGGTTTTATAACTTGAAATGCTTTATTTAAGGAATTACTTATGTAGCTTTACATACATTTTCATCATAAAACCGATATTATATACCGAGTTTCATAATTTAATAATTTGGGACTGCAGGTACCAGGTTTGCCAAGTTTACCAATATTTAAAAATGTGAAACAAGAAAATACAACAAATTGGAAAATTATTCCGACAACTTTTGTATGTTCTCATCTACGAAGAAAACCACCAATTATGTGGTAAGAGTGAACATTTGCAAGTGAAAACATTAATTGGGGTTGGTTGTAACACTTTGTTACTTTTGACCCCAAGTGTACACAAAACAAATTGCAGGGAATCCACAATTAACCACGATTCTAACGTCAAATTGTATTGCATCCACCAATAGCCAATTAAATTTAAAACAAAATAATGTAGGTACTTTTTTGTTCCTCTTTTAGAGATCGCCTAAAAGTCACTCGACGGATGAGACAACGCAGTAACTTTTACGCGGAAAATAGTGACTCTGGCTGGCAAAAACTTAACCTCTATGACAGATGAAAACTAGCAATGTAGGTAGGGAGATGGATGTAAATGAACATTGCACAAGCGCTTAGGGCGATATATAACAAAAATTAAAGAAACTATAGGCACTGTTACAACCTACCCGTGTTACTTTTAACCCCGGTCTCCCCTACTAATTAAAGCTGCTTAAAATAATTAACCGTCAAGATTACGAAATAATTGACAAATATGGAATATTAAAAAGGCGTGTTGTTTAGCTTTGTTTTCAAAGGGTTTAAAATCTATCAAACGTTTAATGGTTTCAACTTTCAACTACAATAAATTTTGTAACGCCTTTGTTAACACATAAGTGAGAATTATTATTCAAACATTTTTTGGACTTAAAAGTTGATTTAAATTAACTATTTCATTAAGCTTTAATGCTAAAACATTTTCGACATTTATTTTTATTTTTGGCACATACGTAAAAAAAATCGGTTTTACCGTGGCTCCCAAAAAATGCACTTTATTTTTTGAAGTCATTTTACTCATTTCACACTTAAAATATATGTACAATATGTAAAAATATATAATAATAATTTTACACAAAAAAAAACTTTATTCTATAATAAACAAAAAATATATCAACATCTTCGTATATTTGCAATAAACATGCTTCTTCTTTTGGTTTCACATATGCCTAAATAAATACATATTTTGTATTTAAATATGTAAAAAATTGACAAAATGAACTGTACTTGCAGAGGACACCAATAAGCGCACATCCTACTTCAACATATAAACACACTGAGACGCGTCTGCAAATGCAGTCGTGGCAGTATGAATAGTTTTTATTTTGAATGTAGGGTTTGTTTTTAAATGCTGTTAAAAAATATATATGGACAGTGCCCCGTGTTTTATATGAAATATTCATGAACAGTCGTATATCTACATATGCATATAAGTTGTTGCCGGGTTGGAACCGCGTCGAAGGTTTCTTCATAACCGACGCCGACGTTTCGTCCTCCTTTATCGGGGACATCTTCAGGATTGTTAGTTAAACAGCAACTGGCGAGTCATTCATGTCTGGAGTATTTATATTAGGCTATGGTTGATGATGTGTGAGGGGCGCTGGAGCGTGCAATCTACTGGTTATCAGCCTCTTCCAAGAATTATGGAGGAGATGGCCGTTGTCTCAGTAGATGTTGTGAGTTTTTGAGTATCTCTATGGCTTCCCTAATTTTGCGGGGGTAGTATCGTGATGTTCTCGATATCACTTCTGTTTCGGCGAATTTGATGTTGTGGACGGTGTTATGTTTGTGTTCAGCCAGTGCTCATTGAGTAATATGCTTTAGACTGGTGTCCCTTTCGTGCTTACCGATTCGCGTGTTGATTGTTCTTCGTGTCTCCCCGATGTACACCTTGCAGCATGTGCAGGGTATTTTATAAACCCCCTTGGTTTGGAGCGGGAGACTATCCTTTCAATATTTCATAATTCTTACTTTTTATTCGAATAAAATGTACTGGTGTTTCGTCGTTTCTTCAAATATTCAAGCTTAGACTAATAATCGTTATTTTAGATATACTAAAAACAGTTAAGCTACTTCTCTTATCTGGGTATATTATATTTATTTTTGGGAAAGCTCCACCCTTCTGCTTCTGAATAATTACTGTATAGCTTGTCTTAAAATGTGTAATTACTTCAGTGTGAAATTTTGACAAATTGTAAGTTTTTCTTTGTTAAATTTATTCCGGGCGTAATTTTTAATATGTGTAAATTCTTTTTGGTCTAATTTTTGTTGTGCAATTGAGTCATTTAACCGTTTAACAATATAAAAAGCTTAGCAATTTTTTAACACAAGAGTAATTATCAGGTACAATTTCGATTTTATGCATATGGTATTAGAAAAGAACAAAATAAATCACAAATAAACGCGAATGTCAAAAGAATTACACTTTTTTCCATGAAGACGCAAGAGCTTAAACCGCTTACAAATAAACAGAAAAACGACCAATAAATAAGTGTAAAAGCAACGTAGTTATGGAGCATGATAAATGAACTGGTAACGCTTTTCCTCGTCTTCGTGAAAAGCATGATCGTCGGTGGAAAGCAATTTTGCTGTAAACGCCAAACCATGCATTTTTCTTTATTACATCATATTTCTTAGTTTTTTTTTCTGCGTCGGATGGTCTATTTTTCAAAAATATACGACGAAAAATAAACACTGAACACTAATTCAAAAGTACTGTTACTTTACTCAAATTTAAAGAAATTATGCGGTACAAGCCATAAAAATCGCTCTCTTTTCTAATGTTGGCGTATAAAGCAATCATGCTGTCCTCACTTTAGAAGAGATTTCGTTTACAGAAACTTCTTAATTTAAAATGTGGCGTATACAGCATTTATGCCGCCCAAGTATTTTAAGTCATGCCGTTTACCACATACATTAGGTTATCTTTTTAGAATATTTGGTTTGTAACAGCGATTTATACGGATGCAATTGAAGAACATATTGTTTTTAAAGCATTTGCCTAGATCTAGTTATACTGTATTTATAACGTTAATACAATTCGAATTATTAAAGATATATTGTTTTGGGGTTGTTATACGTCATAATGGTTCTTTGCGTATGCAACGTGCAATTGATGTGACCGTATGTGTTAAGTAATTGTGTTTGTCACATCAAACTACACAATAAACGATTTAGAAGGTGCTCAACCCAACTTTAATTTGTATAATCAAACAATTCCTATTGCACAGGCAAAATATAAAGACCTAAAAAATCTTGTGGAAAAAATATAATACCAAAGAATGATGCACATTAGTATATAAATTTAAAAACCAACTCAACAATACCTGATTGTTTAAACGATACAGACGAAGAAAATAGTTATTAAAAGGAAGGCAAGAAGGAGATGCAAATAGAAGCTTTAAAATGGTTTAGTTTTATATTACCCACCTAAAGAAGTTACAATTGATTCATTTATACTAGTTTTTGTTTAATAGAGTATCTTATTTATTTGTTTTTTTTTTATGACTCTTTAAAGTTTACAAAACAATTATTTGTTATTAGTTTCTTTTTGTTCTTTGAATGCCTTTAACAATTATAATCATTTATTTAAACGTGGTTTTTGTGGGCATTATAATTATAACATTGGTAAATTATTTAATTCCCATGTAGATACTTCAAACAACTTATTACATACATCATACACTTTTGTGTATACGACAAAACAAATGACATATAAAAGTTTATGTAGTTGCATTTACCACCCACCAAACATACGTTTATTTACATTTTTTGTCTGTACTACATTTAGAAGGCCATTATTACTACCCTAATTTAATTCCAAACATTGTGACATGGCGTTTACGACATTTCAATGGAGCAGCATTTTCAACGCGTGTTTTGCTGTAAGCGCCAAAACGCCATTAATTTATAGTTATGGACGATTTTTATTGTGTTAATAAAATTCATTTAATTATTTGACTCCTACATTCCTTAAAACTTTTTTGGATAAAATCCTTATTTAAAGGACAGGAATTATTTTTCCAAAACTTAAATTGTTTTTTGCCTCTCCTGTAAAGTTGTAGTTTTGGCGTTTACAGCAAAATTGCTTTCCACCGACGAATTGTGATTGTTACTTATTTTATTAGTTGCTGTATTCCAACGGTAGCATAAAATAGAAATGAGAACTTTTTCGTGCAGATGATTATCCCTTTAATTTTTTTAACTATAATGAACTGATAACTTTACAACTAGGACGCATTAGCTTATACCAGCGGTACTAAAACTTTTTGTTTTCGGCTTTACATGAAAATAAGTTTGATAAACCGGGTAAATTGGATTGACTGGCCCAAACCTATAACGTAATATTATAGAGAATCTCTGCGATTTACAAAAATTTAATGTTAAAATTACAAAGTAATAGGGATGTGACAGTCAAACTAAATTAACCGCTAGAAACATTACTGTTTATTGACATTGATTTATCTACAAATGCAAGTGCTATTTAGATAACAACAATTAAACCATAAACTTTGATACTTTTTATTTACCTATATATTTAAGCAACGTTATCCCAATAACTTATCTTTTTTTTTTTGTAGCTTCGCAGCTATTATTTCGAGGTTATTTTATTTAGAGTAAAAATGCATTACAAAATTAAACACAATTTTAATTTTCTTTTCTTAATATTCTTTCTGCATCACTAGTTTTCTTTCAGTTACAAAGCCCCCGGAGGCGTCTTGCGGAACCCCAACGCTCCGCAGAGTATATATAATCTTGAAACCGCTGGCTTACTTTAAAGCTTTTAAAATTGCTTGTAGCTTAGCCTTTGAAACATAAGTTCCCCAATAAAGATCCAAGAATATATTTTTTTTGGACATCAACCATAAATGAAAATGTCACTAACATTCATAAACAAAACGTAAAACCCATGGAAACTGGAAAGTTAATATGAGATTACTTATATTACTATTAACTAATATTCACTAAGCAAGGTTTTCCAAAAAGAAAACACGTTTTAAACCAATTTAATTCCTGGCAGAGTACAATTTTCAGTAGCAAAATGCATTGGTTTGATGCATTTGAATTTAAACAATAACTCTCTCGTGGATTGTTCGTGAATTTGCTGAAAATGTGACCCGAATCCTGTAGCTAGCTGTTTTTTAAGCTTGGCGCTAACAGAGAACCGCAAAAACAATTCAATTACGAACGTTTGTGTTTGGTTAAAATACTGTAGAATATATAAGTAATAAATATTGTAACCGCATGCCAAAATATTGTGTATGATAAGCACAAGTAAAAGTGTTTTGCTTCGTTTCAAACCGATTTGTATAATTAATTTTGAATCCCATCTATCAACGTATTTTATTGTAAAAAATACTTTAAAATTCTAACAGATCTTAGCGGTAGAAGCTTTAAATGGGGTGAACTACATTTCTGAGAATAGTTGTATAAATCCGCCAAATGATAATACAGATGACATTTATGAAGATGAAGACTTTTGAACAGAAATTACTTGTAGGAAGAAGTTTAGCATGAACTAGGTATTTGTTGATTCGCCTATTCCCTTTGAGGAAGATGATAACAGCCAAAAAAAAAATGCAGTTGCTCCATATAATTCACATGTGTAAGAAGTACGATACATTGCTAGTGCTGATTAAAAATACCAAAATATTACAAGGTTTAAAATAAGTTCTTGAGAACGAAATAGGCTTAAATATTGGAAGTCACCGTACCTTCACATATAATTTGATGGAAAAGTAAAATTAATATCCGGTCAAAAGTTTAAGACCACTTCAGTTTTTCTATAAAAGTGGAGTTAACCTTGGAAAAAATTCTTTGAATATAAAATAATTTTTACTTTATTACATTAATACATATATATTATTAAAATATTAGAAATAGATCACATTAAAATTGAAATTATATCAAATAAAGCAAGAATACTAAAAAAGTCGTTTTACTGACTTAATCTCAAAACAGTTGTATTTCCATTTATTGAAATTTTTTACTAATCTTGGCATGCTTGCAACTACTTTTTTTATTGTTTCTGGTAAAATACTTTTCCATTTTTCTGAAAACGTAATTAAAGGTTTTTTTTTAAAGGACATTTTCTAGGACCTCTCCAACGAGCTCTTCCCTTACAAGCTCCATAGGACTCGGATTTAGATATTTTGTTGAACAAATCCTGTTATTTAAGAGACCTTCTGCCTTTTTATTTTAAATAGCCTCTGCACAATCTTGTCTTGTGTTTAAGGTCGTTATCCTGGTGAGTCCATTACTATCATTAGTTGTAGCCCAGATGTTACACAGTTGAGTTCTAAAGTTCTTTTATACTAATAATTTTTTTGTATTTCTTTAATGCGTGCTAATTTTCCAACTTGATAGCCAGAAAACAGCCAAAGCTTTTGAAGGTACCACCTCCGTGCTTCACCGTTGACACCACACAGTCAGGCAACTTTTATTTGATTATGATTTCAATTTTAATTTAATTAATTTCTAATATTTAAAATGTATGTATTTATGTTATTCAGTAAAAATTATTTTATATTTGAACAATATTTTCTATGTTTAACCCTCCAGTGCTAACATGCGGTCTCATAGACCGACCCCTCAATTTTATCCCCGAAACTAGAAAACGCGTGTGAGGAGGGGGTTGGGCTCGTCGCAATCTTCATTATATTTATTTATCGACCAGCTCTCGCAGTGGCAAGCGTTTTTTTTTAGCGATTTTTGCCAGTTTTTTACGTATTTCGGTCTCACAGACCCGTGTTAGTATTGATGTTACTGATTGGATTATTATTACCATTATGTAAAACTTTGTTGGAGAAGAAACTAACTGTGGTAGGCACAATAAAAATGAACAAACGAGAAATACCCTATGATTTTGATAGTCTTGATGAAAATACGGGAAAACCACAAATTATTTTGATGTACAATGTACAAAGTCTGGTGTTGATATAGTTGACAAACTATGCGCAGGCAATAACTGCGCTAGAAATACGAGAACGTGGCCTATGGTAACTTTTTATCGTATACTAAATATAGCTGGCACAAACGCATTTGCAGCATTTAATTCAAAGAGTCCAGATTCAAATTTGCTTCGAGGTTTTTTTTTAAATATAAAGCACACTTATAATTTAAATAATACTTGTAAAATAAGCTTTGGATGAATTTGGTCCCACAGACCGATGTTGGTACTCGCGTTACAAAAATCATGTTAGTACTGGAGCGTTAAAGGCCACTTTTCTAGAAACACCGAGGTTGTCTTAAACTTTTGACTGGCAGTGTACACAAGCCGCTTCTATTTGAAAAATTGGTTAAACTTACACGTGCAATTTTACATGTCGTTTTGAAGTAAAAAAGAAGATAAGAAAATACAATATTTGTTTCCGTGACAAATAACACACGTACATGTCAACGGTGCTGACATTCTGGATATTATATAAGCGCGATACCTATAGCATACACAAAATATGGATAAAGTAGGAGCTATATAAATGGTTGTACTCAAATTTTCAACCAATATTATAGTTTTGCATGAGAACCTTTAAGAAGAATAGTTAAATATTGTATACAAATGTACCAGCTGGATAAATTCCGAATACGCAAGTTTTTTTTAATAGTAAGGTACATTCTGTCTTGGGGATTTAAAAAAAAAGTTTATTCCTATGGTAGATGTATTAAATATTGTTTATCCCTGAATAATACTCCTAATATTTTATATTTAACACTGTACCTACCGGGAGCCTAATCATGAGTTTTTTGCTTCTAACGCCCATCAACCCGAAGCCTATTAATCGGCTTTTTTGAATACTGAATACTGAATACCAACTAAAAAAATGCGTTTTATATGCGCCTGCGTGAAACGCCCACGACTTATAGAAGCAAACAAACTGTTTTTTAAACGTTTAAACTTGTTCAAGATTTATTTTTTATTTTATAAAATTTTATCTGTTAAATATTATGCTGCAAGGTGGAAAAAAGTAGACATGATTAGTTTTATTAATACAAGTATTTAAAGCTAAACTAACTAACTCTTTGTATATCACACTTAATAAATTCTATGGCTGTTTTCCCCAAATGTTAAAAATATTTCTGGCTAAACTTTTTTATTAGATTCAAAATTATACGTTAAATATATTATTAAGTTAGCTGATCAATTTAATGAGCGATCTTACAAATTTAACATTTTTGAATCGATTTTATTTTACATTGAAAGTCCATTACACGATGTATAAATTACTGCTTTGAATACAAAAAGTAATTTTATAAAAGCAAAACTAGAAAATTTAGACTAAGAAATCATAAAATTAAAAAATTAAAAAATTATGTTGCTAAGCTGTTCTTTAAGCTTTGATATAAAAAAAATCGGCATTAAAGATTAAATCTATTTTCGTTGTACTTATTATGACTTATTTAAATTCCTTATTTTTTTGTCATTCCAAATATATAAGAGTTGATAAGGTTATTTTCAATACTATGTAGGTAAGTTGCGAAAGTTTTTTAATTATTTTTTTAAAGAAAATTATAGTAGGCTGTAAAACAAAAACAAAACAAGATCTGATACAAGTTACGAAGGTTTTGTAGTTTGTTGTAGAGATAAACATTATAAATATATGAAAATAAGAAAAAAACGATATAGTCGGAATCTGCAGTAATGTAGTTTATTGTAGTTTATTTATTATCACAACAACAAATTACAAAACCTTCGTAACTTGTACCAAATGAGTTTTAAAAGGTTTTACACCTTGTTTTGTTTTGTTTTCACAGCCTACTATAATTTTGTTTTAAAAAAAAACTAAAAAACTTTCGCCACTTACATATTATTAAAAATAACTACATCAACCCTTATATATTTGGAATGACAAAAAAATAAGGAATTTAAATAAGTCATAGCTAACTATGAGTTCTATTTAAAAAAATACAACTTTATGTCACAACTCGAATTTCGTTTTTTTTTTAGAAAATTGTCTACGCTACTGCATTCTTATTAAAAAAGTGCCTGTAGAACGTCAAAATTATTTTTGTTTATTTTCATAAACAAGTGAGATATGGTCATAAAACGAAAAGTCGAAAAATCGAGTTATCGGCGATAACTCGAAAACAAAAGACGATAACCAATTTTAGTTTTCACCATTATCTTTTTCTCGAAAAAAAAATCGAGGATGCGAGGTCCGTTTTTTGATACCTCTTAAAAGATTTTTTGCGCCCACACACTAACAAAAAGTTGGCCACTCCTAGAGTATTATTCAAGGGTACATTTTGCTTCATAGATACCATTAGTATTCAGAAATATTCATGAATACTTTTGGTATCCATGAATAGTTTTGGTATTCATGAATACTGTTGTTATTCATGAATACTTTTTGTATTTATGAATACTTTTGCTACCAAGTTCAGCCACGAGCGGTGGGTAAAGTGTTAACAATGATAACAAGTAAACTGCATCTCGTCATAGGTTTTCAAATAATTCAATGTTTTCCAGATATCGTGTAAGCATGTGCTTAGGGGAAGGTCGGGTTATATCGGACGATTAAGCTTTTTTGCTATTTGTGAATTTGTTACAGGCTCAATTTGACCATACTACGCATCAAAGCATACTTAGATATGTTGTACAAACACCCATAAAAGCAATTACCCCTAGGGGGAAATGTTTTACCATTCTTAGGTACTCGAAAAGACCCTACTTTTTTGCCCATACAAAAAGTTGGAGGGTTATATCGGACATGATTTAATGTTTAGAAAATTACATATTTGTGGTTATCCAAACAAGTTTTTATTACTGTCAAGGCCTGATCAGATTTAAGGGTAAAACATAAAAAAAAAATGTATTGTTGCTACCGATACACTTAGAAAGTGATTGTACTTGTAAGTTTAAGCAGGATCAGAACTCCAAACTTAGCTTCTTGCACAGAAAAAACTCTATTACTTTGACACACGGAAACGACGCAATCTAATATAGTGTGCGTTTCCCTTCTACTAGTTCCTGTCAACAGCCAATATCGCGAGAGGTGCCTCTGTGCATGGCAAGTGCCCAAAAAACCACTTGTCCGATATTACCCGCTGTCCGATATTACCCGACTTTCCCCTACATTTCCAAATCATTAATAGCTATGCTTTCGCTAATTTATTTGCTTTTAGTAATATGTCCGTCATAAACTATTTGCGCCGTCACCTATAATTCATTATAAAACGGCATTTATATTCTTAATTAAGTCTTACATGAAAACAAGCTATTACGATTAGTGTTCCTGAAGCCTTCGTTTACCAACTGTTCTGAACAAAACACAGGTTGTGTGAAAGTTCTATTAAGATTGGCAACTTCGTTAATAGGAGTATTCATAGTCGACAGTCGACACAATATTTCTTGGAAGGTGAAAAGCAATATTAACCCATTTATGCCCAAAACTATTTTTGGTTAAGAATTTTTATGAAACTTTTAAAAACTGGTGTTTAGTGTCTAAACAAAGCATATAAAATGTTTTAAGAAATAATTTTTAAGTAGTTTTTGAGATTTTGGGTGGGTCGATGACCCTTTGGGCAAATCCATGACTTACCTATTGTATTCAAACAAGTTCTCGCTAAAAGCTTATTACCTTATATACAGTATAATAGATTTTAAATTAAAATTGTTTACAAGCAAAAACTTTTGGGAAACACTGATACAGATATTAATTTTCTTTTACCTAAGAACACAAATTAAACCTTATTTGTAGGCATCTGTAAAAGTTTTGTTGTACCGCCCGTATAGAGATGGCAGCATTATAGTATAGTTTTGAGGTTATGAGTTATGACAAGCGGAACTGCGTATAAGTACGTCGTAGTAGTAAGATGTATGTTATGCTTATGAATTTATGATTTATGTTGAAATAGTGGAAATAAACGTTTTTATAATAATTTGGCTATCTAAGACCCTACAGTTATTTCAGAAGAGGGATTCGATTCGGGATTCGATTCGAGATTCGATTCGATTCGACTTAGTTATTGTGCACAGACAGTGATATTTATTTTAGCATTCAATAAATGGTGCGTAAGAATAAAAAGAATATGGCGACGCAACTAAATGTAGAAGAAATTATTGAAGCGACGACGCGTGCAGTTTTGGCGGCTCAGAGGTCTGAAAGTCCGTCAATTGGCATAAACGCATTAGATATTGGTGGTCAAATACCAATTTATGACGAGAAAGAAGACATCGAAGTAAATTTAGATCATGTTAAAGCTGTTATCGATTTTCCGAAACCTTCAAATTCAAAACAAGTACATCGTTTTCTTGGACTGACTGGTTATTTAAGAAGATTTATTAAAGATTATGCAATAATAGCAAAACCTTTATTTGCCTTAATTCGGAAAAATGCTATTTTTAAATTTGGTGAAAAAGAATTGGAAGCATTTGAATGTTTAAAACAAAAATTAGTTTCACCTCCTATTTTAGCAATATATTCCCCAGTAGCCTATACGGAGCTTCATACCGATGCAAGTAGTACAGGTTATGGTGCAATACTTATGCAGCGAAAATTAGATAATAAATTACACCCAGTTTTTTATTATAGTAGACGAACTACTGAAGTAGAAAGTCGTTATCATAGCTATGAACTTGAAACATTAGCAATTATTTATGCACTTGAGAGATTTCGTATTTATTTACATGGTATTAAGTTTACGATTGTTACTGATTGTAATGCTCTTAAGTTAGCTTTGTCTAAAAGAGATCTTAACCCCAAAATAGCTAGGTGGGCATTAATATTACAAAATTACGATTATGACATAATTCATCGTAAATGTGATCAAATGAGTCATGTAGATTGTCTTAGTCGATCGATTTTAATAGTTGAACCAACTACGTTGGAACAAGCTTTGATTTACAAACAAATGAAAGACACCAAAATTCAAACAATTATGCATGAATTAGAAAACGAAGAAAGTCCAAATTTTGAGTTAAGAAATGGTGTTTTGTATCGTAAGTTTCGTGAAGGAATATTATTTTATGTACCTTCTAGTATGGAGAATCAAATTATTAGAACATGTCACGATGATGTTGGACATATAGGACTAGATAAAACCATAGAGTTAATTACTAGAGTGTATTGGTTTCCAAAATTACGAACCATTGTTAAAGATTACATTTCAAATTGCCTTAAATGTTTATTGTATTCTACAAAATCCGGTAAGAAAGAAGGAACTTTACAATTAGTAGATAAGGGTGATAAACCGTTTAAAACTGTACATGTGGACCATTTTGGACCATTAGAGAAAACTGAACGTGGCTATAAGCATATTTTGATAGTGATCGATGCTTTCACTAGATATTGTTTATTATACCCCGTTAAAAGTACTTCAAGTAAAGAAAGCATTCAGAAATTAAAAGATTATATTGTACATTTTGGATTATTAGAAATCATTATTAGTGATAAAGGAACAAGTTTTACTTCTGAATTGTTTAAAGAATTTATGACCGAGTGTAATATAAAACACATTAAAATTGCTTCAGCATCACCTCAATCTAATGGACAAGTAGAGCGAGTGAATAGATTTTTAAAGTCAACATTAGCAAAGTTAGGTACACCTCATACATGGGATGTTGTATTGCAACGTGCTCAGTTTGTTATCAATAATACTTGTAATCGATCAGTTGGCAATACCCCAAGTAAATTGTTATTTGGTATAAATCAAAAAGGTTATGGAGACGATGAGTTGAGAGACCTTATTACAGAAATTCAAGGTATAGATGATGAATTAGAGGTACTTAGGCAAACTGCAAAAGAAAGTAATTTGAAAACTCAAAGTTATAATAAATTAAAGTATGATGAGGCACATCGAAGGCCCGTTAAGTACGATAAAGGTGATTTTGTAATGATTAAGAATGTAGTAACTGAACCCGGAATAAATAGAAAATTATTGGCAAAATACAAAGGGCCATATGTAATAAAAGAAGTGTTGGATAGAGATAGGTATGTTATAGGGGATGTGGAAGGTTTTCCAATAACAAAGAAAAATTTTTCGGGAGTTTATGGGCCAGAAAGAATGAAATTATGGATAAAAGAAATTAATTTTAATTAATATACATTGTAATCTAGTTATTTATAAGTAATGTTTTTGTTTCAAAAGTATGCTACACTTATATTGTAGGTTTAGGCTGTGTTTAAATATTATGTTTAAATAAATAGAATATTAAGTTTGTATTGTAAACCTTATGGTCGAGGACGACCAAGGTCAGGAAGGCCGAAACTGTAGGCATCTGTAAAAGTTTTGTTGTACCGCCCGTATAGAGATGGCAGCATTATAGTATAGTTTTGAGGTTATGAGTTATGACAAGCGGAACTGCGTATAAGTACGTCGTAGTAGTAAGATGTATGTTATGCTTATGAATTTATGATTTATGTTGAAATAGTGGAAATAAACGTTTTTATAATAATTTGGCTATCTAAGACCCTACATATTGAACCTATAATTAGGGATCAAATTTCGACTGCATGCAATAATCTTCATGAATCCGCCTTCAATTAGATTACAACTTTCATTGGCGTAGACTGAATTGTAAACACAAATAATATTTAAAAAAAGAGACGGAGATTGTGCCTTTGTTTCGTTTAGTTCTGCCTCTTCTTAATCCGCTGTGAGCAATTTTAAAAGGAATATACTATACCGTTGTTTTTTCCGCTAATTTCGCTATAATCTCAAATTTGCTATATTTCTGGTTCACTTTCTCATAAACTTCACAACTGTTGGGATATTTAATCCCATTTAAAATACCTAATGGGACTATACAGGGTGGTGCTTTTTTCGATGCTCACCATTGCTATCTTGGAGAGATACAAGGTCGGTTAAATTAGAGAAAAGTTGCACATTTTTATGGCAATTAAGAATCTGAAAAGAAATCCTGGATATTTTGATTCGTTTTTGATTTATTACAAAAAAACTGAAAAATGTGATTTTAGAAAAATATTATTATCTTTCCTACCATTGACGCTATTTCATTTAAACTTGGTAATTTTGTGTTTTTGACCGTCCTGGGTTTGATGACGTCAACAGAAATTTTCTAAGACTTCTAGATTTCAAGTTGCGATAGTCAACTTTTTTATTTCTTGTGGCCGCCATATTGGATTTTTACACCATCAGACAGACAAAAAAATTAGCTTTTCAGATTGGTAACCAACATACCTTTTTTCTTTCAAAAAACTTGTTGAAATTTTAAAATTTGTGTAAATAATTGATAAAATCGAGAATGCTCTGAAAAACAATTGAAATTATAATATAAATCAAAGTGACAACATTTTATAGGTCTAATAAAATAACGAAAGGACAATAAATTTAAAACACCAGATAAATAATTATTTAAATTGTTTAAAGTGCGCGCCGTTATGTATGATGTACTAGTGGTTAGTCCTCAAATTCATTTCGTCCACTTCATTTAGGATAGTTTGTCTCGAAATAGAGTCGAAAGCATTTTTGAGTTTATGGCGAAGAAGTTCAATATTTTCCGTTGGGGTTGCATAAACAACATCAATGTAAAAGTAATCCATAGGCATTAAACATGGCGATCGCGGAGGCCAATGAACAGGACCAAACGTACCAAGTCATGCATTTTGAAAGCGTACATCTAAATTAATATCCTTTTACAATGCGGGCGTTGTGAGGACCAGCTCCTTCTTGCTGAAACTACTGATGATTTTTAATTGTTAATAATGGCAATTCGCCTAACATATCTTCTAAATATGTTTCCAACAATCTTAATTTCGTTATCATTAGACCTATAAAATGTTGTGTCACTTTGATTTATATTATAATTTCAATTGTTTTTCAGACCATTCTCGATTTTATGAATTATTTACACAAATTTTAAAATTTCAACAAGTTTTTTGAAAGAAAAAAGGTATTTTGGTTACCAATTTGAAAAGCTAATTTTTTTGTCTGTCTGATGGTGTAAAAATCCAATATGGCGGCCATAAGAAATAAAAAAGTTGACTATCGCAACTTGAAATCTAGAAGGCTTAGAAAATTTCTGTTGACGTCATCAAACCCAGGACGGTCAAAAACATAAAGTTACCAAGTTTAAATGAAATAGCGTCAATGGTAGGGAAGATACTAATATTTTTCTAAAATCACATTTTTCAGTTTTTTTTGTAATAAATCAAAAACGAATCAAAATATCCAGGATTTCTTTTCAGATTCTTAATCGCCATAAAAATGTGCAACTTTTCTCTAATTTAACCGACCTTGTATCTCTTACCGTTTCTTAAATAGCAATGGTGAGCATCGAAAAAAGCACCACCCTGTATATCCCATAATCAAAAGTGAAATTTGAATTTTTTCAAAAATATGGCTATATTGAAATCTTGTATAATACACTTATATTAACACAAAAACCATAAGAATAAGCAAATTTTACATTCCGCTTAGGAAAAAAAAATCCGTCTTGAAAGGGTTAAAGTAGACTAAAATATACGAGGGGTCGTTAACGACCCTTTGGGCATAAATGGGTTAAAAAACCTATATAAACACAGTTTTGGTGGAGGTGCCGGTATATTAAAAATAAATACAATTGATATTCGTTCTTTTGTGTTAATAAATTACACAGTTTTATTTATTTCCTTGCTGTAATTGTGTAAAATACGGCATTTTTAGTTTTGGCTTGGTTAAATTGTGCAACATACAGCATTTCAACAAAACAATGTTGTCATCGACACTTTTTAACGCTTAATAACTCAGTATTGTACGAGTGTACAAATTTTCAAATTGATTTGCATACGGAATCCAAAGTATTTATTTTATTATAAAATAACTGTATTACGGGGAATATAAAACTGCGTGTTTGATGTTAAAATTGGAAATTGTGGGAGATTATAAATCGCATATTACAGAAACGTTATTTCCAGTACAAAATTTTACGATAGACGAGTAGTAACTATAACTAATTCCTTTTTGAGGACTGGTATCTTTCAGGATGTACTTGCCAAGTAATCTGACAAGTATCTACGGTAAAAAGTATATTTGAGATAATAAGACAAGTTATCCTTCGTCTGGAATACCAAATCTTAAAAAATAGAAACCGAATAGAACATAAAATTTGCTCATACAGTAGTAAATAAATTGTGCGAATCATACTATGAAACAAACAGAAAAGTATAACAGTTCTTAATTATTTTCCTAAACCTAAAGTTACAACGTCATTATTATAGAATAGATTGACAATAGTGGGTATATAAAAAGAATAAACGTTGCATTTCTCAAAATTTCCAACCAAATAGAATTCGCAATATTAAACTAATAATTTTGGTTAAATAAAAATATGAAATTCTTTTTTTTTCCGCACCATATCGGTGAAACGTATATGAAAAACAATAACAAATTTGTATAAAATCTTTATTATACAGCGAAGAAGGGTGGTGTCGATACCCTAGATGTGCATGAA